>JARBWK010000002.1:91355710-91955710 GCA_030556195.1 Anolis apletophallus | reverse complement strand
TAAATCAATATTTGGATGATTTTACTGTGTGTTTTAATATTGTGTTTATGGGTTTTTAATCTATGTGTTTTAAATTATTTTACTTTTATATCTATTGTACTTGAACTCTCTGTTTAACCCCACCTTGAGCCCTGAGGAAAAACAAGTAAGAAATAAATAAATGGTGATATCATCATCATCTAATCATCTCCTGGAGACAGAAGAGGATCTGTGCGTGAGGGAGAGGAGTTTTTTAAAAACCCAATTAGGAGACTGAATAATGGGGGAGCTGCTGCAATCAGGCAAGGCAAAGCAGCCATATTTACATCTCATTCCTTCCCTCCCCTTCCTCCACTCCCTTCCTTCCTTCGCTTTTTCACACACAACTTCTGTAATTTAGAAGTAACCCTGAGTGTTTTGCCTCCACTATATACATACCCATACACCTATGTGTGCAGCAGAGACAGAGAATGAGAGTTAGTCTGTAGAGGAAAGTTGCCTCAGGCTAGAAAAAGAAAGGCGACTGTACTATGAGAAAGGCAGGACTTACTGATGGGGCTGGTCCCTTGATGTAGCACAAGCATTTTCCCTTCTCTGCAGAATGAACCCCAACTTATCCACAGGTCATATCAAAATACAAAATTTTGGCCCCCAAACTCAAACATTGCAAGGTTAGCAATACTAAGATAATTTACTTTAATTACTTGTATAAATAGTTGTCCTGTTTAAGTCCCCTTCAGTTTTGTGATCAGCTGCTACTGTAAAGATATTGAATGTATATGATGTTCCAGGTTCTAGATCGCGGATTTCTTCCCTGGTGGTATTAGACAATACTTCCCTAGAAGTATCATTTCCATCTATTTGTATTCGGTATGTGTAGCTAGGAGCTTGTAGGTCATAGTTTTGCCAGGTTAAATTCACTGTTGTATTGCTGAAGCTTTCAATAAAGATGTAAGAAACTGGATCAGGTTCTATAAACAAACAAACAAATGTTCTGTCAATTTAAGCATCCAATTATGAGTTTGTTTCACCAGATACTCTCATATGCAACAAATGAAGTAACATCGTCACTAAAAATCTGCCACTTAAAAAGAAAATATACACATCACACCTGCTCTATTCGTTTACTCAGGATGGAATCATTTCAGCTGAAGTCATTTACATTAAAAACACACAAATGATCCAACATGAAGAATCCAAACATGATCAAATATCGCAAAAGGAACATGACAGCAATGGCAGTATCAAAATCTCTCGGGGGAGTGTGGTTATTGGTTAGTCAAATTCTTTGTAATACTCTGATCAATTAATTGTCCCATTTGCTGTAACAATCCATTTATGCACAGAGGACTGTGCTCTGTAGGTCTGCAGAAAGCCTCTTGGGTTAGCTGAAGCTCGACTTAGAACCTTTCACCCCAGCTTGCTGGGGGGAGAGGCATTTGCCCCCCGACTCCGAGTGGAGTTGGAAGGTTCCATGGAACCTTCAAGGCGGGGGCGTGGCCTCTAGGAGACCAAGCCCCGTCAGGCCATTCTGAGCCTGATTGCCTTCCCACCACTCCCGCCCATTGTAGTAGTTGATGCTGCCCTACGGAGCGGGGGTACGGAATTTTACTGCCCAAGCTGTGGTTAAGCATGGTCGGGTTTTTGCGGACCCTCTTCTGCTGCTTCGGGGCTACTGCGAGTGATGGTTATTAAATAGATTAGCGGTAATTAGAGAGGGAAATGCCATATTCGGTGTACACCGAGGCACCCCCATCAGGGGTGAGGGCCAGTTAGTTATGTATGCAGCCAAAGTTATGGTTATTGGGTGAAGTTGAGTTTATGGCCCTGGGATGAGAAGAGGCTCTTCTCCGCTGTGGGAGAAGGGGCCTCTTACTCATTTCCCTCACTAAGTTGTCCTGGTTGATTAATCAGGCAATATTGGTGTTCGCCCGCAAATTGGATCAGTTTTGGTTGCTGTTGATGAAATTGGATCCCTGACACCCTTTCAGGCTAGTGAGGTGATTTAAATAGGCAAATAAAGTTTTGCCCAATTTGACCCAAGGAATTGTTGTCGTGTGGTTATTGTCTGAAGTCTCCTTCATTCGGGGGATGGGAGGGCAAATTAAATTCTACATAAATCAGAAGAATAGAGCAATCCCTGGGGTTTTCAAGTTTAAAAAAAAGTAAAACAGTGGGTATGATCTTTACTAGATGGCAGTGTTCCAATATGATTGCCTTGACTCTGTATGGGGAAATACAGTAGAGTCTTGCTTATCCAACCTTTGCGCATCCAACATTCTATATTATCCAATGCAGTCTGCCTCCCGCCCAGCTGTTTCAATACATTGCAATATTGTGGTGCTAAATTCGTAAATACAGTAGTTACTACATAACGTTACCGTGTATTAAACTGCTTTTTCTGTCGATCTGTTGTAAAACATGATGATTGGGTGCTTAATTTGTTAAACCATAATGTAGTTTGATGTTTAATAGGTTTTTCTTTAATCCCTGACTGACTGACTGACTGACTTTATTATTTCTGAGTCGCCCTCCACGTTATCGGGCCAAATTCCACAATTAAAATAGAGTATTTTTAAACTAGATTAAAATATTCAGTGGTTAAATGCAGGGGCCAGGCTCGGTATCCAACAATTTTGCTTATCCAACATTCTGCCCATTTATGTTGGATAAGCGAGACTCTACTGTAGTACCTAACTTTCAGTTCCTGGGGATGTATTTTGGCTCTATGGGTTCATCCACAATGTAAAATTAATGCAGTATGACATCGTTTTAACTGCCATAGCTCAGTGCTATGGAATCCTGGGATTAGTGCTTTAGCGGAACTATTTGCACTATTTGACAGAGAAAGCTAAAGATATTGTAAAACTGCAACTTCCAGGATTCCAATGCATTGAGCCATGGCAGTTAAAGTGTGTTGTCAGAGGCTTTCATAGCCAGAATCACTGGGTTGCTGTGAGTTTTCCAGGCTGTAAAGCCATGTTATAGAAGCATTCTCTCCTGATGTTTCACCCACATCTATAGCAGGCATCCTCAGAGGTTGTGAGGTTTGTTGGAGACAAGGCAAGTGGGGTTTATATATCTGTGGAGCGTCTGGGGTGGGAGAAAAAACACTTGTCAGTTTGAGGCAAGTGTGAATGCCGGAACTGATCACCTTGATTAGCATTGAAAAGCCTTGCAGCTTCAAGGCTTGGCTGCTTCCAACCTGGAGGAATCCTTTGGTAAGGGATGATTAGCTGACCCTGATTGTTTCTTGTCTGGAATTCCCCTGTTTTTGAGTGTTGTTCTTTCTTTCAGTTAAACTGGTTTCACTTTGCACTAATTTTGCAGTGTGATGCACCTTAACTTGGAAAATGCACTTTCTTTCTTTGATTTGGAAATGTCAGATGAGATTGAAAAGCACATGATGATCACATAAACAAATTTCATATGGGAAATTGCTGCAGCAACTAATCCTTACTCTGTTTTCCAGGGAGCTTGTGTGAAATATCCATGTGATCTTAGGGGCGAACTAATGGATCTCTCACTCAGGGATACATTGAGGAATAGTCAAGACAATCTCTATTGTGTTCTCTATGCTAGATGTTGGGGCTTTGTGGCCTCTAAGAAAGCTATTCCCCCTATTATTCAGGTATGACAACTTTTGGATAAATATAATATCTGCAGAGTTACTGTTTCTAAAGAATATGCCCCAGCTCCTTTTGGGTGTTTATGGATTTCACTTTGGTGGATGTGCATCTGTGTCATCTGGGCTCTCAAGAGAGTGGCACTTCCTTGTCTGAAGGAATCTGTTTATGAATATATACATTGTTAAAGGAATTTTGTCATGCCACTATATGGATGGTTCTTGGGATTCCCCAGATAGTAATATAAAGGAGCAAGATATGGGAACTGCACTGCTTGGTGCTAAAATATCTTGTCTGCCTTCTCTCTCTTCTCTTTTAAAATTTACACATAAAAACTACTGGGTAGCACAAAATGTAAAACACAACAAAGCAAAAGCAAAAGCAGAAATATTGTCCCTATATCAAAGTTTGGAAAAGTTTCATTTTTGGATTACAATGGTCCCTCACTTATTGCGGGTGTTACGTTCCTGGACCACCCACAATAAGGAAAATTCCGCAAAGTAGGGACACCCCCTCCCCTTCCCTCCTTGCCCTCTTTGCCTTCCTTTTCCTCCTCCTCATTGCTGCCTGGGCCACTTGCTGCCACTTGGGCCCCGCGCCGCCTCCACCTCCGCCACCTCCTCAGTCACGGGGCCCAAGCAGCAGCAAGAGGCCCAAGTGGCAACGAGGAGGAAGAGGAAGGTAAAGAGGGCGAGGGGGGAAGAGGAGCCACCCCCGGAAGGAAGAAGAAGCTTCAACAAGAGGCCCAGGCAGCAATGAGCTGCCCCCCTTTCATTCAGTGTTCCCTCACTACTTAAATTCTGTTTTTTTAAAAGTGAAACAGCGAGTCAGCAATAAGCGAACTGCGAAGTAGCGAGAAACCACTGTCTGATGCTCAGAATCATCCTGCCAACATAACAGGGGGAGTGGCTAGCTATTTCCTAGTGAAAGCTAGGAAATTCTAGAACCTGCGATCAAAAAAGGTATTTTTTTCAAGGTCTGCCCTGTGTGCTCCATGTACAATGCTGGTAACTGTAGTCTTAAAAAAGGAACTTTATAACACTAAACATTCAAGAGGGACAGATGAATAGAGAAGGGCTCTGGGGAAGCCCGATACTAGATGAGACAGACTGCAACTTAATCACCATGGTTGTGCACCTATGTCATAACTTAAACAGGTTTATAAATCAACAATAGGCAACCTATAATCTTCCAATGTTGTTGTACTGCAATTACCATAGTTCCTCACCATTAGCTCAACATTATAAGGGAAGGCAACAATTTTCAGCTTTATCTAGACCAGTAGTTTCCAACCTTTTGTTCTCCAGGTGTTTTGGAGTTCAGCTCCCACAATTCCTAACAGCTGGGAAGCTGGCTGGGATTTCTGGGAGTTGAAGACCAAAACACCTGCAGGCCCTGCAGGTTGGGGACCACTGGTCCAGATTCTAAAGAGCTCCAAACTCACTGTTCTTTAAACATCCAAAATACCATACTAATATTCAAGATATGAAAATAATGATTTCTGTTATTTTTAAAATGAACAGTCCATTCATGGTCTCATTTCTCTTTAACCTGAATCTATGGGATTTACCCTTCGAGTGCAGAAATACTGTGACTCCAACCATCTTTATTTACTTACTGGTATAAATAGCTGTATCATTTGGATCTCCATGAGTGCTGTTATCGGCTGCTACTGAATAGATGATGAATTTATACAATGTTCCAGGCTCCAGGCTGCTAATAACAAAACTTTTGGTAGAAGAACTTTCATTCTTGGAAGTGCCATTTCCTTCTATTGTTATCCAGTAACTGTAGCTAGAAGCATCCAGATCATGGTTATTCCATTGTAATGTTACTGTGTCAGTTGTGAGATTTTCAGCAGAGATGTCATACACTGGGGTGGGTTCTTTTGAGGAAAGATGGGGAAAAGAGTTTTGTCCAAAATATGAAAAAGTTATCACAATATTAAATGTGTACAGCACCAAGTCTTTTCAAATGAATACAGCATCATTGCCCTTTAATTACCTAATAGTTCTCTTAATAGATTTTCATTACTACAACAACAAATTGGGATTTTTGAATTGTTGTTGTTGAGTGCCTTCAAGGCATTTCCAATTTATGACAATCCTAAAGTGAATGCATTTTTTTTCAAGGTGGGATTCCATTGCTTTCTTCTAAGGCTGAGAAGATTATAACTTGCTCAAGTTTGGTATATGTGAATAGGGTAAAAGAGAAACAAAATCTAATAAAATATGAAGGAAAACAAACAAATCCATTGTTGAAGGTTTTTATGGCCGGAATCACTGGGTTGTTGTAGGTTTTTCGGGCTGTAGGGCTATGTTCTAGAAGCCTTATCGCCTGATGTTTTGCCTGCATCTATGGCAGGCATTCTCAGAAGTTGTGAGGACCTAACAACCTCTGAGGATGCCTGCCATAGATGCAGGTGAAACGCCAGGAGAGAAGGCTTCTAGAACATGGCCATACAGCTCGAAAAACCTACAACAAACTGAAATCTAATTTTCACAATTTCACTTGAATTCTGAGGATGCCATCAGATTGAAATGGGCTCTTAGACATTGGTTTGAAAGTGTCATTTCTTGTTTAATTTGGAAGTAGTTGTTGGTTATACTCCAAAAAATTCGCTTTTGTGTCTGCCGCAAACTGTGGTTAAGACTCTATAGATATTCATTGAAAACTATAGCAAAATGTGCTGCAGAATAAACCTTTTCCATGTTTTTATGATAGAACCAGTAAGGATATGACATTTATAACCCCAGAACAAAAATTGTGTTACACAGTGTTATTTCAGTACAACAAAGTATACAAAGTTGTACAGATCTCTAGGAAATTACAAAGCTTTTGTTCAAAAAAGCTACGATTTGTTCTATGTATCCACAAATTCTGTATCCACAGATTTAACTACAGAACTATATATTTACATATCCAAAAGGCAAATCTTGATTTTACCATTTTATATTGGGGATACCATTTCTCTACACAATTGCATATAATAGTATTTGTGCATCCATAGATTTTGGTATCCATGTGGGGTTCTGGAACCAAACCCAACCAATATCAAGGATCCTACTGTGAATTTACAAAAATACCTTTGTGGTTAACATGAAAATCTGAACTCTTCACCTCCTTTAATTTGATTTACTTACTTGTATAAGTAGTTATAATCTCAGATTCTCCTACAGTATAACTATCAGCTGCTACTGGACAGATACTGAATGTGTACTGTATTCCAGGTTCCAAGTTCCGAATTACTGCACTGGTGTTACTAGAAAATTCATTCCGGGGAGCACTCTCTCCGCTTATATTTATTAGGTAAGTGTAGTTAGAAACACGTAGGTCATCATTTTTCCATGTTAAGCTCACTGTTGTGGTGCTAATGTCTCCAATACGGATGTCAAAAACGGGATTAGGTCCTGAATAAGAAAGAGATTGTGAATTAAAGTATTCCCTCCCTGTGCTGAATGGCCATTATTAACCGATAATTTGATTAGCTAATATTTTCTTTGTATGGTCATTATTTATTCCATAGTGGGATTTACAAGTAGCCTCTTTCCTAAGTAAGGGGCTTCTCAGAAGTAGAGAATCATTTGTAGCTTGGCACAATCTAGCAACTCAAGCCATGTTCACTTTTGGATCTGCATTTCTCAAAACCCGGTAATTCTGGGCTGTTTTGATACTAAATTGATTCCATGGCTCAGCCCCAGCCCTCCCAGTGACATTAGATTGGCCCCCTCCCTCCTGGTTTTTAGAAAAAAGGTCAAGACCTTTTTCAGGGATTAGTGCAATGTGGAAATGACACTTAGCAGCACAAATTAACGACTATGGGATGAGGTTTTATGTTTTCAACTGTTTTAATTGTATTCATTTGTTTTTATCTGTTTTAATATTTGTATTGAAAGGCAACATTGAATTTTGCAAATTTGAAGCCACTCTGGGGTGAGATAGAGCGAGGTAGAAATATAGTAAATAGTAAATAAATAAATAAATCACATATCTGAATATACTTACGTGTATAAACGATTATGTCCTCTGAATCTCCCTTAGTGGCATTATCCGCTGCTACTGGATAAACTTTGAATGTGTACTGCGTTCCAGGTTCCAGGTTCCTAACTTCTATATTGGTATTGTTGGAAGATTCAAATCTGGTAGTATCATTTCCTTCAATTTGTATTTGGTACGTATAGTTAGAAGCACCTGGATCACTCATGTTCCACTTTAAAGTTACTGTAGTATTGCTGATATTTTCAACATGGAGCATAGAAACTGGATTGGGTTCTATTTAGGAAAGGAAGGGAAAGCGATATTTTTATTTCAATGGAAGTACATTTCTGAGTTTTAGATGGTATAAAGGGTACTGCAACTTTAATTACAAAAAACAAACCTCTTTTATTCAGAGTGGTAGATATCATTAAAATAAAAAAATGAATGAAAAATCTTTACATTTTGCTGAATATGTACTTTTAATTGTAACAGTTGAGTACCACAAGTACTAGTGTCTTACAATGTTTAATCTCTTGGAGGATATATCCATTAGTTTTAATGAATATTCTATCACTGTGACTAGAAGCTATGTGATTGTTATTGCAGTGTATCTAACTGAACATCTTTCGCAAGCTTTGGATAGCATAGGGAAGGGTGATGTTTGTTTTGCTGTCTGTGCCCCTGTTCAGAAGGTTTCACCTCACTTTCTGTCTCTGTGATAATTGGATTTTGAAAATTTTGGCTTGTTGTGGAAACAAAGATTGGTGATAAAGCTTCAGTGGAGACATTTTTTCCCCTTGACAACTCTTCCAGGAGGGAATTTCTCTACTGAGGGTTAGATTTCTCTCACTTCCTATTGTCTCACCCCCATTATTAAGTATGAGTCATTTGTAAGTCGGATGCTTGTAACTCGGGGACTGCAGTATTTAAAGAACATCACAGTTAATATTTATCTCCACACAAATGAATATACTCACTTGTAAAACTGGTTATGTCCTTTGCATCTCCTTCAGTTTGATTATAAGTAGCTACTGGATAGACTCTGAATGTGTACGATGATCCCGGATTCAGGTTCTCTAATACTTTACTGGTGATATTAGAAAATTCATTCCTGGGAGGAGTGCCTCCTTCAATTTGTATTCTGTATTTGTAACGCAAGTAATTTGAATCACTATTTTTCCATTCCAAAGCTATTGTGGAATTTGTGATATTTCCCGCTTGGAGATCAGACACAGGACTGGGCTCTGTTTTGGAAAGAGAAAGGGATTATCACTACGAGTGAATGAAAAAGTTGTCACAATATTCGCTTAGTGCTGTAATAGGTATGTTTAGCTTAGAGAAGGTTGAAAGGGGACATGATAGCCATGTTTAAATACTTGAAAGGATATCACATTGAGGAGGGGTAAAGCTTGAAGACTAGGGCCCCTTTTACATAGCTGTATAAAATCCAGATTATCTGATCTGAACTGGATTATATGGCAGTGTAGATTTATATAATCCAGTTCAAATGCTTTGATAATCTGGATTATATGGCAGTGTATAAGGGGCCTAAGGAAGAGAGCAATGGATTCAAACTGCAGGAAGAGAGATTCCACCTAAACATTAGAAAAACTTCCTGATGGTAACAGGTGGCCTGGGAGGAAGAGCTGACAGGAAACGGAGAGCAGTGCCGACTCCTCCACCATGAGGTGTTAGAAGGCTGTTCCTTGCATTCCCTTTCTTGAGCTTCTCCTATTTAACTTTGTTTGGAATTTGTTACATAGGTGGCGGGGCAGATTTCACTATATTTTGGCCCCCATCTGACTGTTTTTAGCCAACGAGAAAATGTTTTCTAGACAGAAATGTCTTTCAGGTTTACTCCCTGAATAGCAAAATGCATATCCTGGACCTCAAACATCTGTATGGGGTAATGGGACATTGCCGCTAGACATGGGAAATATTGTGAACAACAACAACAAAAATTACAATGTAATTTACATTGATTGGAGTCTTAAGAAAACACAATGAATCATAAAGTGATTTAATAAACAATTACATGCAGAAAAGCTATGGTGCTCTGGTACACTACAGTCAGCTTTCTTTATCCACTGTTTTCCACCCATTGATTCTACCATTTTGAAAATGCACCCCCCCCCCCCCCAATAAATCCAAAAGCAAACATTGATCTTGTCTCTTTTATATAAGGGACACCATTTTACTATGCTATAGTATATAATGAGATTTAATCATTCACAGATTCTGGTATCCATTGGGAGTCCTATCCAAACCCTGGACAGATTTCATTACATACTTTTTTGGTTTGTTTCCATTTGTGAAAGTGTAGAATATGCCTGTTTGATTAACTTGGTTATCAGAACCCAGCACATCTAATAATTTAATGTACTTACTTGTAAAAGCAGTATTAATTCTTGGCTCTCCCAGAGTATGATTATCAGCTGCTACTGGACAGATGCTGAATGTGTACAATGTGGCAGGTTCCAGTTTGCGAATCGTGGCACTGGTGGTATTAAAGGATATATTCCAACGTGTCTCATTTCCCTCTATTTGTACTAAATATAGGTGCACATTTGGGTCATCATTTTCCCAAGTTAAACTCACATTTGTAGCAGTAATGTTTTCAACATGAAAGGCAGAAACTGGATTGGGTTCTGTTTAAGAATAGGGGAAAAGAGGTTGTATCCATATTATTGAAGGAAAAATTCCCATTTTAGATGGTGCTATCAGAAATGAACTAAGAAATGAACTAAAGAGTATTTCAGTTGTGCTCCAGTTCTGTACATTTTTATGGTTAACTCAAACATGTAAAGGAATTTAAATTACTCTGGAGACACAGTTTTGTTCTACATGTTCCAGCTAATAACCAAAGAGCATGGTAATGTATGAATGGAATGGTAGATTGTACAGTTATTATTCAATTCAACAATATCTCTCCTTCTTTATTCTATGAATGAATAATTCTAAAAATATAGAGACCAGTTTTTTTAAATTGTCAAATTAAAATAAAGGGCAATCATGAGAAGAATTTATTACCTCTATTGCAATTTTAGAAGCAGAAATAAAAAAGAATTATTATTAAGAAACTATTTGGGAGACAGTGACATTGACACTGACTCCTATGATAATTATTGTACAAATCGTACAGGATTCACATATGTTTCTTGAAACAACTAGCTTATTGCTTACTTGTTGTAATTAATTTGCAGCATGTTTGAGTAGAATTCATAAAATAAATAATATATGTCGTGCCAGGATCAAGTGCAGATATTGAGCCATTGGATATTGAAGTATTTACTTCTACTCCATTTGCAAAAGTTATATTAGTTATATTAAAGTCAACAGGCAACTTGATATGAATTTCTGTTGTTGATATTTGTATATTATCAATGGAACTGCATTCGTTGGAACCTATGTAGGAAAAAAAGGAGAAAATTACAACTATGTATCTAAATTTTCTACTACTAAGTATACAGGTTGAACATCCCTTCTTCAGAATTCTGAAATCCAAAATACTCCAAATCAAAAAAACAAATGGCTGAAATAGTGACACCTTTGCTTTCTAATTGTTCAATGCACAGAAAATTATTAATTAAATGTATATTATATAAAATATCTTGAAGACGTGTATAAACTATATATCAAATATAAATGAATTTCATTTTTTAGATTTGGGTCTAATCTTCAATATCTGTATGTATGTATATATAAATATAGATAGTCCAAAATCCATTTAAAAATAAAAATCCCAACCCAAAGCACTCCTGGTCTCAAGTATTTCAGATATTTTTTCCCCGTGTCAGGAGCAACTTGAGAAACTGCAAAGTCACTTCTGGTGTGAGAAAATTGGCTGTCTGCAAGAATGGTGCCCAAGGGACACTCAGATGTTTTACCATCCTGTGAGAGGCTTCTCTCATGTCCCCACATGAGAAGCTGGAACTGACAGAGGGAGCTCACCACCAGGGGTCCAATAAGGGATACTCAACATGTGTATAATTTATCATCATCATCATCAACAACAACAACAACAGGATAAGAAGAAATGTTTCTAAATTTCCCAGGAGTGTCAGGGCTGGTGTCTGTGTTGTCCAGCTCTGGGACTCAAAGAAGACAAGGGACTAGACTTAAGTTACAAAGGGAGCATTGCACAAATATTGTAGCAGGGCATTGTCATGACAGTAGCAGACAAAAAGAAGGGCAAGGTACTGAGTGAGCCACATTCTCACTGGCCTTCTGTTTTCTAAAAGTACTGAGCACATGTGGAGATTACACTATGAACCGACTATAGCTTATGGGGCAGGGCAAAAGATGCCTTTGCTATTTACAAAAGTAATACATTTAATATTAAAGGAAACATGCCTTCTCATACTGGGAGGCCACTTAACACTACATAACTTCAGGTAAAAGATTAACTGCATTATTGATGTTGGTAGGACTGGTTTGAAGACTGGATATGTGGGATTGGGCATGGGACACAGGGGGTCAGGATTTTAAGAGCATTTATACAGGTATCTTCATTCATTTGTAATTAACTACCAGGCAGAACAGTGAATGTGGAAAACATAGTAAAATGGTACTTACATGGAGGAGCCGCTCTTATCTGCAAAAAGAGATAAAGAAAAACGTAAGTAGCAGTATTAAAACATCTGCAATACTTTATCCTCATGGTTGCATCTATTTCTCTTGTTAATGTGTATCATGTTACACAGCCATTTTAATGCCAAGTAACTTGATTAAGAGCCAGAATTTCAGTTCTCTCAGCACACTCACAAATATTCTTTCGAAGCAAAAGTAACAAATATTATTATTTGAAATCCAGAGATAGCTTGGATCTCAAGTGAAGTTAATGGAGCTGAAATGTTATTTCCTGTTTTATTGCCCTTTGTCCCTGGTCCTCATATAGTCCAGAAAGAGCATGACCTCCGCCTTGATATTCTTATAGTCCAGGCATGGGCAAGCTTAGGCCCTCCAGGTGTTTTGGACTTCAACACCCACAATTCCTAACAGCCTACTGTCTGTTAGGAATTGTGGGAGTTGAAGTCCAAAACACTTGGAGAGCCCAAGTTTGCCCATGCCTGCTATAGTCCCTCTTAACTGACAGCAGAAAGAACACATGTGACACATTACAGGCCTGTCACACTAAGATTGTCACTTTTCTTCTCCTTCAAATTATTAACATCTTTGTTTAATGAAAGGGGCATTGAAGGATTATTTCTTTTTGCATTCTGGCTGGCTTATAAAGGTATTGCTCATTTGTGGCTTTTGTCAATATTATTTTCATAGCTTAAATGACAAAATGATAGGTGAAGCCAAGAAATGAAAGAAGCCATTGTTGTTTTCACTTCATTGCGATGCCAGTTTCAGCATAGTAACATCATGGTGGTCTGCACTGGATACATAGATCTACTCCATCTAGAATCCCAACAGGATGGATAAAAGCATATACAGTTGAATAAAACCGACTTACTCATAAAAAGTAACTTATTCAAATAAAGACCCATGAAGCAAAAATAGCAAAAACTTCTTTAAGTACATCAGAAGTAGAAACCCAACTAGAAAAGCAGTTGGGCCACTTGACGAAAATGGTAAGAAAGGGACAATAAGTGAAGACAAGGAGATTGCTGAGCGGCTAAACGACTTCTTTGCCTCCGTTTTCACACAGGAGGACAGACAACATATGCCTGCAGCTGAGTCAGTTTTTTCAGGGAGGGAATTAAATGAATTAAACCAGATAGAGATAAACAAGGAAGATGTTCTCACATGCCTTACTAAACTAAATGTCAATAAATCACCAGGGCCAGATGGCATCCACCCCAGAGTTCTTAAGGAACTCAAGTGTGAAATTGCTGAAATTCTAGCCAAAATATATAACCTTTCTCTAAGATCAGGCACTGTACCTGAGGACTGGAGGGAGGCAAATGTAACTCCGATCTTCAAGAAAGGATCCAGGGGTGATCTAGGAAATTATAGGCCAGTTAGTCTAACCTCAGTTCCAGGCAAAGTGATGGAAACCATTATTAAAGAAAAAAATTACTAAGCACATAGAAGAACAGGCATTGCTGAAGGAAAATCAACATGGTTTCTGCAAAGGCAAATCATGTCTTACTAACTTGATAGAATTCTTTGAGGGTGTAAATAAACACATAGATAATGGGGACCCAGTCGATATTGTTTACCTTGACTTTCAAAAGGCTTTTGACAAAGTCCCTCACCAAAGGCTCCTAAATAAGCTCTTCAGCCATGGAATCAGAGGACAGGTCTTGTCCTGGATTGGAACCTGGCTAAACTGTAGGAAACAAAGGGTGGTAATAAACGGACACTTCTCTGGGTGGAAAGAGGTGAGAAGTGGCGTACCCCAAGGTTCAGTTTTGGGTCCGTTACTTTTTAATTTATTCATTAATGACCTGGATGTAGGAGTGAATTCTGAGGTAGCAAAGTTTGCAGACGACACTAAATTGTTCAGGGTAGTTAAAAATGAAACTGATTGTAAAGAGCTCCAGAAAGATCTCTTGAAATTGAGTGAATGGGCAACCAAGTGGCAAATGCATTTTAACCTAAACAAGTGTAAAGTCATGCACATCGGGCAAAGAACCCCAACTACACCTACCAATTGATGGGGTCAAAGCTTTCCGAGACAAACCAGGAAAGGGATCTTGGGGTTTTGGTGGACAGCTCAATGAAGATGTCAACCCAGTGCGCAGCAGCAGCGAAAAAGCAAATTCTATGCTTGGCATGATCAGGAAGGGAATCGAAAATAGGTCGGCAAATGTTGTATTGCCTCTCTACAAATCTATGGTAAGGCCACATTTGGAGTACTGTGTACAATTCTGGTCTCCGCACCTTAAGAAGGATATAACGGAACTGGAAAAGGTACAAAGAAGGGCAACAAAAATGATCCAAGGGATGGAGCGGCTCCCTTATGAAACCAGGTTGCAACGCCTTGGTCTTTTCAGCCTTGAAAGACGGCGTCTAAGAGGTGACTTGATCGAAGTGTATAAAATCATGCATGGGATAGAAAAGGTGAATAAAGAAAAAATATTTTCTCTGTCACCCAACACTAGGACTAGGGGGCACTCCCTAAAGCTCCAAGGTAGAAAAGTTAGGACTAATAAAGGGAAATATTTCTTCACCCAGAGGGTCATTGGGTTATGGAACTCACTTCCAGAGGAGGTTGTGACAGCGGTCAGCCTGGACAGCTTCAAGGCAGGATTAGACAGATTCATGGATACCAAGGGAATCAGTAGCTACTGAAATGGACATCCAAGTGCCACCTCTGTGTTGATGGAGGCAGGCAGGATTTTCCCCGGGTACTGGTTGTGGGGGTCGGGAGCAGGTGAGGGTTTTGCCCTCCTTTCTGCTAGAGATCCCTGCGTACAACTAGTGGGCCACTGTGTGACACAGAATGCTGGACTAGATGGGCTAAGGCCCGATTCAGCATGGCTCTTCTTATGTTCTTATGAAGATGTACAAACAAAATGGGAGAAGAAATATATATAAAGTAAGGAAATTAATATAGGAGAAGATTACGAGTATGTATATCTTACCACTTTCCCTAGTGAAAAAGCTAGATATGTTTATAGATATGAGGCCATCTCTATATGTTTGTTATATGTGTTGTGAATGAGCCTCTAGTTGCTACAGGTAGTAACATGGAGGGAGATGTGGAGACAGTAACATCAAGCAATAGCTCAGTTTGGGGCGCGGCTCTGAATGACCAGGCTCCTACAGCTGGAGTAAAGAGGGTGGCTAGTGACTCGAGCATTAATGAAGACAATGAACAAAGGAGGAAAATCCAGCATTTACTTAGGGAGCCTTCTGAGTCTGGCTCTTTTGAGGGTTTCACAGGGAATGCAGAATTGCAGTCAGAGGAAAGTGATACCGATCTGGATTCGGCCTTGGTGCAGGAGGCGAGGGATGTATGTAATGCGGACTCGGGGACCAGCACGTTTCTGGGGTTGCAGACGGACCGGGACTGGCTGTCTTTGCATTCTGAGGCTGAGGGGGTCCCTTTAAGCCAAGAAGAGCTTTGGCTGGCTTGGAGATCTGGGCCTGATGCTACAGCTGCAGGGAATAGGAATGCTGATGCTTTGGAGCTGGGTGGGGTCTCCGAGGACTCTGATTGAAAGTCCTATAAGAATTATGAGTATTTGGCTTGATCCCTGCGGTGGTCAAGGAGTTATTACTGTTCTAGCTCATGCATCCTGGTTCCTGGTATTCTTGTTCCTGATTTCCAAGACTACTCCTACTGCCGTGTGCCTCTTGATCCTCGTGTGAATACTCTCCTGTTTGACCCGGTGACGTCTCCTCCTTATCCTGATTGATTTTCTCCTACCTGACGACCTCGGACCGGTGACTGACTTCGCTTCTTGAACATTCCTCTACTGGAGACGACAGACGGACGTCTGCTATTTGCTTTGAAGTTCTTTTATCTCCAGCATCTTTTGGTTTGGGGGTCCTGGGTTTAGTGTGGGTTTTTCTCCAGCCGACGAAAGGCTATTTTTTGTTAGCCCAACTCCCATGTCTTGTTAAATAAACATTTGTTATCCTTTTCTACTCCCGGACTTTATTGCTGCCATAGCTGGGTCACAACAATATGTGTTTGATTCAAATATGTTTGTTATCATGTGTGGTTGATTACATTTGTTTACGTTTTGTATGTACTACTTAAGTTTTATGTTTAATGACAAAATTTCGTACTCTAAACCATTAGCTCTACTTCTGAGAATCTGCATAGTTGTATTCGATACTGAACATCTCTCCTCCATGCTGCCAGGTCGACAGAAAGTTTAAAGCAACTCTGTTGTTTGAGACAGGAAGAAAATGGGCGAAAACAATGATTCGCCCCCTAGAATGTCTCTACAGTTTTGTACTAATTGCAGTTTTGTTATCTCAACAACAACTACTGTATATCAGGATAATTTTAAAAGTGGTACTTAGCAGAGCATTGCTATTATAATAAAAGATTTAATGATAAAACAACACTTTAAAATCATAATTTATCCTCGAAAACCCTATTTTAAAATAAGTTTCAAAGGCTTGTTCTAGAATAAGACTACAAAAATAGAACATTATTATTATGCAAGGAAGAATGGCTGATAGAAGAGAGAGAAAAGAGAACAACCATGTTACAGATTGATTGATTCAATCCAGGAACCTAGAGCTGGGTTTATGATGGCCAGGACTCTTACAGGTGTCTTATTTGTCCCTATCTTCAAGAAGGGGGAAAAAAGACAACCCAAACAACTACCATCCAGTCAGCCTCACATCAATACCAGGCAAAAAGATCATTAAGGAAGTGGTCTGCAAACACTTGAAACAAATCAAGTTGGCAGATGATGACAACAAATTGAGAGGGATAGCTTATACCCCAGAAGACAGGAGCAGAATTCAAAATGATCTGAACAAATTGGAGATGGGCCAAAACTAACAAAATGGAGTTCAACAGAGACAAATGCAAGATACTCGACTTAGGCAAAATGAAACTCTTAGAGGAACTCTCTATGAAGTGAAATTAGAGCTGCCCCATCTCTCCTGATTTTTCAGAAACAAGTAAAATCCTGGCTGTGGGATCAGGCCTTTGCAGCCTAGGCTGACGTGCTGGTGAAGCTACGTCTTTAATGGACTGGACAGACTGCTTTTAGGATGACTTACATCGGCGATTGTCTGAATGTTTTTTTTATACTGTTTTATATTGTTTTTATTTAGTTCTGTATATTTATGCTTTTGTTGTGGGCACCATACTGTGCCGGTTGTTAGCCGCCCTGAGTCCCTCTGCAGAGGTTGAAATAGGACGGGATATAAATGCCCGAAATAATAAATAAATAAATAAATGCAAAGATACAGTATGGGGAACAATGCCTGGTTTGGCAGCAGTACGTGCAAAAAAGTTCTTGGGAGTCCTCATGGACAGCAAGTTAAACATGAGCCAACAATGTCATGCAGCAGCTTAAAAAGCCAATGAGATTTTGACCAGCATCAATAGGAGTATAGTGTCTAGAGACCCAGGGAAGTCATGCTCCCCTTCTATTCTGCCTTGGCCAGACTACATCTGGAATACTGAGTCCAATTCTGGACTCTGCAATTTAAAGGAGATGTTGACAAGCTGGAATGTGTCCAGAGGAGAGCAAATCAAAGGATCAAGGGTCCTATGAGGAGTGGCTTAAAGAGCTGGGCATGTTTAGCCTGAAGAAGAAAAGGCTGAGAGGAGACATGATGAGGGCCATGTATTAAAATGTGACAGGAAGTTAGAGGAAGGAGGGAGCCAGCTTGTTTTCTGCTGCCCTGGAGACTAGGACATGGAACAATTGATTCAAACTGTAGGAAAGGAGATTCTACCTGAACATTAGGATGAACTTTCCAACTGTGAGAACTGTTCAGCAGTGGAACTCTCTGCCCTGGAGTATGGTAGAGGCTTCTTCTCTGGAGGCTTTTAAACAGAGGCTAGATTTTCCTGCTTCTTGGCAGAATAGGGTTGGACTGGATGGCCCACAAGGTCTCTTTCAACTCTCTGATTCTATGATTCATTCTGTCACTTCAAATGAGAATACAATTAACCCAGAATGATTTGTAATACTGAAAGAAAACCACTAGAGGCCACAATGAAACTACAAAAGTTATGAAGTACTTTGAAATATTGACAACAGGGTTTTCTTTTGTCAACCAATGAATATATTTTGCTGGGCTGCCTTCAGGATCGGGCAGCAGTAAAAGTCCAGTACTGTAATAAGATTTCTTCCAAATGTCACAGATTTCAGACTTACAGGTAAATCCCACATGCACAGGTATTTGCTGGGACTGATAATATAGAGTAGGTAAAGGTTGTCCCCTGACATTAAGTCCAGTTGTGTTCGACTCTGGGGGTTGGTGCTTATCTCCATTTCTAAACCGAAGAGCCGGTGTTGTGCATAGACACCTCCAGGATCATTTGGCCGGCATGACTGCATGGAGAACTGTTACCTTCTTGCCACAGTAGTACCTATTAATCTACCCGCATTTGCATGTTTTTGAACTGCTAAGTTGGAAGAAGCTGGGTCTGAGAGCAGAAGCTCATGCTGCTCCCCAGATTCAAACCTGCAACCTTTCGGTCAACAAGCTCAGAAGCTCAGCAGTTTAACCCACTGTGCCACCAGGGGCTCCCTCGTATAGAGTAGGTCAGTGTTTTTCAACCTTTTTTGAGTCGCGGCACATTTTTTACCTTTACAAAATCCTGGAACACACCACCAACCAAAATGACACTAACAGAGTAATACATATAGTTCATATGTTTTTAAATGTATTTATGCACTCAGTGTGAAACCTGGGCCTGTTTCGATGAACACAACATAGATATCCTGGGAGGAATGGCAGAAAGACACACATGAAGGTCTTGCTCAACAGCTGGGAGTTATAGTTCACCCGCAATCAAAGAGCATTTTGAACTCCACCAATGATGGAATGGAATCAAACTTCCCACACAGAACTACCATAACCAAGAGAAAATACTATAAGAGTTTGGTGGGCATTGACCTTGAGTTTTGGAGTTGTAGTTCACCTATATCCAGAGAGCACTGTGGAGGGGAGGAAAGAAGATGTGGGGTGAGTCTGCGCAGTAGAGCCCACACGGGTCACGTCTTCCCCCCTCCCCCCTCCCACAGAAGCGGCAGCATGAGCAAAGCGAGGCTGGGAAGAAGGGATCCCGAGTGGAGAAGAAAAAGTGTTCGGCAGGAGGGGGAAGAAAGGGGATTGGAGGTTCCAATTTCCCACAGGACACCCGGTAATCGCTCACGGCACACTAGTGTGCCACGGCACACTGGTTGGGAAACACTGGAGTAGGTTATTATAAATATATTTATTTTGACATTTACACTCTGCCCTTCTATTTTAAAGATCTTGAGGCAGCTAAAACAAATAAACAGGGGGAAACACAACAAAAATAAAGGGGAGGAGAGAAAGCCCTACACCACTGAGAAGGAACATATCCTAACAAACACACTGGTATGCAAAAGAGTATCAAAACTTTAGTAGATATCTATAAAATATCACAGGCTAAAGGCAGTCATCTAATGTAGTCACACAGTTATGATGCTTAAGCCAAAGAGCCAAAATGATGTAGTTATTTAGACAAATGATTAATAATAAACATGAGTCTAACACTGTAAATAACAAGGTGCACAACCATTAATAACACATTAATAACACAGTCTTCTTTGGATGGTCTTTGGATGCAGGTGAGGAAGGAAGGAGACCTCACCAAAAGCAGCTTCCTCACCTACATCCAAAGAAGACCATCCAAAGAAGACTGTCCCACGTTGGCGTCCGTCCTGACACTTGCGCAGGCCCCGCCTCCACCTTACTTCTGCCGGGATGGGAGAAAGAGGCGGAGAGCTTGCGCCGGCTCCACCTCCACCTTTCCTCTGCCTTCTTGCTGGAAGGAAGGACACGCGCACCCTCCCTCCAGCCAAGATGGTGAGGGCGCTTTGAAGCACGGCCATGGTGCTTGAGAGAGTCAGGAAACTACGGAGTCGCTCCTCCTCCCCGTGCCCTCCCTCCGCCCTCTTCCTCCACCCTCCCTCCTAAGTAGTTGTATTTTAGGTTTTTTCTTTTAATTACTATTATTTCAATTTTATATCTGGCGTACTAGATGACCTCCAACTTTTAATAAGATTTTTCAGGGCTAAAAAGTCGTCTAATACGCAGGAATATACGGTAGTTGGAACTGGCAGTTGGATTCAGATCAATACTTTTCTAAACAAGCATGTTGCCAGAATGCAACAGATCTTCTCTATTAACAGAATATATGTATTATACAATATAACTCAAAGACATAGCTGTGTTAGCCTGAATTAGTATGGAGAGGGATCTGTAGCACTTTTGAGACTAATTGAGGGAAAGAAGTTTAGTAGCATAAGCTGTCATAGTTCTAAATTTATCTCATCAGGTGCATAGAGGAATGCAGTAGACTTAAACCTATGGAAGCAAATGCTGCCTTCTTTCTTCCAATTAGTCTCAAAGGTGCTACAATGTCCTTCTGCATAATATAACCAGGAAGTCTCCATAATATCCAATTATATGTGCTTGTACAGCTCTATCATATATGTACTCTGGAAATCTATATGTAATGCCCTATATTGTAAATCTTTTCTCAAAAACAATGTTGTAATCTATCATATGGAGGAAGGAAGGTGAGGTAGAGGTTTTAGGTGCAACATCTCTTAGTTCTTATTATACCATATAAATGTTAACAGGCTATCAGAAGTGATAGACTGACATCCCCCCCCCACACTGTATGAGAAAACTGTATTATATTCATACCTATTAGCTACAACTATTGATTTCTTTTCTCATAGCTTGCGATGGAGTGGCAGCTGACAGCTCACAGAATGGTTCCTCTTGGACCTTCACTTTAACGTGTACTCCAACAGATCATAGTTTATTAGTATTGTATAGTGGTTTGAGCACTGGAATAAGACTGTGGGAGGCTGGGGTTTGAATTTCTGCTCAACCATGAAAATCCAACCAGTGATTTTGGACAAGTCAACCTCTCTCAGCCCCAGAGGAAGGCACCCCTTTCTGAACAAATCTTGTAATGAAAACTCTGTAGTGGGGTTGCTTTTAGGTCGCCTTTAAGTTAGAAATGACTTAAAAGCACACAAATCTATTGACCAGGACTACTCCAAACCCTAGATTTCAGAAATCAGAAACTCTGAAATATAAGAATCCTAATGTTCAAGCACTCCAGATTTTATCAGTAAGCTGACTTTACTCATTCCTAAAGTCCTAAAATGAGGGAAAATAACCTCCTCATAAATCTGTCTCTGAGAACATTAGAATTCGCCCAAATAATTCTATATACAGTGCAGATAAGAGGGTGAGTACAAAGAAAATTTGGCAAGCAGTTAGAAACAAGGATATTCATGTTTAGCAGGGAGTAGATCACCCACCCTGGAGAGACTTCTCCTTCATAGACTGTACATGAAGACCCCACTGCCTAATCATACACAAGACTTCACTTATTGCAGAAGAAAAGCGTCCATTCCTCTTCATAGAAAAGGAAGAGGAACTGAAAGAAGTTATGAAGTGTTCCTAATTATGTTTCTGAAAAAAGCAGTGGACAGGTCAAGTAAACATACTGACAT
Source organism: Anolis apletophallus (assembly GCA_030556195.1). Lineage (NCBI taxonomy): Eukaryota > Metazoa > Chordata > Lepidosauria > Squamata > Anolidae > Anolis > Anolis apletophallus. The sequence continues at coordinate 91,934,019 of JARBWK010000002.1, read as the reverse complement.
AGTGAGTCTAGGCCCACCAGTGTTAAGGGGGTCTCCAGGATACCAGTATTCTGGGAGGAAAGAGAATATGAAGAACAACTTCAAAGCAAATAGACAGTAGTTTCGCTTCTGCATTAGAATTTGGAAATCATAAATACAGAAAAATATCAGCACACTTTAATAAAGATAATTCAAGGAACCACTGCCATATTTTTATTTCATGAACTCTTTCTCCAGTCCAAAACATGCAGAAGAAATGAATGCTCCATGTTTGAAGACTGGCATTTGAGATTTCTACAAGAAAAATAATTATCCTTGCAAAAAAAGAGTGTAGGTTCAAAAGAACTATCATTGCATAGGATCCTTCTCCTCAATCCTGCGCAGCAAGCATTCTTTTTTTTTACAACATGTAAGATTTTACCTTTGCCAATTTTCCCATGGCAACAAATGCACAAATATTACACTACAACCTGGAGATGGGATGGGGATTACTTGTGGTTTATTACTTATTGTTTATTTTGATGCATGAAGAATAACTTTTTTGAAACAAGAAAGCATGGCAAATGAAACTGAAGTCTAATGCAAATTTTTATAAGCCTGATCTTGGACATTAGGTAATCAAACCAATTTCACCAACTATTATTGATACTATGCTAGATATCAAAACATCAAGTTAATGAATTATGAACCACCATACAGACTTATTATGAGGAACCCTTGCTCAACAAAATGGAACTCCCCAGTAAACACACTCAGGCCTTGGTGATTGAGCAAAGAAATGTACGTTTTCCTTAAGTGTATATTTGTTTTAGCAATTAAGAAGTGCTTATCCTAGGAAAAAACTCTGTGAAAAGAAACAAAGAAAAATTTTTGCAGTGACTTATGCTTAGCAATGTAAAGTTGCATCTGTTTCAAGAAAGCTTGTGTTAATTGAAAAGTGTCATAAGTGGAAATCTTGGTTTTGGTACATCTGCTATGAAATTAAATTGTTTCCAGGAAGGCTTGGCTATGTTACCAATGTCCACATTATCTACTGTAAAAAAAAAAAGGTCAATGAAAAACTGAAACAAGATCTCTATTGCCTGTTGATGAATATTATTGCACATGGTTTTGGCCAAGCAGTATTTCCAACAAACATGCAAACATGTAGCAGTGGTGTAATGGGTTAAACCCTAGTGCCACCAGAACTGCTGACCTGAAGGTTGGCAGTTCAAATCTGCTAGAAAAGGTGAGCTCCTGTCTGTCATCTCCAGCTTCCCATGCAGGGACATGAAAGAAGCCTGCCACAGGATGGTAACACATATGGGCGTCCCCTGGGCAACATCTCTGCAGATGGCCAATTCTCTCACACCAGAAGCAACTTGCAGTTTCTCAAGTTGCTTCTGACATGATAAAAAACAAACATGTATGCATGCATACACTTTTATGATTTTTCCTCATATTTAGACAACTCAGAAGAAGGCATCAGAAACATACATGAAGAATATCAGGCTTTCCTGCCTGGGTCAAGCAGTTCTAAGCTATATTTCTGCTCTGAGTTCTACGCAGCACAGAAGTTGGCCCAAGTGACCCCTTGTCTCTTCCCACATATAACTCAGTGCCAACACAAGTACCAGTTGGGCTGAATTTCTGCAATGGTATGTGTAGGTGGCATCTGAAACATGGTCTGCACAGATTCTGATGTCAGTGCCTTCACAGCCATGCAGTCATCATCCCCCTCCCCACAAGAACATGATGGAATATATTGGGGAGATATTTAACGCCATTTAATGTGTTGCTGTTACAGATTTATTTATTTATTTTATTTATTTATTTATTGTTCGTTCTTATATTCCGCTCCTCCCAGCAGGCTCGGGGCGGATCACAAAAAATATACATGGGCAGCATGCCCTACAGTTTAAAATACAATAACAAAAACCACATTAAAACCAAAGTTACATCGACCAATACGGATGTGAGGACATGACATAGTTCTTAAACCGATGTGCCTAATTAAAGGCCAGGCCAAGAGGGCCGTCTTGCACGCCCTCCGAAACGGGGCTAGTTCAACAATAGCCCGAACATGATCTGGGAGGGCGTTCCAGAGCACCGGTGCCGCCACAGAAAAGGACCTTTGTCTGGTCGTCGATAGGCGGCAGGAGCGGACTGATGGAATTAATAACAGATTCTGCTCATCTGATCGCAGTGATCTCGGGGGCAGATACGGGGTAAGGCGGTCCTTCAGATAAAAGACAACTATCTGTTTACTTTCTAAACAGAGCCTGCTGTAAGAGAGAGGAGGTTTTGCAAGTGATCATTTGCACTGGAGTATTTTAATTGTAACCTCCTGCTTGCTGTCCTCAAATTAGGGCTTCATTTTTTTCCAGGAGGAACCTACTCAGTTTTACAGCAATGAGGAAGTAAAAGCACCAATTATATTATGCTATTCTCTCTGAACAAATATCTACGGTAAATCATTACTGTGACGTCCAGAACAGTTAACTGTATTTGTTTATGGCTAGATTTTTCCTCTTCCTTCCCACACATATGATTGTTTAAATGTTCATATAGACTTGAAACTGAGCCACTTCTGGAAAAAATGGGCCAAGTATTCCATCAACATTCTGTGTCATACAGACACAACGGATACATCTTCAAACAAATTCTAAAAGAGTGCAGGACTTCCATTGAGGAATATAAACAAAAGTAAAGAAACTTTTGATGGCTTTTGGTTTCAATACATTTTTCATTTAGAAACAGACTGCCACTTCTCCATTAGGAATTCTGCCCTCCATGCCATCATGGTTATGACAATATATCTGCAACAAACTAAATAGGCACCTGTCCTGCCTAATCTCTGGGAGAGGGAGGGAGGGAGGGAGGGAGATACACTGACTGTCAGATAATTAATGTAATAAACCTGAGGTGATCCTTGCGGGGATCTGTGCTTTAAGCAACTTTCCAGTTGTCCTTAACCCCATGAAGCCTTTTGTGGGTGATATGATCTCTATGGCTGGTGATATATGAGCTGTGATAACTGAGTGTGGCCTGGATCCAGTTTTTTAAATGGAAGTTTTTAAATCTATCACAATGCTCATTCAATTCTTAGCACCAAAACACATCTCTTGTTCGGCTGTGCTCATATTTAAACAATAGATAAAAAGACAGCACAGGATAACCAAAACAGAGTAAAAATGAATGCTAAGCAATGATCCACAACAAAGGATACCACAGTTGCTATGCTCTGGTGACAACTCTATCGAGGTTATCACACCAGGGCTTGAAAGCAGGCAGCCCCACATTTTTGCCGCCTGTAGAATTCTGGGAAATGTAGTTTGGGAAGGTGAGGACCTCTGTAGCCGAGAATTCAAAAGCCATTGCAATAAATTACATTTCCCATAATTCTGCAGGCGGCAGAAATTGTCCTACACTGAATGAGTGAGGTTACATGTCAAAGAGGAGACCTCACTGAGGGAGCAGTGACCAGATTTTTCACAGCCTTCAGCTAGTTTGGAATTCAGCCAAAGAATTTAATAAATCTAACTGGGTCCATTCAGCACAGCCAACACTAAGTAGAGCTAAGCGGAGCTAGAAGTAATAACAACAGTAAGGAATTTATTGCTCTGTATTCAATCATGTCCTCTCTAATTGGTAAATGGAGGCTGTGTATCACTTCAGGGTGGACCACCACCCCTGAACTAGAAACATGACTTAGTAGAAAAGGACCAATAAGTGGAACCACATGTCTTTAAATTTATTTCAGTAGAAAGAAATGAAACAGCTGGCAGACAGTATTGTGGGAAAAAAGTTTTATTACAGACCAAGTATGACTTGTGGATGTACCGGAAACTTAGGAATGAGTATTCTAGGAACCGGGATCTTATTTGATTCCTAAGCTTCTGGATATCCTTTTAAGCTGAGCAATGACTGGGAAATTATGAGAATGGAGGACAAAAGGCAATACAATTTTACATGACCCATTTCAACAGGATATGTGGGTGGGTATCTTGAAGAAAGACAAGCTTCACAGTCAATGGTCAAAAGAAGAGTCACATTCAGGGAAATCACATGGTGAAACTTTTGATGGACCAAGCCTAGAAATGCAAGAGCCAGAGTAGGGGAGATTTTGGAAGTATTCAAGTAGAAAATAGTGCTGTGTTTTTCCATTGGCAGGAGGAAAAAAAGAATGTGCTTTCTGCTGTTTCCTTTACTGAGACTACACATCTCTCCTCAAACCATTTCAGATTATAGGGAGGACTAGTAAAATACTTCTGTAATACAACAAACCACCCTTACACAGAAAATGAGCAAGCCAGGTCCTCTAAGCTAAACTATCGTTCTTCCCGATGGCACTTAGAACTGTAATATGCTTGCTGCCAACATCGAACATTAATTTATTTATTTAGGGGATTTGTACCCCACCCTTTTCTACCCCCGAAGGGGGACTCAGACAACATATTAGGAAGCTTTGTTCATACAAGCAATTATAAATAATTCAGACATTACAGATAACCCATAATTAAGTGTGAATGGCAGCTGCAACTCAACTCAAAGTTGTTTTTCAGGAAAAATGAAAAAAGCAGTCAATTCTCATTTTTAAAAGTATAACCCTTAACTCCCTGGTATGCAATAGATGCCACTTACAAATGTGTAATGCTTCAATATGTATATAATCCCATGCAAATTAACCACAAAATATAACTTCTGGATGGTATAGTGTTGGCCACTAGCATAACATTGGATTAGAGGTATCTCTATAGAGTGAATATTTGTAGCTTTTTGTTATAAGACCTATAAATAATACTATCATATTGGAAGGGAGACCACCAATAAACAGCACATCTTATAGGCCATATTTCAAAGGAGGAAACTGGCAAAATTACATCTGAGTACCTAGCACCCACAAGGAGATATGCGTTACAATACTTTGTTGAAGTCCCACAACGCAAGTATTAAAAAGATTACTGCTATGAAACGAAACTGAATATGCAAACTCTCCTGTTGTTAGTATTTGGTAAAGGATTGGGCAACTGAAAAAAAAACTAAGTAAGATTATAGCTATCAGAATGGGTCTAGGAGGCTGGGACTGTGTGGATTGCACTGCTTAGAGATCCTTTTTAGTTCGGTTTTGCCTCTAGAGATCTGTGTTCTGGTTTGTGGTGCTTTCTGAAGCGAGCTATTGAGGGTGAGCTTCCTGAATGGCTGACTTGATATGCTAAGAGTTGGGATTCAACATCATCTGGAAGGCAACATGATTCCTATCCCTGCCCTCCATATAGAAAATGTGGGATAAAAGAAGCTAGCCTTCATATACATGAATAATAACTAAGGGATGGTTGCTGATGCCATGTTCTCAAAGAGACAAACCAGGAAAGGGTTCTTGGGGTCTTGGTGGACAGCTCAATGAAGATGTCAACCCAGTGCGCAGCAGCAGTGAAAAAAGCAAATTCTATGTTAGGCATGATCAGAAAGGGAATCGAAAATAGGTCAGCAAATGTTGTATTACCTCTCTACAAATCGATGGTAAGGCCACATTTGGAGTACTGTGTACAATTCTGGTCTCCGCACCTTAAGAAGGATATAACGGAACTGGAAAAGGTACAAAGACGGGCAACAAGAATGATCCAAGGGATGGAGCGGCTCCCTTATGAAACCAGGTTGCAACGCCTTGGTCTTTTCAGCTTTGAAAGACGGCGTTTAAGAGGTGACTTGATCGAAGTGTATAAAATCATGCATGGGATAGAAAAGGTGAATAAAGAAAAACTGTTTTCTTTGTCACAAAACACTAGCACTAGAGGGCACTCCCTGAAGCTCCAAGGTAGGAAAATTAGGACTAATAAAGGGAAATATTTCTTCACCCAGAGGGTCATTGGGTTATGGAACTCACTTCCAGAAGAGGTTGTGACAGCTGTCAGCCTGAACAACTTCAAGGCAGGATTAGACAGATTCATGGATACCAAGTGTATCGGTAGTTACTGAAGAGGACAGTCAAGTGCCACCTCGGAGTTGGTTGAGGTAGGCAGGATTTCCCTGGGTACTGGTTGGGGGGGGTCGGGAGCAGGTCAGGGTTTTGCCCTCCCTTCTGCTCGAGATCCCCGTGTACAACTGGTGGGCCACTGTGTGATACAGAATGCTGGACTAGATGGGCTGAGGTCCGATTCAGCATGGCTCTTCTTATGTTCTAGTGTTGGCTTGTAAGTATGCATATGCTCAGCCACGTCAAGTAACAAGAAAATCCTCCAAGTCACCAGGCAGCAAAGCTTTACAAAAGCCAGGCAATACATGGCTTTCATTGTATCTGTGTTCAGTGAAGTGATGAAAACCTTTCTATAGGCTACTAAGTATTTTACCTTGTTTGAAAGGTTGGACTAGTTCTGGTGCATATTTATCTCCATTCCCTCTATCTCTCACAGAACCCTCCTTTCTCTCTGCATGAAGATTTGAGAGATATGCCCCACCCAAAACATCTCTAAGTTTATCTGAGGCACCAGTCACAGAAGTGTTTAAAAACCCTTCAGAATGGTATGAGAGGACTATAAAAATGTAACTTGCCAAGTTCCTCTAGGCAGGCTATTCTGTTCTGCTAATTACTCAGTCCAAAACACTCCAGGCACAATGATAAACAGAACGACTCATTATTTCCTTTCAGTCAAGATTGGGGAGCCACTCCCAAACAAGTCAGACTAGCTGGAATATCCCTTGACGACAAGATTTTTAGAATGATTCGATAAAATTAATATATTGAGATACGTCGCTTCTTATTGACATTTACATATATGGTACATTAAAAAAAATAATGAAGAAACACCATACCAACCAACCAACCAAACGGGGAAGGATCAATTCCTGCCAAGATTTCAGCATTCAACTTCAACTGCATCCCACCAGCACCACCTGGAATGGAGCTCCATCTTTGCAGCTACCGTTACTAAACAGAACCCATGAGAGCATGTTAGATATGCTTTCTCTCCCACCTACATATTCTGAAAATATCTTGTCTTGCATTTAATGACACTGTATACTCTAGTACGGAAAAGAAAATGTGAAAGTGTAACACACATACTCCTTTCCCCCCCAACATTGACTCTGCAAAAAAACCAAAATCAAGAGGAGGAAACAGCGACATAGAAATCAGTAAACATCTTTGGGAACCAGTGAACCATACAGGAGCACAACCCAAGCTGTATAGGTTCATCTTCTTTGAGAAACAGATAAGGAATTAACTGATTGTACAGTTTGAACTAGCTTCTTCCCCTTTTAAAAGTGTAAAAGGTTAAGTCAATTAATGGCATTAATAGCAGTTGAGAAGGAAATTTGTGTCTCCTCAGTCTAACACTGTAACAACATCACACAGGTTCCCATACTGTCTGTACACTTGTAGAATCTTTCAGAGTTAAATTATTGTTATTGCTTACTAGCTGTACACGCCGCGCGATGCTGTGTCCAACCTTCCCTCCTTCTTTCTTTCCTTCCTTCCTCCCTCTTTCCTTCCTCTCTTCCCTTTTTTCTTTCCTTCTCTCCTTCCTTCCCCTCCCTTTTTCTTTCTCCCCTTTCTTCCTTCTCTACCTATTCTTGGACTGTAATTCCCAGCAGTCCTCCTGATTGATCTGTCTACCTACTATCTATCTCTATCTAATCTATATATATTATCTATCTGGAGGATTGTTGGGAGTTGTAGTCCAGGAATAGGGAATAGGAAATGTGTATGGATTGGGATGCTCTCAAAGAAATCCATGGAGAAGCAAGCTTGCAGCTTGGAAGCAGTGCATTTGGAGCATCCTCCTCCCCTAAAGGTCTAGGCCAGATGCTGGGAGCTTTCATTATCATGCAGGCACTGTATTATCATTTAGCTTTTTGGGGTTTTTAAGTCCTTTCCACTGTTTTTTTGGAAGGATTTATGAGTGATGGGCACTCATTGGTCTGTTAGGGGTGTAGCGTCCAAATTTTGTGTCAATTTGTCCAGTGGTTTTTGAGTTATGTTAATCCCACAAATGAACATTAAGTTTTTATTTATATAGATGTTAATCTCCCTTCTCCCCATGTATAACAATCAGAAACACAATTCCACCTTCAACTTGGAGCCTTCTAATCTGTGGGTCCACATAATCCATCATTCTCCAGCCAGTATGGTCATTGGAGATTTTGGTTTGTGATGGTTTCACTTCTGTCCCATTCAAATAATTTAATTGGCTCTGCCTTTCTAGATTTTGGATATGAATACATACACAATCTTCTTTTTCTTCAACACTTATATTGAGAGAATTCGATTTGTTTCTGTTAAAAGGCTTACTTATGAAACAGATTTGTTTTGGGGCCCTTATAAAAATGGCTCTATTTCCTGATACCTTTTTTCAAAAGTACAGCCCTACTTTGCAGATAAAATAACTGAACATTCACTCCAAAAAAACACCACATAACTTTTACAAGCAGTCCAATGCCTGAAGAAAAAAATCAGTCTAAATTATGGTGGAAGTGATTTTGACACATACCTTTTGTGTTTTATGGCATATTTATTCAAAGCAACAAGTGAATGTCAAAAGCATTTCCACTACATTTCAAAATTTGAAATCTGGACTTTAGAAGAAAGAATATGCAAGCCTCTTAGTCCTTTTGAGTTTAGGCCTTTGTTTATTTGCATAACTTTATTCTGCACATTTAATATAAATTTGGCTTTGCTGCCATAACTGAACTAGGTCATTGTCAGGAGGGATATGAGGACTAGAGAACAGGGACAGTGGTGGTTAATCTGTGTTCTACTATTCCTGCATTCAGATGAATACTGAAAATGGCTGGTTTATTCTCTCAGCTGTCCCCGAGATTAGCCCAACTGTGAGTGATTTCAGTTTTGGTCTGGGCGTCATCGAGATCCTGACCTACTTGTAAGGACTGAGACTCTTTTATTGTCCATCATCAGTCTCTTTCTATCTGCCTGCCTTCCCAGTCCTACCCTGGGCTAGAACTGCTCAGCATCCCCTGACCCTAGGGCAGCCTCTGGTACTATTTCACTCAGATTAGTACCTCTATTACAGTGGCTGGAATCCTATTGATTAGACACAAATACAGTACATTTATCCAACCACTCACTGACTAGTGAGTCACCAAAAGGTAAATCCCACTGATTGCATCACTGATTCTCAAAGTGGGAGGTACCACCTCCTAGTGGGCGGTGAGGCGATCCAAGGGGGCGGCGGGAGGCTCAGGGGAATTTGGGGGGCGGTGAACCCCTTTAAGGGGGTGGTGAACGATTGGCTATTTAGGAGGGGTTGTGCAGCCCTCTTCTTTGGCCCATCCCCCTTCGCTTTGACCTGCATATTAGATACTTGGATTAGAATTCTTAAGAGTAGCAAAATTATTTATGAAGTAGGAACGAAAATATGGTTGGGGGTCACCACAACATGAGGAACCTTATTTAGGGGTCATGGCATTAGAAAGGTTGAGAACCACTGCATTAATACATATATTTAATTGTTTAACTGCTATTAATTTTTTAAAATAATAATTTATAGGGGGGTGGTGAGTAAATTTTTTTTCTGGAAATGGGGCGGTAGGCCAAAAAAGTTTGGGAACCACTGGATTGGATGAATCTACTCTAGTTAGGCATCTGTGCTCTTGGCTGCCCATCTTGAAGCATCAGCAAATACAGTTATTTCATTCTTCCAGGATGTTTATGCTTTAAGAAATGTAGGTGCTTCAAATTGTTGCTTTGTAATATGTGGTGATTTTTAAAAAAGAGAGTGAGGATTTTTTTGGTGTGTCAGGAGTGACTTGATAAATGGGTTAAACCATTGTGCCAGCAGGACTGAAGACCGACAGGTCAGAGGTTCGAATCCGGGGAGAGTACGAATGAGCTCCCTCTGTTAGCTCCAGCTCCCCATGCATGGACATGAGAAGCCTCCCACAAGGATAGTCAATTCAGGGCACTTTTGGAGTGAGAGAATCAGCTGTCTACAAAGATGTTGCCCGGGGGACGCCCAGATGTGTTGTAATCCTGCAGGGAGGCTTCTCTCAAGGATGGTAAAACATCAAAACATCCGGGTGTCCCCTGGACAACATACTTGCAGACGGCCAATTCTCTCACATCAGAAGAACAGTGGGGAAAATGAAAAGCAGGAAGAAAAAATAACTCCTTTGCATCTTGTCCTTTTATAAAAGAGCTCAGTGTAGCGGCAAAGTTATTATTCCATTTATCCTCAAAAATCATGTGAGGAATGAAGTTTAAATATATTGCTTATTATATGAAGGTTTCTATTAAATGTTTCGATTCAATATTTCGCAAAAAGGACATGAGGTTAAGAGATGATAGGTATATGTTAATAATGCTTTTTAGATGTTAGTAGTGTTTTCTGTTTGTGTCTTTTCTCTTTTCGATCTACCATATTTCTTTTCTGTCGTTGATATATCTATTCTCTTTAAATATGTTTTGTTTTCTCAAATAATTATTGTATTTTATCTGAAATTCAATAAAATTATTTTTAAAAAATCATGTGAGGAAAACTAGGCTGAGTAACTCAGGAGCACCCTTTAGAAAGGGCTCACTGTTCAAGATTTTGTTTGCTACATCAGTCCTTCTCAAATTAGCACACTCCATATATGCATCTGTAGAAAACTGCATGTGAACAGAGATCCATCCATACAATAAAGGAAACATTAAAAAATCCACAATTGCTCAACAGGTTTGTTACACCAAAGGGAAACATGTAACAAAAGAGTAATTAAAAAGCATTACCTCTGTCCACATAGGAAACCCTACCACAGGCTTCCCTACATAAATGTGTCCACTCTAAGAAGACAATCAAATGGTTGTGTATAGGGCCTCTTCTTTATGTAAACACTGAAAGAGGATACTGTTAGCCACCAATAAACTTCAGCAGGTTTCTATCATGTCAGTTCCAGAAGAGGCAAAATACAATATTTGCTCTTTGTTTTAATGTTTGGTTTAAACAACCTACCAATAATTCCTCAAAAGCAATGTGTCCCTTTAATAGTAAGCTACCACAACAAGAGCCTTTGGAGAGCATATACAACATGGAAAAAGAAACCAAAGAAAAGAAAAGAAAATCCCAAATGAAAACTGGATGATGGGAGGAGGGATCTCTCTTCCGGCAGAATTCTATGTTCTGACCTTTCCGCGAACTCTAAATAACGAGCTCATAATTTCACAAAGCTTTTGGAATGGGAAGCATGTTGTATGATGATAGAGAATCCAAGTCTCTGAATACTTTTGTTATCTAGCCAAATATCAGTTAAAGCAAACTTGTGTTTAACAATGTGTTTTCTATCGGCTGAGTAACTTGTGTACTAAACAAAACAATATACAGTAATGCTATAATTTGCCACTTGCACATAAAGAAGATCAGACCATTTATACATATTTTATATAGTTTTTTCTATTATATTATGCCAGCAATACAAATGTGAATAAAGCCAGGACCAGTGAGTGAAGAAAAGGAAAATGCTTTCTAATAATGTCAAGCAGGTAAAACCCCCCAAAAAATGATGCTGGAGGGCCAAGAGAGAAAGAAATTTTTGGAGAGACAAGTAATCCTCAGCAAATTTTAGATCTATATAAATAAAAATGTAATGTTCATTTGTGGGATTAACATAACTCAAAAACTACTGGAGAAATTGACACCAAATTTGGACACAATACACCTATCAGGCCCACAACTTACCATCACTCATTAAAACCCCCAAAAAAAACACAGTGGAAGGGGCTTAAAAAGCAAAAAAAACAAACAACACAAAACACATATACATCGGCTGGGCCACAGCAATGCGTGGCAGAGGACAGCTAGTATAAAATATAAATATAACTGATAAGTATAATCTGTTTTTTCCCAGAAAGAGCTCAGAATCTGAGCTGAGGAAAGTAAAATCTCCTTACCATAAAGCCTATCTTCATAATAGAAGCTCAGTAAAAGACTTTAAAAGATCCGCAAGTGCATATCTCTCTCTGCATTTAAGTGTATACAGACCCCAAGTAAGCATGTGCAAAATAAGTTCTCTAATTTATGCAACATACTGTGCTACACAAATTAGTATTGGCAAAACAAAAGTTAATCATGTTCTGACAATCTTTAAACACAGTAGATGCGTTTGTATCTTGATTTAAATTCCCATCAAATATTTTAAGTCCCAATGATCTCAGTGACATTAAGTAACTGCACTCCTCACCTACACTCTCTCACACACATCACAGAAAGAAATGGGACTTCAAATGGGAAAAAGGAAACCTAGCTCATGAGAAGTAGAAAAGAATGTGAGCAGAAGCAAAAAAAAAGTGCCAGAACGGAAGAAATTGAAAATGTATGTGCTGGAATTCAAGAAGACTGAAAACCAAACCAAAAACTCTCTTGATCATAGGCAATTGGAATGCAAAAGTCAGAATAGCATCACAGATTGCAAGAAAATTTGAACTTGGATCAAGAAATGAAGCACGAAAGACAGACTGAATTTTGAGAGGCTAATAGTTTGATCATCACAAACACATTCTTCAACAACCAAAGAGTTCACCGTATGCATGAACTTCACCTGATGGCTAATATAGAAATCAATTAGACTACATCATCATAAGCATAAAATGGACAAACTCCATTCTTTTTGTAAAAAAACAAGACTAGGAACAGATTGTCGCATAGACCATGTACTATTAATATCAAAAAATAGAGTTAACCTAAAGAACCAAACATTGTGCCAAAATACCATCTGAATAGCATCCCTATAGAATTTAAAGATAATAGAAAAATAGATTCTACTAAGAAGTTTATTTGATCAGGAGCCAGATGAACTCTGAACTGAAGCCAGGGACACTATCTGGAATAAACCCTTCAAAAAGTTAAGGTGAGAAACAAAAGTAATAGATGACCGAAATCGGGTCAAGATCCATGAATGCAATTGTTCTGTGACTTTTATACCATTTCTATGTATGGTTCATTTGAAACGTAGTGCTGGAGACAAGTTCTACACATATTATGGACTCCTAAAAAGGCAAATAAACTGGTTCTAGAGCAAATCAAACCTGAACTCTCCCTAGCAGCCAGGATGTCTAACTGAGATAGTTGTACTTGGGCCAAATCCTGAGAAGACATGGCTTCCGAGAGAAGACAAAAATGCTCGGTTATAACGTAGAAGGTATTAGGATGAGAAGACAACCGTATTACAAATGGATTGACTCCATTAAGGAAGAAACAGCTCTGAGTCTGAAAGACTTGAACAGAGCCACTTGTGCTAGGGTAACTTAGGTCTCTCATTCATAGGGCTGCCAAATGTAAAAGTCAACCTGAAGGCGATATGTAGCAACAATTGTTTTGGGAATAGTAAAATATCTGAACATTCATGAAAGTGAAATATGCTAAAAATGACAAAAGTACATGGTAAATGGGAAGGAGCACCCAAAAACTTTGTCTCTGAAAAGTTGCTAGAGTAGCAAAAAAAAAACATAGGGGAAGGAGGAATGCAGAATTACAGAACAGCTGCTTTACCAATTTTCATTTCCTTTACTCTGCAGTCAAGAAGTCCCAGGAAGTAAGAAAATATATGCATTTAGGCTATATCTGGATTTAATTGTATCTGAGGTAAACACAGAGGTTTTTACTGCAGGGTGGGAATCCTCATAATTATGTTAAATATAATCCCATCGCTTGTTATGTGGGAAAAACAATATGCAGGTTTATTATAGCAACTTTGAAGTTAAGAGTTCAGTTTCACTTCTTCAAAAGGAAAAGAAGGATGTGTTGGTGACACTGGAACTTCACACATTGATTTCAATTTGGGAGGTACTACACTCTCAGACACACTTCAATTTGAAGGTTATAGGATTAGCCAGGGGAGTAACAGCAATGAAATGAATTTAATAGTACAACCAATGAACATCACAAATGTCATATACCATAGCCATAATCCAATGACTGAGGTCTTATCAACTGTAAGTAGAGGCAGAAAATCTCAGTTAACTAAAATATCATTGTAGGTAACTAATGGAAAACTAAAATAAAAACTAAAAAATCCTCGAGGGATTGAATCAGTTTAACCAAAAATGTCAATTGCCTGTATTGCTGACACCTCATCTGAAATACTCAGAATGTCACTTTAAAAAAAGTAAATTTCTTTATAACTAATTACAGTAGACTCTCAGTTGACTAGAACTCAAACAACCAGAACTTTCAAGCAACCACCAAAAATAGAATAATACCTTAAATAAAAATTAAAAATTAAATCAACTTACAGTGGAAATGCTACATTTTGTTTTATTTGTCTTTACTTACTTTTAATTACATTTCCATATTACAAATAATTCAACACAGAGTTTACAGTATGGTATAGCATGCGGTACAGTCTTAGAATTATTTTTAATAGTAACTCTCAAGCAACCAGAAGCTACATCTATCTGGCATCTACCAATCCCTATGGTTGCCAGTTAACTCAGAGTCTGTTAAATGGTGTTTAAAAGCTAGTTTGTTGCCACTGCATATTACAATAGTGAGAGTAACCTGTTGTATTGCTTTTCATAGGATCTCTTATCTTTCCATTACTGATACTTTTAAAGTCAAACATTTTGGGACTGATAAGGTGAGGGGGGGGGAGGTGTTGAAAAATGGGTTGATTTTGTCCAAATGATTGTATATGTATGGTTTTAAAATATGGCATCAGTGTTTAAGATGCATTTAATATCTTCAATTTATTATCTACTGCTTTCAATTGCTGTTTACATTGTTTAATACTGTTTAATTTTCATCTAAAGTTGTTTACATGACTTTTATTTATTCACACTCTGGGATCCCATGATAGAAAGGACATAAATATTTAAATTAATGCATACAATCAGCCCCTAACCCTCGGTGAGGGGGTTAGGGGCACAGGGCCCCTATGAAAGTGAAAATACCAGGAATGTCTCTAGACCTCCCAACCCAGGCTTCTATCTTTTGTATTGAATCTCTATGCCCAGCACAGAAGCATTTCCTTATATATATATGGGTTGATGCATAGGTGGATGGAAGCTGAGCACATGCCACTCCTCTTCCACCCACCCAGCCACCCACCATAGGAATTTTCCTAACATCCCTTTCTCGGTCTTTACCTATCTGGAAGGAAGAAGCCAAAGGTATGGGGAGTGTTGTCACTTTTCAAGGCAAACATTTTGGGGCTGATAAGAAATTGAGGGGAAATTTGAAAAATGGCTTTTAAAAGTAATTTCTGAAAATAATTCAAATCTGTTTCTTGTTATATCAGTAAAATACGTTTGTTCTTATGTGTGTTGTTATTTTTGAAACTTGATTCCATGCCCCACACCAAGATAATTAGTAGCACGTAGAGCAGGGGTGCTCATTATGGTGATCGGGAGCACTTAGGTGATCTTCGGCCCTCTTCCAGGTGATCTTTGGGCTTCACCAGCCGGATGGTGCGCTCCTGCCATGCACACGCACATGCGCTCCCGCCGCCGCCTTCGCGGGGCTTCTTTTGCCAAAATGAGGCTTTAGTGGGCGGGCCCTGGCGCTCGTCTTGCCATGCACGGTGTGGTGACATGACCGCCCATTGGTTCCCGCTGGGGGGTAGGGAGCAAGGTGAAGGCACGCGCACGGATAGGATGCTAGGCTGTGGGAGGGATGGAGGAAATGTGTGTGTGTGAGAGAGAGAGAGCCAAGGAGAGAAGAAAGAAATCCGGAGAACTTTTTCAGATTCTTTTGGGAGGCAGGCAGGCAGGCAGGCGGGCGCTGGAAGGAGAGAGAGGGAGAGGGAGAGGCAAAGGAGGCCGGGTAAAGTGGGGCAAAGCCAAGCAAGCCCCACCATAAACCCTGCTGCTGCCCTCGGGACTCCCATTCCAAGCCGAGACCTGGGCGAGCGAGCTGTGTGGGGCTGCTTTCTTTCCTTGGTTGGGGCAAGGAGGGAGGGCTCCACCATGTTCCTGGGGCTGAACCCGAGAAGGAGGGGGCTGCGGGGATGGAGACTCCACTTGCTGCTGCTGCTTGTGCCCTCGCCGCCTTTCTCCGCCTCGCCCTCCTCGCCCTCAAAGGAGAAAGACAGCGAGGCACACGGGGGAGAGAGAGAGAGGGGTGGCTCTCTCTCTCTCTCTCCTGTGGGCATGGACTGCCACCAGTGGGAGGGGTGTCCTTCCTGCCAGCCGTCCACTTGGGCATCCTTTCTGAGTGACACCCTCGAAAGGAAGGAAGGGTGCCCCCCCCTGCTGCATCTGTCACTTTGGGGAAGCACCTCTTCCACTCTTCCTTCTCCTGCCCAGGTAAGGAAGCCTCGAGGGAGGGGGGGAGGCTGCCGTGGGGAGGCTCCAGCCTCACGTGGGTCCTTCTCTCGGTTGAGTGTCCCGGCCCAGGCAGCAGCCAGGCAGCCCCTCTTCCCAGCCCTGCGCCTTCCGAGCTGCCGCCGAAGCCATATCTGGCCGGAGCGCTAGCGGGTGCGCCTAAAAACACCCTCCTGCTGCATGCATGGGAGGGGCCTGTTGTGCACGCAAGAAGCAGGATGGGATGGGGACTTCCTGCTTCGCGAAAGCATGCAGCAGGAAGGAGGAAGGCAACGAAGACATTAAGAGAGAGCGCTCGCGCAGGCAAGGAGGATCCCCTTCCCGGGTGCGCGGGGCGCCGGGTTCGTGGGCAGGCAAGAAAGAAGCCCTGCGCGGATGGAAGGCTGCAGTAGGAGCGTGCACAACAGGTGATCTTTTCAACTTGATTGTTCATATAGTAGCTCGCATGATGAAAAAGTGTGGGCACCCCTGACGTAGAGTATTACTTGTAGTTCATTACTCCTATGTTCTGGGAACATAGTGCAGTAGCAGAAGCCAGACAGCAATTGCTAGTCTGGAGGAACGGAGCAGCTGGACCACAATGGAAGCTGCTGAAGAGCCAGTGCATCATCCCCTGGAGATGAGCACTTGGAGTGCTGTTACGACGTTGTTATTGTTGCTGCTGGAGAGGAAGACATGGAACAAGGGTTTTTGGAGATTCCACCATCCCCTCCTAAGTGGGATATGAGCGAGCAGCAGGAGGAGGTGGGGAGATAGCAGGTAGCTATTTTTAAATAACAGTTTACTGAAAAAGTCTGTGTGCCCCTATTAAAATGGTCTTTGCAGTCTCTCCAAAACCTTCTCTTGACTTATACATGCAATTGACTTATTATACATGAGTATATATAGTAGTCAAAGCATATAAAATTAAGCTTTAAAGTGTATAAAATTAAAGCTGTTGTCTTAGATCAGCATTTCTCAACCTGTGGGTCAGGACCCCTAAGGGTTGCGATGGGGTGTCAGGGGGTTGCCAAAGACCATCAGAAAACACAATATTTTCTGTTGGCCATGGGGGTTCTGTGTGGGGAGTTTGGCCCAATTCTATAATTGGTGGGGTTCAGAATGCTCTTTGACAACTTTGATCAAAGAAAATTAAGTGAAACTACTAACTTAAAGGAGGGGGAAAAGGGGAGGCGGGTAAAAGTTTAACAAAACCTCATCGATATATAGAAAGAAAGAAACTGCTGCTGGAGAGGAGAGGATAATACTGAAGAGAGGACGAGGACAATATGATACAGCTTTACCCTTTGCAAAGAGGAATGGAAGAAACCACCCCTTCCCCTTTTCCTTTTGTCCTCCCCCCTCTCCAGCATATATTTCTCCTAGACCTAACCCCCTTTTTACCTCTATTTATCTTCGTATGTTTTTTTAAAAACCTCAATAAAAAACCAGAATGTTCTTTGATTGTAGGTTAACTATAAATCCCAGCAACTACAACTCCCAAATGCTAAGGTCTATTTTCCCCAAACTGCACCAGTATTCACATGATGGCATAATGAATATTCATGCCAAGTTTGGTCCAGATCCTTCATTGTTTGAGACCACAGTGCTCTCTAGATGAACTCTAGGTGAACTATAACTCCAAAACTGTAGGTCAATGCCCACCAATGCCTTCATGGGAGTTCTGTGTGCCAAGATTGGTTCAATTCCATCATGGATTTCAGAATGCTCTTTGATTGTAGGCTGACTTTAAAACCCAGCAACTACAACTCCCAAATGACAAAGTCAACCCCCCAACCCCACCAGTATTCAAATTTGGGCGTATCGGGAATTTGTGCCAAACTTGGTCCAGTAAATGAAAATACATCTTGCATATCAGACATTTACATTACAATTCATAACAGTAACAAATTTAGAGTTATAAAGTAGCAACAAAAATGTTATGGTAGGAGGTCCCCACAACTTGAGGAAGTGTATTAACGGGTTGCAGCATTAAGAAAGTTGAAAACCACTTGACAGAGGCACCCAATGTTAGCAACAGGAATTAACCTTTTGTCTCCTACTAATGCCCTATACTGAATGCATTTGTAAGAGAAAACACCTTACTTAATGATAAACGATGTTGTGTAATCTCTTATAACCCTAATTTATATTGGGAGGGGTTTTTTCTGCCCAGTGACAGGAATGCATTCAAAGTTAATAATTACTTATTTCACCACCGGACTTCAACCATTTCTAAAAGTAAGGGATAAATAAATCTTTCCAACCTGCGCCTGCATATCACATGAGTCAAATGAAAAGCCCACAATAACACTGTGTTCTCTGCACTGAGGGAAGGAGCACAGCTATGTTTTAACATTTATTTTAAATAGCAAAAGCGAAAGCAAGCAAGAGAGCCACCAACAATAACATCGTTATTGATTAACAATATAGTTTTTGTGAATATTTAATAAACATGTTGAAAGAATGCAGTCTAGCATCTACCTGTATAAACCTCCTGAAAGTTCTCAAAATCTCTGTAGATATCCTAGGGTTGTTCCTCATTGAAATTAAAGCACTCGTCGTCATTCTTTCAACACACACAGCTAGGCATGCATTATCTGTGAAATCATCTTGCTTGGTTTTTAAAATTCATCTAGCATAGCACAGAAGAAATCTTGAATTATTGGTTCTGTTCCATGCTCTGGTATTTATGTTTGTTTCCTTATGTCTCCTTCATGGGTCAAGCGTCATGAAAAAGTATATTTGTTTCCGGGCAATTTTAAAGATAATTCCTTATTATTATTACCTGTCATGCCAACAAGTACGACTGAACTGCTGAGAGAGAGAAGGAAAATATTTAAAGGAGCCGATCAAGGACACAAAGCAGTTCCCTTTGCCCTTCAGTACATAGTCACAATGGTATCACACTGCAACTTTTATGTATCGACATTTCCCTCTTTTCTCAACAAAAAGGGGACAAAATGGAGTCACACTTAGGTTTCTGGCACATTGGGTCATAACTAAAACAGAGGTGTCAATTATGTGCAATATGTGACAGAATCAGTGTGTTCAGAGGTATACCTAAAATTATGTTCAGGTGAGGGGTTTTCTCCCATTTGTTTTTACTGAAAGGGCAGGTGTTAATTTTTGGACTTCTCTCTCCCCTTCTCTCCACCATGAAAGAGGCTGCACTTCCTCTGAAAAATCAGGTTCATAGCTTACTGTATGTGTTCTATTAGGGCCCTTCCATGCAGCCCTATATCCCAGAATATCAAGGCACGAAATCCCAGATATTCTGCGTATAGATTCAGATAACACCGTTCAAAGCAGATATTGTGGGATTTTCTGCTTTGATATTCTGGCATACAGGGCTGTGTGGAAGGACCCTTAGACTCAGCAATGTTCCCAAAAGGCCAGATGGTTGCTGTAATATCCAGGAATGCTGTTACCCAGTTTTGGTTAGTGTACCAAATGGCCTTTTTCTAGTCAGAGCATATCTGGCCACAGTACTTCACACCTTAATTAATTCCCAACCAAAGTATTATAGTATACTCTATGTGTGGAACTTGTTTTAACTTTCTGTATTTTGTGGATTTTGAACAATACCTTTTCAAAATGTAAACTGCTTTGGATCCCATGATGATTATGATTATAATGGAACCGCCCTTGAAAACTGCTCAGAAGCTACAGATAATGCAAAATGCAGCTGCTAGACTACTCTTAGGTGTGCTTTAGAAACCATATATAATCCCCTTTAGGGGAGATAAAGCGGGGGGGGGGGGGTGTGCATAAATAAATAAAAGTCTCAGGCATCAGCTTCTGAGAAATGTCAGCCTAGAAGAATTAGAACTACAGCAGAAGAAGACACCTACATCCCATATCCACCAAATTTCCCAGGAGGACAATACAATAAATAATATCAAATATCTCTGGGGTTTGGCAGAACCAATAGAGACATACTCCTCCTGTTCCCAGCAGAGGTCATCCACCATTCATGTGTTACAGATATTACACTCAGATATTAGAGTGCTTTGCAGATATAAACTAGAGCCAGGGGATACAATTAGGAACAAAACGAAGGCAACTTGGCAGTCAATTTTCCTGTGCAGAAACACATCCTGGGCCGAAGTGGCAGATATACATAATCTGAAATCTGATTTGTACAGGCAGTCCATAAGTTATGAACAAGATAGGTTCTGTAAATTGAATTTGTATGCAAATTCAGAACAGTTACACTCAAGATAGATAGATAGATAGATAGATATTTTTTCATGTCAGAAGCAACTTGAGAAACTGCAAGTCGCTTCTGGTGTGAGGGAATTGGCCATCTGCAAGGATGTTGCCCAGGGAACGCCTGGACATTTTGATTTTTTACCATCCTTGTGGGAGATTTCTCTCATGTCCCTGCACGGGGAGCTGGAGCTGACAGAAGAAGCTCATCCGTGCTCTCCCCGGATTCAAACTTCTGACCTGTCAGTCTTCAGTTCTGCCAGCACAAGGGTTTAACCCATTGCGCCCCTCCCGGGGGTGGGGTGGGGGCTCCTGATAGACAGGAGCTTTGGATAGCATAGGGAAGGGTTAACACCCCTGTGATACTTGTTTTGCTGTCTGTGTCCCTGTTCAGAAGATTTTCACCTCACTTCTGTCCCTAGGATCATTGGATTCTAAAACATTTGGCTTGTTGTGGAAACAAGGATTGTTGGAGCTTTAGTGGATCTGGAGATTCATTTTCCCCATGATAACTCTTCCAGGAGGGAATTTCCCTTCTGGGGAGTAGATTTCTCTCACTTCCTGTTGTCTCACCCCTTCCCCCCTTTTAAAGTATGAGTCATTTGTAAGTTGGGTGTTTGTAACTCAGGGATTGCCTGTATAGAAGATCTAAGCATGTAATATGAGAACACATATGTTTTCTCATGATAGATTTTTTTTAATGCTGCTACTGTGTTCTGGTAGCCTTTTCAGGTCTCTTCAATCTGCAGTCCTCCAAGTGTTTGTGCAGTCAACCCAGAGAAGCCCCAGCCAGCTTGTTCAATGGTCAGGAATTCTGGAAGCTAAACACCTGGAGGGCCACAGGTTGAGGAGGCCTGCTTTAGATGAAACAACACAACTGGTGGTCCATTATGCGAACAGAATGACAGGCTGGGTATGTATTCTAGCTGCATTCAGCAGGGCTCTTCATATGTCCATAGCAATACCTATGTCCAGGTCATTGTTACTGTCTACATAGGAGTCTATCTCTCTTCTCCTCCCTAATACCAATAATGCAAGGCCAGCAGTAGCACTGGGAAGAAGCAAAATCACTGCCCCTTCCCTACTCATTCTTTTAGAACAACTCAGGTTTTCAAGTTGTGTTCTGGGGGCCACCTAGGGATCTCTTAAACAGAAAAATTGTCAGAAATTTCTGAAACAGATCAACAATGGTGGACAAGCTTTCCTGAAACAAGGATTACAAGGCACTGCCAGTTTTAGTCCGTATTGCACAGCCACAGTCAGGTGCATTCTAATTTCATATAAAAAAGAAACTATATGCTGGCCCATGTTCCCAACCAATAAATGTGTATCTTGAAACATGTTGACACTTCCTCAATGTACACTTCCATAATAGATGTGGAAGGGACTACATAGCAGACAAAACAATACAGAGAGACTGCAAGTTTACAAGCCACAGAATCATCACAGTAGGAGTAGGAGGAAGTAACTGAAAAACTTCCATTGTGTGAGGTTAAATCGTGTACTTGTGCCTTCAAGTTGTCTACCGACTTACATCAACCACATCAATTTCATAGGGTTTTGTCAGGCAAGGAATACTCAAAGGTAGTTTTGCCAGTCCCTTCCTCTGAAATGTAGCTGACCGCACCCATAATTGTTGACAGTAAAATAGCATTACCAAAACTCAAAGTCACGATTTGATGATAGAGGGACTTGAAAAAAAAACCACAGCAGATTAAACAGAAAAACCGAAGTGTCTTCCTCCTTTACCATAGAAAAGGAATCTGTGTGAAGAAAGATCTGATGACCATATCCTAGTCCAAATGAAAGAGATATCAACATTACATTAATTTCTCCTAAGGACAGGGGCAGAAATCTTTTTTAAGGAAACAGATCTAGTTATAAGGAAACTACAGTTAACACAGCTATATTTCAGAGGATGGGACTGCCAAAACTACCTTGGAGTATCCCTTGCCTGACAAAACCCTATGAAATTGATGTGGTTGCTGTAAGTTGATAGACAACTTGAAGGCACAAGCACACAATTCAATCTCACAAAATAAATTTTTTTCATGTAATGCAATGTGTATTTGTCAGTTGCAGAACTATTAGCACTGCATCTCCAGCCCTGGTGAACACATTTTCATTTAATATGATCAAAAGACTTTACATATACCCACAAATTGTACACAGACTGTTTGATGCAAATACCGTTAGCAGATTCTTAAATCATACTTAGTTTTGTACAAGCATAGGGTCTGTTCACTAGGTAACCTAATGTACACAGAAGGGGCCAGTGGATCCAGTTCCAATAATCTCTCCTGACCAATATTCACTATATAACCAAAGACTAATTAACAATTATACTTTACTGAAACCAGCAATAAACGATTAACTAGTGGAAACCAATTAAGTGCAACTCAGTAGGCCCCAACAGTTAGGCTATAGGAACCAAAACAAAAGCATTCTCTGTTTGGCTTCTTCTTGAGCTGTGCTTTGTTCAATTGCTGTTAGAACTATAGTAGGTGCCATAGTAGATTTACTCTACAATGGTACTTCATTGAAACCAGCAATAAAAGATTAACTGAATTATATAGACAACAGGGTTACTGTTACAGACACTAAAGTGATCTACTGTGCCAGAGATAGGCACAATGGACAGAGCAGCGGATCTTGTACTCCCCTTAACTAAATTCCATGTCTGAATTCAAAGTAGTGTCATTATCCCAGGCAAAAAAGAGAATGTGTCCAACACTGACATTTTTCAGCATGTTGGTCAAAATCATTTAGTATCTACCCATCTCCAATAATAGCCATATAAAAAATATACACACAATGAGTTCTCTATCAAGGATTTTCAGCAGGACAGATAGTCATTTACATAGAACTTTTTTTCTATCATTCAAATGTAACCTCACAAAGACTCAATTCATACACCATTTTGATTCTATTAGGAAAAAAGTAAATAAAATAAAACGCTCAACAGAAAAATACTGATGGTCCACCATCAAGGAGGCCTGGTAACATAAAATGGTTGGTGCTGAAACTTTCTCCATGACTAAGAATGTTGCATGTCACTCACAAATGAATGTATACAAATAACATGGGAAAAGTGTTCGCACACAAGCAAAAGGCAAAAGTGATAGCTTACTACCTGTTGCTCCAAATCTTCAGACTTAGTTCTTCTGAGATTTACAGTAATTCAGTGCTTGCCCCACCAGGTCTTCTAATTAGCATGGGCTCCTAAATCCCAAATGAGCATAGCTAATGAAACTGCTCATTTATTTTTAACTCTTGCTAGGTTATTATTTTGGCTCCTGTAAAATAAATAACAGTAATTATGGCTATAGCATGGTTATGGGTGAGTATATGCAAACACAGATCTGGCTTCTGCTACTGAAAGTAACCCCATACTTTCTTTCCAAATTCCACAGAAGGAGGCCAGGATATAAATACAAAAACTAAAAATATTTTTAAAATACTGTCACCCCCACAAAAAAACACCCAAAATCAAAATCTAGAACACAAAGAAGATGTCTTGTGATAACAACTTTAGAAATGAATATTCAAAATTATATTTTTAAATGATAATGTTCTATTTTGCCAGGAACCAGGCTATATTGTTTACTTGTTTTGCTAATAAAATTAGCAAAATGAAATGCTTTGTTTCTTATTGATTTGGTTTGCTGTTTTGAATTTACATATGTCTCACCACTCAGGTGTAAATCAGAGATTACATAAAGCCATTCCTCGTCAGATTACTACAATTTATTGTCTACTATCGGATAGTGTTTGGACGAAAAGGGAAATACCTGCCACCGAACCAAGAAGGTAACCTGGCCCCCCAGAAATAAAAGGCAGATGAACGCTATGGCTACGAGAGGGAAAACAGACAAGAAAGGGGAGCAGATGAGAAGAGGATCGGGGGCAGGAGAAATAAGCCTTAAGGATGTATTCTTGGAGATGCAAGAGATACGAAGAATGATTAAAGGAGGTGATGAGGAAAGGAAAAAAATGAACGATAGCCTGAAAGGAGATATAAAAGACTTAAAAGGAGACACAAAGGAAATGAAGAAAGAAATGCAAAGGCTAAATACAAATATGTCAGATATGAAGGGAGAACTAATGGAACTTCGGAAAGAGAATAGTGAGTTAAAGGAGCTACAGAAAAGAAATTTGGAAAGAATAAAAGATCTGGAACACCAAAACACAATCCTAGAAGACAAACAATTGAGGATGGAATACTCTCAAAAAGAACATTGGCTAAGATTCCGTGGGATAGAAGAAGAACAACAACAAAACCCGAAGGAACTAATAGCTGCCATCACATCCAAAATCCTCAACGTGCCAGAAGTCTATGCGTTAGACAAAATCGACAGGGCATATAGAGTTAACTCCGAATACGCAAGAAGAAATAAAGCCCCCAGAGATATTGTCGTGCAGTATACAAAAAAATGTATCCGAGATGAAATATTGGGAAAACAACCTAACAGACAAGGCACCTATAAAGGCAAGAAAGTATTAATCCTAAAGGAAACCCCCAGTGAAGTATTAGAAAAACGTAAAAAATATTTCTTTTTGACGGACATTTTAAAGAAACATGACATTAAGTTCAGGTGGCAAAGGACGGAGGGCCTGATGACTACATTCAGAGGGAGGCAACATTGGCTTACATCTATAGAAAAGGCTAAAGAGTTCCTAAAAAGATATGGAGATAACTTAAAGAAGGAGGAAAAAAGAGAAGGAAGAACAGAAGAAGAGGGAAGGATGAAACAACGACCACCCCAGATAAAAACACCCGTCACACCAGACCTAACGGCAGAGGAACAAATAGAAGACCGACTGAGTGACAAAGAAGGAGAGGAGGAATATGAAGAAGAAGAGGACGAACAAGAGAACGAAGAAGAGGACTCCCAAAGTCTAAGTTAAAGGATGTGGAGGTGCATAACTTGGAACGTAAACGGGCTTAACAGCGGAAATAAAAGAAAAAGAGTATTCAATAGACTAAAAAGAAAAAGGCAAATATTGTAGCGTTGCAGGAAACGCATATAAAGCAAGCTGATGAACGACTCTTAAAAGAGACGATTTAGGGAGGCGTATATAGCATCGGCTGAGAAAAAGCAAAGGGGGTAGTAATTTATGTTGATAGTTTGTTGAAACCTAAGTTGATATTCAAAGATAAAGAGGGTAGATATATTGGTATAACTGTACAAAATGGCCCGGAAAGAACGCTAATTTGTAATGTGTATGCCCCAAATGAGACCAAAACAATTTTTTTTAAGGAAGTAGAAAAGAAGATTTCAGAACATCTAGGAGATTTTGATAATATTATAATTTTGGGGGACCTAAATGGGGTTATAAATCCGAAAGTGGATAGATCCTCATCGGAAAAGAAGGGAAATATATGGAACGGGAAACTACCCAAATCTTTCTTTGACTTAAAAGATATGTTTGATTTGAGAGACAGCTGGAGAGAGACCCATCCGAGAGAAAAAGATTATACATATTTTTCGAGTAGGCACGGATCATGGTCGAGAATAGATTATATTCTAATGTCCAGTCATATGACCCACTTGGTAGAAGAAAATAAAATATTACCAAGAACAATTTCTGACCATTGCCCGATTATAATACAATTTAAAAAAACAGTAGCAGAATTCCATTGAAATTCCCAATTAGAATTCTGAGGGACCCAAAATTAATAGAGGAAAGCAAAAAAGCTACTAAAAGAATACTTTCAGATTAATTGTAAAAACAACGACAAAATAGATGTTATCTGGGACGGGAAAAGCATATATGAGAGGGTTCTTTTTAAAACAACAATCGATATGGAAAAAGAAATCCCAAAAGTCCATAGAGGATATATATAGAGAAATTGAAGATCAAGAAAGGGAATTAAAGAAAAACCCAAAAAATAAAGAAATAAAAAATAAACTAGAGCTCCTCCAGAAGCAATTAGAGATATTAGAAATGGAAAAGATTGAAAAAAATTTGAAATATCTTAACCAAAAATACTTTGAAACAGCTAATAGGCCGGGGAAACTGCTGTCCTGGCAGCTAAAAGAAAGGAGGAAAAGGAATATAATCTCCAAACTAATTATTGAACAAAAAGAATACACTTCAGAGGTCGAAATAAGGAAAGCCTTCGAGAGGTTTTACTCAGAGCTATACAAAAAGATGATATAAAAGTTTTAGATATCCAGAAATTTATTGGGAAAGGAAATTGAGAAAGATAAGTGAAAAGAAAGAGAAATATTAAATGAGGTAATATCAAAAGAAGAAATCATAGCTGCCATACAGAAGGGAAAATTGGGGAAAGCCGCAGGACCTGATGGCTATCCATTAGAATACTATAAGGAATTCCATGAACAGATGATAGAAATAATGGAAAAACTTTTCAACACGGTAATGACTAAAGGGATAATACCAGCCTCCTGGCAGGAGTCAAATATCACAGTGATAGGCAAGCCAGGTAAAGACCACAGCAGCCCTGCTAACTATAGACCGATATCGCTGTTAAACAGCGATTACAAAATTTTTTCAAGTATTTTAGCAGAAAGGTTCAAAAGGTTTCTGGGCAACTGGGTCAAAGAAGACCAAAACGGCTTTCTGCCGAATCGATATTTAAAAACCAATATAAGATTGATAATAGACTCCATTGAATATTACAATAAGAACATAGACAAGGAGATTGCCTGGGTATTTATAGACGCTGAGAAGGCATTTGACAAGACTAACTGGGACTTCTTGGAGGCCTTGCTCAGGGAAATAGACGCCGGTCATCAAATAACCAACGATACAGGCAATATATAAAGAACAGCAAGCGAAAGTGATTATAAATCAAAGAAAACAGATAATATAAGAATTCAAAAAGGGGTACGACAAGGATGTCCACTTTCCCCATTATTATTTATTTTTATTTTAGAAATATTACTAGAAGATATTAGGCAAGATAAAAAGCTAAAAGGGTTAAATATAAAAAATGAAAGTATAAAAGTGCTGGCATACGCGGACGATCTAGCCCTAGTGGTAGAGGATCCAAGAGACAATTTGATAAAGTGGATTAAAAAAATTGAAAATTTTGGGGAAGTGGCCGGGTTTAAAATAAATAAAGAGAAAACCCAAATGATGGTTAAAAACATAAAGGAAAAAGATATATCAGATCTAAAAACAAGACAGGAATGAAGATAGTAGACAAGATTAAATACCTGGGAGTAACATTAACAACAAGGAATTCGCAATTGTTTAAAAATAATTACCAATTAAAATGGAAAGAAATAAAAAAAGATTTAGACAGATGGACGAAATTAAATTTATCATTTCTCGGCAGAACAGCCACAATTAAAATGAACGTTCTACCCAAATTAAATTTTTTGTTCTCAACTCTTCCGATAATATACAACTCTTCCATCTTCGACATGTGGAATAGAGAGATTTCCAAATTTATATGGAACGGAAGAAAACCTAGGGTGAAAATGAAAATACTCCAGGAACCCAAAGAGAAAGGAGGAATAAATTTACCCAATTTTAAGTTATACTTTGAGGCAAACTGCTTTGTCTGGCTCAGAGAATGGGGTAGACTGGACAATGAAAAAATTATAAATCTGGAAGGGTATGATCTATAATTTGGTATGCACGGGTATATGGGATATGATAAAGCTAAAATAGACAGAAATTTTAACGACCATTGTATAAGGAAACCATTACTGAAAGTTTGGAACAAATATAAAAATAAAATCCAAAAGAAAACACCTATGTGGATATCCCCAAATGAGGCCTTTCAAATCCGAGAATTAGGAGAAAACAAATGGCTAAGATATAAGGAACTACTAATTAGAATCGGTACTAGATACGTATTAAAAAACCAGGCAACAGCTGATAGAGGAAGGAAAAAGCTGGGATGGTTCGCATACTTTCAAATAAGAGAAAAATTTAAATTAGACGAGAAAATAGGTTTTGACCCACAAATGGGAGAAATAGAAAAGGTCCTTATGGGAAAGAACGAAAAAATGGTAACAAAAATCTACAAGCTATTACTAAAGGCGGAAAACGAACCATATGAAACGAAAAATCTAATGAAGGAATGGTCTAGAAATGTAGGATTTAGAATAAAGCCAGAAACCTGGAAAAATATATGGAAATACAATGTTAATGTGTCATATTGTTATAAGTATAGAGAGAATTGGTTAAAGCTATTATACCGCTGGTATCTGACACCAGTTAAACTGGCAAGGATATATAAAAAACAAAACCAAACTGTTGGAGTTGTAATGGGAAACATGGTACGTTCTTCCACTTATGGTGGCTGTGCCCGAGAGCTAAGACATATTGGGAGATGATTAGGGAAGAGATAGAAAAAGTTTTCAAAAAAAAATTATGTTAAAACCAGAAATTTTTCTTTTAGGTATCGGAAACACGGAACTAACCCCAAAAGAAAGAAAGAAATTTATTTTGATGACTACGGCAGCCAAATTAGCGCTAGCCAAATACTGGAAGTCTAAGGACTCCCCATCTAAAGAGGAATGGATAAATAAAGTAATTGATACTTATCAAATGGAGTTGCTAACGGAAAGGTTGAAGGATAGTAAGGATGGGGGAGACAGTAAATGGGATTGGTCACTCCTCCAGGGTATTGTAAAAGAATATGGAAGGTAAATTTAAATACAGAATGAGGGAAGGAAGTATAAAGTAAGTAGTAATAAAACCGCTCTCTCTCTCTCTCTTTTCTTTAATAGAATAACAGGTAATTCGCTCAAGGAAGAGTGAATTAAAGAGAAGAAACAGCTGTTCTGAAGTATTAAGCACAGACTGTAATAAGGGAAAGGAACATGAACAGATTTGTCTCTATACTCCCAAAAGTTTTCTCTTTTATGCACAATGTATGTTTTTTTTCTCTATGCTGTAGTCTGTATGTTTTTAACTTTCCCCTTACCCAATTTCCCTTCCCCACACCCCCCACATACCCTTACCTCTTTTCCTTACCCACCCCATTCCTCCCCTTTCCCAATTTCTCTTTTTTGTATCCTAAAAACCCTAATAAACATTAAAAAAAAAAGATTACTACAATTTATTTTCTCCATTTTATAAATAGTATGCAAAAAATAAAATAAAACAATGCAAAAAATAAAACAAAACAACAACTCATTTCATGTCATGCAAAGTCCAATACTCCAGTACTTCCACTGCTCCATATTCATCCTCTGAACCCAGTGGATTGCTGTGAGCTTCAATGTTCCCAACAGAGCATTTCAGCATAGGAACCTCCCCATTCACTTCAATGAAAGGGTCAGTTCACACATGTAAAATAACTATGGTCCCAACTACTGAAACTATTTGGCAAATTGTTTGTGTGCCACCCAACTGTATCAAAGTGTGGAAAGAGAGCTTAATGGTATGACTTTCTCCATCAAATCAGCAACTATTATAAAGCCCCCATGCACCAATACCTCCAGAATTTTTCATTGAAATACTTTCACCCATAAAAGCTAACAACAACAACAACATCAACAACAGCACTTTATATTCCGCTCTATCTCCCCAAGAGGACTCATGTCACAATTCCTACTGCAGGGAGGGAAGAATGCTGAGAAAAGAGACTTTGAAACATATGTGAAATATATATTCCCTCATTGTACTGATTTGTTCATTAATCTATCGTTATACAGTACATAGTGTATTTTTTCGCAAACAGAAACATCTTTTTATTTCTCAAGAAAAAAGCCTCCCACAAGGATGGGAAAACATCAAACATCCGGATGTCCCCTGGGCAACATCCTTGCAGAGAGCCAATTCTCTCACACCAGAAACTACTCGCAGTTTCTCAAGTCACTCCTCACACACACACACACACACACACACACACACACACTGTGTCAGATGTAGAAACCCAATTTTCCTAGTTTCCATCAGACCTCACAACTTCTGAGGAAGCCTGCCACTGATGCAGGCGAAATGTCAGGAGAGAATGCTTCTAGAACATGGCCATACAGCCTGAAAAACCTCTATCAACCCAGAAAAAAAAATTCACAAGATTTATTTTGACACCAAGCACACTTTTTTCAAAAATTTACACATTAAAAAAATTTGTGGTACATTTCAGAAAAATGAAATATGCACAAAGCATGTACATTTTCTAAACTTTGCTTAGAATGTTAATTGTGAGAAGTACACAAAATGGTACATTTGAAAATATGGATATAAAATCTGCATTTTCAGGAAGAATGAAAAGAATACATGAGTATGATTTTATAAATTGCCCCAATACTGTAAGATGAAAGAAGAGCACATTTTAAAGAGTTCATACATAGTGTGTTTTTAAAGAAAAATCTGCAGAAGGAATAAGCTATACAATTACTCATGGAAGATGGTGAGATAACACAGGGGAAAGAACACCATAACATGAGAGCAATCTGAACTGAGAAGAATCTGGAGATTAACTTGATTGGTTTTATTTGGGATTCAAAGTGCATCATTTCATCTGTCCTGACCTTTCCCGGCCCCAGCTCAGTTTACCTGTTCAAACTCATCTGCCTTTACAAACCACCATGAAGACTAAGATCTTCTTGGAAGGCCCTGCTCTCGGTCCTGCCATCATCATAGGCGCATTTGGTGGGGGACAAGAGACAGGGCCTTCTCAGTGATTGCCCCTGCTATGAAACTCTCTTTCTGGTGAGACCAGATCAGTCCCCTCCCTCCTGTCCTTCAGAAAGATGGTAAAGACCTGGTTGTGGGACCAAGCCTTTGGGGCAGTGCAATGAGGAAATAATAGAAAACGTACTCCGCTGACCAGAGCCAATATGGTGTTCTTGAGATGGTTTTAAACAGCTTATTTTAAAGTAGATATAAGTGATTTTAATGTTTGTTTACATTTATAGTTTTATGTCCTGACATGGAATGTTTGTCTTATATCTATTCTGCTCTGCCCTGAGTTCTCCGCGAGGTAAGAAGGGTGGGATATAAATATGTTAAATAAAAAAATAAATAAATCTCCTTTGCCCAGAAATGGATGGCAGTACCCAGGCCGAAATCATAGTCACTCATTCTAAAGGTTGTGCATTATTCCTGTATGTCTACTATTTCATTGGTTACTTCCTGGAGAACAAGCCTATGAGAAGTGACTTAAAGAGCTGGGCATGTTTAGCCTGCAGAAGAGAAGGCTGAGAAGAGTCATGATGGCCATGTATAACTATGTGAGGGAAAGTTATAGGGAGCAAGGAGCAGGCTTGTTTTCTGCTGCCTTGGAGACTAGGGCGAGGAATAATGGCTCCAAACTACAGGAAAGGAGATTCCACCTGAACATTAGGATGAACTTCCTAACTGTGCAAGCTATTCAGCAGTGGAACTCTCTGCCCTAGAGTGTGGTAGAGGCTCCTTCTTTGGAGGCTTTTAAACAGAGGCTGGATGCCCATCTGTCAGGGGTGCTTTGTATGTGATTTTCTGCTTCTCCGCAGGTGGTTGAACTGGATGGCCCATGAGGTTTCTTCCAACTCTATGATTCTACCAATTATTTAAAGTGATGTTTCACAGGAATAGCAGGGTACTGAATGTGTTACTGAAACTTTACTAGCCTTCATGTTTACATTTTTAATTTTAAACAAATGACAAAGGAAAACAAAGCAGAGAGAAAAGGAACTTGGCAATAACTAATGTGCAGACACCATGTTTTGATGTAAAAGATCCTGATTTTTAGTGAGTATTTTCCTCTGTTCAGGATGAAGTGAACAAAGAGTTGCCCTCCAGATGTTACTGAACTAAATTCCCAACATTCCTCCCACAGCGAAAGCTAGATAGAGCTAATGGGAACTGAAGTCCAGCAATATCTCTGAGCCACAAGATTCCCACCTCTGACTTACTATGGGTAATGAGCTACATCATATTGTTTTCAATTTTGCTGCAAGAATCATGCCGTTTTTGGTACCATCAACAATATAAAAAGACACAAAAAAAGAGTTTTTAATTATTATTAATAATATTATAAAAATATACTACCTTCACAACCCTAAATAACGTATTAACTCTTGGAATTGTAAATAAATGGGTTAATGTAGTTGCTTAAAATACCCACTGTCAGGATTCATTTTGTGTTTTCCAGAACATCACATAGAGACACGCTGACTTCTTGTTTCAAAGAGATTAGAAAAAGTTAGAAGTTACTTATTTGACTTCAGTTCCCATACCCCTCCAACCAAAATGGCCTATGGTCAGTCTAGCCGGAAAAGCATTATTATAAGTTATGAGATTGTAATCAGAAATTCTCCCTGTTGAAGCTGAAGGCTTCTGCCCAAAGGTAGTCAATGCTAAACAAAAAGTAAATAAGCTGGTTCTTCCTCAACAAATGTTCATCCAGAAAGTGGGACAATTACCCATTTAAGATTGTACTAACCATTATTCCTAAAACTGTAAAAGAATCAGAAAGAAGGAATGAAACAACAGAATTTGAATTTTTTGATACATGATGTTAAGTGTGTGGCTCCAGCCTTTGTCAAGAAGATACATGCACATCTCTGTGTCTTGCTCAGATACAGCATTAACTTTGTTTACTCTGCAATTTTACGCCAAAGAATCAGTGGCTTTAGGCTCATATGCATCCCACTCCTCCCTTCAGTTTATAAATAGAATAGTTCTCTATTTGCATACCAAGGCTTTCCAGAATCAAGCTACAGTACATTAAACTGATTATTTTAAGGAACATTTTTATTAAGGAAAGAGTAAGATTTTTCTTAAGATGTTTACATTGCAGCCTGTTTTGTGTCTGCCAGTCCTGAACAACTTTGTTGGCCAGAAATTACAGGTACTTTGGGCTACAATCTGGTTTTTCAAATGGATGACAGTTGCATTTTACATTCTTGCATGCTTTGGGGAATGTGCTGCTGGATGGTAAAAGGCAGAAGAGATTATGATGATAGCACAAACATTACCACTACATATTTCTTTACCACTAAATATAGAACTTTCGATTCCATCTGCATGCCTAACTGTAGAAGACTGGTGCAGATCTACACAATCCAGCATGTTGGTGTCATCCAGCATGTCAACTGTGGGGTCACACAGAGACTCACTGAGTCACTGTGGAGTTAATATTGATTATTGTTTTTATTAGTAGTATTAGCATTAGTATTATTAGTATTATTACTATTATTATTATCCACCTCTCCCTATAGTAGGAGGGAGTTGTGACTGCCCGAAAGCAGTGAACTCAGCTTGACAGCCACCCTAAGTGTCCCCTCCTGCCCTCTGTGTCATAGCAATCTCCAATTGCTGAGTATTACAGTGTAAGAAGGAAGAAAGAGGAGAGGAGGAATCCCTTCTCTCTTCTCAGAGAACACCGTACCTCTGGTAAAGGTCACTTCCAGGGGCTGCTGCAGCATGGAAGGCGGGAGGCTGGTTCAGTTTCAAAACAGACTCAAATGTGCCAACAGGCCCAAACTCAGAGTATAGTCTATATCAGGGGTGGGTAATTGCCGGCCCTCCAGGTGTTTTGGACTTCAACTCCCAGAAATCCCAGCCAGTTTACCTGCTGTTAGGATTTCTGGGAGTTGAAGTCCAAAACACCTGGAGGGCCGGCAATTGCCCACCCCTGGTCTATATTCTTGACTTTGGCTAGAATAGGGAAAGGTGGCCTTCCATCATGTTACCTTGGATAATCTCTCCGTGTTATTTGGCCACCTTGGAGCTGATTAAACTCTACAACGAACTAAGTAGTCAATGTAGATGTGCCTTAGGTCTTCCACAGGCATTCTCAAAATAACTGACTCATACTTATCATTTAAGATAATTGTCCATGATGGCCTCTCCTTTCTTGTGTTCTCTGAGATGAAAGGTATGCTATTGCATAGCATCCCATGTTAATAATTAGCTACTAATTATTGTTGTGTCTGTTGGGCCATTTGCTTCTTTTCCTCCCTTAGTTTTAAGGTGGGTACTTCTTGTCCCCCAATTTTTTTTATCACAACACAGATTTTTTTTAAGGTAGCAAAAGGGAAACAGTGGTCTTACTGAAACCATAGCATATACAAGAAAAAACTTGGCTCAGCTGGCAAACTGCACAAAACTGAACATGAGGGATAGCATTGTTTGAAGTACCAGCAGAAGTTATAGCTTCAAGAGCAGTGCCACAGTTTTGTTTCTTCTTTCACCTCAGCCATTCAGCCTTGTACCCATTTGTCTTATATCAGTGAAATAGGATGGAGAATTTTTTTTCCTTGCGTAGGGCTACCATGTCACCGCACCTCAAGAAGGATATAACGGAACTGGAAAAGGTACAAAGAAGGGCAACAAGAATGATCCAAGGGATGGAGCAGCTCCCTTACGAAATCAGGTTGCAACGCCTTGGTCTTTTCAGCCTTGAAAGACGGCGTTTAAGAGGTGACTTGATCGAAGTGTATAAAATCATGCATGGGATAGAAAGGGTGAATAGAAAAAAATATTTTCTCTGTCACACAACACTAGGACTAGGGGGCACTCCCTAAAGCTCCAAGGTAGGAAAGTTAGGACTAATAAAGGGAAATATTTCTTCACCCAGAGGGTCATTGGGTTATGGAACTCACTTCCAGAGGAGGTTGTGACAGCGGTCAGCCTGGACAGCTTCAAGGCAGGACTAGACAGATTCATGGATACCAAGGGAATCAGTAGCTACTGAAATGGACATCCAAGTGCCACCTCTGTGTTGATGGAGGCAGGCAGGGTTTCCCGGGTACTGGTTGTGGGGGTCGGGAGCAGGTGAGGGTTTTGCCCTCCTTTCTGCTAGAGATCCCTGTGTACAACTAGTGGGCCACTGTGTGACACAGAATGCTGGACTAGATGGGCTGAGGCCCGATTCAGCATGGCTCTTCTTATGTTCTTATGTTCTTATGTAGCTTATGAACTTGCTCTAGGGTTAGAGAACTCTTCAGAGAAGATTTTCAGCACCACAAATGGCTGTAGGGGAAACAGGGAGAAAAAAGTGCCAATGCCACTGCAAATGTCATATTAGATATAGCCTAATGAATGCTCTCAAAGAGAATATTCTAGCATTCAACTGTAAACTTAGGGCTTACGATTTGGGTGTATTCCAATATATATGTTATTCATATCACAGTGCACACTGAGGTCCCCAGTTTGCAAAGTGCCCAACCCCAGCATAATATGTAGGCCAAAGCATTTTACCACAAGAAAAAAATGCTAAGCGAAACATCTTTAAAGAGAGAAATATCATGTTCTGTAAAAGCCTTTCAAGTTTTAATATTTTAGGTTTTTCCTGTGAGATTTGTAAAGAAACGTACATAAAAACCAGTTGCACTGTCTCTGAAAGCAGCCTTAGGCTTGCAAGTTTTACATAAGCATTCAAGAATGAGAGACATCAACTGGGCCAAGAAGTTCTACAACAAGAAGTTACAAGAGCAAAGAAAACGAGAAGCAGAGAAAGATAAAGAAACATTAATTGCTACAGTAGCCACTATGTTAGAAAGAGAAGCCACATTTCTGAGACTTGGACACCTTAAAGTAGTTTTGCAGTTTAGCCAGCTGCCCAGTAACAATTATTTCACCATGACTAACCTTCAGGACCAGAAACATTATCTATCAATTAGATTGACTTAACACTACAGGTGCACAGGATGGATGGCCCGGCGTAGCTCTATGACAGTTTATATGCTGCTTAGAAACAACATTTGTTTACAGAAACTGCTTCACTGGTGCAATTCAATCTACTCATAAACTAATCTACAACCGAGATATTTTGATTTTGCACACCAGAACCAAAACAGCATTTGCAGAAATACATTTTTAATGATAGTAAAGCTCTACTCGGAACAATTATTTAACTTAAAATAGGCAGCAGGTGAGCTTATATACAAGGTGAGAAGTGATTTAGAATTCAGATATAAACAGATGACAAAATCTCAAGCAACTGTTCCTTGCTATGCTAGAATAGCACATTCAAATAATTTCCCCTTCCACCTTTGCATGTGTTAGGGCATACAAAACTTTCAAAATGATGAAGTATGCAAATATTCATGCCACATAACATCAAGTGCATGTGACAAAATACACTGAACGTGTATCTTTGAAGATTGTCTTTTAGGGGTTCTTTTGTTTTAAATCAAGTTCAATTATGTAATCAATATGGAGAATAGGTTCTTTCTCCCACATGGGATTGTAGGAGCATTCAGAACTATCATAGTAAACTAAGAAATGTAATGGAAGAAATAATAGGAAAAGAATTAAAGTGGCATAAAATCAGATTCATGTCTCTCACTGTAGAGGCAAAGGAAAACAACAATAATTGGACAGAAATCCTAAAATATATGACAGCCGCAATACAGGCTACGATAGATCAAGGTTGGAGAGACAACACAAGATGGGATTTAGGAACTTGGTGGGCTTATCTATCGGAATATATGATCAATGATTTCATTAATCAAAGGAAAAACAACTGTATAAATAGTCATACAGAACAAGACTGGTACAGGAAATGGTCTGTTCTAATCAACAAAATAGATGGAAATGACAGATACCGCATTTTGAACCAGGCTTTCCACACGGTTAAACTGATGCAATGATATAATTTAGAATTGCTGTTCGGGGTCATGGGGTGTGTGGATGATGGGTGATACACATTTAAGGTATATATAAAGTGTCATATAAGGAATATTTACTTTTGGAATAATGTATACTGAGATAAGTCTTCTATGGCAAAAGTTTATTAATTCACGGGATGTATCAATGAAAAGAAAAATAATATTTAAAAGTTCTAGTATTATAACAGAATTATACAAACTTGATTCAAATACAGTAGAATGAGAAGAACATGTGCATCTTTCAGTTTACAAAGCATTTTCTTGTGGCCTTAATTTCAATGTTGAAATCCCAAAGTTAAAATACTTTTAAGTTTAGCTTTCCCCTCAAATATTTGCACTTTTGGATGTCGTAACAACATATATCTCTGAGATAAAACATGTATCTCTGGAGAGGTTAAAAATATGCCCGGTCACCAAAAACTACCTAGTTTAAGATGTAAGTTTCAGTATATAAATTGCTATCAAATTTCTCTCTCACACACACACACACACACACTCACACACTCACACACTTTCCCCAGTACCAAAGTCTTTTGAAAACATTTTTTAAAAAATCTTTAAATCTCAGAATCTGACATTTGGCTCAAAACCCAGCCAAGCAAATCACCAGATGTCAACACTACTAAGTTTTTAGTAGCTTTGGGGTTTGGTTCCAGGAACCTCATGAGGATACCAAATCCATGGATACTCAAGTCCCATTATGTACAAAGGTGTACTAAAATACTGTGCCTTATATAAAATGGAAAGGTTTGCTATTTGATTTTTAAAAAATGTTTTCAAGTCGTAGATGCAGAAACCATAGAGGGCGGACTAAAACTCATACATCCTCTTCTTGTGTATTATACTCTTTTATGGTGCTGTTGTAAGTAGTTTTGTTACATGTGCAATTGAAAAGCAGCTGAAATATTTTGAGTAACAAATGAAAGTAGAAGTCAGTATATATGAAAATCTCTATAATTTTTTACTTATTAGAGCTTTAAGTAAAACTGCAATGTGACTGATAGCTGTACATTTTAAGAGACA
Source organism: Anolis apletophallus (assembly GCA_030556195.1). Taxonomy (NCBI): domain Eukaryota; kingdom Metazoa; phylum Chordata; class Lepidosauria; order Squamata; family Anolidae; genus Anolis; species Anolis apletophallus. The sequence goes on along the minus strand of JARBWK010000002.1, from coordinate 91,896,060 downwards.
TGTCCACAGGGGTAGAACATGTCTCTAAAAACATCTGCAGCACGTTAGTTACTCTAACAGAGAAGATGTCACAGCACCTCTTGCTTTCTTACTATTTTGCATTTTTCCTGTGCCCATTTACAGTATAATTCTATGCATGTCCACTGATAGTCAAAATACAAGCTAGGATAAATATATAGTATGCAGATAAATATTAATATTTCTGCTTTAAAATAAATGTGACTCATCCTGATGCCTTTATTGGCATTTGGATGGGAAGCCACCAAGAAATACAAGGTGCTGCAGGCTACATTTCAGATAAGAGAACTACCAAAACCATATCTGAGTATTTTTACCTAAGAAAACCATATGATATCCACAGAGTCACGCCATTAGTCAGAAGGTGATTTGAAGGCACATGCACATACACACAGGGTTGAATTGCTAAGCTAAAAACCAGATGGGAGAGTTGATTCTAATTGTGTTTGTCTTGACCCAGGTTATAGCTTAACACACTTTTCACACTTAGCACACTTAATAAGCCTCAATTACAGCTTGTGGGTTTTTTAAAATGGCATTTGCTTTGCTAGTTTGGGAGCATAAAATTTGGACACTGGGTCTGTCTTATACATAGAACAATGTGTATTCCCCGTGTTTAGGCATACAGGCTTAGTCTTTTCTTCAAGAAGTCTAGATCCTTCCATCCTTATCTCCCATATCACAATGAGTCACTAAGATGTTTCCATCTCTGAGCATGTGTCAGCAGATTGATGCTTCACCAGAATGTCATTCCAAGCTAGTTCCGGTTTTGGGTTGGAGAGAGAAGCTGGTCCTCTTCAGGAGACAGCAATATCAAAAGACTGTTGCTAAACAGAATTAATCTTCTCTTATGTTGGGTCTTAACAAGCAAAAAGGAAAAGAACAGACGCGTCAAAGATGGATTGTGGGACTTTCTCTCACAGAGGAAATGGATTTTAACAAGTCTACAATACCATTGTCCTTATCAAGGCATTACTTTCTTATTCAAGGAGTCCTCAAAACAGGCTAGGGGATTTCAAGACAGTTTATATAAGAAGAAAATATATTTGCCATCAAGGTACTTGACTGCAATGTTAAAATGTTTTCCTTGCTAAGAGATAAGCACACAAAATCCATTGTACTTCTGATCCAATTAAAAAGGTAACACACTTTCATATAAAATTGAGGCACACACAGTCATCTACCTACACAGATGCAGATTAATTATACCCTACAGTAGTGCATCTCTATGGGTAAAAATAATGCTCCTGTTATGATCCTCTGTAACAAGAAACGGCAAATACCTTATGTTGAAGTTTTAATTGCTGTTAATTGTTTTAATTGTTTTTAATTGTATTGCTTGTTTTTAATTCTGAGCTACACCTTTGTGTAACGTTTTATGTTTCTACCTCTGGCATTGAGCCATTAGCATGTTGAAGTAGCGCAGAAATCGCAATAATAAATAAAATAAATAATAATAAAAGTAGCTGCTAGAGATCAAATAATTTCCCCCTTGAGTCTGATGATTAACTCATGCTTTTAATTCATATTGGCTAATATTTCCAAACGTTAAACCACTATATAACCAGTACAAGTGGCCAAAATGCCTACAAACAATGGAAAAGGCAATCAGAGTGTGTCACTCTGAAGGGAGTACAGTTTGCGAGAGAGAGGGGCTCCCCAGCTCAGTGGATAAGAAAAGAAGCCTTGCAAAACTCTTCAACAGGGGCCTAAAAAGAAAATCTGTCAGATCTTTATATAAACAAATTTAGTTGACTTAACTTTAAATAGGAATGGATGTATTTAATGAATCTTGTAACTAAGTGCTTGTATCTGTGTTTTCTTCCTCCTCCTCCCACCCAATCTTGTTTTTCTTTTGTGTCTTCTGCACTAAAAAAAACTTGGTGCCATGTCTTCTGCACTAAAAATCTTTTGCTGGTTATTTGGAAGCCATTCTGGAAGTCTTGGAAGGAAAAAAGGAAAACAAATTAAAATGCTTTAAATAGATAAATAAAACCTATTTTTACAGAAGTAAGCTTACAGAAGCTTATGTAAACTTTAACTCTTAGCAGAGAAGCCATAAAGTTTAGCTTTTCTTCAGCTACCTCTATGCAATGCATTGTTCACTAAGCCTGCAGGCATCTTGTTTCTTATTTTACATGTTGTGTTAGCTTCCAGTATTCTTATTCTTGCCTCAATCTATATCAATGAGCTCATGTTCAGAGCTTTAGTCTGTGTGTTTGCATTTATAACTGTCTCTTTAAGAAACCTCCATGCCTTGTAAAAATAACATTTCCATTTCCTTTTTAGTTAGATATGGTTTCTTCCGTAAAACATTTAGAACTAATTAGAGCAGGGAAAGAGAATGTGTTCTCTCCCAGATCCTGTTGCATCTAACATGGCCAGTACTTAGGGATGACAGGAATTGCAATCCAACAGCACCAGGAGAGTCATTGTATCTATTTCTGATGTTGCCCTGATTGTCTAGCAATACCAAACTACTATACTATGCTGTTGGGCTCTCAGCTGCGCCAGTACCTTGGGAAGTCTGACTTGGCCACGGTGGTCCACGCTCTTGTTATATCCTGAATAGATTGCTGCAAAGCGCTCAACGAGGGATTGCCCTTGAAGACAGTTTGGAAACTCAAATGGTCCAACGGGCGGCAGCCAGGTTACAAATAGGAGTGGCACTGTTGCGTCAGCTCCACTGGCTGCCAATTTGCTACTGAGCACAATTCAAAGTGCTGGCTTTAGCCTATAAAGCTCTAAACTATTCTGGTCCAGCTTATCCGAACGTATCTCCTCCTATGAACCATCTAGGAGCTTAAGATCATCTGGGGAGGCCCTGCTCTCGATCCCGCCTGCCTCGCAAGCATGATTGGTGATGAAGGACAGTGCCTTCTCAGTAGTGGCCCCCCAGCTATGGAACTCCCTCCCCAGGGGTATTAGGTTGGGCCCCCTTCCTCCTTACTTTCCAGAAAAAAGTAAAGTCCTGGCTCTTTGAGCAAGCTTCTGATAATGCAGCGGAATAGATAACATGGAAATATGAATGATGAACATGGAATGGCCAGACAATGTTATTTTTAACAGGATGACACTGATGATTATATGTTTTAATGGTTTTTATATATGTTTTATATTTTCATGTTGATTGTTTTTAATTGTACTTTTATGAATGCCTGGCATCAAATTATGCCAATCTGTAACCGCCTTGAGTCACCATATGGCTGAGAAAGGCGGGCTATAAATACCGTAAATAAATAAATAAATAATATCCCAGAATAAAAAGATTCTTCAACTATAGATTCTGGGCCCTTCCACACAGCCATATAACCCAGAATATCAAGGCAGATAATCCACAATATCTGCTCTGAACTGTTTTAGCTGAGTCCACACTGCCATATAATCTAGTTCAATGTGAATTTTATACAGCTGTGTGGAAAGGGCCTAAGACCTTCCTATTTAAACAGGCCTTTGGCAGTAACTGACCAGAAAAGAGAAACATGGAGAGTGTGCTGGGTTTTTTTTACATGTACTTCATTTTAAAATATTTTAAAGTTACTGTTTTAAGAAATGGAGTTTCAATTTGACTTTTCCCCCCAATGTTTATAATTCATAGTGTTTCAGCCGTTTTGTTTTCAATTTACATTGTAAGCTACTTTGAGTCCTATGTGGGAGAAAGGGGGAATGCTAAATAGACAAACAAATAAATACCTAAACAATACTAGCTTTAGGTTATGGAAGTTGAGCAGCTAGTTAAGAAGAAGCTGCTGTTATTCTCTGACTTGTGTACGCCGACAGTTTCTTGAACACAATCATAGTCGGAGCTTTCTCCAAACAATCAATCAAAACAGCTATATATGAGTACTTCACTGACGCTGCTTTAGGACAGGTGAAATAATTACAGATGAGTTTTCCTTTACAAATTCACTATTGAAATGCCAGCAAAGACTGGGCACTGTAAAGGAATCTATGAATAATTAGTGTATGCTTGCCTCTGGCTGAAATACATGGAAATGGTTGCCATCTTACAGAAATGCTGAACAGGTGTACAAACAGGAAATTAGAATCTTGACTTGCAATTCATATTGGAGACAGAGCTATACTTTGCAGCAGCCAGTTAGCTGAAATGCAGCATCCAGACATGTTTGCATGATAGATCAGTTGGGGCAGGATTCTCTTCAAACCTTCCCACTGAAAATATACTGATAGATGTCTTAGTGGACAAGGGCTTGGACAATCTCACCTCACCATACTATACTGAAATTGACAGTTCTTTTTAAGAGTAAAAAGAACTTTAGGTTTCAGCAACTATGTTGTGCAGGAAAACGATAAGAAAGGCACTCACAGGATCTCCAAGACAAAAAAACCTTTCAGTAATGACCCTGTTCTACAGAACATTGAACATGTGACATTCAGGGAGCGACAATAAAGTTGGATGTCAACACTGATGTTGCAATGCCATTTGTAGGTAATGTTTTGAAGTCAATAACTGGGGAAGTGTTCACAATACACACTCAAGGCAAACAATTAAGAGTTAGGCCTACTATAAACAATATTGTGAAGGCAATATTTAGGCCCACACATATAGATTCACAGCTATATTTTTAACTAAATGTATAAATCATGATCCCTCTCAGACTGTCAAGTATGAATTGTATCACAACCTCTGAGGATGCTTGCCATAGAAGTAGGCAAAACGTCAGGAGAGAATGCCTCTAGAACATGGCCATATAGTCCGAGAAAATCTAAAATACGCAATGATTCCGGCCATGAAAGTCTTTGACAATACATTGTATCACAACCTATCATCACTTTTCAAACAGCCTAAATAGATAAACAAACCAGTCTTTGATGAAGCACAAACCTGAGGTAATCATCAGATGTTATTTGGTATGCCTGCAAATTTCACAGTAGATATTGGAACAAAAAAGTACATTTCCTCAAAATTAGTTTAATGGTAGTCCCGAAGTTGTGAAACTTCCCCACCCCCAAGTATATATTTAGCCTCTACATACTGTTACACAGATCTGAAAATGTTTGTTTCTACCTGCTTTTATTTAACATATAGGTTTGAATTTTAATGGTTATATTATTTTATATTACATGAAATAACAGCTAACATTGCATTGCTGACTTCTTTTATCTCTTCTTTCTTAGCTTTGGTTGTACCTTTTAACTACTGACTTCTTTTATGACTTCGTTTTTAGCTTTGGTTAGGTATCTTTTAATTTCTATTTAAATGCTGGTACAGGTTTCACCATATCTTCAAATGTAGCTTATAAAGGGTGTTAGAGAAACACAAAATTATACAACAAAACAATATCAAGCCATCAAAGATGCTGAAAATGAAATCTTTTACCTGTACAATCTGGTGTCATTATGCTAGTACAGATTGAGTATCCCTCATTTGGAAATCCCAAAAACCCCAAAATGCTCCAAAATATGGGTGGCTTAGATAGTTACTTAGAATCGTAGAATCATAAAGTTGGAAGAGACCTTGGGGGCCATCCAGTCCAAACCCCTGCCAAAGAAGCAGAAAAATCGTGGAAGAAAATTTGAGATATCCAACTTCTAAAATGAAAGAAAATCCAACCTCTACGATGACGGTGTCTTCCTCACACAGATGAATGTGCTAGCCGCCCACACAGAGTGGCTGCTTCCATATTCTTAATGATTAATGATTCAGAAATGTTTGTCACAGAAAAACATCTGAATTGTAGCTCCCCTCATCTGTATTTTGAAGGCCTTAGTTGAATCTGATTTTTTAATCAGATCGTCTTCATGTAGTGGTATTAAGTGTATGAACAATTGCTGTCCCATTTTTACACACAAGTTGCAACGATTATAGCTTTTCTGTGAACAACACTGCACTCTCCATCTTCCTCAGCAGGACTGCTGACAGATGTTTTAGGGCACAACTACCATGAGTTTCAGCAGCATGGTCAATAGTAAGATGGAACTCCAGAACTACATTACTAAATATGTGTGGTGGTTTAGAAGCAAGTCCTACTGAAATCAGTACAATTTAGTTTCATTAAATGGAATTTTGGCTTAGGGTGTGAACATATCTTTCCAGATGCTATTGCATGATGGATCTCCCCCAATCCCCATGGAATGCAAAGAGCAGAAGCTGGATACGAAATGTTGAAATCCAGAACATTCTCTAGACAATGTCCATATCCAAGAACAATATTGCTTATCAGCAATGACCTGAAGACTTTGCTCTTTACTTCATGTTAAACCAGGAAACTGTTCCTCAAATGAGTGTAAAGAATGTGAATAAAAGCAAACATCAACCAGTTGAACAACATACTGCAGTGCATTAGAAATGATGGAAAAAATAGCAGTGAATAAGGGCTGTTACAGAAAGTAGATTAATATGAAAATATGTGGTATGACTGATCATCAAAATATTTATACCCGTAGTTATACTGTGCAGATAGTCAAGATCCTTTCAAGTACTTCTTTTATTTCCCCTGCCCGACTTTCTGAATTTACATGCATATACACATGAATATCACACAGAACTATTTATATCCTTTAGATTTTAAAATTGACTCTTTATAAAGATTTTATTTGTAGTAAACCAATTTGGGAGACAATTATAGTAGAAAAGCGACATCCACACAAAATCTTTAGAGTGTATTTGTGTGTGTTCAAAGAGCCCCAAATTATTGCCTCAATAATTTTTGCAACAACTTTGCAAGGATCAATCAGTACTATTGCCCCATGTTGCAGGATTTAGGTGTTATGTGAATTAATGGTTTGTCTACAACCAAGTGAGTTCATGAACAATGTAGAATTTGAACCAGAGAATTTGTACTATATCTGATCCCTGGTACCTTAAAGCTCACTATGTAAATAGGTTTTCACTGGCTACAGCTATGAGTGCATCTACATGAGCCAGAAACGGATACTCCACATCAGCTTCACCATGGTCCACTCCACTGACTCATAGGCTGGGTGATGTCTACGCTGAAACCAGCACGAAAATAGCACTGGTCACCACCGCTCAGCACCTCTAATGATGATAACTAGAGCAATAAAGCAATGCAAGATGGGGAGGCAAGGAATGTGGAATTGCTGCCTCTTTTGGTCTCTTCCTTCTTAGATTGCCTCATCGCTCTGGGTAGCATCACTCCAGGCATCAAGCAACAAACACAATATAGGGTACAGTAGATGCTATCCCCTGTCCCCTAGCCTGGGAAAAGCAGGATGACAGTGTGAACAGCTGCAGCCAATTTTTTAATAGGAAGAAGTACAACTGCTCACTTGCTCAAAAGCTCCACATCTTTTAGGGAAGCTCCAGAGTATCCCACAACTTTTGCTAATATGCTTCAAGGGGCATTAAGCATCCTTGGCCAGTGTTAAATCAACTATATGTGTTGTGCAGCCATCAAGGAGCTGATTTGTCCTTCAGGATAAAGGGTCTCCATGTTAAAGGCCTTAACAGAAAGGCAGTAAATACAAAAAAGCCTATTTAGTAAAGGGACTTTTACTACATGCTTGACTAGCATATTACTACAAATACGATCTTGTAGATGAACTATTCTTATAGTTATATATTCTTATAGTTATTATTCTTATAGTTATTCTTATAGTGTGTGTGTGTGTGTGTGTATATGTTATTCTTGTATGTCATAGGATGAAGAAATAACCTATTTTGTATATGAAAAATATGGGGGAAATTGCCTGTTTCATAAATGGACAGAACTTCAGAAGTCAAACATCTATGGCTGATATTGATATTGTTCCATGATTACTGAAACCCATCTCTAGTTGCTGATTCATCTTGTTTTTTTAAGAACATTAGTTCCACATATTCCTTCATGCATTGCTGAAGCTTTTAAATATTACTTCCTCGTTCTCTGTTTATGGAAATAGATGTTTTATTCTTTTCTCACAGCTTTAAATACTTAATTCATCCACATACTTAATTAAATACTTAATTCATCTGGTTTCAAAAGAGGTGTGGCATATTTTGAAATGCATGTCACATTTCTTCTTCTTAACTGATAAGCCACTGTACATAAGGATGTAATAACCTCAATGAAATAATTGTATCTGGCTAACTAAAAAATATCCCTCTTTACAATTCACTCTACATATTTAAATCAGAAAGTAGGAACACATGGCATCTATCACCTCTTCAATAATGCATAAAAACCATGATTCAAAAATCTTCACAATCCTTTCTGTTTTTTCAGTAAAAGTATATGATAGCAAAAAGTTCAATTATTTCAATATATATGCACAGAATCTCAAACTACAGAATATGAATTTTGAAGAAAAATCTGAGAAGACAAATTATTCCTAAAGCAACTTCTGGCCATTCCATTTGTAGTGGAGACTGAGAGGTGCCTTCTCTACTCAGCACCAGGAGACACAAATTATTAATACTAAAGACAGAAAATGTGGGGAGCTCTTGCCCATCAGTAAAGACGTCAAGCTTTACACTACACATGGCAATAGGAAAAACATATCAGGTAACAGACAATGAAGCAACTATGTAGATTATCCCATTCTACCTTAGGGCTTGAAGTAAACTTCAGTGTAGCACCACATGAGATTATGTGTTTGGCCCAAAGCTCACATACCAACACTGGACAAAAGCAGAGTTGTCAGTTCCTGATAGACAACATTCTGACTTCTAGAAAAAGCCCCAGGGTTAAAGATTATTCGGCTCCAGGCAGAACCCACAAAGCAAAATGATGGAACACACTTGTTCTCTGTTACTCCAAAGTACAAGACAAGAAAAAAAAAGATGGAAACGGTAGGACGTCTATATATGAGAAATGTACTACTAATAAAAGTTGAACAACTTGGTGAACCTTCTTCACTCAAAATAGTTAAGCAGTGTTCAAGCTGAGCAATATGGAGTGGATGAGGCAATAGAGGAAATGCAACCCAAAATAGGTAAAGAAGTAGTCAAGGAATACCTGGCTACTCTAAATTCAAGTCTCCAGGGCGAAGAGTATTGAAACAAATAGAAGTAATTTCAGAACCATTGGCAATAATCTTTGAGAATTCTTGGAGAACAGGAGAAGTCCCAGATTACTAGAAGAGGACAAATGTCCCTATTTTCAAGAAGGGGGGGGGGACCCAACTGTCCAGTAAATCTGACATCAGTATCAGGAGATATTCTGGAGCAAATAATTAAGGTGGCAATCTGCAATCACTTAGAAAAGAATGCTATGATCACTAAAAGTCGACATGGGTTTCTCAAAAACAAGTAAAGCCAGACAAATCTCTCTTTTCAATAATAGTTACAAGCTTGGTAGATGTAGGGGATGCTGTGAATGTAGTTTATCTTGATTAAAGTAAGGGCTTTGATAAAGTCCCCCATGGTCTTCTTGCAAACAAGCCAGGAAAATGTGGGCTAGAGAATATTACTGTTAGGTGGATGTGTAATTGGTTGAGCAATTGAACTCAAAGGGTACTCAACAATGGTTCCTCTTCATTCTGCAAAGAAGTGACTAGTAGGATGATACAGGGTTTTGTCCTGGGCCTATTACTGTTCAACATCTTTATTAATGACTTACATGAAGGTTTAGAGGGCATGCTTATCAAGTTTGCAGATGACGCTAAATTTGGATAGATAGCCAATACTCCAGAAGACAGGATTAGAATTCAAAATGATCGTAACAGATTAGAGAGCTGGGCCAAAACTAACAAAATGAATTTCAACAAATGAGGAGCAGCTTAAAAAGCTAGACATGCCTAGACTGTAGAAGAGAAGGTTGAGAGGAGACACGATAATCATGTTTAAATATTTAAAAGGATGTCATAAGGAATATAATAATTAAATAATCTTTATTTGTACCCCACCACCATCTACCCAAAGGGACTCGGGTGGCTCACAGAAGCACTCCAAGTGCCATATGCAGACAACAATACATAAGTATACATATAATGACGTAAGTATAATCAACAGCACATAAGATCACATTAACAAAATGATACAAATTTGAAAATTATAAAATTCCTAAAATTCCTAAAACACAGTGGAAACAGCTATCTGTCATAACAATCAAATTGCGGGCCAGTACTATCAATGATTCATCACATTAGCCATGGATTTCTCAGGATCAAAGTCCTGTCTGAAGATAATGTTTTTAGACTCATCCGGAAGGCTTGAAGAGAGGGGGCTAATCTAATTTCTATAAGGAGGGTATTCCGGAGCCGGGAGGCCACCACTGAGAAGGCCCTCTCTCCTGTCCCCACCAACTGTGCTTGACACGGTGGTGGGACTGAAAGAAGGGCCTCCCCAGCAGATCTTAATGCCTGCGCCTGTTCGTAGAAGGCGATGTGGTCTTTTAAAAGGAGCAGACTGTTTTCTACTGCTCTGGAGACTTGGACTTGGAGCAATGGGTTCAAATTACAGGAAAGATTTCATCTAAACATTAGGAAGAACTTCCTGACCATAAGAGCTGTTCAGCAATGGAACTCTGTGTGGTGGAGGCTTCTTTGGAGGCTTTTAAACATCTATAGGGGGTGCTTTGATTGTGTTTTTCCTGTGTGACAGGGGTTTGGACTGGGTGGCCCATCTGGTCTCTTCCAACTCTATGATTCTAAACTGGGATTGAATAGCCATATCTTATTGTTGCTAACTACCATCAAGATGACTTCAACTTATGATGACCCTATGAATGAGAGGCCATCAAGTGACATTATTATCAACTGCCCTGCTCAAGGTATTCCAAAGTATTGACAGCCTTATTCTCCTGTTTATTCTCCAGTTTGCACTGAAGTGAGAAAATAATGACATGGACAATCCTAACTTTAGTGTTCAATCATTTGTCTTTATATTTTAGGATCTTGTGTAGTTCCTTAACAACTGCCCTTCTATGCCCTAGCCTTCTGATTTCTTGACTGCAGTTTACAGTCAAAGACTCAACAATGGCATGAAAAATACTGAGCTATTTTAATGTCTTTGTTATCTGTCTTAAAGCTATGTAAATGATGTATTGTCATTATTTTTGTTTTCTTAATGTTCAACTGTAAACTTGCCTTTGCCTTTCCTTTAGTATTAATTCTAAATATTTGCTGTTTTCTACAAATAGTATGGTTTCATCTGCATATCTTCAACTGTTGATATTCCTTCCTCCAATTTTCACACATTCTTCCTCCAAATCTAATCTTACATTGTGTATGATATGTTTGGCACACAACTTAAACATATAGTGTGATAAAATCTACACTTGCATGACCTTGCCAATTGGTAACCATTTCTAACAGTAGCCTCTTATCTTCAATACAAGTTACACATAATGGTAATTAAATGTTGTGGCACACCCCTTTTTTTAGAATGATCAAGAGTTATCCATGATCTACACCAGGCATTGACAAACTTCAGCTCTCCAAGTGTTTTGAACTTCAATTCACAGAAATTCCAGCTAGTTTACGGGCTGTTAAGAATTGTGGGAGTTGAAGCCCAAGCACTTGTAGAGCCGAAGCTTACCCATGCCTGATCTACACAACCAAAGGCTTTTCTATACTAAAACCCAGGCTGATCTTATTTGAAATTCTTCTGTGCATTTCAATGTATGTTATCCCTTGTGTAGCTTTCTTTCCTTTTGTTAACTCCAAGGAATGCTAGTGCAGTTGCATCCTTTACTAAACAGAATAGAATTGGCTGCCCTTCCAACTCTATGATACTGAAATCTAAATGGGAAGCCAACCCTCATGTTACATATCAAGTCACATGTAAAGTATACAAACACAAAGAAAAACGTCAAGAAATGAAATATATTAAAGACAGATATTAAATAAGTTTTTTAATTTTCATTTATGTTGTCAGATTCACGAAAATCACACTATCCATTTAGCAAGTCCTCACAGAAGTATATGATAGATAAAACATTAAAAAGTACACATACCCTGGAATAAAGCAATAAAATAAAACACAGACACAGTCAATAAAATGACAGTGCACTAAAACATTCCATATCAAAAATCCACTAAAACAGGATAGGCTATGTATTTCCCTTCAAGTCAGCTGTTAACTTATGAACTTTCAAAACTTTCCTATTTGGACAGGCATTCGGCTAGCAACTCTAGCCATAGGCCCGGGAGCATCTACTAGGTCAGGGGTGGGCAAACTGCGGCCCGGGGGCCGGATGCGGCCCTTTGGCTGATTCTATCCGGCCCGCCTAAGGGCCCCTGGCTTGCCTCCCCTGCCTGGCCTCTGCATAAAAATCTCCAGAGAAAGGGACTATAAGGAAGCATTATTTTATTTTAGTGGTTTTTATTATTATTGTATAATTTTATAACAATAATAAAATAATATAATAAATAATATAATATAATGTTATATGATATATTATAATTTCAATATATTATGTTTATATATATACTATAATATAATAATTATGATATTAATACTAATAATATATGAATATTTCTTGATATATTAATATGTTAATATTAATGATGTGTAATATACAGTAAATATAGTAAGTGAATAAATAAATAAATTATGTAGATAAGCTTGTAGTTCCGCCTTTAGGTGCGGCCCGCCATAATATTTTTTGGCTCTCATGTGGCCCCTTGGGGAAAATAGTTGCCCACCCCTGTACTAGGTGCTATGTCCCACTGTATGTTTTAATTCTGGTGTAAATTGTGATGTTTTAACTGTTTTTATTGTGTTTGTATTTCACTGTGTTTTTACCTTGTGTAAGTCGCCCCGAGCCAGATGGGAGTGGTGACAAACAAATCTAAATAAATAAATAAATAAACTTCATAGGGCTTAGGCAAGGAATACTTGGTGGTTTTGCCCATTTTCCCCTCTGAAACATAGCCCATAGCCCCTGGCATTTGTTAGCTGTCTCCCACCCAAGTACTAACCAAGGCTGAACTTGCCTAGCTTCCAAGATCAGGTAGGACCTGGTGCCTTTATGGCATTTAGTTGTTTTTTACTGTACTTCTAAAAGGGAACAAGAAAGGAGTGGTGTTGTCAAAAAGGTCCTGGACTTGCATGCTTCACAACTAGCCTCTCTGGTTGTTGAATTATAATCCAGGACATTTTATTATAACCACAATAAGGACAGGTCAACATGGAAGGATCTTCCATATTTTATAGATAAGAAAGCTGAGACTGTACGTTTTTAGCAAGTACCACCGGAAGGAGGAAAGAAATAAAAGTCAACTTACAAAGACTAAGGATATGATAGGAATGTGCATATGTGTGTGCGTGCACATTTGTTTCCTCATATGAATAGAAACTACCTAAGTAGCTTGGGGGTGAAATGCTTGCTGTAATTTGTGGACTGGAGAGCTAATATTTGTTCTGAATACAAAGCCCATTATTATTTGCCTGCATTCGGCTATCCATTTGCTTATCTGTTTGGGGGAAGGCAATTGTAAATGTTCTCTGACTTCTAACCAATTACCCAGATTTGACAATCCGCAGAAAGAGAATGCAGATCTTTTTCTCGTCTGGAGAAGATATGACTCTGTAAAGTTCTGCATATGCATGAAACACTGTTTCTGAAAGTAGGAATACTTTCATTGCTAGGTCTTGAAACTATTTGGTAACACTGGGAGACATGCAAAACATATACAGGCCTTTGAGACTTAGTGATGGCATCAAATGTTATAGAAAAAGCTGCTATCATACAGTTTACTTTTGCTACTAGGCTTGTGCATTTCATCTGGACCTCAATCAGTTTCCCTTCAAGGGAGCCGGGGTTTCATCAATGAGGTTAAGGAAGCACCCTATCCAGCCCATTATTGGGGGGGGGGAGGGGACGACTTCCCAGGCTCCCCTTTCTGTCATTTTAGGCATTGTTTGTCCTTATATCCTTCATTAAGACCTGGATTGGTCCCGTTACAGATGGGAAACCAAGCTGAAGAAGCTGGATTGGCCAAAGGAAAATGGCTAAAACAGATCCGTCCACAAGTCTGTTTACTAACCCTCATGCACTACACAGAAGATTTTAAACTCCTTTGGGGAATTATCATATGCCTCTTATTTTATAGACAGCACCTAATTGTGTGTGTGCTCGCAGACACATGCACAAGAACTACAGCATTATAGAACACTGTGAGTGAATATTCAGTCATTTAAAGTAACGCAGTTCCAGATAACCACTGTTTGCAAAAGCATTTCTTCATTACCCAGCAGGATCAAATTCACAACATAAGACACAGCAGACTTGGCCTGTTTTCACTGTTATGTGCCTTCAAGTCAACTGGAACTTACAGTGACCCTATAGAGCAGTGGTGGTAGCATACGGGAAGTTTGCCATGGCCTTCTTCTTAGGCTGAGGGAGTGCAACTTGCCCAAGGTCACCCACTAGGTTTCCTGGCTGAACGGGAAAGTGAACCCTGGTGCCTCAGAATCCTTGCCCAACATTCAAACCATGACACCTTGCTGACTCTAATACAGTTGATTCTTACAGAATCATAAAATCATAGAGTTGGAAGAGACCTTGTGGGCCATCCAGTGCAGCCCCCTGCCAAGAAGCAGGAAAATTGCATTCAAAGCACCTCCGACAGACGGCCTCCAAAGAAGGAGCCTCCACCACACTCCTGAGCAGAGAATTCCACTCTCACACTCAGGAAGTTCTTCCTAATGTGTAGGTGGATTCTCCTTTCTTGTAGTTTGAAACCATTGCTCCGCATCCTGATCTCCAGGGCAGCAGAAAACAAGCTTGCTCCTTCCTCCCTATGACTTCCTCTCACATATTTATACATGGCTATCATGTCTCCTCTCAGCTTCCTCTTCTCAGCCTTCTTTTCTTCAGACTCTTGTTTAAAAAGACTTTGTTAACATTTGTTTTTATGCTTTGAAGTACAGTTGTCTCTCTACATTTGTGACTTCGACTTTAGTGGTTTTGATCCAAGGATTTCATTAAAATCCGTTCTCTAGAAATCTCTAGGTTCACCAGTCAACTTTCTCTGATAATGCTGGAGGACCTAGATATTTCTAGAAATAACATTCTTTAGGAATGTATGACTTCCAGTGTGATTTTGTGGTCAGTTTCCACAGAAATTAACCATAGAGTCATGCTGGAACACTAGGAAATTTCTAGAGAGGCATTATCTCAGTTAATTTTTTTGGCAGTTTCTTGATTCTGTTTTTCATTTTTATGGTCTTGTGTGCCTAATTGCAACCCTAGTGAATATGGAGAATTGACTATAAACTTTTTTCAGTTGGTCGCGGAAATGGTTCTAACAGATTATGACTTTAATAGAGACACAGTTTACTCTGAAATGCTTCATATACTTTTTACCAATCATCCGTACAATTCTATAGGGTAGGCATCATTGTCATTTTTATCATTACCACCACTATGCAGATATAAGCTGTCCTGTGTGTGACAGATATATTATTTGAACTGCTTAATAGATTAAAATCCTAAAAACTATATTACCTCTCAAATCATCTACTATTGCCCATATAGTATGTAAAGGTATTTCCAAAATGGACAGCTTCTTGTACTATAAATCAAAAGGTAATGTGCAGATATTCCACCTTTTCCTTATTAGCAAATATTTTGTGGAAAGTAAAAAAAAAGGAAGCAGTGCTTAGAAAACATGAAAAGATACAACTAAAAGAATATGACATCTAGAACTCCATGAGGTGGCAAGGTCACTGCATAATAAAAACTTTGTTTGAAAACTTCATTAATTAAGGGAACCCTGCAGTAAACATAATTATTATAATGGTTGCCTGGATACTAAAAAAACAAGCTGTCATCCAGGAATCTGAAATATTTCTGTCCTACACTGAGCATGTTGGATCCATAAATGTGATGTTCATATGTAGGAATTTCCTAACTCCTGCCAACCCCTTTTAAAACAAAAATGTCTTAAAGTACCCACATCACACAGTATAACCATAACATATAAAATAGACATGTACATTAAAATTAAAAAGTAATGGTATACAGTTGGCCTTTTACATTCATAGGTTTGGCATTCACAGATGTAATTATTCACAGGTTTGCTGCTCCTCCAAAGCCTGCCAGTACGTAGGCTTCAGTGGGTGGCTGGCAAGCCCTTCACTGCTTCCACACGGCTTTGGAAAAGCATGGAAGTATTGGAGGGCTTGACAACCACCCACCCACAAAAGTCTGCAAACTAGCAGGCTCTGGAAGAGGGTGGATGATGACCTAAATCGTCGGTATGCCACTCATTGAAGGGATGGTGTTCTCAGCCCCAACTCCTGTGAATGTGGAAGGCTCAAAGGCAGCCATTTTTAAAGGAAAAAAGTGGAATACTAAACAAACAGGAAAATAAGTAAGTAAAGGCTCATTCTATCTTCAAAAGCCGGTTGCAAAAGACAGAACCTTTCCTTCACCAATCACCTGACCCTGGCATGCCCTTTTGCACCTCATTCTGGCACTGTACAGTAAACTCTCAGTTAACTGGAACTCAGCCAACTGGAACTCTCCAAGAACCAGGGCCGTAGCCAGGATTTTGGTTCGGGGGGGCTGAGTTTGGTTCGGGGGGCTGAGACTGGGTGGAAGAGGGTCTACCCTAGCAAACCTTTTGTATTGTTATCCCAATAACCCCATTAATGTGAGATATAATGAGCATGGTGATCAGATCATGATATGAATAAACATAACAGTTTAAATAATGTACCAGTAAGGCCTTCTCGCGGACCACCCTGAGAATTTGGGGGGCTGAAGCCCCTTAGCCCCCCTGGCTACATGCCTGCCAAGAACCAGCAAATACTGAAGAAATAATACTGCATTCACATAACTGTTTTATAGTATGGTAAACCTTTGTTACATTTATATATCTTTATTTTAATTTGCTTTTAGTTACTATATTTCAACTATATATCAAGTCAATACCGAGTTTGCGGTATGGTATAGTATGGGGTATAACTAAGCCGTTTTTTAAAAGTAACTCTCAAACAACCAGAAACTACATTTATTTAGCATCTTCCAATCCCCATGGGTGCCAATTAATGGAGAGTGTACTCTATTTATTTCAGCATCAGGTTAAGTCCTTCTTGTTTCCCAACCATGGCATTTTCACCTTACTGATTAGCTGTGTGGCTCTCCCTTTATCACTATTTTAGCATTGTACTGAATATGTCAACTCTTGGAAGAATGTTGAGGTTATGCATTCATAGAATTATGTAACAAAAAATAAAATGGGTGGATAGGTTTGGTTCCTGTGGTCCCCAGGACTAAGCCAGGGATACTGGGACTGGCGGGGGGTGGCACCCTCTCACAAGTAGCCAGTGTCGGATTTAGGATAAATGAGGTCCTATGCTGGTTAAGTTATGAGACTCCTGACTTGTACCCTGAAGGAGGTTGACCTGGTAGACCTACACCGCCTGCTTTGTGGCATACTTCCATAGACTATCAACTCTATCATTACATGTCTGGAATCACTCTGAAACAAACACTTTCAAATTTAGAATTACACCACGTAAGCAAAATCCATCATAAAAAAAAATTGGCAGGAAGAAGGGCCTCTGGCCAATGGGGTCCTGTGCTTAAGTACACCTAAGCACAATGGTTAATCTGGCACTGCATGCAGCATCCGGCTTATTTTGCCGTTCTCTATGCAAAGTTACTCCCATGCTGGCTTTGCCCTTCACTAATTTTTCTAGTTGGGATAGCAAGCAGTAGGCCAGGGGTGTGAATCGTGCTGCTATTATTATTATTATTATTAGAAACACAACAAGATTAGTACACAGCAAACAAGATCACTCTGCTGGCTGTTCTATTGAATCACACGTTGGACACTTTCCAAGTGTCTAGGGCTGTGTGATGGATCAGTGAATAATGTGTGCAGCTCCGAGTAGGGTGGTCTTTTGCAGCTGACAGATGGTGATTTTGTCAGTGGCTTGTGTCAGAGTCTTTGCAGTTCGATCTTTAAATCCTCATATCATGCCAGCTTTTCCAGTTGTTTCTCTTCAATCCTGCTGTCACCTGGGAATGCAACATCGACAATCCATACTTGATTTTTTAACACGATCGTGAGGTCAGGAGTATTGTGCTCCAAAACTCTTGTCAGTCTGAATCCAGAAGTCCCAGAGTAGTATGACGTGTTCATTTTCTGTAACTTTTTCAGGCTTGTGATCCCATCAGTTCTTTGCCACAGGCAGATGGTATTTGAGGCACAAGTTCCAATGGAACATCTGAGCAATGGTATTATGCCTCTGCTTGTAGTCGGTCTGCGCGATCTTCTTTCAGCAGCTGAGGATATGATCTATCATTTCTTCTGCTTCCTTACAGAGTCTACACTTGGAATCTGCCGTTGACTTTTCAATTCTGGCTTTGATTGCATTTGTTCTAATTGCTTGCTCTTGGGCTTCAAGAATCAGGACCTCCATCTCCTTTTTCAAAGTTTCATTTGTGAGCCACATCCATGTTTTTTCCTTGTCAATTTTGCTTTCAATTTTTCCCAAGAACTGTCCATGGAGAGCCTTCTTTTGCCAGTTTTCTCTTCTGCTCTGCATTGTATTTTTACATTATTCACTCTTTGTCTTTTGCATTTTAAGCAGTTTTCTATTATTAAATTTCATCGTTGTTGTTGTTATTATTACATTGATTTATACCTCACTTTATCTCCCTTCCATCTGTATGGGGCTCCAAGAGACTCTCAGGCCTCATTAGGGACCTCTGACATTTTCATGTAAAAAATCGGGGGGGTGTTGTGTAAAATCAAATGACTCACAACACCAGTAGGAATGATTCTCCATTAAAGCATTGTGTACACCCTTGTACCACAGAAGGCCCAAACTGCCAAAAAAGGAAACCAAAAGTGACCAGAATGTGATTTTTGGTTTGGCAAAATTGGGGATGTTAAAGCATACAAATACAGCAGGTAGGATAGGCTACATACATCTACCAAAACCTGGAAGAGCTACTCTTCACGTATCAGCTGCATTTACTTGACCTGCACTTCCTCAGTCAGAGAACGGGAAGAAAAAGCAAAGTCACTGAGGTGATGTTCTAAGTGGCTGAGGTTCAGAGAAGTTTCCCAGTTTTGCTTTATATGATCCAGTTCAGGGAGAAAATGTGGCTTTTTGGAAAATTATCTTACAATGGTGTGATTGAAATATTTCACAGGCTGGAGGGTATTCTCCTTTAAACCTCCACCACATGCCTGTTGATTGCCACTCCTTCCCTCTCCTCTGTGTCTCCATTAATCTGTGAAAATAGATAAAAGTACTGTGATATGCTTCTCCTAGGATTAAGGAAGTAAATGGGATTAAAAAGCTGGCTGCAATAAGAGCATTTGTTATTAATTAACCAGTAGCAACACTGCTTAAGCACATTGCATGGGAACTGTGACTGTCTTCCTCAAACCTTGGTCATAATAAAGTGTAAACAGCTTCTTGGAAAGGAATGCAAATTCATCAACAACAAAAAAGAAGAAGTGTATAACATTTTAATTGAAGTTCTTGGGAGTTCAGAATAACTTTCAAGGTTCTGTGTCCAATGCTTCATCCTCCTAACAACCCTATAAGGTACTTTAGGCTAAGAATGAGTGCCTGTCTCAAAACCACAAAGGCTGATTAGAAATTTGAATGTAAATACCCCAAGTCTTAGTCCGGAGCACCAAAGCCTTATGACTTTAGGCTGCCATAGACTTGGGGCCATATTAGTAATCTGGTAGTAATCTGATGAACTGTTATTTCTGCTCCACAAAAGTTTATTCCCCAATAAATCTGTACAGGATGACACAAACAACAACTCCTCTCAATTTTACCAAACCAGTTATAACCAAAAGTGAAGCAATGGAGTCAAGCAGTGTCTTCCAGTAGACCTATCACAATTACTTGTATTTTAAAATTATACATTTCAAAGTATTTATTACTATGTGTATGCTAAATGTATTGGTTTTATGTGCTTTTTAAATGAGATCATTTGTCATTTCATGATGTTCTCCACCTCAATTAATTCAGAGAGGCTAGTAATAAATAAATACTGATGAAATGAGTGCTCTTTACATTGCCAAAAGTTGAACTCCAGGACTGCTCCTTGCCCAGTTCACTTCTTGATGAGCACCAGTCACCTTTCTGCATATTTCTAAAAAGGTAAGCCAGCATTATGTAGTGGTTTGAGCGCTTGGACTATGACTCTGGAGACCAGGGTTTGAATCCCTGCTCAGTCATGGAAACCAACTGGACAAATCACACAGTCTCAGCAAATGCAAACCTTCACTGAACAAATGTTGTCAAGTAAACAAATGTTATCAAATAAATCCTGATATAGGTTCAACTAAGCATTGCCATATGTCAGACACAACAATAAGCTAGGCTAGAGCAATGGCTATAGTTCTTAAAAGGTTATTGTAGGACTACTGGTAATGACAGCAAATGGAACTCACAGAAGGGATGAAGATTACTTACTGAGAGTTGGTAGTTTAATTTTTTGTTTCAACGTTGTAGCAGGAACTACAGTATTCAACTCAAAATTCATTGCAGATTCTCCAAGAACTTTAAGGTTTGTACATTAGAAGTTCCACTTACTTGCAAATACAGTATGAAACAAGATTCAAAAGGGCACATTGCCCCAGGGGCTAAGCATTCTTCATCTGCTTCTGAGAAAGCACAAAGCCACGTATTTAATTGCTGTGGAAGTGGTGAAAGACATGTGGCAAATCCTTACTACATTATCTGTATGTGTGTGCACATCTATTTTACAAGATTTTAGATGGTGAAATTAGACGAGGCGACAAAGGCATCTCTATGTGTGTATATGCTTTTAAGTCATCTGTCAACATGTGGTGCCCCCCATGAATTCCATAGGGCTTTCTTAGGTAAGGAATACTGTACCTGAAGGTGGTTGTGCCAGTTCCTTCCTTTGAAATATTGCCTTCACTACCTGGTATTCATAGGAAGGGTCTCATCCAAGTACTAATAAGAGCTGATCTTGCTTAGTTTCCAAGATCAGACAGGATCTGGCGCCTTACTCCTGACACAGAATCCACAATTTATTATTCTAATCAACTTTCTATTGCCTAATATGGGATAGGGCATTTTTTTCAAATGTCAAAAGGCCAAAAAAAGTTCTTAAATGTCATAGGAGAACATCAAATCAAAACAGTTCTTGAGATACCTCCACAGGTATAATCTTTCCAGTAGATCTGAAAGACTTATAGTCCCAAGCCATGGTGGATCTGAAAGACTTATAGTCCCAAGTCATTCTTTATCAAAATTGTACTGTATATTAGATTTTTCCAACCTTAGACATCTATTAACAAGAACTATAACATACACCAATCTATTGTAAATAGTTTGCTCCTTTCTGTTAATAGAGTTCCAGAAATAGAAATGTTCAGGCCATGGTGCAACTTAGGTCATAGGATTCTACCTTTTTATCCAAATTAAAATAAAAGCTGATTCAATAATCTCTTCTGCTGTAAAGGTACCTTGATTACTATTCAACAAGCGGAAGGAAAATATGTGGTGTGTGCAACAGAGAGTAACACAATGGTTCTCTTTCCACTGCCAGGAGAAAAAGAAGTTATTTTCTAGTGAGCAGAGCTTTGAAAGAATAATGAACAATGCAACAGCAATGACAACAGGCTAAGTGTCCTTCTGAGGCCTTGTGCCAATGTTTCTTATCTACATACACAATCTTCCATGTCACAGAAAGTACAGCCACCTATTAAATGGAAGTATTTTAAAGAATGAATCAGCATGGTTTGAACATTGGACTACAACTCTGGAGACCGGGATTTGAATCCCTTCTTGGCTGTGGAAACTCACTGGAGAACCTTGGGCACATCACTCTCTCTCAGCCTCAGTGGAAGGCAAAGACAAGCCCTCTCTGAACTAATCTTGCCAATAAATCCTCACAATGGGTTTGTCACAGGATTGTCATAAGTCAGAAGCAACTTGAAGGCACAGAACAATACCTATCATTCAACATAACAAATCCCACACTGCAGCGCTTCAAACAACTTTATTAATCCTCATTTTGGACTCCCTCGTATCCACATTAAGGCAAAGAGAACTACATGTTATGACTGCTATAGTGGCACAAGTGTTTTAATGTTGACAAAGTGCGGATGCAATAGAGGTGGACAACTCCACTGGCTGCCAGTCCATCTCTGAGCCCTATTCAAAGTGCTGGTTTTGACATACAAAGCTCTACTTGTCTTAACGCATCTGCTTCTATGTCCCATCTCGCAGCCTAAGATCATCTGGGGAGGCCCTGCTCTCACTCCCGCCAACATCGCAAACGTGTTTGGCGGGGACGAGAGACAGGGCCTTCTCGGCTGTGGCCCCCCACCTATGGAACGCACTCCCAAACAAGAGAAGATCGATTCCATCCCTCCTGGCTTTCAGGGGAAAAAATTAAAATTGTGGTTTTGGGAGCAGACCTTTGGGCAGTAGACATAATGTACACTTTAGTGGACATTGACTGGAATGGCATTGCGGCAGATGACATTGTGATTGTTTTATGGTTTTAGCTAATTCTACATGTACTGGTTTTTAATGATTATATACATTGTTTTAATTGTATGCGATTGTGATTATATTATTGTAATTGTGATGTAGCGGCCTTGTACCGTTACCAATGTAAGCCATCATGAGTCCCCCTTTGGGGGTAGAGAAGTGACAGGGTACAAATACCAGAAAGAAAGAAAGAAAGAAAGAAAGAAAGAAAGAAATAAACAAACATATTGCTAAAGATGGACCGATCTAGTTTTCCACTGCTTTTGAGACAAGCACTTTTAAAAACACTGAAAGGATCAATTTACGTAGATCCAAGCACATTAAAGTTATCATTTCATAACATCAATGTCACACAATGTTTCATTTATACCAGTTAGTCTTAAAGCTTAGCACTACTTTTCTGTCTTATTATTCCCTATTATACTCCACTATCACACCATTACATATGAATAACTATCACCTACTTGAACATGGCCATATAGCCTGAAAAACTCACATCAACCTTATCATCTACTCAGTTTGTAATCATAAATTAGCATTTTGATTCTAAATCCGGTTGCTTGAATAGACCTACCAAATCTATGGAATGTGTGTGCTTTATAACCCATGTCTAACATCACACTTCTGAAAATGAAGAAGTGGGTTTATATTCAACAAAAGGTCATGTTATAATAAAAAGCTTAAAGGTGCTGCTGCCACATTTTCCTCCCACTCCCTCCCTCCTTTTTATAATGGAATTTATGTAAGTGTTGATTAACTAAGGGTACCATTAATTTTTGTGCTTTGCCAATTGGGAGCAACACTGGAATTGAGGTCTTTGTTTCTTAAACTGTACTCTTAAATTGAAACATATATACCAAAGAGGAGAAATCTTTTTATCTTCATTTAGTCATGCTAATTTGTAAGCACCGTATAGCAAGAAAATTAAAGGGAACCTAGTGCAAGTCAGGTGATTCTGAGTAAATGCTCCAGCATGCAAGCAGAGAGGGAAGCACAGAGCTGAAGTGAAGTTAAAACAGGTAGCTCTTCTAGCACCTTAGGATCAGCAGACCTGTCTGGAGGTCACTTCCACAAATAACTGTTAGGATCCTACAAAATGTTTGATGTTTCTCCTGAATTCAATAAGAATTACATACTCCGCAACTACACTGCAGCCTAAAGCTGAATGCTCATATCAGATTCTGCAGTCCAAATATAAGAAAGCAACCCAGCCAGAAACTAGACAGCCCTGGCTCTTCTCCCCTTATTCTGGCTGTATCCAACCTGAAAAATTAAAACAGTCTGATACTACATTCACTGCCAAGGCTGGAATTTGTAGTTCTGTAAGATATTCAAACCATTTGAATGTAAACCATGTTATACTTTAATACACTTTAGAAGTCAGATTTTATTACAAAATAAATGTGTTTGATGAGATTTTATTATGCTTTTAAACTCATTATTTTGTTTTGTTTCCAATGTACTTACTTA
Source organism: Anolis apletophallus (assembly GCA_030556195.1). Classification (NCBI taxonomy): domain Eukaryota; kingdom Metazoa; phylum Chordata; class Lepidosauria; order Squamata; family Anolidae; genus Anolis; species Anolis apletophallus. Next base: position 91,872,206 of record JARBWK010000002.1, on the reverse strand, counting down.
TTGGTTAGTTATTGTCACAATCACCGACTTAGTACTGCCCCTTTAACACACACACGGAGACGTAGCAAAGGCTAACTAGTTTTATTGAATATAAAAAGGTCCAAAAGGCAATTCTCTTGAAGAGATCAAAGAGTAAAGCAAACAGCAAAGCTGTAGTCCAATTAAGAAAGCAAAGTTCCAAAAGATAGTTCCAAAAGCAAACGTGGCAATAAACTTGGCAAGTTCCCGGATTGACTCCGGAACAAAGCAGGGTATCCGCAGCAATGCGAATCAATAGCAAGGCAAGGTCTTGGTCCAAGGCGAGCCAAACTAGGCTCTGTGGTTCACTCCGCTTTCACGCCCTTCAGATCAGACGTGGCCGGAGAACTGAGGATCAGTTCCCACGGGCCGTTCTTAATCCTTCGGCCGGGCCCCTCGACGATCTAGGGCCCGGCGTCTCCAGTCTCTACTTTCCGAACGGTGACGGTCTAGGGACAGATGCCAGCTCCTCCTGCCCTGCTCTATGTCCCTGCGTCTGTTATGGGAACGGCCCCGCTCTTCCAGTTCAGTATCGCTATCTCCTTGAGAAGCAGCCTCCCCCGAACTTTCCCAGCTGCTGGCCTCCATCTGCTGCTCGGCCAGGTCCTGGGAACCTCGGCCGTTTGGGAATTCATAACTATCTCCGCTATCTGCTTCGCTGCCTCCCATCTCCACCTGGTCCGCTCCTTCCCGGGAGAATGCTCCCACTCGAGATCCCATGCTAAACTCTCTACAGGTGAACTGGGCAAAGGCACTGCTGACCAATCTTGCTCTGGGCCTTCCAACTCGTCCTCCGAGTCCCCTTCGGCCTGTGCGGGTCCCAATGGCATCGGGACCCCCGGCGCCTCACCCCTCCCAGTGGCACGAACGAACCCATGGGTGCTACACTCCCCCCACTCAGGGCCCCCACCTGGGCAGCCCCCAGGGCTTGGGCTTGTCAGGATACTTGCGGTGGAAACGGGCCACCAACTCCGGCGCGTGGACATCTCGAGCCTTGACCCAAGCACGCTCTTCCGGGCCAAAACCTTTCCAGTCAATGAAATACTCCAACTTCCGGTACCGGATGCGGGCATCCAAAATGTCCTGCACTTCGACCTCCTCCCCGCCCTCCCGCATCACAGGGGAGGAGGCGGCTGCGTCACATCAGGCCGCACCCCTTCGCGGGAGGAGCAAGGAGCGATGAAACACCGGGTGGAGTTTCATGTCCGCAGGGAGCTGGAGCTTGAAGGAAACAGGCCCCACCCGCTCCAAAACTTTGTAGGGCCCCAAAAAACCGGGCATCCAACTTGCGGCTGGGGCGTTGCGTGGGCAGATTCTTGGTGGACAGCCAAACTTTATCCCCCACCAGAATCGCAGGACCCTCCTGGCGCCGCCGATCAGCCATCCGCTTGTAGTCAGCCTTCGCCTGGTCCAATTGAGTACGTAGCAAGTCTTGAAGCGCAGTGAGCTCCTGGAGCCAATCCTTAGCCTCCGAAACGTCCCCAGACGGGTCCACCGGAGGGTAGAACCGAGGGTGGTGTCCATAGTTGGCAAAGAAAGGAGTCTCTTTGATGGATTCCTGCGTCGCATTGTTGTAAGCAAACTCTGCCAAAGACAACAAGGACGCCCAGTTGGTTTGCTGATAGTTGACATAGCAGCGCAGGTACTGCTCCAAAGTGGCATTAACCCTTTCGGTTTGCCCATCGGTCTGCGGGTGGTGAGCCGTGGACATCCGCACATCAATCCCCAGCAGCTTCTGGACAGCCTTCCAGAACTGGGAAGTGAATTGGGTGCCCCGGTCCGTCACCAGGCTCTGTGGAAGTCCATGCAGCCGAAACACATGGTGCACAAACATATCAGCAGTCTCCTTGGCAGTAGGCACCCCCACACAGGGGATGAAGTGTCCCATCTTGGTGAAACAGTCCACCACGACCAGTATCGTGGTGAATCCCTTGGACTTGGGGAGGTCGGTGATGAAATCAGCCGAAATCATCTTCCAGGGAGCGGAAGGAGTCGGAAGAGGCTGGAGCAAGCCAGCCGGCTTGCCCCCCTGGTTCTTAGCCCGGTGGCACACAGGGCAGGATCCCACATAGTCCTCCACATCCCTCCGCACTTTAAGCCACCAAAAATCCCGTAGAACCAGCTGCAGCGTCTTGAAGAGCCCAAAATGGCCCGCCGCCTTAGAGTCGTGGCAAAGCTTGAGAATGTCCCCCCCGCTCAGGGCCCGGAGAGACATAAACAGAGTCCCGATGATAGAGCACCCCGTTCCGCACCTGAAACGGAGCCTGCACCCCCTTGGACAGCTGCTCGCGCACCCAAGGGTCGTCCCGTTGGCGGGCCTGGACCCGCACACTCAACGGCCGCTTATCCACGGGGCCGGACGGGGCCGCCGGAGCCGGCGCGGGGGCCGTTCGGGCGGCTGCAAAGTTCTCCGCTTTGAGCAGAGGCTGCTCGGAGAGGACCTCCCTCCGCGGACAGACTCCGGCTTCCGGGACCGGGCATCAGCTTGCTTGGTCTGCTTGGGGGTCACATAGTGAATGCGGAAATTGAATCGCTCAAAGAACAGGGACCATCTCTGTTGCCTCTGGTTCAATTTGCGCTGCGACTTCAGATGCTCCAAGTTCCGGTGGTCGGTGTGAACCTCCACCGGGAACTTGGCCCCTTCAAGCAGGTGTCTCCAGACTTCAAACGCCACCTTGATGGCCAAAAGTTCCTTCTCCCAAATGGTGTAGTTCTTTTCCGGAGCCGTCAGCTGTCGGGAATAGTAGGCACAGGGCAACAAGTCCGTCCCCTGAGGCTGTAGCAGGATCGCTCCCACCGCCACATCCGAAGCATCGGCCTGGACGATGAAAGGGGTGCGGGGGTTGGGGTGCTGCAAAAGCGGCTGAGTGGTGAACAGCTGCTTCAACTTGCGGAACCCCACATCCGCCTCCGGAGTCCACCGGAACGGCACCTTTCCCCGCAAACACTGGGTGATCGGATCAGCCCACTTGGCAAAGTCAGGAATGAACTTTCTGTAGTAGTTGGCAAAGCCCAGGAATCTTTGAATGTCTTTTTGCTAGCAGGGGGTGCCCAGTCGACCACTGCTTGGACCTTGGTGTCATCCATGGCAATGCCCGTAGGAGAGATACGGTAGCCCAGAAAGTCCACTTCACGCAAGTCAAACGCACATTTCTCCAGCTTGGCATAGAGCCCGTGGGCCCTCAGTCTCAGGAGCACCTCCTTGACATGGCGATCATGGGTCGCCTGATCCGGAGAGAAAATCAGCAGGTCGTCAAGGTAGACCGCCAGATAGCGGTCCAACAGGTCTCGGAAGATGTCATTCATGAAATGTTGGAAACATGCGGGGGCGTTGCACAAACCGAATCCCATCACCAGGTATTCGAAACTGCCCCACTTGGTCTGGAAGGCCGTCTTCCATTCATCACCCTGGCGAATCCGGACAAGGTTGTAAGCCCCCCTCAGGTCCAGTTTAGTGAACACCTTAGCTCCCCGCATCCGCTCCAAGAGCTCGGGGATCAAGGGCAGGGGATATCGGTTCCGGATCGTGATCTTGTTGAGTTCCCTGTAGTCATTGCACAGCCGCAACTCCCCCGATTTCTTCTTGACGAAAAGAATCGGAGCCCCGGCCGGGGATTGGGAGGGCCGAATGAACCCCTTCCGCAGGTTCTCATCCAGGAAATCTCGGAGAGCCTGTTGCTCCGGGTCCGAGAGCGGGTAGAGGCGCCCCCGCGGAATGGGGGCCCCGGCTGCAAGTCAATGGCACAGTCATAGGGCCGGTGCGGAGGCAAGCGTTCCGCCTCCTTCTCACTGAAGACATCCCAAAATCCGGCATACTTCTTGGGCAGGGTGGCCACATTCTCCACTTCTTGAGCCTGGCACGCCCGGGCCGTCATGCAGTGGCCCTGGCAATGATCGGAAGAAAAAATTAGCTGTCTCTTAGCCCAGGAGATCTGGGGGTCGTGGAGCGCGAGCCACACAATGCCCAGGACAATGGGGAAATCTGGGAGCTTGGTCACAAGAAAGGAAATGTCCTCTTTATGGGAGCTAGTCCACATCCTGGTAGGGGCTGTATACTGAGTTACAGCCCCCGTTTTCAACACTCTCCCATCGATGGTCTGGACACCCTTGGGCTCTTGGAGGTCAAGAAAGTTTAATCCCGCAGACTTGGCATAGTCTGCATCAATGAAGTTGTTGGTCGCTCCCGAGTCAATCATGGCATGGACCATCATCGGCCCCTTCTCGGGCGACCACAAGCTGACCATGACAAGGAACAATTGTCCAGTCTTGGGTTCCGGGGGAGGGTTAGCGACGGCGAAAGTGAGCGAACCCTCTTACACTCGGCCGTACCCTTCCCCCGCCGCCTGGAGGGCTTCCTCAGGCTCCGGAGGGCTGGCCACCGCTGCGGAGGCCCGAGGAGTCTTCCCACGCGGTTTCTGGGGGCAATCACGAGAAAAGTGACCCGGGCCCCCGCAGTACCAACAAAGGTTGAGTCTTTGACGCCGAGCCTTCTCGGCGGCATCCACTTTGGGCCGCACCGTACCCAGTTGCATCGGTTCAGAGTCATCCACAAAGGGGTGGGGGCAGGGATCTGGCGGGGCACAAATTGGCCGGTCCCGGCCTCCCGCTTGGTCGGTGGTTTCTCGGCCGTGCCGGCCCCCCACCTTCTCTTGTATTGCACGGCCGCCTCCGCCCGCAAACTCGAGGCGATGGCCTCCTCCAGGTCGGCCGGCCGGGATGACTGCAACATCTGTTGCTGGATCTCGGGCGAGAGTCCCGCTAGATACGTGTAGCGCAAGGGTGGCCCTTCCCACTTGGTCTGGCTGGCCAATACTCGGAAACGGGAAATATACTGAGACAAGGTCATGTCCTTCATGGTCAGCCGTGCTAAATCCCGTTCCGCCAGGTCCTCATGGACGGGGGGTCCCCAGGTCGCCCGGATCGCAGCTAGGAAAGTGTCCAAAGTCGCCACATGAGGGGACGCGCCATTGATGAGGGGAGTTGCCCACGTCGCTGCCATCCCTTCCATACAGTTGAACACGAACCCCACCTGGGCTCGAGGGGTGGCAAACTCATTGGGCCGCAACTCCAGGTACATCCGAACCTGGGCAATGAAGACTTCCACCGACGCCGGATGTCCATTGAAACGAGCCGGGGCATTCACCGACGGGTGCCGCCCCGCTCGGGTTCGCAGCTCTGCCACCTCCTGTTGCAACGCCACCACTTGCGGACCCGTCAAGTTCGCCATGGCGGCCGTGGAGACAATGGGAGCCTTGATACGCAGCCGGCGGTTCCTGGTACGTCCCGTGGTGCAAAAACGGGGTTCGTGGAGTTCTCCGGCCAACTGTCACAATCACCGACTTAGTACTGCCCCTTTAACACACACACGGAGACGTAGCAAAGGCTAACTAGTTTTATTGAATATAAAAAGGTCCAAAAGGCAATTCTCTTGAAGAGATCAAAGAGTAAAGCAAACAGCAAAGCTGTAGTCCAATTAAGAAAGCAAAGTTCCAAAAGATAGTTCCAAAAGCAAACGTGGCAATAAACTTGGCAAGTTCCCGGATTGACTCCGGAACAAAGCAGGGTATCCGCAGCAATGCGAATCAATAGCAAGGCAAGGTCTTGGTCAAGGCGAGCCAAACTAGGCTCTGTGGTTCACTCCGCTTTCACGCCCTTCAGATCAGACGTGGCCGGAGAACTGAGGATCAGTTCCCACGGGGCCGGTGTTAATCCTTCGGCCGGGACCCGCGACGCTCTAGGGCCCGGCGGCTCCAGTCGCTCCTGACCGACCGGCGACGGTCTAGGCACAGATGCCAGCTCCTCCTGCCCTGCTCTATGTCCCCAAGCGTCTGTGATGGGAACGGCCCCGCTCTTCCAGTTCAGTATCGCTATCTCCTTGAGAAGCAGCCTCCCCGAACTTTCCCAGCCGCTGGCCTCCATCTGCTGCTCGGCCAGGTCCTGGGAACCTCGGCCGTTTGGGAATTCATAACTATCTCCGCTATCTGCTTCGCTGCCTCCCATCTCCACCTGGTCCGCTCCGTCCCCGGGAGAATGCTCCCACTCGAGATCCCATGCTAAACTCTCTACAGGTGAACTGGGCAAAGGCACTGCTGACCAATCTTGCTCTGGGCCTTCCAACTCGTCCTCCGAGTCCCCTTCGGCCTGTGCGGGTCCCAATGGCATCGGGACCCCCGGCGCCTCACCCCCTCCCAGTGGCACGAACGAACCCATGGGTGCTACAGTTATTGTAAGTTTATATTGATGTTGTTTATTTATTGGTTTGATTTCATTGGTGTGTTTTAATTCTGGCATTGAATGTTTGCCACTTTTTTGTTTGGAAACTTCCCTGAGTCCCTTTTGGGGAGATAGAGTGGATTATAAAGTTTATTATTATTACTATTATTATTCATCTGTCTTTGTTACAAACTACAACTTCCAGGACTCCATAAGTGAAAGTGAGGTCAAACTACTTTAATTCTTCAGTGTGGATGATCTTTCCTTCAGTTCAATGTATTCCTGATTTTTGGGGGGGGGGGGTGTCAACAAGGGTACAGAAGCATCAAACTGCCTGGGATCAGCTTGTGAGGGAGGCTCAATGAAAGGGGTCTGAGACAAAATACATCACAGAAATCCATTCAGATGTTTTTGCAGCCTTTTAAAAAAGAAGTAAAGGAAAGCAGTCCATGGGTGCATATTCTACACTGTGGAATTAATGAAGTTTGATATGACTAACTTTAGCCATGGCTCAATGCAGTGGAATCCTGGGAGATTTAGTTTGGTGAGGTCCCAAACACTATTTGGCATTGGTTCCCAACCTCTTGTCTGCAAACCTCCTTCCTCTTTATTTATTTATTTAATTTCTGTTCCTTTTTGCAGGGCTGACCAGCCCCGCCCCTTTTGGTACTAATGTTGGAGGGTGGTCCCGGGTCAAATTGGGCCTTGGTCCAAGTGGGCCTTAATTTTTTTTAAAAAAAAGGTTGGGAACCACTGCTTTATGGGAAAAGAAACTCCAAGCAAGTGCCTAAAATTGAGCCATGGCAGTATGATATCAAAACTCTATTAATTCCAGCTGTGCAGATGCACCCAAATACTATATAACAGGCCTGGGCAAACTTGGGCCCTTCCTCCAGGACTTTTGGACTCCAACTCCCACCATTCCTAACAGTCTCAAACACTGCTTAAGTAGTTGAGGGGAAAAGGAAAGGGCCTGAGGCTGTTAGGAATGGTGGGAATTGGAGTTAAAACACAGAGAGAGGGCCGAAATTTGCCCATGTCTGCTATATAGTATATAATCCTGGAAACTGTAGTTTTAATAGGTCTTTAGCCTTTTCTGCCAAAGACTGCTGGTGCCTTCACCAAACTACAGCTGCTAGGATCCCATAGCACTAAGCCAGGGCAGTTAAAAGTGGTGTCATACTGCATTCAATCCACAATGTAGAGGCACCCTGTGACAGCCAAGGAAGGACAGGAGGCAGGAAGGAAGGGAGGAAGGGAGGAAGGGAGGGAGGGAGGAAGTTTTCCCATGCCTATTATATTGTACATAATCCTGGGAGTTCTAGTTTTAACAGGTCTTTAGCCTTCTCTGCCAAAGACTGCTGGTGCCTCCACCAAACTACAACTCTTAGGATCTCACTGAATTGAGCCAGGGCAGTTAAAGTGGTGTCATACTGTGTTAATTCCACAGTGTAGAGGCACCCTGTGACAGCCAAGTAAGGAGAGGAGGCAGGTAGAAAGGAAAGAAGCCAAGTTTGCCCATGTCTATTACATAGTACATAATCCTGGAAGCTGTCAGTTTCTCAGGGTGGTCCGCGAAAAGGCCTTACTGGTACATTATTTAAACTGTTATGTTTATTCATATCATGATCTGATCACCATGCTCATTATATCCCACATTAATGGGGTTATTGGGATAACAATACAAAATAGTGGTAGACCCTCTTCTGCAGTCTCAGCCCCACAGAACAAACTCACCTCCGAAACAAAATCCTGGCTACGGCCCTGATTACATAGTACATAATCCGGGAGCTGTAGTTTTAACAGGTCTTTAGCCTTCTCTGCCAAAGCCTGCTAAGTGACCTCACCAAACTACAACTCCTAGAGCCCCACAGCATTGAGCCAGGGCAGTTAAAGTGGTGTCATACTGCATTTATTCCACAGAGAAACCCTGTGACAGCAAAGGAAGGAAGAAATGAGGATGGAAGGAAGGCAGAAAGGAAGGAATGTAGATAGATAGAAAGGAAGGAAGATAGGAAGGAAGGAAGATAGAAAAGAAGGAAGGAAGATAGAAAGGAAGGAAGGAAGATAGAAAAGAAGGAATGTAGATAGAAAGGAAGGAAAGTAGATAGGAAGAAAGGAAGGAAGATAGAAAGGAAGGAAGGAAGGAAGGAAGATAGAAAGGAAGGAAGGAAGATAGAAAGGAAGGAAGGTAGAAAGGAAGGTAAAGAGGAAGGTGGATAGGTAGAAAGGGAGGAAAGTAGAAAGAAAAGAAAGTAGAAAGGAAGGAAACCAGCTAGGTAGAAAAGGAGGAGGAAGGTGGCACAGGTAGATCAACACTGGAGGAAAGGCCACCCAACCCAGACTCGGGGGAGGGGGGAGAGTGGCCCCCTTTATTTCCCGCCTTACCTGGCCGAGGCACAGCAAGAAGAGAAAGGGGGGGAGGAGGAGAAGCCCCTGCGGCAGCCTCCTCATGGTCTTTGCAGTCAGGCAAGCAGGGCAAGGCGGCGTCTGGGGGCGACAAGGGCGGTCTCCCCGCTTGGAATCCGGCTCCTTCACTCCGGGGTCATGGCAGAGGCAGGGGAGGGGAAGGGGGGGGGGCCCGAGGCAGGGCTGCCCGCAGCTAGACCTCGCCTGCGCTTCCTCCCCCTCCTGTGAGAAAGGGCGGCCAGTCAAGGGGAGAGGGTGGGATGCGGGGCGGCGGCAACAGGAGCAGCGAGGGCTGACGACGCCCGGGAGCCCTTCTTCTCCTCTTCCTCCTTCTCTTGGTTCTCTTTCCCCGCCGCCGCCTCCCTTTGGGGCCCATTCATCGCTTCCTCCACGCTGCCAGGGGGCAGGGACCGGCCGACGTTGGCAGGAGTTGAAAAGGTCGCCCTTGTCTTATTTATTAATTCATTTCTCTTTTCCCTCCCTCCCTCCCTCCCTCTCTCCTTTCTTCCTCTTCGTGCCGCCTCGTAGGAAGTTGTTCAGGCTGGCATTCCCCTCCCACTCGCGGTTTCCCCCCTTCCTCCTCCTCCTTTGCCTTCCCTTTCTCTCTCTCACACACACACTCCTCCGACTTCTCGAAATGCCTTCGGGAAAAAGGAAAAGAAAAAAGAGAAGAAGGGGTCTGCCTGCCTCTCTCTCTCTCTCTCTTTCTCTTCCGGTTGGTTGTAATTATTGCGACACTGTTTCGCCTCCTGTTGCGAGGCAAGGAAGAGCGTTGGGCCTTTGGGGGTGGTTTTTTTTGTTTTTGCTTCAGAATAAACGCCTCCCCCTTTGTAAAAAAAAATTCACCTTCAGACCCCTTTGAAAGCAATCCCAGCCAGGATTCATCTCCAGTCAAACACCTGGAGGGACCAAGTTTGCCCAGGCCTGATCTACACTGTGGAATTAATGCGTTTCGACACCGCTTTGAATGCGATTTTCCTGCTTCTTGGCAGGGGGTTGGAGGTCTCTTCCAACTCCAGGATTCTATTTAACTGCCATAGACTCCATGCTGTGGGATCCTGGGAGTTTTAGTTCAAGGTCTTCTCTGCCCACAGAGTGCCTGGAGCCTCACCAAACTGCATCTCCCAGGATCCCATAGCTTTGAGCCCATGGCAGTGAAAATGGTCTCAAAATGCACCCATCCCCCCCATGTCTCTGGATTGCCATTGCTGTCCAAGACTGTTGTCATAATGGAGGAGCCGCAGGGTGTTCACAAATTTGATAAGGCTAGGAACGGATTCTGGGAGTTGTAGTCCAGAAAGTAGAATAGCATTTCAAATCTCTTTTGATGGCTTGAGCCAGTGTTTCCCAACCTTTTTTGAGCCGTGGCACACTTTTTACGTTTACAAAATCCTGGGGCACACCACCAACCAAAATGACACAAAATGACACTCGAACACAGTAATACATATAGTTAATATGTTTTTAAATGTATTTATACACTCAGTGTGAAACCTGGGCCTGTTTTGATGAACACAACGTTTGTATGACTATCTCTCACATATTTATACATGACTATCATATCTTCTCTCAGCCTTCTCTTCTTCAGGCTAAACATGCCCAGCTCTTCAAGCCGCTCCTCATAGAGCTTGTTCACCAGACCTTTGAGAAATTTCACCCTGTGTGAAACTTGCTTCCAGTTAACTATGGATGTCATGAAGCTGTTATAAACAGTTCCTTGGGGGGAGGGGGGGACTCTTGAAAAATCCAGTAAAATAGTAAAAAAAATCCAAGCGAGAGGCTCACTTTGTCTCTCGGAACCCTTTGAGGGGGCTGCTAGGAGGGGGGCGAGTACCAATTTCCCATGGCACACCTGATGATCACTCACGGCACACTAGTGTGCCACGGCTCACTGGTTGAGAAACACTGGCTTGAGCTACAGGACCCGTCTTGTGGGAATACTGTATATCTCAAGCACTAAAAGGAAGAAGGGTCGAGAAAGGACAAAAGACAATATTGAGTACATCAGGCCTGAGCAGACTTGGGCCCCCCAGATGTTTTGGACTTCAACTCCCACAATTCTCCCATGTCTCTGGATTGATAAGGCTAGGAACTGATGTTGGGAGTTGGTAGTCCAGAAAGTGAGCAGCATTTTCAAGCTCTTTGGATGACTGGAGCCACAGGACTCATCTTTTGGAAATACACCCCAAGCACTAAAGAAGGAAGAAGGAGTGAGAAAGGACGCAAGACAATACTGAGTGCATCTACACCAGGCCTGGGCAAACGTGGGTCCTAAAGCTGTTTTGGACTTCAATTCCCACAATTTCTAACACCTGGAGGGCCCGGGTTTGCCCAGGCCTGATCTACACTGTAGAACTAACCCATTTCAACACCGCTTTCATTGCCATGGGCTCATGGCTATGGGATCCTGGGAGTTGTAGTTTGACAAGGCCTTTTCCACCCAAGAGTGCTCAGTCCTTCAACAAAGCACAACTCCCATGATTCCATGGCACTTAAAGTATTTTCAAACTGCATTAATTCTACAGTCTAGTTATACCCATTGTGTTCCTCATATCTGGGAAATGCTGGGGTGGGGTTCTTTTTTGGACTACAGCTCCCCTAATCCCAGAGTCAGATGTGTGGCTTGAGGAATTCTGTGAGTTGTACTCCTTTCTATTGAGCCTTTCCATCAATTGGTTCCCCCCCCTCCCCCATTGCTCTGAAATGCTGTAAAATTCCATTTCCTCCACGAATGATGCAGGTTGGCTGGTGTGTCTTCAAATTGTCTGTCGACTTATAGTGACTCCATTAACTTTACAGGGTTTTCTTGGGGAAGAAATATATTCACGAAGGACTGCTTCCAGCACATTCACACATCCATGATATATTCAAGTCTCATTATATACAATCTATATGAATAAAAATGTAATGTTTGTTTTTTGTGGGATTAACATAACTCAAAAACCACTGCACGAATTGACACCAAATGTGGACACAATACACCTATCAAGCCAACAAGTGACCACCACTCACAAAAACACTGAAAAAACACAGCAGAAGAGGCTTAAAATATATATAAATAATTACTATGCATGCGCAAAACCACACACACACACACATATATATGTGCAAACACATATTACAGCTCCCTTACGAAATCAGGTTGCAACGCCTTGGTCTTTTCAGCCTTGAAAGACGGCGTTTAAGAGGTGACTTGATTGAAGTGTATAAAATCATGCATGGGAGAGAAAGGTGAATAGAGAAAAATATTTTCTCTGTCACACAACACTAGGACTAGGGGCACTCCCTAAAGCTCCAAGGTAGGAAAGTTAGGACTAATAAAGGGAAATATTTCTTCACCCAGAGGGTCATTGGGTTATGGAACTCACTTCCAGAGGAGGTTGTGACAGCGGTCAGCCTGGACAGCTTCAAGGCAGGATTAGACAGATTCATGGATACCAAGGGAATCAGTAGCTACTGAAATGGACATCCAAGTGCCACCTCTGTGTTGATGGAGGCAGGCAGGATTTCCCGGGTACTGGTTGTGGGGGTCGGGAGCAGGTGAGGGTTCTGCCCTCCTTTCTGCTAGAGATCCCTGTACATATACATAAATATATACACATACATATATACACACACAAAACACATATACACAGACTAGGCCACAGCAATGTGTGGCAGTGAAGGCTAGTTTTATATATATATAGGGGCACCATTATATTGTGAAATTGTCCAAATTACCTGTCTGAACGTTTCTCTGCCTATGAACCGGTTAGGCAGTGGTTCGCAACCTGTGGGTCCCCAAGTGTTTTGGCCTACAACTTTCAGAAATCCCAGCCAGTTTACCAGCTGTTAGGATTTCTGGGAGCTGAAGGCCAAAACATCTGGGGACCCACAGATTGAGAACCACTGGGTTAGAGAGTTAAGATAATGTGCGGCATTTTAATATTGCCATGGTGTAAGCCGCTCTGAGTCCCCTGCGGGTGAGAGAGAGCGGGATATCTAGTAAATAAATATTATTTATTTATTTACTGGCTGAGGACCCGGGGGTGCCCGGGTTATTTGAGGAAGGCATTGTGTGCCAAGGTTGATTCCTATTAGATGTTTATGGGCTTCTATGTGCCCATAATCAGTTTGGTCCTGATTCGTCATTGGTGTGGGCCACAGTGCTCTAAGGAAGTGAATTGAAGTACTGCAAGTCCCATCATCCATGGTCCATCCTCCCTCAAACTGCACCAGGATGTAGAGTGGGTTATGGGGGCTCTCTGTGCCAAGTTTGGTCTTTATCGGTCTTTGTTGGGGGCCACAGTGGTCTCTGGGAACAGAAGGGTTGGAAAGTACTCCAAGTCCCATCATCCATGTCCATGCGCCCCCCCAAACCTCACCAGGATGCGAAGGCAGTCATGGGGGTTATGTGTGCCAAGTTTGGTCTTGATCAGTCATAGGATGAGGGTCGCAGCGGTCTCGGGAAGTGAGTGGAGGTACTTCAAGCCCCATCATCCATGCTCTGCTCTTCTCCAAACTGCACCAGGACATAGAGTGGGTCATGGGGGCTCTGTGTGCCATGTTTGATATTTATCGGTCTTTGTTGGGGGCCACAATGGTCTTTGGGAAGCAAAGCGCTTGGAAGTACTACAAATCCCATAATCCGTGGTCCATCTTTCCCAAACTGCACCAGGACGTAAAGGGCATCATGGGGGTTATGTGTGCCAAGTTTGGTTCAGGTCCGGCTGAGGCCTAGTCAGGAGAATCAAGTTGAGGAAGCCTTACTGTCAATTCAGGCTGAGGGCTAGTTTTTAAAATCAGCTGAAGGAAGCCTTTTTGTAAAGAACTCTGTCTTGCACCTTTGAGATTTGGGATGTTGGAATGCTGGCCAATCCATGGTCCATCCTCCCTCAAACTGCACCAAGACGTAAAGTGGGTCTTGGGGGTTCTGTGTGCCAAGTTTGGTTTTGTTGTCTCATTGTTGGGGGCTGCAAAGTGTTTTGGACTTAAACTCCCACCATGCCTGACTGGCTCAGGCCTTTTCCTTACCTCCCTCTGGCACTTTTGAGTCTCGGAATGTTCGTGTTGGCTGGCCAATAGGAGTTGTTTATGCAAATAACCCCACAGTGGGAGCCAATCCGAAAGATGCCACATTTCCTTCTGCCCTCCGCCCCTCCGCCCTCCGGACGCATACAAACATACATACATACAAACATTCCGCTTTATTAAGGTATACAGATATACAGATTTAAATAAAATAGTGTCCCTTGTATAAAATTTCAAAATCAAGGTTTGCTCGGTTTTAAAAAATTGTGTGTGTGTACACATACAAGTTGTGTATGTCTTATTCTATCGGTACAGTGGCCTGGCTGTACTCAGAGGTGGTTTTGCCAGTTCTTCCTCCCAAACATTGCATACATTACCTGGTATATTCATTGGTAGTCTCCCATTCAAGAGCTAACTACAGCTGGTCCTGCTTACCGGTACTTTCCAAAATCAGACAGGATCAGAGTAAGCAGTGCCTATTTTTTCTAAATCTTATGTTTAGCATATATACGTATGGTACATATACTTTTGCAGGTAGATGTTCTCCCAACGGATCTGGGGACTCTAAGGACATTGCTGGACTTGTGGGACCCTCCTAGGCTCCCCTCGTTCGATGGTCGAGCCACCGCTGGCTAGTCCCTGGACAGCTCATTGACCCATGTGGTCATGAGCCCTGGCTTCCCCTCCCCTGCCTTAGATGTAGTACCTCCCTCTTGTGCTGTATTGTCTTGTTCGTGTACTATGTATTCTATGTTCAAACTGTAAACCGCTCCGAGCCTTCGGGGAGTGGCGGTATAGGAAGCTTGAAGAAATAAATAAATAAAATAATAAATAAATAAGATGGCAGCCTCAGGTGTGCTCGTAGCATTGACATTACATGCACATGATTTGAAAATGTTCCTTGCTGAGGTCATTGGGATTTCAGTCGAATAAATATTTGTAGGATAAGTCTGAAAAACAGAGGAGAAAGCTGACTACATGTGTATCCAAACTGTGGAAATAATGCATTTTGACACCACATTAACTGCCATAGCAGGAATCATGGGAGTTGTAGTTTTGCAAGGTTTTTGCCTTCTCTGCCAAAGAGTGCTGGTGCCTCACCAATCTTCTCCTATGATTCCCTAACACTGAGCCATAGTAATGAAAGTGGTGTCAAACTGCATTCATTCCATGGTGCAGATGTACCCTAAGAGGTGCAGGGTGATAGTGGAACAAGTGCACAAGAAAAAAGTTATGAATGTTTTTCCACCCTCATGCATGCACCTTTAAATTTCACTTCTGCTTTCAGGGATGAAATAAAGGGAAACAGGCCCCAGCAGTCAAATTATGAAGAAGTAGCCTTTTGTCTTCTCAATAATCCTGATTCAACATTCTCACAAAGAGAATAAGCATTCTCTGACTTTCTATTTTTCATGTTTAATAAGAGTGCTTTGAGAAGCATCATCCAAATTAATTTATGCAACGCGAAGGAATTATTTGTAGTTCACTCCACTCAAAGAAGAAGCACAGAATGTGGATAAACCAGCCAATAAGTCTTGCACAGTTTTCCAATTTTTGCCCTCCTGATGTTTTTGGACTACATTCCCCATCAACCAACCATTTTTGTGGGGCATGAAGCCCCAAATCTACCACACATATGCTGCTGTTAATTTATGTCAATCTTTTTTTTGTTAATGTAATATCAGCGTTTGCATTTAAATATTTAAATATTGCTATAAATGCAGGTCATGGTATGCACCCACACCCTTCTGAAGGAAAAACCACATCCTGGCTCTCCCACTGCATAGCAGCAGGAAATAAAAATGGTCGTTCCCAAATGCATATAATGCTACAAGAAAAAAGTCAAGAACTAAGAATACACCACGTATTGAATATATACTAAAGTATAAGCCACGTTTTTCAGCTCTTTTTTTAGGCTGAGAAAGCCCCTCTCAGCTTATATGCAAGTCAAAGTTATTTATTATTTTACTCTGTTATTATTATTATTATTAAATTTATTATTTACTCTATTATTACATTTATTATTTTACTCTATTATTAGACATATTATTTTACTCTATTATTTTTATTATTAAATTTACATTATTTTACTCTATTATCATTATTACATTTGTTATTTTACTTTATTGTTATTGTTATTATTGCATTTATTATTCTACTCTCTGAGAGCCCTCTGTGGTGCAATGGGTTAAACCGCTGAGCTGCTGAGCTTGTTGACCGAAAGGTCACAGGTTCGAATCTGTGAAGCGGCGTGAGCTTCCACTATCAGTCCCAGCTTCTGTTAACCTATCAGTTCGAAAACATGCAATGTGAGTAGATCAATAGGTTCCATTCCGGCGGGAAGATAACTTCGCTCCATGCAGTCATGCTGGCTACATGACCTTAAAGGTGTCTATGGACAGCGCCGGCTCTTCAGCTTAGAAATAGAGATGAGCACCAACCTCCAGAGTCAGACATCACTGGACTTAATGTCAGGGGACAACTTTTACCTTTACCTTATTTTACTCTATGATTACTGTTATTATTACATTTCCATTATTTTACTCTATTATTATTACATTTATTATTTTACTCTGTTTTTATTATTGGACAGATAAATAAGCACATTTACATTGAAGAAGGTTAGAATAATGATTTAATGAGAGTTGGACAGGTTTATCTTAAATTACAGTTTTATGTAAATATTCAAAAACATTTAATCTACTGATGCCTCAATGTAATTTTATTGGTATCCATTTTTATTTTTAAATTTACTAGTAACTGCTGCATTTCCCACCTTCAGCTTATACTCGAGTCAATACATTTGGGTCGGCTTATACTCGAGTATCTATGGTATGTCCATATGTGACACAGAGAAGCCAAAACATTATTATAAATGCACCATCCTACATCGCCATTAACAAGGCTCCAAGGTTGATTCAAATTCACATAAAGCTGTATTGTATTTCTTTATTTTGCACGTGCATGCTAATGGTGAGACAAAAGACATAGAAGCTTCAGGAAAAAACTAGGTTGACATTAAATGCATTATTCTTTGGTTAGATAGTAGGCATCAGAAAATCTGGATTGGTGCCATGGTGGAATAGGACTTGTTTATTTGTTTATTTATTAAAATGTATTGTCAAAGGCTTTCATGGCTGTTTGTATTCCACCTGCTATAACAAAATTGAAGGGCATATAAAATGAATCAAAGGCTTTAGGACAATAAAAAAATTAAATGCAGTAAAAGCAGATTAAATCATGTCATTGTTTTAAAATATTTTTTAATCCTATGCATGTGCAGATATAGACTAGACTAAACCATTAAACCTCAAAAGCTATAATAAAAAGCCATGTTTTAAATTGGCATTGCAATTAAAGCAGTTCAAGTCTCCCTTGGGCCTCCAGTGAAGAAGGGCATTCCATAATCACGATGCCATGGCAAAGCCAGGGAGTGCCCCAGTGGAGAATATTGTTCCCACTCAGGTTGCATCTACACTTTAGGAAACCAGCAGTCCTGACCTTGATAGCTTAACTATCATGTCACGGCAGATGTTCTGTCATGTACAGCAGCTAGCAGTTCCTTAATAATGTTATTCTGCAAGGGGAAGTAAAAAATGTATCCCTAACCCCCTTTACATTTCTTCAGCACCGCCTTGATGGAAATTTGGAGAGCTCATTTGCACGAGGTTGTTTGACTAGTGTTGTGCTATTTTCTCCCATGTGCATACAAACATTATCCAGCCTCCCAGATTGTCCCCTGGTTGGAAGATTCTCCTCCTTCTAAAAAAGGATGAGGTTTGTTTTCAAAAATGTATCCCTTATTAATCATCCATGGTCAGATTTTTGTTATTTCAAAATACAGTTTGTGTGATTTGTGCCTCTTGCATACAGGTTTGGAATAGTAATGTCTTTTCACAGAATATTTTGAGAATAAGGCACTTGCCTTCTGTACTGTGCACATTACACTGATGTTCTATTGTGTTTTATTGTATTGAATGTTGTGATATTTTGTGGTGTTTTATCTTGTTTTTAATCTCGAATTTGGTGTAAGTCGCCCCGAGCCTCCCAGGAGTGGCGACTCACAAGTTTAAATAATAAATAAATAACTATGTGTGTGTGTTCTCTTTTCAGCGTGACCTTGCTTTCTCCTTTATCCCTTATCTTTAATCTTTAATCAATTGGAGTTTGTGATTCTGCTCCTTATGTTAATAGCCCCAGATTCACTCCTGTGTGGTAGATTGTTTTTTCATGATTTTACTCACAAAAAAAAACTACATGAGGAAAGTAAGCCAGTTCATTCAACAGTGACTGGAAAGCTTAATGGAAATTGCATCTTCCTTGGTGACATCTACAGAGCATAGATTTCCACATCATAGTTCTATCGTTGGAGAAAAGTGCAGGAGACAGCACAAGAACAAAGTTGAAGTAGTGTTGCAGAGTCAGTCACCATACAAGTTAAAAATCACATTTTTTACAACTGGCCAGAGTTTCTACAAACTGTAGAACATTATTCCTATAACTGATCGGGACTCTTTGAATGAACTCCTGAAATGTCTTCAAAATCCGTAGCCAACATGAGAAAAAATTGCAACTAGCATTTTAAATGTTTGGTCTGCTCTCTAGAGATTTTTCTACGACAGGATTGCTGTACACTTTTTCTTGCAAAAGCTATGTTTTTAATAGTAGTGTGCCAGGAAGAAATCCAGCTGGTACAGTTTTGCCAGCATGGAGTTGTATCACCCAGTTGACAGAAAGGCAGAGAAGGTTGGGGGCTGGAACCACATCTTCTGCTGAACACCACACTACCTTTTTTTGTTTTTGCAATGACATCTGGAATTCATTTGCAGTTTTCACAAGAACTTCTCCTTTTTTTCCCCTACTTCTGCTCAGCCTTAGACCCAGCCTCTCCTTCTTTGGCCCTCTGGGCTGGACATTTGGATCCAGCAGAACAACTTGTGCAGACCGAGGAAGTGGACAAGATTTTGCGAGAAATTAAGTCAGCCACTTGTCCTCTGGACCCTTGCCCATCCTGGCTTATTAAATCAGCAAGGGGGGGGGAGGACTGGTGGAGTGGGTGAAGATGCTGGTAAATGCCTCCTTGACTCAAGGCATAATGCCAATTAGTTTCAAGGAGGTAGTAGTAAGACCTCTATTAAAGAAACCAGCACTGGATCCCACTCAATTGAACAACTACCAGCCAGTATCAAATCTCCCTTTCCTGGGCAAGATTCTAGATTTTTAAAGAATGGAGTGGCTCCATTCCTTCCTGGAGGACTGAACCCAGATGGTGATGTTGGGTGACTCCTGTTCGATCCCTTGGCCTTTGACCTGTGGGGTCCCTTAGGGATTCATCTTGTCACCCATGCTGTTTAACATCTGTTTAACATCTACATGAAACTGCTGGGATACATCATCCAGAGTTTTGAAGTTTGGTGTCATACAGTTTTTATGCAAATGACACCAAATTCCATTACTCATTTCTATCAAAAACCAAGGATGCCGTCCTGGTCCTAAACTGATATTTGTCAGCAGTAATGGACTAGATGAAGGCTAACAAGTTGAAATTAAATTCCGACAAGACAGTAGTAAACCTGGTCAGTCATAAGGCAGAATAGAGTATAGGGTTACAGCCTGTGTTAGATGGGGGTTACACTCCCCCTGAGGACTCAGGTTCGCAGCTTAGGGGTGATCCTGAATGCATCGCTGATCCTGGAACCTCAGCTTTTGGCAGTAGCCAGGAGCTCTTTCGCACAGTTAAAACTTGTGTGCTAGCTGCACCTGTACCTTGGGACACCAAATCTGGCCATGGTAGTCTATGCCTTAGTCACAAACCACACTGAATCCCTTTGGGGAGAGAGGGTGGGTTATAAATAAAGTCTTCTTCTCCTGTTTGGACTAATGCAATGCTCTCTACTTGGGGCTGCCTTTGAACACAGTTCGGAAGCTTGAACTGGTGCAGAGATTGGCAGTCAGATTACCAACTGGAGCTCCGTACAGGGAGAGATTCACTCCCATGTTGTGGCAGCTCCACTGGCTGCTGTTCTACTTCTGGGCTAGATACAAAGTGTTGGTTATTACATTTAAAGCCCTAAGTGGTTCAGGCCCAGACTATTTGACAACTCACATCTCCTCTTATAAACCAGTTCAGGCACTGCACTCAGTGGAGGAGGCCCTGCCCTCGGTCCCACCCCCATCTCAAGTACAACTGGTGGGAATGAGAGAAAGGGCCTTCTCTGTGATTGCGCCCACCTCTGGAATTCCCTCCCCAAAGAAATAAAAATGTCCCCTCCATTCTCCCCTTTAAAAAACAATTAAAATCCATCTTTGCTCACTTGCATATGGAGAAGAGGAAGAGGATTAGAAATATATATATATAGTTATTATATCACTGCCTGGAAATCGTATTATACTCTGGCTCTGTTGGTTTTATTGGCCACAATAATTTTAATAACTATTAAATTAATTTTAATTGTGGTTTATATAAATTTATGTTTATATTTTTATGTTAGATGTAAATTAATTGACAAGTTATGTTATTTAATATCTGGCTGTGTATTATAATTTTACCTTATATGTTGTTTTGTTTTGGGATCTGGTTGGTTCATTATTTGTGCTTGTATTTATTAATGTACTATGGCATTGAATGCCATTTTTTGTTGGAATCTGCCGAGCCCCCTTGGGGGATAGAGCAGAATACAAATGATGATGATGATGATGGATATGTTACATCTCTTTATAGTCGGACTGATAAAGTGTTGATGTGTATCACACACTGTTTCAGCCCCACAGCTATTTCTTATTTATGCAAATACCTCACTCAGTCCTCCTGAAGTTCACTGTGGAAACACTGGGTGTGGCATGATTAAATCTGGTAGCAAGTTTCCAGCACCAGAAAGAGAAGTACTAGTCTCAGCACTTTAGTTGAGGATACAGAGGTGTTGCTTTGATGTCTTGTTTAAATATGGAGTCTGTGGTTGCTCCAAGGAGGTTTCTTATCCATAATCATGCTTGTAGTCTTCCCTTTTTTAGACAAAATGTTTGCTTAGTAGATGAAACTATTGTATGCTCCTACCCACTACACCGGAGGCTGTTAACAGAGCTTGGAAAAATATTTTTTGAACTATAGCTTTCAGGAGATTTGAGGAGCCGCAGTCTTACAAAATAACTTTTACATACACAATTTGTGTAGGCCTAATGTGAGTCCCCTAATGTGTCTTTTTTCATCCTCCATATTGTAAATAACACACACACACAAATATATACAGTATATATGATTAAAACCTACATTTGTGGCATTTATTCCCATGCACCTTGCATTCTTGGATAGCTGTCAGGACTTGAGCATCCTGGTACTGTCTGGAAATTTTAAATTTTTTGGATTACATGTCTTGTTTTTTTTTTCCTTTTCTTTTTTTACATTTATTTTATTTACATACAATAACAACTTACAATGTTATTGTATGTAAATAAAATAAATTTAAGAAAAGAAAAGAAAAAAAATAGCAAGACATGTAATCCAAAAAATTTAAAATTTCCAGACAGTACCAGGATGCTCAAGTCCTGACAGCTATCCAAGAATGCAAGGTGCATGGGAATAAATGCCACAAATGTAGATTTTAATCAATATGTGTGTGTGTGTTATTTACAATATGGTGGATGAAAAAAGACACATTAGGGGACTCACATTAGGCCTACACAAACGGTGTATGTAAAAGTTACATGCCTTGTTAGACGAGGAACTGTGTGATTCATAATACAAGCTCCCCAGACTATGCCCACTGCAGTTTTTGACACTGGCTCTCTCTTCAAAACTTTTTTTATTTTCCAATCTCTTAAAGCAATAGGAGGTAGTCAGGCTTAGAGTTGGCCCTATTAACCCAAAACATAGTTTTAGCCAGTAAGTGTATGCACGCCATTATGCTATACCTTTAACAGAGTGAGGGTCCCAACTAGTGGCATGGTTAACACCATGACTGTGGCTTCTCAGAAGCCATGACCCTTGTTAGAGGTCAGTTGTGATCAGCAGTGCTGTGAAATTTGAAGAGGCCCAAATGAAGAGTGAAAGGGAGAAATGTGCCATGAGGAAGGTGCGTCAAGCCAATGTCTTCCACCTGGAAACCGATGTCCTTACTGTGTACAATAGGGTTCTGCAGTCATCTACGTATCCACCATCAAGACCCTACACTTGGAAGACCATCATACTCGGACAATAAGGGATCGCCTAATTAAATAAGTACCTTTAAGCAATTTCTGAGTTACAGTGACTATATCACAGAACACTTACCCGGGAATACATTTAATTTAACTCAGTGGGATTTATTTTTGAGTAAAACATCAAAAACAGGATTGCACTACTGATGTAATGTTTGACCAGTAGGCTTTTAAAGTATCGATTTACATAACACTTTGTAGCAAATTGCTCCATTCCTTATCTCCTTTGTAAAGAGACTTTACTCTGTTGTGATATCACATTGCCATATAAAGGAACGCACCTGATCTAATTTGCATGCTTGCAGACTATTATACAGGGTGTGACCAATTTTATGCCCCTGTGGGCCACATCCACCCAGCCAAGCTCTGAAATAACATTTTCTTCCTGTATGTATCAACTGAAATGGCAACCAGTGGTCCTGAGTCTGCAAAAAGGCAGGTACTTCCCTTCACAGTTCACAAGTAGAGTCAACACCTTCTGCCAGGAGAGGAAGCCCAAAGATAAAGCTACTGCTGCTTTCCTGCTTTGACTGGCTGGGCTCTACCTGTTGAATTGAGGAGGGACTTTGCAGTCACGCCTGGGCCTAAAGGGAGTGACCGGGTGAATTGCTGTAAAGATCCTATACCCAGGGGACGCTGATGCCTTTCTCTATGGGAGAGGGCCCCCAAAACCCCACAGACCAAAGTTTCTTGAGAAAGTTAACTGGATTTATTTTCTACAAGGCACAAAGCTGTAGGTGCCTGGCTCTTAAATTACCGTATTTTTCGCTCCATAAGACGCAGTTTTTTTCCTCCCAAAGTAGGATGAAAAATCAGCCGTGTCTTATGGAGCGAAGATGCAGGCAGGGAGGGGAGGCGCTGGAGCAGAGGGCGGCGATATACTCACCTCTTTTCTGGTCCGTTCGGCGGCGGCGGAGGGCAGACTCGAGCAAAGGGCGGGGGAAAGAAGGAGCAAGAGGGAGGGAAGCAGCGTCGCGTCAGAGGCTCTGACGCGACGCGCTGCTCCTTTTCCTTCCCCCACCCTTTGTTCGCTCCGCCTCTTGCTCCCTTTCTCCCCCACCCTTTGTTCGCTCGCACAAAGGGCGGGGGGAAAGAAGGAGCAAGAGGGGGAGCGAAGCCTCTGACGCGACGCTGCTTCGCTCTGCCTCTTGCTCCTTTTCCTTCCCCGCACCCTTTGTTCACTCGAGCAAAGGGCGGGGGGAAAGAAGGAGCAAGAGGGGGAGCCAAGCAGCTCGCCAGAGGCTTCGCCCCTCTTGCTCCTTCTTTCCCCAAAATCTTTTTCTATTTCTCAAAATCTTTTTTTCCTCCTCTAAAATCTAGGTGCGTCTTATCAGCAGGTGCGTCTTATAGAGCGAAAAATACGGTAGTTACAAAGTCCAAAGATTTGCAGAACTCAAAAACAGGCTTACAGTCTCTTTCTTCAGTCTGTGGACAATGGATGGTGATTGCCTCTCCTTCTCTTTGTCTCTGGTCAGCAGCTGATGCACCCCAAGGACCTGGAAGACCCCTCAGTAATCCGCTTGACACTGGCCACGTTTCAAAGCTTTATTTAGAATATAAAATATAGTAAAGAGACTAGGATTATAGTCTAAAGATGTTTAAAGCATCAATAGATAGCAGCAATTGTTCATGGAGGCAGGAAGCAAGATTATAGTCCTTTGGTATATGCAGGAACAAAGCAAAGAGAATCTTCTTGCCCCAAACGGGCTAAATCCAAGAAAGGCAAATACTTGGTTTTAAGCTTTAGCAACAAAGTTCTTGGCAACAAAGTTCTTGACAGGCCCGGCAACCGGACCAGATTCGATGAATCTTGGCTTGGAAAAATGCAAAGTTGACGAAAGATACCCATGGTCTCTGGGACCGACTCTATATAGGTCCCAGGGCTTTGATCTGTTCGACGTGACTGTGTCGAACATCAGTTCTCAAAACATATCCCAGCTGGCCTCTTCAAGCCTTTCACATGAGAATGGTATACGGCTCCAATTAGCAGGCAGCTGGGAAGGAGAAGGGAGTCGTACCATCTCCGCTTATCGAGCCGGGAGGGAGATGAGCTTTACTTAGCCTTGAACAAGAAATGACCTGGGAATCTTTACAAACACTGCCTGGCTGTAGTTTGTCTTTTGGCCTAGCAGGCCTCAAAGAAATAACATGGCTGTGGTCTGGCTTGACTAAGGAAACAGGTTGGGGACCATGCTGGGGTGTGACAGCAGCCACGGATGTTAGACAGACCTCAGCCACTGGATTCCTATAAGGTGAAGAGCGAGTCCTTCCAATTTTGAGTCCAGGGCTGTCGAAGGTGACCAAAATCCCACATCCTTCACCCTGGCCTTCCGATATGTCCAGTATGGATGGATGGACTCTGGCAGGATTTATATATTAAAAGAAGGTGGCAGGCCAGAGCTGACTGCCCCGCAAAACTCAGCCATACGTCCCTGGCAGTCACTGAGCAAACAGAGTGGTTTCCTTCCTTTTATAACCTTTAAAATTGGAGGGAAATCCAATCAGAAACGCTGATTGGATGGAGCCTCTGGGGTGACTTTTGGAGGGAATATTCTAAGAAGTTGAGTGGATGGAGTCTCTGGGGTGACGTTTGGAGGGAAAATCCTAGGTGGTGATTGGGGAAGGCTATGAAGTGATTTCTGAAAGTAAAACTAAGAGGATGAGCCCCTCCCACCCAGGAAAAAACAACAACCTCAGCCAAAAAGCTACAAAGAGGCCTTGAAACAAAATGGGGGCCTGCTAATCTAGCAAAAGCACATAAAAGTAAGCATACACTTTCAATATGAACAGGCCAAGCTTTGCGCAGGCCGCAACAGGGACAATCCAGCGTTCCTACCTCTTTGCACACTCAGGCCTACCACAAGCCCTGATTTAAGAGATTCTGTTAGCACTTCCATCTATCCCAGCTATGGAGTTGAAGAACGAATCCAACAAAACAGTTTCAATAGCTTCTGCCAAGGGAGAAATCCTAAAGCACTTTCCACCCAGCTACTGCTACCATTTTGCTTTGTCTGGTTGGGTTCTAGTGGAAGTTGACTATAAAATCATACTGGAAGACCTGGAGAAGTGTTCTCTCAGATAACAAAAATATATAACAATTTTGTTATTCAGTTTTGCACTTCCACAGTGAGCTTGTGTCCTTAACCTCAGCAAATGTGGAGGGCTGACTGCATACTTCTACATTTTATATTGCATTTTATTGTTGTGAGCCACTTTTAGCATATCCATTTCCATTACTTAGTTTATCAAATATAATGTAGACCTTGTGCTCTGCTCTAATACAGCACACCTAGTTTCACAGACCCACTGAATCAATGGCAAGTTTGTAAAGCAACATTTGTGCAAATTTCACTGAGTCACTATATCTATGACTTCTTCCCACGTAGTTTTCTCTCCGCCTTCTCTTAACACTCTAGCAAAACAGAGTCCCACAGAGTACATCCCACAACACATGGCTACTTCTGGTGGCTGCCCATGGAAATTCGTGTTAAAACAGAGAGAAGACTCCATTTTCAGGAGTTGGGTGGAAGCAGGGAAAGCATGAGAAAGGACATGGGGTAGCCGGTCATCCCAAAAGACGGGGACATAAGGATTGATTTAAGATTATTCCCTCTGCTTTATCCTGTGTGATGAGTCTAGCTGGCACTATCAATTTCAGACTCTAATGTTACAATACTGACAACAGGATATCCATTCAGGTAATATCCAGTAAAGCAGACTACAGCAAATATGAAGCAAGCTAGATCAGTGGTTCTCAAACTGGGCCCCCCAGATGCTTTTGGCCTACAACTCCCAGAAATCCCAGCCAGTTTACCAGTTGTTAGGATTTCTGGGAGTTGAAGGCCAAAAACATCTGGGTACCCCAGGTAGAGGACCACTGAGCTAGACTGACCTTTAAGCTCTGCAGGGGAGGCTCTGTTAAAAGGATATTCAAGTGATCCGTTCCTGGCTGTCTTCCTGTTTGCAGGTAAATACCTTTTTATTTAACAAAGTTTTTGATTTCTAATATGTTGAAACAGTTTGAGCTTTTAATGTGTGTGTGTGTGTGTAGTATTTCCACTTTATTATATGTTAAATGTTTTAACTTGTTTTATAACTTTTGTTTTCAAAATAGAATGTAAATGTAACTGTTAACTTTTGTATTCAGAGATTTTTAGTTTGCTTTTAAAAGGATATATGCTGCCTCAAATCTTATACTGGAAGAAAGGTGAGATATACATAAAATAATATAGGAAAAAAAGACTTTTACACAAACATTATGCAATTTTTAAATAGGGTTTGTCTGAGCTTCAAGGGACTGCTAGGGAGCTTTACCAGTAGGGTTTATGGGACTTTTTTTTTGATAATATGGGCTGTAGCTTTCCTACCCCTGTTCTGTCAGGATGTGGCAGTGCAGAGAACTTAAGGTGTGTAATGTCAATCAACATAGTAGTTGAGTTGAGGTATGATGACTGGACAGTGAATCATTTTAAAAATAAATTATTGTTTATAACCCATATTTCTTATAGAAGTGGGAGTGAAACAAGAAGGAGGGAAAAGCAATGCAGGACTTGCAAACCCAAATAACATTAGAGGAAGCGACTTTAAAAGAAAATCCACAGAACCGGGCCTCGGTCGACAGCTTGTCCTTGCTGAAGAAACAGAAACGCCATCTGGAGGTAGAACAACTCTCCAAAGACCTCAAGTTTCTGAAACAAAGATACTTTCAGAATGCAAATAAGCCGGGCAAGTGGCTGGCCAGGAGAATCAAAAGAAAGAAACAACAGGGGTTCATAACCAGACTTCGAGTCGGGGATGCAACGATCCTGAGGGAAGAGGACATCCAGGGTGCGTTCCAGACCTTCTACTCAAAGTTGTACTCCAAAGATCCAATACACAAGGGAGACATAGAACAGTACCTAGAAAGCGCATCACTGGGCAGAGTGCCATCGCCCTATAGAGAGACACTAAATGCGGAAATCACGGATCTTGAAATAGAACAAGCAATTAAAAGGCTGGACGCTTCTAAGGCCCTGGGGCCAGACGGACTAACGGCCAGGTTTTACAAAACACTCCAAGATGAGATTCTCCCCTTCCTAAAAAAGATATACAACAGGGTGCTACAGGAGGGGACAATCCCAGACTCTTGGAGAGAAGCTAAAACTCTGGCTGAAAGTTTGGATTGCGCCAGATCAGAATGGCTTCCTCCCCGGGCGGCAAGCAAAGGATAACACCAGGACAGTGGTGGATCTGATTCACTACTATGAATTGCACCCGCACAAAGAAATCGCCTTTCTGGCCTTAGACGCGGAGAAGGCTTTCGACAATCTAAACTGGGACTTCTTCAGCTTGCTTGTGTCAAAAATGGAGATGGGTCGGCTCTTCCAAAATGCCATCGGAGCAATTTACAGGGAGCAGTCTGCCAGAGTCTGGGTCAACGGTCGGCCAACAGGGAAATTCCCAATACAAAAGGGAACGAGACAGGGGTGCCCCCTCTCCCCGTTGATATTCATCATGGCCATAGAAGTGATGCTCAGGCTCATCAGATCAAGCGAACGACTGCAGGGTCCTCTGATTGGAGGCCACACAATAAAAGTCAAAGCTTTTGCAGATGATATAATTTGCTTTGTCGAAAGGCCGATATCCACGATAAAGCTCTGGCTAGAGGAAATAGAGAAGTTCGGCTCGCTAGCAGGACTAAGAATCAATAAAGACAAAACAAAGATCTTGACCAAGAATATACCCGTAAATCGGCAGGGACAGCTGGAGAGGATCTCAGGAGTGCGAATTGCCCAAACCATCAAATACCTGGGAGTTCTCATAACGGCGCAGAACAGCCAACTGCAGAAGAACAACTACGAGGCAGTGTGGAAACAACTCCAGAAAGATCTGGATAGCTGGAAAACCGCTGGCCTCTCGCTCATGGGAAGACTCGCGGTGATAAAAATGAATGTCCTGCCCAGGATGCTGTATCTCTTCCAAACCCTGCCCATCATCAAATCTGTGGCCATCTTCGAAACATGGAAGAAGGATATCCTCCGGTTCATATGGAATGGGAAAAGGGCGAGGATCAAATTCAAAGTGCTCACGGACAGAAAGTCGCGGGGAGGGCTGGATCTGCCAGATCTAAGGCTCTACTATGAGGCCTGTGGTCTGGTCCACTTACGAGAATGGATAAGCCTGCGGAACACGGAGCTGCTGGCCCTGGAGGGCTTCGACCTCCACACTGGGTGGCATGGGCATCTGTGGTATGGTAAACCAAGATCAAACGAAAACTTTAAGAAACATCCGATAAGAGCGGCCCTGATGAGAATCTGGGAGGCATATAAGGGAAGGTTCTACCAAAGGACTCCCTTGTGGGTATCACCCTTAGAGGCGCAGCAAAGAACTCTGCTGGGATGGAGCACCTGGCCGACGTATAAGGATATGTCAGTCAAGGTGGGGATGAGGAGATGCCTCAAACCAAGGCTACAGTTGCAGTCACAGTGTACAAGTCTCACGTGGCTCCAGATTCTACAGGTCAGAGCGAGCTTCCGGAGGGATGAGCAAGTAGGCTTCGAGGAGGGGGAACGCTTCTGGAACACCCTCCTAATCAAAGAGAAGAAGCTCGTCTCCAAGGCCTACAGACAGCTTCTGGAGTGGTCAACGGAGACGGAGCAGATAAAGACATGCATGATAAAGTGGGCACAAAATGTCGGCCGTACCATCAAGATGCAAGAATGGGAAAAGATCTGGCAGAAGAACATCAAAATTACATATGCCACCGATTTGAAAGAAAATTGGTACAAAATGTTCTTCAGATGGTACTTGACCCCCCATAAACTGGGTCTAATGTACAGGTCTGCCCAGGCAACATG
The DNA here is from genome assembly GCA_030556195.1 of Anolis apletophallus. Taxonomy (NCBI): domain Eukaryota; kingdom Metazoa; phylum Chordata; class Lepidosauria; order Squamata; family Anolidae; genus Anolis; species Anolis apletophallus. The sequence continues at coordinate 91,843,527 of JARBWK010000002.1, read as the reverse complement.
CTGGAAATGCGGAGCACAGACAGGCACCTTCTACCACATGTGGTGGACCTGCCAGGAAGCCTCAAGCTTCTGGAAAACAATCTTTATACAGATTCAAAAGATCCTACGGAGTACACTGGAGAGGACACCAGAGGCCTGTCTCCTAGGAATAGTAGACGAAGGAGATCTGGTCGACGAAAATGAGGAGCGGCTGTTCTGGTTCCTCTCCACAGCAGCACGGATGGTGTTCGCGAGAAAATGGAAGTCTAAAGATACGCCTGGCCTTGGAGAATGGGTGGACAAAGTCCAAGACATTATGAACATGGACAGACTTTCCTATTATATGAGCGATCTGGAGGGGACGGGTCTGCACAGAACAGATTGGTCCCCCTTCAGGGTCTACCTTCAGACCCGAGACTCAGAGCGACGGAGTTAGATTTCCCGACATAGACACAAGCTACTCCAGGTCCAGACAGGAGACAAAGGGTCTCCTGCCTCTTTGCCTTATGCCCCCTCAATGCGGAAAGACGCATGGACACAGGCCCTCTGCCCCCCTCCTCTCCCTCCCAACTGAACCAGTATGGACAATATGAAGATATTGGAAGCCCGACGACCTTCCCCCCACTTTCCCCCGTTGTGTCCCTCCCCTTGCCCGACCCCCCAAACCCATCCCTGACCAACCCCCTCTTCCCCCTTTTTTTTCTCTTCCCCCTACCTCCCCCTAGCCCACCCTCACCCCTTTGCCTCTCTTCCCAAGTTCTCTCTCTCCTTTCCTACTGTCCTATACCTCAATTTGTTCCACCTCTTTTATTGTTATGGAAGAAAACCCAATAAATATATTTGAAAAAAAAAAACAAGAAGGAGGGGAAATAATGAGAAATAAAGAAGTAGTAAACAAATAAGTCAAAGTTCTGGCGTTGTGGTGATGTTTTATGATCACTGAAATATTACGTGTACTATTTAGACAGATGGTACATACGCACCAACAGAAAGAAATAACTATCATTCTGGAGAGCAGTTTCCTTATATTAGTTTTATTGTGTTTGCTTTGGAAAAACAGCATAGCTTGACATGCCAGAAAGATTTAGCATGAAATGGCATTTCCATGTTAATTGTAATTTCCTGGATTAGGCAGTGTGAAACTGGCTCATAAGACTCCATTATTGTTGCTGTTGGGTGCCTTTAAGTAGACCACCTCTCATAGATTTTGGATAATATCCAGAACAAGACATCCATTGTTTCAAATAGATGTCAATATGTATTCTACTGAAGGTGGTTTTAATTTGAACAAGAATTTATAAGACTGTCTCTTTGAGGAGGGAAAGAGTCACTGACCACATTTATGCACAAACCCGCGATTGTATGTGGCTTCAAATTCCCAAAGAATTTAAGGCAACCCCATGCATTTTACAGAGTTTTTTAAGGCAATGAATACTTAGAGGTGGGTTTGCCAGTTCCTTCCTCTGAAATACAGCCTTTTACACTTGGGCTTTGGTTCCAGTTCCTATTGCAAGTACTAACCAGAATTTACCCTGTTTAGTTTCCAAGATCAGACAGGGTATTTAGATCAGATTATGCTCCTATCATTTCAATATGCTTTGCTCCTGAGTCATTAATATGCTATAGTTTTAATGACTGAATGCCAGCCCATTGGATGAATGCCTGATCATTGGATGCCTTACCTCTTTTGCTTTATTGTTGTTGTTGTTATTATTATTATTAATATCCTGCTTTATCTGTCCCGAAGGGGACTCACAGCGGCTTAACATAAAAGCATTAGCAGGAACTCCCGGTGGCGCAGTAGGTTAAAACCTTGTGCTGGCAGGACTGAAGACCAACAGGTCGCAGGTTCGAATCTGGGGAGAGTGCAGGTGAACTCCCTCTGTCAGCTCCAGCTCCCCATACAGGGACATGAGAGAAGCCTCCCAGGCCCAGATTACCCATAAGGCCACCCTAGGCCATAGCCTAGGGGCGCATGCTGAGGGGAACAAGGACAACAAAGCAGAAACAAGGACAACAAAGCCTCTGAACGTGCCGCTTCCCCTTTAAACATGCAAATGAGCTCCGCGGGGCACCTGGGCGGTAATCCCTCCCTCTGCTTCCACGCGCGCGACAGCTAGCCAGCCAGTCAGTCAGGGGCACAGCCCTGCCGCCTCCCTCCGCGGCTCCCTGGAGAGGTGGTGCCATCATGCGGTCCCCGGCCCCTTTGCAGCCGCCATGTGAAGGGGAAGAGACGGGAGTGAGGAAAGGAGGTGAGGTGTTTGTTCTCTTGGGAGGGAGCGGGGGGAGGGAGTGGGGGTTCCCTCAGAGAGGCCCGCCTGCCTGTAGCCCCTGCTCGGGCGCCTCTATGACCTTGCGGGCAGAGCAACCGCTTGGCCGCAGAAGAGGAGGAGAAGGAGGAGGGGGCCTGGCTGAGTCTGAGGGGGAGTTGCGGGAGGGTCGCCACACACGGCCTGGCCCACCTCTCTCCCCTCTGAGAACAAGGGTCTAGTCTAACACACAAAAAAACACCAGTAGCACACAAAAGAATCACAAGTAGCACAACATAAACAACATCAGATCACAATTATGTATTGCATCATAGTAAGGTTTCATACATTCTACAAAATATCTATAAAAATATATAATATTGACACATTTTGTGTGAGCTTCTGAATAGATGCTTATTATAGTATATACACACTCTAGTGAAACCTATCTGAGGGATAAAGCCAGTACCTATACAATTTATTATGAGCAGTATTCATAGGGCACAGTGAAAATATTCACAAACCATACAAATCAAAGTTCCAGGCCTGATCCGGACACGGTTCTTTTTACATCTGTTCGACCACCTTTTTTCCTGGTGGTTTCCACTATTTGCCTAATTTTCGCTTTGGGATACAGCCTGGGAAAGCTCCCTGTATTCATTCTTCTATTGCGGGAAACTGGAAGTTACGTTCCCGCAGTGCATCCTGGGAACGGTAGTCCTAAGACGGCGACTTCTCCATTATGTCATTTTGGCGCTATTTATGATTATTTAGCTATTGCGGATCCAGGAGCTCTACAGGATTACATATAGAATCTTCTAGTATTGTTGTGAGCCAAATTTTGGCTGCAAGGTGACCCGCTGCATTTGCTCCTCCAATCCTGCCTTGCACAGCATCCGCTCCATCACAAGGCCTTCTGGGACCTGTAGTTCCGCTAACGATTACTCCTTAGCACCTTTTGGGGCAAGATTACAGGTATTTCCTGTGGTTTATATTTGGTTTGGGGTTGATTTGGGGGCGTAATTCCAAAGTGTGGCCTAGAGCGCCAAAAGGGGTTAATCCGGGCCTTCTCCCACAAAGATGGTAAAATATCACAACATCCAGGCGTCCCCTGGGCAACGTCCTTGCAGACAGCCAATTCTCTCACACCAGAAGCAACATGCAATTTCTCAAGTTGCTCCTGACAAAAAAAAAAGCACACAATTTAAAATATACAAATATGCAAACATTAAAACAGAATTAATTTATATTAAAAATTCACAGTTAAAAACCATTCAAATATATTCAAAGTTAAAAGGTATCCCCTTCTGCCTGTGGCCACGTCTGATGAGAAAAGTGAGCAGACAGGTCAGAATTTGTCCTTTCTGCACACATGGGGGAGCTGCAATTCCAGTCAACATGTTTCCAATATACAGTACATCCATCACAATCAGGGCCGTAGCCAGGATTTCGTTTTGGAAGGCCGGGGGGGGGGGGGGTGAGCCTGAGTGAGAGGATCTACCCTAGCAAACCTTTTGTATCGTTATCCCAATACTCCCATGCATATGGGATATATTGAGCATGGTGATCAGATCATGATATGAATAAACATAACAGTTTAAATAATAAATGTTATTTATTTACTTTCATTAACAAAATGTTTAGAATACTTTTTAAACTTATTTTTTACTTTACAGCAACAGTCTTCTTTTCTTCTCCCCGGCCATTTTGTCAATTATTTTTCTGGTTTGATAGTGATGTCCCAATGGATGGAAATCATTGCTAGTCCACTAAGTCTCTGATCTGTCATTAAACTTCTAGATTCACTCTTCACTCTCTTCATGGTTGAAAGCGATCTTTCCACACTGCATGTCGTTACTGGTAGAGTAGCTAACACAGTCAAAAGGAAATGTATTGACCGATAGTAGGTTTTGTCACACAGTTCCAACACTTTAAGTACCTCAGTATCTTTCTTAATTGATGGTGTAATATTACACCACATTATGTACTCAGCCTTGACGGAAGCAAGTGCTGCATCATTTTCAAAGTATTCTGACAGTTGTTCTATATGGTGAACTTTGTCTAGACCTGAAAACCCAGGGAGGAGAACCTGGAAACTGGTTAAAATGTCTTCATTTGACATTAACCATTCAGTAATGTTCTATATGAGTGAATTGACACATGGTATGAACACTGCAACTCTGAAATAATCTTCTACAGAATTAGTCCCTGGACTTGCCCGATGCACCTGTCTTGAACTTTGCCTTGGAATAGTCAAGTTACTTTGAAATATGTTTTCAGATGTTGCTCTTGCTAAGTCAAAGAGTTTTTAAAAATGACCTTTGTCATCTGCTCTCAACACTTCTAAAGACTTAGAAGTGATTTAGTGCGGTTTATGGCAGATGCCATATCAAGACTTTTTTCCTGAAGAAAAATTCATAGGGGCAAAGTAAGGCTGAAGGAACGGTATCATCCTCATCTGAAAAAATAATACTACTTTTAGTACTATAAATGGAATAAATCTGTTACTGCAAACATTGTATTGTTTACTGAGTTGCTGTGCGTTTTCCAGGCTGTATGGCCATGTTTCAGAAGCATTCTCTCCTGACGTTTCGCCCACATCTGTGGCAGGCATCCTCAGAGGTTTGAGGTCTGTTGGAAACTAGGACAAGTGAGGTTTATATATCTATGTAAGGCTGGGAGAAAGAATTCTTGTCAGTTGGAGGCACGTGTGAATGTTGCAATTATCCACCTTGATTAGCATTGAATGTCCTTGCAGTTCAAGGCCTGACAGCTTAATGCCTGGGGGAATCCTTTTGTTAGGAGGTGTTAGCAGGCCTTGATTGCTTCATGTCTGAAATTCCTGATTGTTGTTCTTCATGTCCTGACTTTTGAGTTTTTTAATACTGGTAGTAGCCAGATTTTGTTCATTTCCATGGTTTCCCTCCTTTCTGTTGAAATTGTCCATGTGCTTGTGGATTTCAGTAGCTTCTCTGTATAGTCTCACAGCAGCAACCCAGTGATTTCGGCCATGAAAGCCTTCGACCACAAATTGTATGCTTTATATATCAAAGATTGTTCTACAATATTTACAACTTAAATGTACAAAAGAAGCTAGTGAAATGTACTGTGTCTAGTCATGTCATGCAAGTTGTTCCTTGAACACACCACAGATGGCAGCACTAACAGTCTAGTCCAGGGGTGCTCATTAGGTAGATCACGATCTACTGGTAGATCGCGTGAGGTGTCCTGGTAGATCGCAGGCAGGGCGGGAGGAAGGCTTAGTCCCGCCCTGCAGGCTCCCGACGCTGCCCAAGTGCTGCCGGCCCTGGGTTATCTGAGGTCCTTTCCACACAGTTGAATAAAATCCCATGTTATCTGCTTTGAATCAGATTATATGGCAGTGTGGACTCAGAAACTCAGTTCAAAGCAGATATTGTGTTATATGTTTCAAATTTTTGTAGTGGGTAGGTAGATCATTTGGACTTGGTTGTTTTATAAGTAGCTCGCATGCTGAAAAAGTGTGAGCACCCCTGGTCTAGTCAGTGCTGCTCTTGTGGCAAAACAATAAACTTCAATAGGCAAGAGAAAATTTGAGGCCTGCTAGTTCATTGAACCCTGAAGTTCATTGTTTTGTACTAGCCTAATAGATCTAAATGCTATTAGAATATTTAAAAAGGTCGATCAAAATCAGGATACATGCAAGTTTTAAAAGAAGAAAGATTGAGCAAGCAATTTATTATAAATAATTAATTTAGTGTTATTCCAAATAAAACTTAACTTACCTTTAACTTTAGATGAAATGTCTTCTTCTTTGGGCTTTTTAAATAATGAAGTTATGCTCTTTTGGCTTCTTTTCATTTTAGTTGTTCTGTCTTCCTTTCAAGCCTAACTCTCTGCTTCATTTCAAGCCTAATTCTAAACTAAACAGAAATCCCCAAACAACCAAATCCCAGAGTTCTAAAGCTAGGGCCCCTTACCCCTCCCCTACTCTTAAAGATACAGACTCTAAAATACATATTCTGCCTTTGGAGGCAGCATATTAGTAGCATAACTAACTTCATTTTATTGTAGAATAACTTTTATAATAATAATAATAATAATAATAATACAGGGCATTGAACCGAGCCAATGCTGGATCTGGACCAAACTTGCCACATAAAGCCAATGTGCCCAACAGTGCATACAGGCAGGAATTGGGGAATGATTGCCCCTTTTCAAATGGACCAATGAAAATTTCAGGGTGGGGTGGGGCTAGAGGGGCTACATGCCTGATCACAATCATTACTTTTGAGACTAACAATGAAATCCTATACAGTTCTTCTCAGAAATATTCTACATTCATTTCAAGTTTCAAAGGAACTTATGGGCAACTATGTTTGTCCAGGATTTCAGAAGCCAGAGGGGCAGCCTTGTCACTCCCAAACCATTGTTGTGGATTAAGGTCCATTCATCAGATTTATGAGGAAAACACTTCTTGTAATCGGAGCTTGATAATTGCCATATACTCAAATTGAATTCTCATCTTTTTTGACAAAATTACATAGCCAAAGGTGAGGTATGCATTGGATTTGATGGCACTGGAATTGTACACATAAACTCACCAGCCCCCCTCCACCAGACTGAGACTGGTGAACTTGTCAACCTCAGCCTGACGGAAGGGTTACTTACAGTTTCCTAACTTATCTTATTCACAAGGCCTTTGAAACCTCCCCCTCAGTTTTGAATGCCTTGTAAATGAGGGCTTAGTTGGGAAACTGCTGCCCATCCGTCAGGCTGAGTTCACCAGCCTCGGCCTGATGGAGAGGCTTTGGCTTCCCCTTGCTTGTTGGCCATTCTGAGGCAGGCAGCAAAATGGCCAAAAAGTAAATGGAAGCTGCATATTACATTAAACAACAACAAAAATTGCAATGCACACCTTCAAAATTGAGATGCACATTACAATTGATGGAGCATTATGCTTGACTAAATACAGGTAACTTACAATGAAGTCATTATCAGATAGCTATGTTATCATTAATTTTACTCTTCAAAGGTGCCTTTTTTCACAAGACGTTTATTCATTTTATAATAGTTATCTGGATATCTAATTAGATTTCAGTGGAAATAGGAATAGGTTGCCTTGTTTGGATAGATTTCAAACATTTTTAAAATGTTTATGCAGTATTCATGTAACCAGCCATAGTTTACAGGGTGTCTGCTATGCTCATCATGCATATCTGATATTTAGATGCCTGAAATAAAAACAAGAATAATATTCAGAAGCCCAAAGAAGTAATGCAGAGAACATTTCCAGAGGAACCATCCACATACAACCAATGGTGTGTCATAAGACCACAAGCCATTAATTCCCAGGATGCATGACTTGTTCTTTGAGCTTTATCACTGTTGGATGAATGTAGTGGCTAATATTTCCAAAGAAGAAAAAAACTGATGTTTCAAATAAAAAGATGTTTGTTACTAAAAGGATTGCTCATTTATAATTGCTGAGACTGATCTTCTAATCTTCAAACAGTACTGCTCACAATTAGCAGTGTTTAGTACACTAAATGCATAGACTGGAGAACAAAAGGACCTGAATGAAAGGGACATTTTATCTCTTCTTTTTTTTTTGTGACCTCAAAAAGGTTCCCCCAGAAAAGCCAGATACAAATTAAGTAAATAAATACATTTGGAAGAGTCTCTTAACAATGTGAGAGGAAGCACAAGGAGCTGCTGAAGGAGGCGGGATTCTTCTAAAATTGGGAGTAAATTGTTGAGCCCCTTACTGATTTTGGATACCTTTGTCATTCTTTGTGTTGTCAAAGGATTTCATGGCTGGAATCACTGGATTGCTGTGAGTTTTCTGGGCTGTATGGCCATGTTCCAGAAGCATTCTCTCCTGATGCTGTTGAGAATAAAGTGACTTGGAGGTCTTTCATTCATAGGGTCAGCATTAGCTGAAGTTGATTTGATAGCAGTTATTAACAAAGCAGTTTATAATCCCAGTGTAACACATATGCTCCAAAGCAGGTTGTTTATAACCTGCCTTTCTCCTAGTATAGAATGCAAAGCAGCTCACACTATAAGTTAAATTTTTTTTAAAAAAACTTGAGTCTGTGTTGTCAAAGGTTTTCATAGCCAGAATCACTGGGTTGCTGTGAGTTTTCTGGGCTATATGACCATGTTCCAGAAGCATTATCTCCTGACGTTTCACTCACATCTATGGTAGGCATCCTCAGAGATTGTATGGTTTGTTGAAAACTAGGCAAGTGAGGTATATATATATATCTGTGGAATATCCTGGAGGGGAAAAAGAACTCTTGTCTGCTTGAGGAAAGTGTGAATGTCGCAATTGGCCACCTTGATTAGCATTCAATGGCTGAGTAGCTTCAAAGCCCCACTGATTGCTGCCGGAGGATCCTTTGTTGGATTAGGACATTAAATAAAGAGCAACACTAAAAAAAAAACCAGGAATTGCAGACATGAAACAATCACGGCCAGCTAACAGTGCTCAACAAAGGATCCTCCCCCAGGCAGCAATCAGAAATGCTTTGAAGCTGTTATAGATGCGGACGAAACATCAGGAGAGAATGCTTCTGGAACATGGCCATACAGCCCAGAAAACAACTATCCACTTCCTCATTCAGTTTATGTTGGCCTTTGCTTATAATAATTTTTACATTGCACTTAGTCAGCAACCCCCTGTACCCCAGACTGCATTGATCAAGCAAAGCACCCCAAATCCAAGAGGGATTGGAAGGTGTGAGTGGTGGGAATACGGCAATGTCGAATGTCATCGGAAACTTTTTCTCCATGAATATCCTTCTGTTCATTTCTCTTTGGTTCTGGGCTATAGGATTTAGCCCACAGAAAAATGGTGAAAACATAGAGCGTCAAGGTGTTTGTTGTAGTTTTTAATTTTTAAAAAATATTTTATTTTCATACCAGAGACAGTGATATTTTCATACTGTCTGTGAGAGATGGCAAGACATTTCCCTGTTAGCCTCAGGTGACAAAATGTTTTAGTCTGACACTAGAATTAGAGGAATGCCACCAAAACCATCTTCTTTCCCATACTTTTCTTTGTGACATATTTTATAAGCCACCTGTTACCTCTTTAAAAGTTAAAGTGCTTCCTTTTTCCTGTTGTTCAAATAAACTCAAAGCACAGGGAGTTGGTTTATACGAAGCACTGGACCTGCAAAGAGAAATATATGTTTGAACTCACTAGACCAGTTATGTCTGCTGTGATTGTTGTTCAATCAGTGATTTTGGTTACACCCTTATGCAAATATATTTGTGAATACTCTGACCTGGACCCAGTTTTATTTCTGAGTAAACAAAGGTGTTCACTGTCTCTATGTTGTATGTATGTTATTTATTTATGCATTTAAATACTCTTCAACAGTAAGACAACCAGAACAGCATATAAAAAATCCAGTACATGCATGCCTTTGTTAATAGAGCCATTGACAATACAAATAAACAAAAATCAACTCCTTTTTATAAGATCTTTTGACACCCCCGGGTGGCACAGTGGGTTAAACTGCTGAGCTGGTGAATTTGTTGACCGAAAGGTTGCAGGTTCGAATCCAAGAGAGCAGGGGGAGCTCCCACTGATATCCCTAGCTTCTGTCAACCTAGCAGTTTGAAAACAATGCTGGCTCTTCAGCTTACAAATGGAGATGAGCACCAACCCCCTGAGTTGGACATGACTGGCCTTAATGTCTGGGGGAAACCTTTACCTTTTACTTTTGACACCCCTCACTACACCCAATCTTGCTGGATGTTTTTAGTTGCATTGGGGTTGGCTGAAGATGGTGAAGGAAGGCTGTGGAAACACAGAGTTGGAGCACAATGTCTTCAGAAATAATGGGATTTTACTCTAACCAATCTGTACTTGTGTGTGCCTGCATCGAATAAATGACGCAAAGCAATAGATGCTTCTGAATATCTGAGTGAATAGCAAAGTAGAGAGAAAAGAAAAAGCAGATACACTTGTGTCATCTGCCCGCCCACCAAATATTCAACAGGAATCTAGAAGTGTAGTCCTTGTTGTTTTTTTTGAAAGACTTGGTCTTTTTGTTTCACGTGTGTGCATTGTTTAATTTTGAATTAAAAGTTTGCTAAGACATGATAAACTGCTCTTCTATTTGGTAAATATGTTGTTTCTGCCTCTGATACCAAAGTGTCTGTAAACGAAGGAATGCCTAGGAACACTTCTGCTTCATTAACTGAGGTATACCTGTATTTAATTGTTGCCCACAAGCTTATAGTTGAGGGCCAGGTCTACACTTGCTAAAAAACACCCCAGATGTAAAAGGCTCCATAGCTGCTCTCATGCAGTCCCAGGAGCATTCTGGAACCTTAAACCATTCATGTGATCAACTAGAGCAGTGGTTCTCAACCTGTGGGTCCCCAGGTGTTTTGACCTACAACTCCCAGGAATCCCAGCCAGTTTACCAACTGTTAGGATTTCTGGGAGTTGAAGGCCAAACACCTGGGGACTCACAGGTTGAAAACCACTGAACTGGAGGGTGCTTTGGGGCTGCCTCCCCTGCTGCATCAAAAGCAGCTATCTTTCAGAGGCTTGTTGGTGATCTTGCATTTCTGGTCAGTTGGCCTGAGATGTCATGATCTGAAATGCAAAGTCACCAGGAAGCCACTGGGAGAGGGCTACTTGTTGGTGGTGACTCAGCAGGGGGTCTGTTAGCGGTGTGGATAGTAGATCAGGCTGAATCTAGCCTCATTCCATCTGTCTACACCTCTGACATTTTGGAATCACTTCAGATTTTCCAGGAAATCTCCAGATGTTGCAAAGCCCATGTATCATGTGTACTCACCATAGCAGTCCACCATTTTGTTCATGTAGTCATAGCCCATAGTAATTTGATCATGTAAATGTGGCTTAAATCTTTTTACCCTGGAGGGAGGAACCCTTGAAATAATTTCCATGTCTTGGGGAAGCCCTGTATAAAATTATAAAACTATTGCTAAAAATGTTTAATATTTTTCAGTTGCAATCTTTTGCTGAACTACAGAACTCAGGGTTCCCAGCAGTTCTTCTGGTGAGTAGACATGAAAAATTGCCACGGTTGAACAACACCAGCTTACCAAGTTAGTTCTGCTTCCCCTATATAAGCTTCCATTATAGCTTGTTTAGTTAGCACTGTCAGAGTGATAGGTTGCGTGCTTAAAATGAAGTTGGAAACTCCTTGAGGAGTATAACTGTCTACAGTGATTTGCAAAGACTGCTTGCCCCTAAGGATGCATGTGATGTCAATATACATTTAGATGCAGAGCCCTAGGATGAATTTAGAAGTATGCTCTTAAATCATATAGATTTCAATGGGTTTATAGGCATCTCTAAAATTGTGGCCACTGATAATAGCATATATGACATGCAAGGAGCCAAGGAAGTAGTGACTGATAGCAATTTTTACAAGCTGATTTTCAATTACGTAATTCCATTCCTATCCGCACTGACTTGGAAGGAGGAGTCATTGAATATGAAGTCAATGCCAAGATAATGGGTAGTCAGAATATTTTAAATGTTTGCTATCACCATTATTGTGGCACTGGTGGATATGATTAATTGCATTCAACATTATCTACCTTTTAAACCTTTCAGACATTAATTTAAAAGGTGATGTATGCTATTGGAAGTTTACGGGAATTTCAAAAGGAAGTAATTATTTGCAAGGTAAGCTAATATTAATCTGAAATTGAAGTTATGGAATCACTTCACCAACAGATATGACTGGCACCAGATTTTATTTTTTTTTAGTCAGGTGATAGATAATGACCCTAGTTGGCAAAAGTTTTAGTCATTTTTTTTCTGACAATCATGCCATTAATTCTACTTCACTACCATTTTCCCATTAATAATAACTGAGATTGTTTGTTTTGTGATTTTCTTCCTGGATTTTAGAATATTGTGTTTCTTCTTCTGCTAACATTGTGAGTTACAATGACTACAGATCCGTGTAACCTATTATATTCCAGCATAAGATACAAAACTTGGGAAAGAAGGGAACTGTGGGAAATGAAAATGCGGCTTCCACCGAATTGTATAGACCTTGACTTGGTAGATCTTTAGTATACTGCATTTGAAATTCAAAATAAAGAAACACTGGCAAGAAAGTATGACTCACAACATGTGCTCATGTTCTAAAATTAGTTTTTTTATTTTAAAAAATGCTTTAAAGTTTTTTGTCTCCTCAGTTCTCTTTCCCTTCCTCATTGGGCAGTCTTGTTTCCAGCTTTACAGCGTAATCTGTTATAAAACAGTTATAAAAAACTTTCCTCCTTCTTGACACTCACTGATAGTTTAGAAGAGATTGTGGATTATCAAAGCCAAGCAAGCTACACTGACAATGGACTTTCCAGTTTCTTTTTTCATTCTGTGTACTTTTGCCCTGCCAAACATAACAAGGTTGCCCTACCTATCATGAACTTGATGAACCTATAAAGTTAAAACATTTCCTAAACTGCTCCCCTCCTCCCCATCCACCACAATATTAAAATTTTAAAGAACAAAAACCTTTTTTTCACTCATTTCTGAAAGTTGCCTAGGGTTTTGGCTGTGCAAAAAGCTGAAAGAACATTTTTTATTATTAACAGCAGAGAAAGCTAGTAGGTCAAAGTGGCACACAAACAAAAGGTTTTTTCTTTTAACATCAGCATCCCGAACAACGAGTCATATTGAGTCTCTAAATTTTTAAAAGGGAGACTCAGTGTTCTATATTTTGTCTACAACAGCAGCTGTAACTTTCCAGCAGCAGGAAAGAAAGATTTCCTTATATCAAACAGCTAATATTTTGGGGCTCCTTTTATACACAGACCTCAAGAATTCAATAGTATTTTGTGTTAAATACAGAAAATTATCCTACTTATTTAATGTTATTAATCTATTAATGTTTGAATTTTAAGAAGATTTAATTTTATTTGATGGCATAATACACATGAAAATTACCATAAACAGCCAGTAGCGCCTAGCAGAACTGAAAGAGCCAAATAGGACTCTTCACCTTTAACCTCAGCAGTTCTTTCCCCTCCCATCACATTTCTCTTTCTACTCCATTAGCATTCACGTCACTTTGGCTATCTTTTTCCATATAAAACATATAGCTCAGCAGTAGAAGAATTTTGTCAACAGATATTCCAGGTTGTCATAGCATATTGATCACATGGTACTGCAAATCCTTTTAATGTCAAATATAGGGTTTTTTGTCATGTCAGGAGCAACTTGAGAAACTGCAAATCGCTTCTGGTGTGAGACAATTGGCTGTCTGCAAGGACATTGCCCAGAGGATGCCTGGATGTTTTGATGTTTTACCATCCTTGTGGGAGGCTTCCCTCATGTCCCCGCATGGAGAGCTGGAGCTGACAGAGGGAGCTCAACCCACTCTCTCCAGATTTGAACCGCTGACCTATTGGTCAGCAGTCTTGTCGGCAAACAGGTTTAACTCATTGTTTCACCAAGTTAATAACAGTTATACACCTGTTATTATCAAGAGTCATTTTTTTAAACCCTCCATATGCTTGATTCCAGTAGAAATCTATTGGGTGTTGAGCCTACTTGTGTTGAAAAAAAAGTATGGCAAGGAAGGGAGTAAGGCTGGGCATTCTGTCTTTGGCCCTGGTCCGACCCATTCACTTCTGATCTTTCCTTGCCTGATGTTGTGAAGATGTGAACAGAGATTGTAGCTGAATATATTTAAAATGTTCCTTGCTAAATGTGTTATTAATGTGCCACATATCTCTTAGCTGTTTTTGCAGCAACTGGTTAGAATGGGAAAAGGGAAATTGGCATCCTTTTGTTCTTCGGAATGCTTGTACTTGCCTCTCTCTCATCACTACAAGTGCTTTTGCCGAATGAATTCCTCGCATTGTATTCTGGAGGGCCCTCTGTAGACAGGAATAGAATTCTGCCAGGGGTTCCCGCTTTTTAATCATAGGCTTTAATTAAAGATACCCCTTCTTATTGATCTTCAAGGACCTTTGATGGGGCTATAGGAGGAAGTGAAGGCATTTGTGGCACAAAGCATGGAGGGGGAAACCAAAATGGCCACATGCAATTTAGTGTTGTCAATCTGTTTTAAGAATCTATAATTGCTGGTTGATATTGTCGATGAACCCATGAATGCTTCTAGCTGCAAACTATTTTTAACTGCTTCTACATGCGAGCCAAAAGTAAGTCAATGAATCTCTGTTTCATGAGACTGTACTCAGCATTTCTCTTGTGAGATATGAATAAAAGGCTATCAGAGATATAGAGAGATAGATCCGAACTGCAAAGGGATCTGTGGGGATTAGAGCAGGGGAGGCGGCAGGAAACAAAGAAAGATTTGGCCTTTAATGAATGTTAAACCTTACGCCCACTGAAAGGAAATGGGCTGACTGGTATAAAGCATCACAAATACAGCCAGGCATCTTGTCCTTCCCCCCACAATCCCATTAAGCCGGAACATTTCATTTCAACCTTTATAGTGAGCTTTCTGGGGTCAGACCTTCGTCTCTTCATATACAGTACTTTATACAGAAAGCCAATCTTTTCCAAGAGGTGCATTCATTACAATAATACAGTGTATCAATAGCCACATAGAGGACAGAAATAAAGTCAGAGGATCAGAACTTGCTACTGTTACATTAAAAAAAGGATTTTGCTCAGGACTGATTTCCTCAAGCACTTTATGGAGGATTTGAAAATCTGTACAACTGTGAATCTTTTCTGAAAGAGTACATGATAATGCAATATACTGATCATTTTAAATATTGTAATGCCTGTTAAGATAAAGTTCCTTTTTTGTGCTGTATTGCTACTTTTCTAATATTACTAATTTTATTTTATTGAAGATGGTCTTGAGGTACTGGAAAATCAATTTGTAAGTCTGGTATTAAAAATCAATGCATTTGGATATTTTCTGCTTTATGGATAGCTCTGGGTGATCACTTTGTGATTTCTGCTTGGCAATATGGATGGCATGAATTAAAAAGGGGTGTGGGTGTGAAGGAACTATACTAGATGGAGGGACGAAGTACTCTCTTCATTGATATTCAATCATAAGAAGAAAAATGGATTGAGTTCCTGATTCTCAACTGCATACAATTTTCATGTGTAAAAGCTAGCAGCAGTAGTAACAAAAAACTTTGGGTAACATCATCTGGATCCTACACAAATATCATACTGCAATTGTCTAAAAGGGCACTGTGTTACTTCTCTTTGTTTTGACTTTTGTTCATCTTGAGGACCGGCCAGCTGCATTAAATCACTACTGACTGAGAGGTCATGAGTTTGAAGCCAGCCCGGGTCGGAGTGAGCTTCCAGCCATTAGTCTAGCTTGCTGTCAACCTATGCAGGCTGAAAGACAGTTGCATCTGTCAAGTAGGAAACTTAGCTACCGCTATAGGCGGGGAGGCAAATTTAACTAATTTACGATGCCATAAAACCTTCCAGCAACATGAAGATGAATGAGGAAGTACTCCACCCAAGAACTCGGTGTCACAATGAATGGTGAAGCGGCAGCCAGAATTTGAGCATATCCTCATGAAGCCGAAAAAAGCTGGAATTTTAAGTTGCCTCTATGTCTATCTATATATGTTGCAAGGCTAATTGGCATTGAATGTTTTCCATGTATATGTGTATTGTAATCTGCCCTGAGTCCCCTGTGGGATGAGAAGGGTGGAATATAAATACTGTAAATAAATAACAGAGAATTGTGCAATTGAAATTATTATCAGGGAGTGGATGCCTTTGTTTTGTTTTTGGGTTTTTTCAGAATAGGAATTGAACACTGCACCGAATATTTTATGCAAATGTAAAGACCATCTGGATCATCTTAGATGAAGGGCACTTTTGCAGAGGGTATGATACTAATAATATAGTATCTCTTGTTTAATGTAAATTACTTCACTGCAGAAGACAGGGCCTATAATGGGGATTAACTTGAAAAAAGATCAGAGAACATGACTTAATCCTGTTGTTCCTGCCCGAAATGCACTGCTGTAACCTGATGAATGGGATACTAATCCTAGACATTTTCAATGAGATCTACTTCTATGACCAGGTAATGTAAACACCCAATATGGAAAACTGCTCTACGAGGGATTGTAATGGAGGTTCAGCTGCAGAGGACAGGTGGAGAGTCTCTGGTCCTCCAGGTCTCGTTGGATTTTACAGCTGTCATGATCAATGGCCAAGGATTACAGGAAGTAGAGTCTAACAACATCTGGAGGGGAAAAGTTTCTTAATACAGGCAGCCTCCAGGTTAAGAGCAAGATAGGTTCTTAAACTAAATTTGTATTTAGGTTGGAATAGGTATCTTTTTACGTGTAACTCCAGCCATATACACCCCCCCTCCTCTATACATATATATATATATATATATGCAGAGAGGGAGAGGGAGAGAGAGTTTGTTTTGCTGTCTGTGTCCTGTTCAGAGGATTTCACCTCATATTCTGTCCCTATGATATTTGGATTTTGAAAAAATGTGGCTTGTTGTGGAAACAAGGATTGCTGATGAAGCTTCAGTGGAGACCACTTTCCCCTATGATAAATCTTCCACGAGTGAATTTCTCTTCTGAGGGATAGATTTATCTCACTTTCTGTTGTCACACCCCCATTCTTAACTATGAGTAAGTCAGATGTTTGTAACTCGAGGACTACATGTATTGGACATTTGACACGTTACTTCAATCACTGTAAAGTGTTCTGCATTGTGAGGATGAGTTCCAGGTGGAAGAGAAGTGCGTCTTTTTGAAATGTCACAATCTGGATAGATTTATATCATTTTAATCAAAATCAGAATGACAATGATAACCACAGTTTAGATAATTGCTATTTTAAGCAATATATGTTGGCCATGTTATAACTTTCACAATGATGTTTATTTTGAAGATATTTCAAAATATTGTTTATACAAACATAGACTTTAAAATGAGAGCTAGCATGCTATAGTGATTTGTGAGCTGACTAGGAAACTAGGATATCAATATTTCAATCCCTGCCTGGACGTGAAAACCCTCTGGATGATTGTGGGCAAGTCAAACCTTTTGCACTTCATAAGAGGACAATGGCAAACTTCCTGTGAAGAAATGTTGCTAAGAAAACTCTAGGAGATATTTGCTATAAATTGGAGTTGACTTGGAGGCACATAATAGCAACAAATACTTTAAACTAGAAAAATTGCCAAAAATCAATCCCACATTCCCAAAGTGATCCTCATACACCAAACCACAACTTTTTACATGTAATGAGTAAGCAGTTACTCAAGTGATTACTCATTAATGATGTATTGTTTTGCAAAAATTACAATATTGCACTCCCATAACCTCCCGCAATAACTAGTCAAATTATTTTGGCAGCACGTTTCTTCCAAATTCTATGAATAACCTAGAGCAGGGGTCCTCAAACTAAGGCCCGGGGCCCGATACGGCCCTCCAAGGTCATTTACCTGGCCCTTGCTCAGGGTCAACCTAAGTCTGAAATGACTTGAAAGCACACAACAACAACAACAACAACAACACAACAACAACAAGTCAAAGCAGGCCCATCAGCCAAAAGCAGGCCCACACTTCCCATTGACATACTAATAGGTTTATATTTGTTAAAATTGTTCTTCATTTTAGTTATTCTTTTGTTTTAAGTGTTTTTGCACTACAAATAAGATATGCGCAGTGAGCATAGGAATTCATTTCTCTCTTTTTTCAAATTATAATCTGGCCCTCCACCAGTTTGAGGGACTGTAACCTGGCCCTCTGATTAAAAAGTTTGAGGACCCCTGACCTAGATAATAGCCTAGTAGGAAGGAAGATTTAACCCCTACCCTGAGACATTTCAAGGCATGTTGAAACCAGGATGGAGGCATGGTATTCCTAGCAATATGCTTGGCAGTGTCAATCTGGGGCTGAGCAGGAGAGTGAACAAGTAGCAGGCAGTTCATGTCAGGAAATAATAACACTAATACTATACTAATTATTCTTTTCCTCTGGCCTCCTTATAGACTTCAGAAGTGTGGGTGGGATGGTGTAAAGCCATAATTTATGTTAGGAAAAAGAGGATGCATCTGTTTCCGGAGTTAGATTGACTCAAGCCTGTTGTGTTGTCACAGATATTCTGTTCTGAAACATGACTTGCTTGATATAGGAGTTCCCTCTTTTATAAAGTGTGTGTGGGAGGGGGGAGATTGATTAAATTTGTGTGGAAGTAAGACCAGTTATCTTATTACATCATTTGGTGAAAACACAGGGAGGTTCCTGAACATGAAACATACGGAGCACAAGTGACTGAGTGAAAAGCTTGTGGATCAAGAAAGTGGATCAAATGATCCTCATGTTCCCTTTAAGCAAAACTCAAAAGCTAAAAAAGCAAATGTGTCTTTGTTTATAAAAACGACCTTGTTGCCAAGAGACAAAGGAAAGGAAATGTAAGTCCTTCCTCTTTTTTAATCTTGCTTGGTGATAATTATGGTTGATTTTGCACAATATTAAAAAGCCCCTTTGAGCCTCTCTCCTGCTCATTGGGTCAATGGCAAATTTTCAAAAAGCAGAAGAGGAAAAGAATGTTCATTCTCATCAGTGAAGGTACGGCATTCTCATGTTAAACACACATGAGACTCACATAAGCAAATAGAATAACCGCAAACACCATCCTAAGTCTAGATCAAAACTTCCTTGACCTGATGTCACTCATATATATTGGTTTGTGAGTCCTTAAGGTGCGCCAAAATAAAAACAAAAACAAAAAACGGATTCTGGAAGCTGTCATCCAAAGAAAGCAATTTTTCCAAGCTCTGGTCACCAAATTCCTTATTTGAAGGTACCATTTTAGGCACGTTGACCCAGACCATATGTCCCACAATGTGGACAACTCCAAAATAAATTTGGCATCCACTGGAGTACACACACATACCCCAACATGGATTCCAAAGTCAGTGGATGCTCAAGTCCTATTATACAAATGCTGTACATGATATAAAATGCCAAAATCAAAGTTTGCTTTTTGGATTATTATTTTTTTCAAACTGTTGATACTGTGGCTATTGGGGGCAGGCTGACTGTCATTGTAAAATAAGTTTTCCCACCTGCTGGCAAAATGAGACTGTGAAGAGGGCAGGTTTGTCCTCACTTTCTCTGTATCAGTTATTTAGGCAGATCAGAAAATTGGCAAAGAATTTGATGCAACTTGCTGGTGGCTTGCAGTTTGCAAATTGTTAGGAAGCCCTTAAGGCATTACCCAGCCACCTTTTCACCTATTCTTCCTTACCCGTATGGCTAATTTGTAGCAGGAGATTGCTGTGGTGGCTCAACTTCCTCCAGTTTCTCTACTGTCAGATTCAAGAACCATTTCTCAACCCAGTCAGTGAGTCTGTGTCACATTTCCTTGTCTCTTCATTTTGTGATGACAGACTGAGCTCCCTTGTGATTTTCAAAACTTTTCCAGTATTACCAAACTGAAAATTTGACCACTTCTTCGCATAGTACAAATATTTCCCCCTACACTTGTGCAATGCAAAACTCAATAGACATGAGCTTTAGCTGTTTTATCTAGGTTTGACAAATGATAAAAAATGTCAGCCAGAGCTCAGAAAAGTTACTCTTTTTTTGGGCTGCCAGAATATCACAGGAAGGTTCTGAAAGAGAAGGGAAGGAAAAACTATTGAACATAATATTGAAGTTTTACAAAGACTGACACAATCTTTTTGAGAGATAAAGGGTGGGAAGCTACCAAGGATCCAGGGGGCATACCTACCACATTTTCCACACACTTTGTGATGTCAATACACACCAATCCTTTATACACATCTGGAAGTGACCAATTATACCCCTAGAGACTGGACATTTGGAAAGGGGGCATTTTTTCAGAGAGGAAAGGTTAGACAAAGACCTTGAAGATTTGAGACTACACTGGGGGTGGCACATATCCCACCTCTGTGATAGATGAGTGAAAGGAGACCAGATCAACTAATTACCAGGAAGCCTAAAGTTTAGCAAATGAAGTGTTGCACCATAAACAACTCTTTGAAAAATGAACTTTTTTGTTTTGTCTTACAGAGTGCCCACATTCCAGCGTTTGAATTAGGTGTTAATGCTGCCATTGACAGAGCTACTGTTTGGCCTCCAATGAACTCTAGATTATGGTATTGTTAAAATTAAAGGAATTCCTGTTCCACGCTGTTATTCTTGGCCGGTGGAGTATTATGGGCTTTTCACTGCAAGCAATGAATTTTCTTCAGAGCAAATTTCCTTCAATTCATCAGCAGTAATTTGGGCTGCACCACTTAGACTTTGTGACTGGTTTTTTGGATCGAATAGTGATGAATTAGAGGGCTGTTCAGGACATTATCTTAGACATTCTGTTCTATTTTTGCTCTATGCCCTTCCTTTTCCAAGACTTCTCCCCAGCTTAACAGTTTGGAATTGTTTTCTTTGCTCCAGCCTTTCTGTTTTAGATTTTTTTTTCACTTTAGGCTTCCTTTCCTAGAAGGCAGACCCATATCCGTTGCAAGCCAAAGTGGAAAGTCAGGGAAACTAAATGCCTACCATCTGGAAGTGACCAGAGCAACAGGAGAAAAGCTGGACTAGTAAATCTGTGTTTAATTACATTGAAAATCTATTCCTGTTCACTGATGAGCCTGCTTTATAATCCTAGGAAAATCACATATCTTTTGTATGTCGGAATTCATATCTGTCACATTGGTAATGGGCATTTTTCATTCACGTGGCCACAGCAGGAGTTAGTGAGCTGGCAGTTCTGTGCCTGGAACCAGGACAATTATGTTGCCAGTCGGTAGAACAGTGGCATACCCCTTTTGTGTGGGGCAATCCTCTCCCCTCTATTATTTAACATCTATGTACGACCACTTGCGTGGTTGGTACATAGCTTCGGGTTGGAGTGTCACCAATATGCGGGTGACACCCAGCTCATTCTGGGGATGGAGGGCTGGCCCGAATCTGTACCCGATAATTTTCATCGTTGCCTTGAGGCCGTCACTGGATGGCTGCGAGCCAGTAGGTTGAAGGTGAATCCGGCTAAGACGGAGATCCTGTGGCTGGGCCATCCGAGTACAGGCGGGGTTCAGCTTCCAAACCTGGACGGCGTGGCACTATGCCCGTCATCAGCTGTTAAGAGCCTCGGCATCACCCTGGACACTCAACTGACGATGGAAATACATATTTCCATCATCAGTAGAGTAGCATTTTTCCATCTGCGCAGGGCGAAGAAGCTGGCCCCCTACCTGTCCCGCCACGACCTAGCTACAGTGGTCCAAGCCATGGTCATCTCGAGACTAGACTACTGTAACGCTCTATACATTGGCCTTCCTCGGTCCGTGATCCGGAAACTCAAGCTGGTGCAGAACGCTGCAGCGCAATTGTTGGCAGGCTCACCAACACGCTGTCACATCACGCCCATCCTGCGCGACCTGAACTGGCTTCCAATAGAATTCTGGATCACCTTCAAAGTGCTGGTGTTAACCTTTAAGGCCTTGAATGGTCTGGGGCCAGTGTACCTAAGGGACCACCTCTCCCTGTATTGTCCCCCCAGATACACAACCTCCTTGAGATCCCGAGCTGTAGAAGTCTTCGCTTGACCGCAACAAGGAGGAGAGCATTCCACGTCGTTGCGCCAACTGTCTGGAATGCCCTCCCACCCAAGGTTCGCGCCTTGACCAGTCTGCTGGCCTTCAGAAAGGCCTGCAAGACTCTGTTGTTTAAGCAGGCGTTCGACCATTAGTCCCTCGGGCGTATTTACTTGCGCAACTGGCTCCAGTTATATGCTGTGTATGTGATGAGTTATATATGCTATGTTGTATATTCCATTTTTAATGATTTAGGTTAGATGTGTTGTTTATATATGCAATTTTATCTGTATTTTATCTGCTTTTATTTGTATTCTAGTGTTGTGAGTCGTCCCGAGCCACACAGGAGTGGCGACAGACAAGTTGAAACAAACAAACAAACAAACAAATAAATAAATGCTGGCCCTCCCTTGAGGCAGAGAGTGGTAGCCTCCTTAGCCTGTGGGTGTTGGGTGAAATGAAAAAGTAGAAACTTGTTATGCATTTAATTAATTAGTAACATTATTCTTAAAGTCCTATGCAGAAAGAGAGGTATTTATGGAATGCTTTCACAGATGTACCAAAACAACATGCTGACTTCAGTGGCTGGGGAGAGGGTCAATTTGCTGCTCTGCTTTAGTCAGCAAAATGTGATGGGGTGGTCCTCCCAATTATACTCTTAGTATCATAGAATCATAGAGGTGGAAGAGACCTCATGGGTCATCCAGTCAAACCCCTTGCCAAGAAGCAGAAAAATTTGTTTGAAAGCCTGCAAAGAAGGAGCCTCCTCTTTGGGGTTTTTTATGTTATTCCCGTCCTTCTGTACTTAACATTTCTTTTTCAGCTATTACGCTTTTTCTCCTCCCCATGTCATCTGATGTAACAGTGTGATATGGTGGTCAACATAGCCAATACAACTGGGCTGCCACAACAAGAGTACAGAGAAGGCAGCCAAGATGGCGACAGCTGTAGAGCTCCCTTCGGGTGAGCTCCGGCTTAGCCTTTCAGACTTCCTGGATGTGACTGGCCGATCCCGCCGATCCCTCTTGGGGGAGACTGTGGTTGATCAGCAGACACAGGGGGTCGTTTTTGGCGACCCACAGACCCCAGGTAGCTTGGTCTGGCTGGGGAAAACAGCGGCGCTGCCCCGGAGGACACCCGAGGCAGAAAACCAGCCGCCCACCCAGGAGCCTGTGCCAGACACGGGGGAGGGAAGGCAGCCGGAACAGCACGATCAGTGGGTCATCCGACCAGTGATGGCCGCCTCTGCACACTTCCTAAGATCATTTGGTAGAAGATGCTCATTAAGATCGACCTCATCGACCCCCTCGAAGGTGGAGTGTGCAGCTGACCAGGGATCCCAGCTTTTTAAGGTGCCGGAGATCCAAAGGAGCAGCTCTCCATTGAGGCCGCGGCAAATGGCACAGGACCTCTCCCCTGATTAACCCGACCCCCGTGCGATCGCGGAGTTGATTGAGGAGTATATCAAACTTATGGACCATGTCGAAGAGTTCGGAAATAAATATGGCGGCCTTCTAGGGACACTGGGGATTCCTGCCCCACAGGCCCCAATCCTGAACCGTAGACCCGACAATCTGGATAATCCCCTGCAGGAACCCCTTACTGACCAAGACTTTGACTGGGACCAATCTTGGGATTTTCCCACCGGAGGCTTGGAGCTGGAACGGGAGAGGCTTGTTCCAAAAGCTGGAGGGGAGCCGTCTAACACCGGAGGCAGCCCAGAGCCGATATCAGGGAGAGCTGCAGCGAAACTGAGCCGGTCACGAGGATCTGATGACCTAGGTGAGCTCCAGATCAGCTGCTTACTTCCCCTAGGAGAGTCAGCTGCAGGCCTTAGAGGCCCGCAGGTAGACCTCAGAGACCCGCCACAGTTGGCTGACTCACCATCGGAAGAGCTTGACATCTCAGCTGCCTTGCCCCCCCCCCCCCGAGACCCTTGTCCCTGCTGATGCCGTGTTGCGAGATGCTGGGGGAGCCTGGTCGAGGAGGACCGGCCCAACATGGCGATCGGCCGTGAGGACGCTCAACGGGGCCATGCGTATGGAGCCAAGGAGGAGGCGAGACCCAGAAGTGGTCTGCAGCAGGAAGTCCCGCCCTTGGAGGACCCCAACTACGGAAGTGACCTGGACTGGAGGTGGCAAGGCCCCCGGAAGACGAGGAGGTGGTGCCGGAAGCCGAAGAAACAAAGTCATGCTTCCGGCCTCACCATGGAGCATGGGACAAGACCGGCCCCCTTCCAAGATGGCCGAACCCATGGAACCACTAGATCTTCTACTAATTCGTCAGAGGTGAGGGGGCCCTCGTCCAAGGAGTTCAAGGCCCAGAGAACATTCACATCTAGGACATTCTGGGGCTCACGCTACAGGCAGCTGGAGCCCCGGAGGATATGCCCCGGTCTTAGGAAGGACCACAAGGACACTCCGCGGGTATATCGGAACCCCCACCTCAGACTGCCATACAGAAGAATGCAGGTCTCACCTTGTACCTGCAACTGGCCACCAGTAATCCCGTTTGGGCGTCCCAATCTTCCCTCTTTCGATGGCAAGATGATGCCTTAGCAGGACTGTCGCCGCTCTTGGCTCTTTTACCCTGTGCTCTCTTCCACCCTACCCCTTGCCCACCCTCCCCTCTCACCCTGTCACTGTTGTATTGATGTATTTTGTGTGTAGACTCAAACTGTTGTAAACCGCTCCGAGCCTCCGGGGAGTGTCGGTATACAAATTTGAAGTAATAAATAAATAAATAAATACAGTGTCCAAACTGAGGGAAGTCATAGTATCACTGAATTCTGCTTTGCTCAGGTCTCACCTGGCATGCCACAGTTCTCAAGAATGATGTTGGCATGTTGGAACACTTCCAGAGAAAGATATTCAAGATGATCAAAGTTCTGGAAATCAAGCTTAATGGGGGATAGGGAGTTTGGTATATTTATTTTGGAGAAAAGATCGAGAAGTGATATGACTATCCTCTTAAAATATCTGAAGTGATGTCATGTGGAAGATGGGATGAATAGTTGCTTAGTTCATAATCCATGACTTTAAAGCCTTAATTTGAAATCTTCATTTTGTCCCCTGGAAAGGGAATTGCGATTAATCTGGACAGGAAAGCTACTCTGGGATATCTAACAATTAACTTCACCAACTTCACCAAAAGGAGCTTTCTAGTATGTAAGATAGGAAATTGTAGGAGGCTAGGAGGGCCATAACTACTTCTACAAAATAATAATAATAATTTTGCCCCCAAACATCTTCAGAAGCCATGGGGGCAAGTTCATGTTTTGGGTTTCATCTCCTGGTCTTTAATTGGGACTAAATGATGTTAAAATACATCCTATTCCATTGGGTGGACATTCTGAAACATTTCAAGGCATCCCCCCTCCCCGAAGAAACTGCAGAAATCATTTTTACCAGTTACGAAAAAGGGCATAAGAAGTCCCCAAACATGGTGCAAATGTCACCCACGTCTTCTATTTTAGTGCATGGGAATGTGGGATTCTGGACCAAAAATTTTGGGGAAAGTTTTTTTTTTGCAAAAAAAAGATTGTATTTCTAGGGGGCTTTGTACAACTCACAAACCACACTTTGCCCAAGTCAGGGTAAGAAAAGCATTCAGGTAACCTTGTTGCCGAGGGCAACAGGTCTCAAGCCGCAGGTCGTTCCGCGAGTGAACAAGTCCCAACTTCAGCACGCACGCCTGTTCCCGGGTGGAAACCCACACATCCCTTCCCTAAGCCCCGCTGGAGTCTGTCCAAAGGGGTTCTTTCTCTTCCTGACTTTCTCCCTATTTTTCCTGAATTTTATATATTTTTTCTCTTCTCCCGCTTCCCGGGCGCCTTAAGACTGCGAGGAGAGCTGCGTCCAAAGGAAAGGTGCGGTAGCTCAAGCGGCAGGGCCAAGGCCGCTTGGGATGGGAGTCCCGGGTTCGAGACCCCCAAAGGGAGGAAAGGAACTTATTTTTGCTTCTACACTTTTATCTTTATTCTCCTCTTTCCCCCTCTCCCCTCATTCTTGGGACGTCTCTGAGCTCAGAAGGAAAAGTTTTGAGAAAGGAATTGGCCTATGAAGCAGGGGGCCATACCTGTTTATGTTTGGGCTGACATCAGGAAAGCAGAAATCATAATAAAGGTTCATCCCTGTATCTATATGAATGTACAATATTGTCCCCTGTTCCCACTGACTCCTTTTTTTTTTAAATCAATCTTTATTGAAATTTTTCAAAGAGTAAAATACTTGTAGGGGACTCCTTAGCCCTTCCCTTCCCCTCTTTCCCATGTAAAGAAAGATTGCCTGTATTTTACTATTGTGTCAGCTGAGAGGAAGTAACCGGATTCCCATCCTAAACCTTTTATGGATCATCATTGTTCTCATTGCATGAGCTTTTCTGATGGAAATCTTGTTTTGGATTACCCAGGCTCTTGTCTTGGGCCCACGTTCCATCAGCCTGAGGGAAGTATTAATCGTCGGAGTTTAGTCCAGTTAATACTATCTTCGGGACCCGGACATGAAATATTTGCTCACACAGCGGGAGCCACAGCTGGCCTCGGAACCCAGATTGTGTCCCAAAATAGACCCTCGGTCACACAAAGGCTTGAGTGAGTTTTTGTCGTCAAGTCTCTTCCTCCTTTCCCATTCATCCTCAAGTCCACTAATCCTATCACTCCCAGGTGTCATTCCAGGTCGTTTACCTGGCTAGGACTCTTTTGTTTATCCATATGCTAATATTGACAGCGATTTCCGTCAAAGCTTCCCTTCCCGGACATTCCATATATGGCCACAGACTCCTGATTGGCTGGGATGGCGAATGGGAGTAAGCACCGATTGGTTCCCCAGAGCCGGTCAACATCCCGCCCATCAGCTGATCTCAACGTTCCGACCAATCACCGACGGAGCCGGCCCAGAAGGGGGCAGGCGGGAATTTCAATTGTTTTGACAGTTCTGTAACCTTTAAAAACCAATGTTTTGAATGTACATGCATGCGTCTTTGCGGGATCAGGGAATTTGCGGTCGCATCCTACTCAGCTGAGCAGAATAAACAATTTCGTGGCATCTACCTTGACGTTCTGGTGAGCATAATTGGACCTAAGGGAGGTGGGCAGGCTTCGAGGACCTAGGCACCCCGGGCTCGCCAGGTTAACTGAACCCTCGCAGGCCCCGTTCCGTAGTCGGTTTCTGGGACTCGCCTGGTCGTTCGATAACAACCTCAGCATCAATGCACTTAATGCCTGCATACAGGCATGTAGCCAGGGGGGGGCTAAGGGGGCTTCAGCCCCCCCCCCCGAAATTCTCAGGGTGGTCCGCGAGAAGGCCTTATTTAAACTGTTATGTTTATTCATATCATGATCTGATCACCATGATCATTATATCCCACATTAATGGGGTTATTGGGATAACAATACAAAAGGTTTGCTAGGGTAGACCCTCTTCCACCCAGTCTCAGCCCCCCCCCCCCCCCCCGAATCAAAATCCTGGCTACGGCCCTGCCTGCATACCACCCCCATGCAGTGTAACACCTCTCAGTCAAATTGCACGTGGTATTCAGAATTCACTTCAGCCTGCTTTGTTTTGGGAACACAATCCCATGAACATGTTTCTTCTCAAAGTTGTATTCTATTTATGGTCTGGGTCTGGTTAATCAGCATTTCCCTTGCCGTGGAACTTCCTTCTACTCTTCTTCTCTGCATCTGCATTCTTTAATTTTGTTTTGGTTTATGATTCACAATGGTTTCAGTCAGGGTTCTGCCGAGAAATATCCCTGTGCTTCCCTTCCTGAGACAAACAAAAAGCTCTTTGACCTTAACACAAAAAAAAGACCCGCACTTACATTGCAGGCATGACAGTTGTGAAGCATGGGAGCTGCATGCATAACCAATGCCTTTTGTTCAACCCTAGGCTCCTTCTGAACTCCCTCTTGTTGAATAAAAATGGGAACTCATGCCTGCAGAGGCCATTCCATTTGCATGGAGAATCCTTTAAAGCAGTGTTTCTCAACCTTCCTAATGCCTCGACCCCTTAATACAGATCCTCATGTTGTGGTGACCCCCAACCATAACATTATCCTTGTTGCTGCTTCATAACTGTAATTTTGCTACTGTTATGAATTGTAATGTAAGTATCCAATATGCAGGATGTATTTTCATTCACTGGATCCAATTTGGCACAAATACCCAATACACCCAAATTTGAATACTAGTGGGGTTGGGTGGGGGGTTGATTTTGTCATTTGGGAGTTGTAGTTGCTGGGATTTAAAGTTCACCTTAAATCAAAGAGCATTCTGAACTCCACCAATGATGGAATTGAACCAAACTTCCCACAAGGAAAACCCATTACCAACTCCCATGACCAACAGAAAATACTGGAAGGCTTTGGTGGGCAGTGATCTTGAGTTTTGGAGATGTAGTTCACTTACATCCAGAGAGCGCTGTGGACTCAAACAATGATGGATCTGGACCAAACTTGGCACGAATACTCAATATGCTCAAATGTGGACACTGGTGACATTTGGGAGTTGTAATTGCTGGGTTTTATAGTTCACCTACAATCAAAGAGCATTCTGAACCCCACCAATGATAGACCTGGGCCAAACTTCCCACAAGGAAAACCCATTACCAACAGAAAATACTGTGTTTTCTGATGGTCTTTGGTGACCCCTCTGACACCCTCTAGTGACCCCCCAGGGGTCCTGACCCCCAGGTTGAGAACCACTGCTTTAAAGAGTATTGTAGAAAACTTGAGGGGGGTCCCAAATGGGGGATCCAAACAATATCTAGTCCTCGGGGTGACTAAGCTACCTTGAAAAGTGTCGTGTTCCTTAGTAACATTATCAAGTTCCCACCTCTGTGGCATCCCTAGGTCTCAGGTTTTGTCCCCCAAATTGTTAAGATAGTCCTGTCCAACATTTTTTGGTTGGAGGGGGGTGGATGGTGGAAAAGTGTCTTCAGAGGTCCAGGAAGAAGTGGAACATCTTAGATCCTACATGAAAGAATCAAGGAAGAATATACTCTTGCAGTAGAAATGAAACCTACATAAGCTTATGCATCATCCTTCACTATTTCACTATCAACACTTCAGTCTTTCTTACCTTTCCTGTCTTTCATCTATTGTTTCTTCACCCATCCCATCTTGCTGTCTAACCCTGTGCATCCTTCTCCTGTATTTCCTTGTTGTGTTGAGGCTTTCAGATCTTTCTGGTAAATGGTGTTCACATTTTCTCCTCTCTAATGCCTTTTACTAACAGGACCAGTTGAACCCATGGAAGGTACTTCCAATGGGATACCACACAGTAGTCTTCCTCGACTTTCTGTGTAGCATTTTGAAGGACAGTAGGGGAGGGTTGACCTAGAGGGGAATTTTGCCATCCTAATAGCATACTCCTTATGAATAGAGGAATAAATGCCAGCTTCAGTTGAAATCTTCTGCTAATGATTCTTCCTTTTTAAATATGGAACTGTAAACTGTGATAAGCTGTATGACCAAAACAGAATACAGTGTGTCCTCGCTACTTCACGGTTCGCTTTTTTGCGGACTCGCTGTTTTGCGGGTTTTTGCCTTCCAGTTTATGAATGATTGCCATTGCCCAGAGTGGAGTTCCAGTCCCGCCTCCTGGCAATGGTAGAGTGTGGAAAGGGGTTTCACCCTCCCCCTTGGTAGAGAGGCAGCCAATCAAGAGAGATTGCAAAGCAAAGCAGAGATAGCTAGCAAAAAAAGTGTGTGGTGCCTTTAAATCTCTCATCGCTTCTGCCTCATCCTTGGAACTTGATATACATATATAGTGTCCCTACTTCACGGATTTTCACTTTTTGCAAGTGATCCTGGAATGCAACACCCATGATAAGTAATGGAACACTGTATCATTCATGGGTTTAGTGTAAAGAAATGTTACACCTAAATATTGTATTTTTATTTATTTCACTGAATCTGGTTAGTTTGGATATGCAATTTCTCATGTAAAAACCAACAAAAAGTATAATCTGCTTGGACTACAGAAATGGGGGATGGGGGATCCAAACAATAGGGAGAATTTAGTGATATTAAACACAATATCACTGTGCCACAATTCCAGTTACTCCTTAGAAGGAAATTATGCTTACTGAGAAAATAAAACCTACAGCACTACACACACAAGGTCATTTCCTTGTCCTTTGTGTGAAATAATAATCATATAACTCCCTTTTCCTGGTTCTGTATACAGAGAAACAAGTTCAGATTAAAAATCTGACTTGATATTGATCTGGAAAGGAAAAAGGCAACCTTTAATCACTCTGATCACGGGTTTGACAAAAGTGGCTCTGCTGTATAACATGCATTTAAGAAACCCAGTTGTGTTTCCTAGGCAGCACTGTAAGCAAAAAGCAACAATGAATAATAATCAAGTATATACTGTAAATGAAAGTGATTGATTTAAACTAGCACCCTGTTTTGTTGGCTCTGACTTATATGCAAGAGTTGGGCTTTGACAGGACAGTGTCTACCAACTCACCAGAGGTGTAAGGTGAGCAAAGTGTGGACCATTGACTGTAGGTGGCCTCTGATCTCTTTTTTCCATCAAGGACTTGAGATGGAATAGTGCCCTGAATACTCCCAAATGGAGGGCATTTTTGCTAAATATTTGACCTCCCTGGATCATTGTAGGTCCTGAAGATGCCCCCCCCTCTCTATATAGAAGTAAACAAAAGTCTTTGTGTCACTTTCTGTTGCTAAAAGGTCCTCCCTGAGATCCCAAAAATGCACCCATACACCAGAGATACAAGAGCTGTGGTAGTGCAATGGGTTAAACCCTTGTGCCAGCTGAACTGCTGACCTGAAGGTTGGCAGTTCGAATCCGTGAGACAGGGTGAGCTCCTCTCTGTCAGCCCCAACTTCCCATGCAGGGACATGAGAGAAGCCTCCCACAGGACAGTAAAACATCTGGGCATCCCCTGAGCAATTCTCTGCAGACCACCAATTCTCTCATACCAGAAGCAACTTGTCGTTGCACAAGTCGCTTCTAACATAATTAAAAAATGGAAACAATGGCAGAGCCACCTTAACTTATGCTAATGGGGAGATCTTTCACTGATCCAAACTGATGGGCAAGGTCCGTCCTGCCATTAGACAAAGTGAGGCAACCTCCCCAGATGGTAGGCACTAGAGCAAAGCAGAAGTCTACTGGCTTTTTCCATTGAATCCCCTGGCTTCTGCTTGAGAACAGAGTCCTGAGTCCATCATATGCCCAAATCAACAATCAGCATATCGCTCCACAACCCCCATGGAGACTTTGAAAAGCCATGCCTACTACCATAGTCCCCTGCAAAGAAATTGTTACCAAATGTTTCCTTTGTATGTCACTGCCATTACTGCCCTCTAGAACAGGGCTGTCCAACTTCTACCGGACCTTGGGCCGGAATTCCGGTCACTGATCACCTGGGGGGCCAAGCCCCTGGCTCCGCCCCCTCCCCGCCCCGCCCCTCCCCCGGCTCCGCCCCTCCCCATCCCCGGCTCCGCCCCCTCCCCACCCTCGGCTCCACCCCCTAATTACTTGTTGCATTATTAATTATAAAATAAATTGCAAAGGCACCTTCCCCCACCCCTCATGTTGCTGTGTTTCTGATTTAAACATGTTTTCATAGAATCATAGAGTTGGAAGAGACCTCATGGGCCATCCAGTCCAACCCCTGCCAAGAAGCAGAAAAATCGCATTCAAACATCCCTGACAGATGGCCATTCTGCCTCTGTTTAAAAGCCTCCAAATAAGGTGCCTCCACCACAGTCCTGGGCAGAGAGTTCCACTGCTTTGTATTGCTTCCCCCCTTTTAATTATATTTAATTATATTTTTAACATCAATTAAAATACAATTATACAGTAATAATAATAAAATAAAAGAATAAAAGAGAGGAAGGAAGGAAGATGGATGGAGGGAGGGGATAAATGGGGGAGGGATATAAATATAAATAAATTACATAATATTTGAACTGGATTATCCAAATCCACACTGCCATATAATCTGGTTTAAAGCAGATAACATGGGATTTTATTCAGCTGTGTGGATATGGCCTCAGAT
Organism: Anolis apletophallus; assembly: GCA_030556195.1. Classification (NCBI taxonomy): domain Eukaryota; kingdom Metazoa; phylum Chordata; class Lepidosauria; order Squamata; family Anolidae; genus Anolis; species Anolis apletophallus. Next base: position 91,811,721 of record JARBWK010000002.1, on the reverse strand, counting down.
AACCCAGGGCCCTTCCACACAGCCATATATCCTGAATATTAAGGCAGAAAATCCCACAATATCTGCTTTGAACTGGATTATGTGTGTCCACACTGCCATATATCCCAGTTCAAAGCAGATGAGGGATTTTTGCCTGGATATTCTGGGATCTTCCACACAGCCATATATCCCTGAATATCCAGGCAGGAAATCCCACAATATCTGCTTTGAACTGGATTATGTGTGTCCACACTGCCATATATCCCAGTTCAAAGCAGATAATGAGGGATTTTTGCCTGATATTCTGGCCCTTCCACACAGCCCTCTATCCCAGAATATCCAGGCAGGAAATCCCAGAATATCTGCTTTGAACTGGAATATGTGTGTCCACACTGCTATATATCCCAGTTCAAAGCAGATAATGAGATATTTGCCTGGATAGCCCTCCACACAGCCCTCTATCCCAGAATATCCAGGCAGGAAATCCCAGAATATCTGCTTTGAACTGGATTATGTGTGTCCACACTGCCATATATCCCAGTTCAAAGCTGATATTGGGAATTTCCTGCCTGGATATTCTGGGATAGAGGGCTGTGTGAAGGCACACCAGAATATTAAGGCAGGAAACCCCAAAATCCCAAGAGGAAGGGGAAAGGGGAGAGGAGGAGAGGAGGGGAAAGAGAGAGAGAGAGGAGAGAGGGAGGGAGGGAGGGAGGGAGGGAGAGAGTCAGGAGCAGAGGCAGACCGGAGACCCATCGGAGACTCTGCTCCGTGAGTGACACCCCTTACCTCGGCGAGGCCAGGATCTCCTGCAACCTCGAGGCAGGTGTGTGTGGCAGAGCCTGTTGCTTTCCCACACACATGGCTGGAGGTGCTGCACTATTTCCTCCCTCCCCTCTTTGTGTCTGATGGGTGCGCGCGCGCGCGTGTGTCCACACACACACACACACGCCCATCACACACAAAGAGGGGAGGGAGGAAATAGTGCAGCACCCCCAGCCGGGTGTGGGGGAAAGCAACAGGCTCTGCCTGGGGGAACCTCTCCTCCTGGCTCCCTCGCCCTCCCAATTTGGGAAGGGCACGGGGGACAGGCGGAGAAGCGTCCCCGAGGCGAGAGAGGGACAAGGGGCGGTGCAGGGAGGAGCTGGCTCTCTTCCTCCTCCCTGTACCGCCTACGTGTCCCTTTCTCGCCGGCACCCATGCAAACCGGATCGCATGGGCGCTGGCAAGGAACAAGGGGCGGTGCAGGGAGAAGGAGTCGGCTCTCTTCCTCCTCCCTGCACCGCCCCCTCCGTCCCTCTCTCGGCGCCACCCATGCGATCTGGTTCACAGCGGCGGCGCCGAGAGAGGGACGGAGGGAGTGGTGCAGGGAGGAGGAGCTGACTTAATTCCTCCTCCCTGCCCCGCCTCCCCCCCCCCCCGGCCGCCATTTTTAATTTTTTTAAAAAAAATTTTTTAAAAAAAAATTAAAATGGCGGCCGGGGGCATAGCGGGGGCCATGTCCAACAGGCTGGGGGCCGTGTATGGCCCCCGGGCCGCCTGGTGGACAGCCCTGCTCTAGAATGTTTCCAAGCACCACACTGTGCCTTCTAGTACTGTACCTCTGTGTTCATAAGGTATCTGATGTGGGGCATCAGCAGCATTTTTCTCATTCCAAAGACCCACATCATATGTGTGTTTGCTGGATACAATTTTTTCATTTTTGTAAACTCACATGCATAGTCAGTGTATTGCTCGTGGACTGGCACTCATCTACAAATTATCACATTGAGCAGCACTGCTCTATTACTAGTATATCCTCAACCCCAATCAGCTGCTTTGGTCTAAATCTTCTTGCCACATATGTACTTCTATTTATAAAGATATAATAGCCAACAATACAAATATGAAAAAGGTGGGAGTTACTGTATGGCTGCCGTGCAGGGCCAGCAAAATCTTCCATGTCAGTGGTATGGTGAATCCCATGTCAATTTAATTTCACACTTTTAAGAAACTGTGCAAGATGTTAAATCTATGTTGGGGTTCATCCCTCTAGACAGCTCTTTTCAAGTTTGGAATAAAACCCAAAAGAAATTGACTGCACTTCTGATATGGATGCTCCTGGTTATGTATCCATGGTGGTCTTATGCACATTTTACAAATATTTATGCATACTTCACAAATTCTCTCAACAAGAGAAATTGGCTCAAGCACTTGTTGAAATGTTGAAAGTCCAAAATTCACAGACTTTATTTTTACAGAATCTTCTCCCAAGATTGTTGAGGTTTTCTTTTTTATACGGGGCATTTTTGCACTAATGATCGTGGGGCAGTGGGCTAGCTTTATGAAGACTAACCAAGTTGGATATTGGGAGGAAAGAGTGACAAGGAGACTGGTGACTCAGGAAGCTAGACTGCTGGGGAAAATGGTTGCTAACAGGAACACAAACTGATCTTGAGAGAAACAGAAAGAAACAGAGCTGAATGCAGCTCGCTCCAAAGAAAAGGGAACTCAAAATATTTCATTTACTACTTGATTACCCAAGGATTGAAAAATGGGCACAAGATTAACTTTGGGTTTGTCCACTTTTCGTTATAAAATGGGTGGGTCCCACTTTAAAAGGAAGGAAACTAGGACAAAAATTTCATGCAGCCATGAATGCAGCTGTTGTTCAAAAAGAACCAAAGGATGATATAGCCAACAATGAGCTTGAGACAACAAATGTTAGGACCTCTACTTTTACAAGGGTTAGGGGTGCAAAACCTTGGGAAAAGTAAGAAAATGTAAATTGTACTTGTTACATGTTGTATGTTGTATGTAATTGTACGTGGAACCGGCAGGGACTGTCTGCCGTATGTGTGATGTAATCCACTCTGAGTCCCCTTCGGGGTGAGAAGAGCGGAATATAAATAAAGTGTATTATTATAAAATGTGTTTTTGTTGGGTTTTTTTTTAAAAAGCACTATTTTTAAACTAAGAAAACACCTTCCTAGGAATCTTTAGACACTAGGTAATGTGACTTTATTGTCAGCATCCACCAGAAGTTGATTATAGAGACATGTTGGAAGGCTTACCACCTCATCACACTTACAGTCCATCCCGTCCTGTCCCCCATCCCCTCCCCCATTTTACAAGCAGCCATTGTAAATTTACTGGGATTTGCGGCTGCCATCAGATGACCTCTGGGTTGTCACTCCTGTCCCCCAGTCACAGAACTACAGAGCAATCGTGAAATTGGGCAGATCTGTAAACATGGGGAGAAATCATGAATTTAGCTAAAATTGTGCTAAGGACCTGTTATTTTGGTTCAAAACTATGTGATGGGGTCCATAACAGTCTCTGTTTGGTTTCGGAGCTTGACATAGTGAAAAGGAGTGTTCCGATGGGTGGTCCTTAGTAGCTGGTTTGTCATCCCTCTTTAAGTGCATAATAACGCCTTCCCTTCGCAAATTTCTTTTTTAAATTATTAATGACAGATATAGCATAATAGAGGAATTTTAGAACAGAGAACGGGCAGTTTTCTTTTGCTGGTTTGTTCCAATAATAATATTGTACTTTGCGGAGAGCTGCCACCACTGTTTATAAAAATGCGTGATTACTCCTTCCTAGCATACCTGTTTCAAGGATCCAATGGGCTTTGATGCAGAATGATTGCACTCCATGGCAAGCAATGGTTTAAAACGGCATCCCTGTCTCCAAGGTCCAATAGAGTTTGATGCAGAGTAATTGCATCCCATGGAAAGAGATTCTGGCAGATTTGCATGAAAAAGAAAAAGCTGGGAACAGAGACGTCTTGCCTATGTGTGATAAAGAAGATAGTGGGTGCCTACAAGTTTGATGAGAGGAGAATGAATGAAAATGAGCAAGGGAGGACTGGAAAGTACGCTCAGCTCACGATTCCTCTCTTTACTTAACGATGCCTCTCAATACTGCCATCTGATAGGGTCCCTAAAGATCCCTGGAGATAACATGACCAAATCTATTAATAACCAAATCTGCAAAAGTTAAACCCACAAAAGTGGGAGGTCACTGTAGTACTTATGATGGTGATATTAAAGAGAGGTCAGGCCACTATTAAGAACTCCAGAAAAGTGAATTCCAGATATATTGAGAGAGATTTAGATCCCTTCGTTTCCAAAAGGATTCAGGGGCTCTTTTATTTTACATAACTATAGCACTATAATAGCTTCATTCAATGGAATAGGGGAATTTGTATTCGAGGGAGGACCCTTCGGGTTGAGAAGGGCAGCATATAAATACCATAAATACCATAAATAAATAAATCCTTTGGAACTCTCAGCCAGAGAGTGCCTTAACAAACTACAAAGTGGAATCATAGTACTATAATTGTTTGCTGTGGAAGCCCCCTCAGACATACCTTAGGGACGGTCTCTCCCCTATCAACCCCAGTGGTCACCTCGATCTTCTCAAGAGAATCTCCTATATATACCGGACCCTAGAGAAATTCGCCTGGAGGTCACTAGGCAGAGAGCTTTTTCAGCCACCGCCCCAAAACTGTGCAACTCTCTGCCACCCGACATCCGAGCCATGTGTGAATTGAGTTGTTTTACTGTCACACTGAAGACTTGGCTCTTTGGCAGAGCATTTGATTAGTGGTTTTAATGGTGATTTAAGTGTTTTATTGATTTATTCTGTAAGTCGCCCAGAGCACCGTTGGTGGAGGGCATCTAAGCAAGTAATAAATTGATTGATTGATTGATTGATTGAGATCAGGTTAAGCAATTGCCAACTTAATCTATACTAGGGACAAATGTCTCATCTACCCAGTCAAGAGATTTCCTAGAACAAAGTACAGAATCTGAGAGCAAAATAAATAAACAATTACAGCAACACAAGATAAACTAATGCAGGCCACAAGTGGACTCCTTCAATCGCATACAAGGAACCACAGGCAAAAAAAACCATATCATATCCTTTTATAGCTGATATAAAATAAAGCCACACCAAAGTTATATCTCATGTAAAATGACAGGATAACAACTCTTATATTGTGTCCTTTATATGCTTAACTTCATACAGAAAAGATTAAATACTTATGGAAAAATTTCCCTGGTTCACACCAGGAAGTAGAGTAACAGGAACTGCAATAAACCAGGAATAGCATAATCAAGTGCTATTGGGCAGTTTTCAAAATGAAGGCTGCGTTTGATGTGTGGCATTACGCATTTTCAGGAATTGTCATTTTAAGGAAAGCTGTCTTAACTATCATCAGTGGCCCAGTGGCAAAATGGGTTAAACCCTTGTGCCAGCAGGACTGAAAACTGACAGGTTGGAGGTTTGAATCTGGGAGAGCACGGATGAGCTCCCCCTGTCAGCTCCAGCTCCCCATGCCGGGACATGAGAGAAGCCTCCCACAAGGACGGTAAAACATCAAAACATCCGGTTGTCCCCTGGGCAATGTCCTTGCAGACATTCAATTCTCTCACACCAGAAGCAACTTGCAGTTTCTCAAGTTGCTCCTGACATGGAAAAAACCCCTATAATCTATTGAACTCTATTTCTCAATCTGTCTTTATAATCTTCCTTTGTCTCAGAACTGGGAACCAAGGTATTTCATAATTATATTAAAGCAGGTAATACATAGAAATAGATAAAACAATCAGCAGTAAACTGTTGGGTATGTTAGATCAAAATTAAACAACATATCAAAACTTTATTGAATTAAAAGCAATTTAAAAATAGATAACTTTGTTTTTTAAAAAAGCATAGCATCGCTCTATTCTTGACAGAGAGTTAATTGCCGAAAGGTCTTTGATGGCCAGTGGGAGATTTTTTGCTGGCATCCCCAAAGAGAGATCCAGTTTAACCACCCTTGAGTTACAGATGCTGGGAGCCAGGTGGACTTCTGGAAATACAATACTACACTCCAGCTTGTAGCAGCACTGATTTAAAAAATTAAACTTTTCAGATCAAGTCAGCACTTTTACCCTGAGATTCATTTATTCTGGCATGCAGTGGAGGGGATCCTAAGATCTAAGACATGGCCCACTGATTCAACTACATGCTCACCATCTTCTAAAAACTGCTTCTTAATGCCACAGCTGATATTTTATAAAACTGAAACAATGCCACAAAATTGCTAGCTATATTCTGTCAAATAATATTTCGTGGATTTATGTATTTGAAAATGCAAATTATGATAATTTTGTAAAATGTAAAGGAGCAGAAGAGCTCAGACTCATCCTGTAAAATTAAACAATGACCATATTCATGAGTATGAGACAGTGCTGTGGAGTCTCTTCTTCAGGAATTCCTGAATGAGAAAAACGAGTGAGAAGAGCTGTGGAGAGTCTGACAAAAAACATCATTCATTGCCTCATCGATTTAGCTTGTGCTGCAAGTTGTGTTTGGCACAGTTGGGCTGTGTTCTAGAAGAAGACTGGAATGGTGCTTTTGTAAGCAGTCTTCTTGGTCTTTTGTGCTTGGACAACACAGGCAGGATTCAGGATCCGTTTAACCGGGGCACGTGGGGTGAACTGGGATATTGTAATATCCCTAGTACCGATAGCTTTAAGCTGTTTCTGGTTCTTTATGCTGTCACTAAAATGAACAACAGCCATCTAAAACACAGCCCATTACTCACTATTGACTGAAATGCCAAAGTTAGACAATTACTTTAAAAACTGATTATACTTGTCATTTAAAAAAAACCCTCAGTGGCAGTTGATTTTCATTTGTTGGATTTGGGTGGGTATACTTACAGGTACTGCTCCCTTGAGCGAGGGGTCATATTGCAGAAATATTGTATGCCAGCCAGGGCCGTAGCCAGGATTTTGATTCGGGGGGCTGAGTTTGGTTCGGGGGCTGAGACTGGGTGGAAGAGGGTCTACCCTAGCAAACCTTTTGTATTGTTATCCCAATAACCCCAGGAATGTGGGATATAATGAGCATGGTGATCAGATCATGATATGAATAAACATAACAGTTTAAATAATGTACCAGTAAGGCCTTTTCACGGACCACCCTGAGAATTTCGGGGGGGGGGCTGAAGCCCCTTAGCCCCCCCCTGGCTACATGCCTGATGCCAGCTATATATTGCTCTATAGCAGAAAACAGTCTGAGAGCAACTGTCATTTTACATTTTAGAGGAGACATTCCCTGCACTCAAATGTAAGAAATTACAAATACAGTGTAACTATGGGTTTGGATACCATTTTAATTGAGTCTTATGCAATCTTGGGATGCAATCTTAGTGAGTAGGCACTTAGAATTTTTGCAGAATTAAGGCAATTAAAGTGTTTTTCAACTGCTATCATCGTCCTATGTGAAGACACCTTAAAGTTCATGAAACACAAAGTTCATGAAGGAGAAAGGGAAATTGAAACAAAGGGAGCAGGAACACTCAGGCAGAAGTTGTTTGATAACTTAGCCATTCCCCCAAGCTGAATTGCCTCATTACGAGTTTGGTACAATTGGCTACTGGGTGACAATGGAAGAGCAAGCCAAAGGTTGGTGGAGCTGGCTTCTAAGGAGGGCTTGATGAAGGTGGACTGACCTTGTTCACCCCCACTTCCTCAACCTGGTGGGACATCTATTGAATGAACAGCTCACAGGTAAAAAAAAAAGTCCAATGGGTAGTGGTGATAATTGTTTTTGCTGTTGCCACTGCTGTTTCTGTAGGATGTAAAACAAAGTCTTTACACACCGTGCACTACAAATCCACTGGCAAAAATACTCCTAAATATTGAATTCTTTCTGATGATGTTTTATTTGGGCATATGGTGCATTTCTGCGAGGAAGTTGCCAACCTTATTAAAATGAAAATTAAGTTCCTTCAGCATTCAGAACAAGAGTGTAGGAATTAGATGTCACTATCTCCCTTAGGAGCCCGGCAGAAGCCACAGATCCTAGATCTTCCATGTTATCCAGGACCCTCAATTATCAATTCCTCTGCTTACCCAGCTGAAGTGGCCCATGTTTTTCTTTTTCTTTTTCGGCAATGGATTGGAGTATAGCTGAGGAATATAGAACTGATGATTTACAGCAGACAAGAGTGCCCCCTGTTGATTCAAGGACAGAATTGTTGGGAGTAAAAAAGTAAACCGACATAAAATGTTTTACTATGTCATGACTGCAAACCTGTTCATTTCTTACTTGCTATTTATCAGAATAAGACAGTTGCTTCAGGTGGCAAATACTGGGAGACAGCAACAGATGTTGGAAGAGAGAGCATTGTGCCAGGCCATTTGTGTTCTCTAAACTAGACTTTGTATGTTGTAGGCTATGCTGTTCCATAGCCACCCTTGAAGACAGGTTCAACTAATTCAGTTGAGGCAGATTGTATAGGTGGAGTGAGGGACATTATGTTCTGCATCTGAGGGAGGCAAAATTTCCTGGTCTAACAATGATGTAATATATTGGAGTGCTGTGGAGCAAATATAGTGGGAAATGGTGCTTAATAATGAGAATTAACAGAATCTCTAGATGAAATTGTATGTAATATACAAAGGTCACCTTTTAACACAACACACACCTGCTTCTTGGAAACCATTTTCCTGGGATACTAACCAGCAGTTTTACAGTGTCTGCAGGAACAGTACAATCATGGTATTTATTTACTTCAGTTGAATACCGCTTTTCTCACCCCAGGGGTGAGGGGGACGGGACGGACTCAAAACAGTTTCCAACATATTTATGGCAAAATTTAATGCCTCACAAACATATAAAACCTAACATATAGCAACAATAACATAACTATCAATCTATATAAATAAAAATGTAATCTTCATTTGTGGGATTAACATAACTCAACAACCACTGGATTGCATATTTGAAAATTTCACAATAAAAATTATATATATAAAAAAAACTCAACAACCACTGGACAAATTGCCACCAAATTTGGCCACAAGACACCTACTAACCCAAGGAGTGACCATCACTCAAAAATTGATTTTGTTATTTGGGAGTTGTAGTTGCTGGGATTTATAGTTCACCTACAATCAAAGAGCATTCTGAATCCCACCAACAACAGAATTGGGGCAAACTTCCCACACAGAACCGCATGACCAACAGAAAATACTTAAGGTCATCCAGTCCAACTCTTTTCACCAGGGCAAGAAAACGTAATCAAAGCCCTCCTGACAAAGAGCCACCCAGCCATAGATATATGATTCACACACACAGAGAGAGATATAGTATCATAGATTTGAAAGGGACCCCTAAAGAAGGATAATTATATTTTGCATGTTCCACAGTAGGCAAATCAAACAATCTCACATCCCTGGCTCGCAATGAGCCCACGAGGCACGCGTGAGCTTTTTAAAAGGGCAGTGGCTGCTGTTATTGGGTCTGTGGCTTCTGTGGCTTCAGGGGTTGTGGGTTGTGATGGTGTGCAGGGATCTATGTGATTTTCAGTGCAGGGCCAAGGTGATGAAACTCTGGAAAAGCAGTTAAGAGAATTTAGTTTTTCTGAGAGTCCAGTGGGCGGGAATTGAGACACCTGGCTTGCTGATTCTAGCCGCAGCTGTGACTTTCCCAGGGAAAAGGGAGGGAAATGTTAGAATGTTGAGATCTTGATATTAGCCCTGTAAAGGTTGAAATTCAGTTCCTGGTCAACTTTTGATTCTACTGCAAGCAGTTCCATGAACTCCTGATTTCATGATTTTTTGGTCATTCATGACAGAACTTTGAACTTGCCTTTTTGGGACTAACCTAGTTTTAAGTTCTGTTGCTTCTTAGTGGATTTATATTCAGAGACCTTACAACTTAATTAGCCTGAGGCTTTGGGAACATTTCCTGGGATTTTCTCGTATGCTTTTTCCTTGGCTATTTTCATGTTTACTGTGGGTTTTTTGGGACATTGTTTACTTCAATAAATAGACTGTTATTTCCAGCCATGGTTGTGTGACTCTTTAAAGGGCCCTGGTTCTTGGACGGTGTGAGACAGCTGTGCCGAAACCTCTCCCCTTCCCACATGGTTTCCCCTCAGTGGCTGGAGGCAAGCATCCTAGCGTGTAAGCTGCTGCTTGCCTTCAAATGCTGAGTCTTTTGCGATTCACTTCCTGAGTTGGAACAAAGATGGCAACAGTGGCTTCGGAATGGCAAGGATACTTCCGGGTTCCCAAATCGCTTCGAAATGGCTTAAAAAAGAAATTTCATCAGAATTTAATCCAAATTACAAAAATTCCAACTGGACCTAACCATGCCTACTAGCCAAATCTGAGTAAGTCTCAGTTGAGCAATATCTAAAAGACTGCATGCCTCCCATCTTTGCATTAAAAGATTAATCATATAATACATCTGAGCAACCTTCATGGAAAAACCCATATGGAAGACTTGCAAATAGCTGGATAGCTTGTTTTATTCCATTGTAACCTAACAGCCACAACATTTGTTTAAAAAGCTTGAAAGGGAAATCTTAATTTATTTTAGAACAACCATTTCAATAGGAACATTTATTCCTGTTTGTTTCAAATATTGGCAACTACAATTCATCAGGGTAAGGTAAAGTATAAATGGAAACACAATGGCTTCTTGTTATCCATTGAGGTTTGTTTCCAGGAATCTCCATAGACATCAAAATTGATGGATGCTCAAGTCCCAATATGTGTAATGGCGTTGTAAAATGGCATTCTATAGATAGAATTGTAAAATTACAGTTTGATTTCGGAATTAAAAATAATAATTTCAAATCACAGATGGTGGAATCTGGATGTAAAAACGATGGCTACAAAGGGCCGACTGTATACAGTGGAACTACATTTATGTTGTGTTGAAATGGAATACAGTGTTCCCTCGCTAGTTTTTGGTTTGCTTTTTGCAAACTCACTGTTTCACAGATTTCAAAAATATTAGTTTAAAATATATATCATGGTATTTTTGCTATTTTGTGAGGTTTTGCCACTGCCACTCTCCAAGGCGTTTTCCCTCCTCAGTCCTCCCTCCAGCCTTGAGGGGCCTTTCCTTCCTTTCCTTCACTTTATTTTAAGTTTAGAAATATAGTGTATAACTACTAAAATAATGTATAAATATTGAAATAAATAGAGTATCCCTACATCACGTTTTTTCAGTTATTGCGGGAGGTCCTGGAACCTAACCCCAGCAATAAGTGAGGGAACACTGTAGCTACAAATTAAAGCTAAAGAATTATTATCATGTTGACTAGACATCCTCAATGTTAATGCCGCAATAATATAAGGAAACAAAAAAGGGAAGATATCTCGGTCACAATGAGCGTACAAAGTGTTTATAAAGTTAGAGGAGAACAAAAAAATTATGGACAAGCCAAAAATAACAAGTGATAAAGATGACTGCTGGTTTGTGAATCTTACCACCTCATCACATAGGAGTTTTTGGCCCCTTACCATGCTGGGGCTTCTCTTCGGCCACAGATCCAGATGCACTGCATCAGATGACACAGGCCGAGGCCCCACCCCATTAGTTAAAGAAATGACAAGGAAGTATTTCAAAAGCTGCCTTGCCACCACAAAGATTCCCCTGTCTTTTTGGTAGTTTCAATGGAGCTACATGCTATTTCTATGCTTTCCCCTGTCTGAAGTGACAGGGCACCAATGTGCCTTGCAGCAGTTATGCCACCCTCCCCCCACCATGTGATAGGGGAGAGGGAGGGTGCATGGCTCGCTGCAAAATCACCACTTGTGCCTTCCATTTCACTGGTGATTTTTGGAAAAATGAAACTAAATTAGGAGGGGGAGGGTCATCAGTGTGATGAGGTCCTAAGTATTATTATTTTTACATCATAGAACATTTTGAAAAATATTGGAAAGAGGATGCTCTGCTACCAGCCATTAGATGGCAATGGCATAACAAGAATATTACAAGCAGAAATTTCAACAGCACAAAAAAATGAATGTTTACTTTAATTCACTGCCATACTGTTGCTTTTACAGTTTCATTGATAAAAATACAGTGATTGGGCCAAGCTAAGCCCTTACACAGTATTGTAAGCTTTATGTGGGTAATAGCACTATTTTGCATTATTTTAAACTATAAAGTGGCCTTATTAAAACATATCCAGTTGTCCTAGAGGGCCTAGATTAAATATGATTATTGGCTCCATCTAAGTTAATATTGTTTATTCCAGGGATGGGAGGTTTATAGCCCTACAGATGTTGTTGGATTGCAACTTCCATCAGTCCAACCCAGGAAAGCCAAAAAATGAGGGGTAATAGCTGGAGTTTCAGTTCATCTGTTGGCATTTTTTAAGTTTGTCATTTCTTAAGTGAATGTAAGTAAATGTAGGAATCAGACCCAAGCATGCTACAAGTAATGACAATCAATCCAGCTGGTTAATCTTATGTAATTTGCAGCTAGGGTGGAGTAGTTGTAAAAGTACTAAAGGGGTACAATGTTTCTATGTTGTTTGAGGGTTGGAGAGTCAGTGTTGAAGGAGTGTGTTTAAGAGAAAGCTGCAAAGTTCCTGAAGAAGAAGGAAAAAGCTTTTTTAAGCAAGAAGACTTCAACTGCTTTGGAGTTGCTGGCAGAAAGGTTTGAAGAAGAGTTCCTGTATTGTAAATATTCTTTTATATAAAGTCCTTTTTTCTGCTACAAAGACAATTGGTGTACCCAGGGCCGTAGCCAGGATTTTGATTCGGGGCTGAGTTTGGTTCGGGGGGCTGAGACTGGGTGGAAGAGGGTCTACCCTAGCAAACCTTTTGTATTGTTATCCCAATAACCCCATTAATGTGGGATATAATGAGCATGGTGATCAGATCATGATATGAATAAACATAACAGTTTAAATAATGTACCAGTAAGGCCTTTTCGCGGACCACCCTGAGAATTTCGGGGCTGAAGCCCCTTAGCGCCCCGGCTACATGCCTGGGTGTATCTCTTCTCTTTAAACCAGAGAGGGAGAGTTTTTGCCAAGAAGGGGTTGTTTCCTGTTGCTGCATATAGAACCTTTTAAATTATGCTGCAACTAAATAAGATTATTGGCTCCATCTAAGTCAATATTGATTCTTCCAGAGATGGGAGGTTTATTGGACTGCACCTTCCATCAGTCCAACCCAGCAAAGTCAAAAATGAGGTGTAATAGCTGGAGTTTTGAGTTTATCAACATCTGAAGAGTCCCAATTATCCCTCTTCAACACCAGCAGCACCTCTTCAAGGACGCTGGCAGAATTTCCTCCTAGCCTTGCTAAATCTGTATACCTTAATAAAATGGAATGTTTGTATGTATGTGTGCGGAGGGCGGAAGGGTGGGAGGGCGGAAATATGGCAGCGTTCTGATTGGCAGCCACTTTCACAGGCCACAGCGACCAGCGCGGGTGATGGACCTGCACCAAACTTGGTACACATAACCCCCCTAACCCCCTTTATGTCCTGGTGCGGTTCGGGGACATGACACACGGATTATGGGATTTGTAGTACTTTCTAACACTTTGGTTCCCACAGACCACTGAGGCCACCAAAAAGGACCAATACAGACCACGCTTAGCACACACAGCCCCCATGACCCACTCTACGTCCTGGTGCAGTTCGGAGGAGTGTGGACCATGGATGATGGGACTTGAAGTACCTCTACTCACTTCCCAAGTCCGCTGCAACCCTCATCCAATCGCTGATTGAGACCACACTTGGCAAACATAACCCCCATGACTGTCTTCACGTCCTGGTGAGGTTCGGGGGAGGACTGACAATGGATGATGGGATTTGTAGTACTTTCACACCCCTCTGTTCCCACAGACCACTGCGGCCCCCAACAAACACCGAGAAAGATCACACTTGGCACACAGAGCCCCAGTGACCCACTCTACTTCCTACTGAAGTTTGGAGGGGGGCAGAACATGGATGATGGGACTTGCAGTGCCTTCACTCACTTTCCAAGACTGCTACAAACCTAATCCAATGACTGCTCAACACCAAACCTGGCACACAGAGCCCTCATGACCCACTCTACATCCTGGTGCAGTTTTGTGTGAGACGGACCACGGATGATGGGACTTGAAGTACCTTCACTCTCTTCCTAAAAACAATGCAACCCTCATCCATTCACCAATACAGACCAAACTTAGCACACAGAGCCCCCATGACCCAATCTACACCCTACTACACTTTGGGGGAGGGTGGACCAGAGATGATGGGACTTGCACTACCTTCAGTAATTTAATGATACCATTGCAACTCCCAATAATGATGGATCAAGACCAAACTTGGCACACAGAGCCCCCATGACCCACTCTACATCCTGCTGCACTTCTCAAATCACCCGGGCACCGCCGGGTCCCCAAGCTAGTCTTATATTTATTTATTTACTAGCTGAGGACCCGGCGGTGCCCGGGTTATTTGAGGAAGGCATTGTGTGCCAAGGTTGGTTCCTATTAGATGTGTATGTGGCTTGCAGTGGTCTCAGGAAGTTAGTGAAGGTACTACAAGTCCCATTGGCCATTGGCCATCCCCCTCCCAACAGCACAGGATGTAGAGTGGGTCATGAGGGCTTTGTGTGCCAAGTTTGGTCTTCATTAGTCATTGAATGAGGGTCGCAGCAGTCTTGGGAAGTGAGGGGAGGTACTTCAAGTCCCATCATTCGTGGTCCATCCTCCTCAATACTGCACCAGAATGTAGAATGAGTCATGGGGGCTCTGTGTGCCAAGTTTGGTCTTGATCAGTGTTTGGATGAGGTTGGCAATGGTCTGGTGAAATGAGTGGAGGTACTTCAAGTCCCATCATCCGTGGTCCGCCACACAAAACTGCACCAGGACGTCCATTGGGTCATGGGGGCTTTTTGTGCCAAGTGTGGTCATGATTATGCCCTGGATGAGGGTCGCAGCGGGCTTGGGAAGTGAATGGAGGTACTTGAAATCCCATCCTTCATGGTCCATCCTCCTCTAAACTGCAGTAGGATGGAGTGTGGGTCATGGGGGTACTGTGTGCCAAGTTTGGTCTTGTGGTTCAGGGCCGCCTTGGTCTGTGGGGAATGAAGAGTTTGAAAGTACTACAAATCTCATAACCTGTGATGGTACTTCAAGTCCCATCATCCATGGTCCTCCCTACTCCAAACTGCAGTAGAATGAATCATGGGTCATAGGGGCTCAATGTGCCAAGGTTGGTTACTGTTAATTCAGGCCATACACAATGTCCCATTAACTGAGGCCTAGTCAGGGAAATCAAGTTAATGAAGCCATACTGTAAATTTTGGGCCTGGTTTGTGATTTGTAGGGGCGACAGTGTTTTCTGGGAAGTGAAGTGGGATGCAAATCCCATCATTCGTGGCCCATCCTGCCCTAAACTCTCTTTTGGGGCCTGGCTATACACAATGTCCTATTAACTGAGGCCTAGTCAGGAAAATCAAGTTAATGAAGCCTTACTGTAAATTTTGGGCCTGGTCTGTGATTTGTAGGGGCTACAGTGTTTTCTGGGAAGTGAATTGGGATGCAAATCCCATCATTCGTGGGCCATCCAGCCCTAAACTCGCTTTTGGGGCCTGTAATGTTCTGGCCTGTTCTGCTGGTAATTGGTAACTTTAAAGGCGGAATGGCAGGCAGCCATTTTCTAAAAGCTGAGGGGAGGAGAAAACAGGATTCCATTTTGTTTTCACAGAGCCAAGTGGGGAGGGAATGTTGATGGTGCATTTTCCCCCCTCAGTGGGAAGAAATCCTGTTGTTTGAATGTAGAGGCCTGGATTCTGGGATGCTGGCTAATCTGTGGCTATCAATGCCCTCTGTCTGGTGCCTTAGAATTTTGGAGTGCCAAGGCTGGCCAATCAAAGGACTTTATGCAAATAGCTGGCACTTAGAATTTTGGAGTGCCAAGGCTGGCCAATCAAAGGACTTTATGCAAATAGCTGGCACTTAGAATTTTGGAGTGGCGAGGCTGGCCAATCAAAGGACTTTATGCAAATAGCTGGCACTTAGAATTTTGGAGTGGCGAGGCTGGCCAATCAAAGAACTTTATGCAAATAGCTGGCACTTAGAATTTTGGAGTGCCAAGGCTGGCCAATCAAAGGACTTTATGCAAATAGCTGCCACATATCGCTGTGGCCTGTGAAAGTGGCTGCCACATATCCGCCCTTACGCCCTCCCGCCCTCCGCACACATACATACAAACATTCCGCTTTATAAAGGTATACAGATACAGATTATTCCATCTTGTATTCCGCTCCTCCCTGCAGGCTCGGGGCAGATAACAGCATATAAAATAGGCTGACATGTGACATCCATGCAGCCATACAATAAAACACAAGCATAAAACGCAACATCATATCCCAAGACATAAAATAAAATACAATGGCATTCCCTGGGCCAGGGTACCGATTACACAGGAGAAATTACGCTGGGTTTGTTTGCCTAATCAAAGGCTAGTCTAAAAAGGCTACCTGGTCTCTGTTGACTACCCATTTTCAAGAAGCAGCATTGAAGCAAATATAAAGCAGAGACATCCCGGTGTGAATCAGGGCCCCTTGTACATGTAGGCAAAGTGTGCTACAGCTTAGCTGGAGCCCTTCACTTCTTTCAAGCATGTTGTCATGGGAGACTAATTTTACAAAAAATAATATTCTTTGTCCTGTTGATAATTTGCAAATCCTTGAAGGTGCACATAAGCATGGGTTGTGTAAGTATATGCTGAATTTGACTGGGTGGACACTGGTGATAGTATGATAGCTGGGTCCCAGTGCTGCTAGTGTTATGTCGATAGTGCAACTGGGATTGTGAATGAGGGGAAAAAACACGTGTCTGACCATGTGGTTGAGAGAGGGGGTAGACTGAGAGATGCTGGGCGGGGGGGGGGTCTCAAATATAGTTTGTTGTTGTATTAGAAGGAAGGATAGAAAGGAGGAGGGGGAGAAATAGGAGGAGTGGTGTAAAATGACCCTAATCCAGTTTATTGAGCAGTTTCGGACAATGGAGCTGCCCCTGAGTTTTTGGCAAGGACAGTGAATTTGTGCCAAATGCCCTCGAGTTTGTGGTCAGCCTGAATATGGGCTAGAAGCAACATTGAACCGTTTAATATTTTGGGGGAGATTCCTGGTTTC
This sequence comes from Anolis apletophallus, assembly GCA_030556195.1. Taxonomy (NCBI): domain Eukaryota; kingdom Metazoa; phylum Chordata; class Lepidosauria; order Squamata; family Anolidae; genus Anolis; species Anolis apletophallus. The sequence goes on along the minus strand of JARBWK010000002.1, from coordinate 91,794,806 downwards.
TATCCCATGTAAGGACTTCTGAAACAGTTTCCCAAACTGTTGTTTATCATTTTTCATTGAACTGTTACATTCCTTCACTATTATCTGTGTGTCCCCTGCATTAAATTTCTTCAGTAGTATCGTCCCCTGCCTGCATTTCACAATCTGCGTACTCGAAGCAGCGTTCCAGAAACAGCGTAACACTCGCAGCACTGGGACCCAGCTATCCTACTATTACCTGGACACCTTACCCAACCCTGTTTCTTTGAAGATGAAGAAGAAAAATATAGTTTTACCATAAAAAGCAAAAGGTAATGAGGGAAGCAAGCCTCAGTGATCTTGCATCTTCAAATCATGGGACTGTGATGATCTTTCTGTCAGGGTTGCCTGAGCCATTTGTTTACCTAACGACCCAGGCATCGACCGCCATCTGATAAGGAGAACATCTGGCCGGCTTCCGGCCTTTGAAATGCTGATCGCCGGAAGAAAGGACAAATGGGAGGAGGAGAGAGGCAGGGGGTTGGGCCAGGAGGGTTTGAATGTGTGGACAGGCGGGAAAAGGCCAGTTCGGTCTTTGACCGCCCTGGGTTAAGGATCAAATAAACTACCTTTCCTTTCAAAGAACTTTGGAGTGAGCGTGGAGTGTTTGAACGCCTACCGGAGCTGACACTTTCAGCTGTGATATTCCAGCATCCCTTGCTATGCCAGGAATAACTCTTGCAGTTCTTCCTACCTGGTCTCTGTTGACTACCCATTTTCAAGAAGCAGCATTGAAGCAAATCTATTGTGTCATTGCCTGATTTGGTCTTTGGGCCCTTTGGAGTGATCACACAAGTGTTCTCTGATGATATTTTTTGACTTGTCACAAAATTATGCTTAGCAATTCCGAAGAAACTGAACTTCCCACCTCTGTGCCTGTCTTCCACATTATCCTGTCCACAGTAGCATAAGAAATTCTCACCAGCATTGCCTTGAAGGTTTTCCAGGTCAGGTCATTCTATTTTTCTCAAATACAACTGAAAGGATAGTTCCCAAACTCTGGCATTTTTTTGTAGTGTTTCTATTCATATTTCCACTGACGATTCATTATACTGAAACTTATCCCCATGAAGCTATTTAATATTCACTCAGAGTTTCTCCCCCTGCACTTAATTAAAACAGGGTATAATTCAGAATTGGTGTGACTAATTGAAACAATGATGCCTTGTTTAACCATGTACTATGTATATTAGAGAGAATCTAATGGCCTTTTTGTTTGGTTGTTAATAAACTGCAGAAGGCTCAGCAAGTGAAGAGCTTCTCCTTTTTTATGAAAACAATAAGAGGTGAAGAGCTCCTTTTTCTTCTTGTCATATGAACAATGTGGACAGCTTGGATATGTACCTTCTAACTCAAAGGTCTCATCTCTGTATATCCCTGTGCCATAAAAAACAAAACAGAATTGCATTCATTAGTGGCCTGCAGGACCTGTAAGAAGGGATTTTTGCTGGTACATTGGTTCAGGGTCCAGAGAGCCATGAATTTCTGATGGCCTTCTCTCTCTTCAAAAAGGAAACCTCAAAACCTTAGGTAAAGAGGTAAAGGTTTTCCCCTGACATTAATTCCAGTTGTGCCCGACTCTGGGGGTTGGTGCTCATCTCCAATTCTAATCCAAAAAGCCAGCATTTTCCATAGACACCTCCAAGGTCATGTGGCCAGCATGACTGCATGGAGCACTGTTACCTTCCTGCTGGAGCGGTACCTATTGATGTACTCACATTTGCATGTTTTAGTACTGCTAGGTTGGCAGAAGCTGGGGCTGATGGCGGGAGCTCACACCGCTCCCCGGATTTGAACTTGTGACCTTTCAATCAACAAGTTTAGCAGCTCAGCGATTTAGCCCACTGCACCACCAGGGGCTCTCAAAAACTTACAGTACCCTTTTATTGTATTCTTTGACAAAGCTTAACTAACCTAGAGCTCTTCTGGTATTTTCTAGGCTTTTTACTGGTGCTGGTCTATTTTTTCTATGAAACAAACAGGTCATTTCACCCCATTGTATGAGATGTATTCATTTCTGAATTCTGGTTGTTGCTCGCAGCTCACATTGACACTGTAACCAAGAAGTTCCCACTGTTATAAGATCTCATTTGGACCTTAAATTCTCAAATTTGAGAAGAATGGTCTTGTTCCATCTTGCAACATTTCTCTTGGCGGTTCTGAACATGTTAATGTGACACAGCCACACTGTCTAACTCTAACTGCTACAGGTTTATATTATTTTAATTCTCTGCTGGGGAGCTCTAGTCCACTCTCCTGGATTGCCAGTATTTGGTAGAAACTCTAAGCTTCTACCTAAACTACAAAATTCAGAATTCCATGGGACTGAGTCATAGCAATTAAAATGGTGTGTGACTGCTATCATTGCAAAACACTTACAATTGTATAGCCATAATTGTACAATTGTAATTTCCTGAGTGGAAAATTATGTTTTTGTGGCATAAAACCTATAATTCACTTGCTTCCCATGCTGTCTAAAGGATTCTGAGATCGATAGTTCTGTAAAAAAAAAGCACCTCCATTTACTAGTGTCACCCAACATACACAGTTCAAAAGGAAGCAGACCAGAAGTAGCCCGTGCATCCTTAAATGTGTGCTCTCTGATTTGATAGTTCTTTTGTTCACACTGCATATGAATAACACAATAATAATATATATTTATAATACTGGTTGAAGGTTTTGGCTCTGGGATTCTGGGAGTTGTAGTCCATTGTAGTTGTAGTCCATTGAACTGCTTGGAAGGACTGCAAGACCCTCTAAGCAATATAATTAATAGCTCCTTCGAACAAGGGGTCTTTCTGGACAATTTAAAAGAAGCTGTAGTTTGCCCTCTGTTGAAAAAACCAAATTCTAGATCCCACGATTATCGACCAGTCTCTAACCTTCTCTTCCTGGGTAAGGTGATCGAGCGGGCAGCACTCGGGAAACTACAACAGTTCATAGACAATACTGGCATCTTGGATCCCTTTCAGTCCGGCTTCCGCCCAGGTCATGGGACAGAGACAGTGCTGGTAGCCATCACAGATGATCTTCGCTGCCAGCTCGATAGAGGGGGATCGATGCTGTTAGTGCTCCACGATCTCACAGCAACGTTTGATACTATGGATTATGATCTGCTGATCCACCCCTCTCCATGTCTGGAGTTCGCAGCCTGGCCCTCAAATGGCTTGATTCATTTCTCCGAGGTCAGAATCAACGTGTGGAGTATTTGGACCACGCTTCTGAAAGCTCCCCCCTTTTGTGTGGTGTTTCTCAGGGTGCAATTCTCCCCCCCCCCTACTTTTTAACATTTATATTCGACCGCTGGCCAGTCTGATAAGGAGCTTCGGCCTGGAGTGTTACCAGTATGCTGATGACACCCAGCTACTTCTGCGCCTGGAGCCTGGGATCTCCGCAATACCGGACAACTTTATCTTATGTCTGTAAGCGGAGACGAAATGGTTGCGTGCCAGCAGGCTAAAAGTAAATCCGGCAAAGCCCGAGATCTTGTGGCCGGGCTGCCTGACAGGACTGTCGTACCTTCTGCCTACTCTTGACGGCGAACCCCTATTTCCATCTACCTCCGTCAAGAATCTGGGTGTTGTGTAAGACTCACGGCTGACAATGGAGATCCAGGTTGCAACTGTTAGCAAAAAGGCCTTTTTTCATCTCTGCCAGGCGAAGCAATTAGCACCATACCTCACAAGGGAGGCCTTAGCAACAATAATTCATGCCACGGTGACATCTAGACTAGACTATTGCAATGCCCTATACACTGGCCTTCCTATGTCTGTGACTCGGAAAATCCGCATTGTCCAGAATGCGACAGCTAGGCTACTGGCACAAACTCCCATGAAATGCCATATAACGGCAACTCTTCAACAGTTACATTAGTTGCCAACGGAATATCGGATCCTCTAGAAGACACTGGTCCTGACTTTTAAAGCCCTGTATGGCCAGGGACCAATATATCTCAGAGATGGTCTCTCCCCCTATGGCCATCAGTGGTTGCTTAGACCCTCCCAACATAGCCTGCTTTACATCCCAGGCCCCAGAGAAGCACGTCTTACTAGCATGAGGCTTAGGGCTTTTTCTATCTCTGCCCCGGCATCGTGGAACTCATTGCCTCCATATATGAGAGCTATGTGCGACTTGCACTCCTTCATCCAGGCTCTCAAGACCTGGCTGTTCAGTAGAGCATTTGATGTGTAATTTTAACTTTTATTTTCATGATCCTGTATGTTTTATCTTGCTTCTGTGAAAATCGCCTCGAGCATCCCGATGGAGGGCGATTAATAAGAAATAAAGTGATGATGATGATTTCCCCAAAGGTCTAGATTAAAGTGTTGGTATTGTTCCCAGTCCCACTTCTGAATAAGCTTCCCCCAACATACACACATGTAAACCATGGAACAACTAATCATTCATATAAGTACAGAAGTCCTGTGTTTAAGAACATCGACTTTCCTGACAGCTCCATTCCATGATTGCCCATTATAGAATCCACACAATAGATTTGGGTGGGTGTTGGAACACTTATAGCTAGCTAGAGATGACTGATCTTAGAGCTATGCTGTCTGTATATTCAGAATATTTTTTAAATGTTTTTCTCAGCCCACACAGGACAACTGGATTGCTCCTACTGCGCATTGTACTACTGTGTTCTGGATTGTTCAAATCTGTAGAAATTGGTTTGCACAACAGCTTTACTAAAGCCTCTTCCACACAACTGTATAAAATCCACATTGAACTGGATTATATGGCAGTGTGGACTCATATAACCCAGTTCAAAGCAGGTATTGTGGATTATCTGCCTTGATATTCTGGGTTGTAAGGGTTATAAGGGCCCTCAGATAGTTTAAGTTGGAAGATGGGAATCAGTAATAAAGCAATAAGGTATCATTTTTGTGCATTCTGCTTGCTTGGCTATTGATTTAGTAGTGAGTGTAACTGTTTGGATTAAAGGGGAGGATAGATTACTCGTCCGTTAAGGCCCCATCCACACAGCCATATGACCCTGAATATCAAGGCAGAAAATCTCACAATATCTGCTTTGAACTGGGATATCTGAGTCCACATTGACATATATTCCAGTTCAAAGCAGATAATCTGGGATTTTCTGCCTTGATATTCTGGTTTATATGCCTGTGTGGGATTGCATAAATGAGTTGCAAACAAGGTCCATCTGTTACCATGAGTATTTGGGTTTGTGTCCTTTTTATTTGGTAACTAGCTTGGGGACCCGGCCCTGCCCGGGTCATTTGAGAAGTGCAGCAGGATGTAGAGTGGGTCATGGGGGCTCTGTGTGCCAAGTTTAGTCTTGATCCATCATTATTGGGAGTTGCAGTGGTATCATGAAATTACTGAAGGTAGTGCAAGTCCCATCATCTCTGTGTGTGTCCCCCCCCAAAGTGTAGTAGGATGTAGATTGGGTCATGGGGGCTCTGTGTGCTAAGTTTGGTCTGTATTGGTGAATGGATGAGGGATGCATTGTTTTTCGGAAGTGAGTGAAGGTACTTCAAGTCCCATCATCCGTGGTCCGTCTCACAGTAAACTGCACCAGGCTGTAGAGTGGGTCATGAGGGCTCTGTGTGCCAGATTTGGTGTTGATCAGGCATTGGATTAGGTTTGTAGCAGGATTGGGAAGTGAGGGAAGGTACTGCAAGTCCCATCATCCATGTTCTGTCCCCCTCCAAACTTCAGTAGGCTGTAGAGTGGGTCACTGGGGCTCTGTGTGCCAAGTGTGGACTTTCTCGGTGTTTGTTGGGGGCCACAGTGGTCTGTGGGAACAGAGGGGTGTAAAAGTACTACAAATCCCATCATCCATTGTCAGTCCTCCCCCAAACCTCACCAGGACGTGAAGGCTGTCATGGGGGTTATGTATGCCAAGTTTGGTCTCGATCAGTGATTGGATGAGGGTTGCAGCGGACTTGGGAAGTGAGTAGAGGCTCTTCAAGTCCCATCATCCATGGCCCACCCTCCTCCGAACTGCACCAGGACGTAGAGTGGGTCATGGGGGCTGTGTGTGCTGAGTGTGGTCTGTATTGGTCCCTTTTGGTGGCCTCAGTGGTCTGTGGGAACCAAAGTCTTGGAAAGTACTACAAATCCCATAATACGTGGGTCATGTCATAGGGGGGTTATGTGTACCAAGTTTGGTGCAGGTCCATCACCCGCGCTGGTCGCTGTGGCCTGTGAAAGTGGCTGCCACATATCCGCCCTGGCCTGAGAAAGTGGCTGCCACATATCCGCCTGGCCTGTGAAAGTGGCTGCCACATATCCGCCCTGGCCTGTGAAAGTGGCTGCCACATATCCGCCCTGGCCTGTGAAAGTGGCTGCCACATATCCGCCCTGGCCTGTGAAAGTGGCTGCCACATATCCGACCTGGCCTGTGAAAGTGGCTGCCACATATCCGCCCTGGCCTGTGAAAGTATACCGGTGTAAAACAGAAAGAAGTAAAAAAAAATGGAAAAGGCCTGCATGGAATTAGCAGTAAGGTCCAATGAGGCTGGGTGAGGGGCTTTGGGCCAGAATTATTTATATAAGCATTAAAAGGCATTACAGAAAGGTATTTATTGTTTTCCCTCTTGTGTCTTTTTGAGTGAAGTAGGGCCTTACCTTGTAGAGTGACAGTGCCTGTTCTAAAGATCCTGTCAGAAGCGGCCGTTCTCTGACACTGTGTTGAAGAGGGAAGATGGATGCCTCTTTGGGCCTATCTGGGAGAAGGGGATTTGTAGGGGCTACAATGTTTTCTGGGAAGTGAATTGGGATGCAAATCCCATCATTCGTCGGCCATCCTGCCCTAAACTCTATTTTGGGGCCTGTAATGTTATGGCCTGCTATTGGTAACTTTAAAAGGGTGCATGGCAGGCAGCCGTTTTCTAAAAGCTGAGGGAGGAGAATACAGGAATCCATTTTGTTTTCACAGAGCCAAGTGGGGAGGGAATGTTGATGGTGCATTTTTCCCCTCAGTGGGAAGAAATCCTGTTGTTTGAATATAGAGGCCTGGATTCTGGGTTGCTGGCTTTTTTCCCCTCAGTGGGAAGAAATCCTGTTGTTTGAATGTAGAGGCCTGGATTCTGGGTTGCTGGCTTTTTTCCCTCAGTGGGAAGAAATCCTGTTGTTTGAATGTAGAGGCCTGGATTCTGGGATGCTGGCTTTTCCCCCTCAGTGGGAAGAAATCCTGTTGTTTGAATGTAGAGGCCTGATTTTGGGTTGCTGGCTTTTTCCCCTCAGTGGGAAGAAATCCTGTTGTTTGAATGTAGAGGCCTGGATTCCCCCTCAGTGGGAAGAAATCCTGTTGTTTGAATGTAGAGGCCTGGATTCTGGGTTGCTGGCTTTTTTCCCCTCAGTGGGAAGAAATCCTGTTGTTTGAATGTAGAGGCCTGGATTCTGGGTTGCTGGCTTTTCCCCCCTCAGTGGGAAGAAATCCTGTTGTTTGAATGTAGAGGCCTGGATTCTGGGTTGCTGGCTTTTTTCCCCTCAGTGGGAAGAAATCCTGTTGTTTGAATGTAGAGGCCTGGATTCTGGGATGCTGGCTTTTTTCCCCTCAGTGGGAAGAAATCCTGTTGTTTGAATGTAGAGGCCTGGATTCTGGGATGCTGGCTAATCAGTGGCTAGCAATGCCCTCTGTCTGGTGCCTTAGAATTTTGGAGTGGCGAGGCTGTCCAATCAAAGGACTTTATGCAAATAGCTGCCACATATCCGTCCTTCCGCCCTCCGCATACATACACACATACACACATACACACAAACATTCCGTTTTATAAAGGTATATACAGATACAGATACAGATATGTATCAGCTAGCCTTAAAAATTTGGATGATTAATTGAAATCATGTCTTTCTGATCAGGGCTTCTTGCTGGCATATGACTCTGCCTCTCCCCATCCGTCTCCCCTGTGACCCTTCTTTAAAAATCCCCAGAGCCTTTTTTTTTTCTTATTTGACTCCCTGCACCAGGATCAGGTAATATGTAGTCCATAAAATCCACTTCCAGCAGCACATCAAAGTTGAGGAGTACAGAGGCAACCATTTGCATTTCCACCTTGAAACAAGGCCTATGGTGTAGTAGTGTACATCTTGTCATAAAGGAAAATTGCATTCCTAGAGTCTCCTGGCAATACAATTCCAGTTTAAAAGAAGGTGGCTACATCATGTGTGCCTTGTTAGGAGAGGTGATCAGATTAATGCACAGTTCAGACAGGTTTCTGGGCACTGGAAGTGAATCCAAGATCCTTTATTTTGGATGCTTGTGATTTGTGTCTGAGTTCCATTGTGCTTACTGAATTTTTACTGTTTTATTGTATTTTATTTACCCTGTGTCTTGATTCATAGTGTTGTAAACCGCCCCGAGCCGTTGGGAGTGGCTGTGTACAAATCTAAATAAATAAATAAATAAATGTTGCTTTTGTTAATCAGTTAGTCCATTGTAATTTTATTGTAACTAGTAAACAGTCATTATACAAATATGTCTTACGAACATCATATTCGGTCTTTGCACACAAGTATAATGTGAAAGCTAAAAAAATTAGCAGTTCTAAAAGTTATATATTTGTCATAATCACCCAATAAAAAGCAAAGATCTTCCAGGGGTGACTACTCTCTCATCTTGATCAACAATAGAAAAACATATATTTACCTGATATTGGAATAAGCAGTACACTCTAAAACAAAATTGACAACATTCTCCCTAAATAAGGAGTTTAAAAAGCAGATTAATTTCTCCAGAGATAGGACATTTAGCCTTGTCCATTTTAGAAGAGGGCAGATCAGTCAAATTTGGAAGATTGAAGGAGGAGTCATATATATATATATATATATATATATATATATATATATATATATATATATATTTGATTAACAGCTTGCTATATCAAACATTCAGGATTGCAGTTCGTGAGTCTATGTACAGAACAAGGCAAATGGAGTGCAACAGAAAGACTGTACAAACATTTCAAGAAATTGCTGTGCATTTGCAAGGAAATGAGACAAGAACTTAACTTTTATGCTGTGCGTGGAAGAGATTAAATTATTACAGCTTTACAGTCCAAATAGTGATTCGCTTTGTATGCAGTAGTCCACACTCTGGTTACATCCCGTATAGATTACTGTAACACACTCTATGTGGAGCTGCCTCTGAAGACTGTTCGGAAGCTTTAGTTGGTCAAACAGGTGGCAGCCATGTTGATCACTGGAGCGGAACTCAGGAAGCATACAACTCCTCCGTTGCATCAGCATCACTGGCTGCCAATTTGCTTTCGGGCACAATTCAAAGTACTGGCTTTAGCCCATAAAGTCCTAAACAGTTCCTGCCCAGCTTACCTGCCCGAATGTATCTCTCCTTATGAACCCTCTAGGAGTTTAAGATTGGCTGGGAAGGCCCTGCTCTTGGTCCTGCCTTCTTCACAGGCATGCCTGGCGGGGACAAGAGACAGGGCCTTCTCAGTGATGGCCCCTCAGCTGTGGAACTCCCTCACTAGCAATATTAGATCGGCCCCCTCCCTCCTAACCTTCCATAGGAATGTAAAAACATCACTCTTTGAACAAGCCATTGGAAATGCAGCACAATAGATTAACATGAATTTCTGTGTAACTGAATAGTGGAACGGCTTAGATGGTGTTTTTGGACATTGAGATAAACAGTAAAGGCATTGGTTTTATGTTTTATGGTTTAATGTATGATTTTATAATCTCATTTTTAAATGTTTAAATTATACACTGTATATTGTTTATGGCATCAAATGGCTGCCAGTTGTAAGCTGCCTTGAGTCAGCTTGAGAAAGGCGGGAAAGAAATAATGTAAATACATAAATAAATAACAAGTCCCAAGATCAAAGCTACAATTCCTAGGAAGTTTAGTAGTCTTGAAAACAACTTTGAATGGCTTGCTGTAAACAGGAGACAATTAAGTTATTATGGTTATGCAAACATTTATTTCAGCTGTTGTTTCTAATGAAATGTGAAGGGTTTTGTGAGGTCCTCTGTATCCATGGATTCAACTATCTCCTCCTCAAAAAAAATCCAAAGAGCAAAGCTTGATTTTGTCACTTTATAAAGAGAAACAATTTTACTGTATATAATGGGACTTGAGCACCCATGGATTTTGGGAACTAAACCCCAGCAGACACCAAGAACCCACTGTATCCATAGGTGGTGCAATTGTTACCACTAAGGCAGGTGTGGAATTCCTACATGTTTGTTTGCATATAACATTGCAATAACTTTTTTAAAGGTGGCTGAAAATGCCTCAACACTGTTAGCCTTGAAAGGCAACTCATTTTTAATCTACATCCATGACAGAGAACCTAGACGGCCCTGATAACTACATAAGTTATGCCTCAAGAATCTGACTCCTTGAACTCAATGGAAACTTCTCCAAGAGACAGGTAACTGTGGCTTGGGCTAATGGAGTGTTTCCCAATTACTGTGGCTAGCCCTTCCTGCTCCTGAGCTGTAGTGAGATGATGAAAAGCAAGACTTGTCAGTCATCTTCATTGCACCTGCCTGGGTGGTGTTGGGCCTGTGTCCTCAGCAGGGATTCTGGGATCTCCTGTGCAAGGGATTGTGGCAGCCACAGTTCATGATGGAGAGGAAACTTTTGCAATAAGCTGCATGTGTTTCCAAGCCTTCTGTATTTTAGCCCATGCATTTAACCTCATGTATTCTCGAGTCTCCTGAATTTTAGCTCAAGTACTCAAGTCTGGACTTTGATTCTTCCTGGAAACCCTTTGACTTCATCAGCTATTAAACTTTGCCTGCAATGGATTTATGGAAATCATTTGAACTATATCTGCTCTTGAAATTTGCCTGCTTTGGATTTACTAAGTGACTCTGCAGTACTTAGGCCTTTGGGCCTTTGGAACTATTCCTTGGACTATTGATTGGATTTATCTCTTCTTATATCTTTATACTGCTCAGATTGCTTGCTGTTTGCTTCAATAAAAGACTATTCTTTCAGCTGGAGTTGTGTGTTTGGATTCTAAGGGCCCAAGTCTACACTGGGGTGCAATAGGTGGGTGTTAGGAAGACAGCAATGGCATCATCAATACTGACTATTTCATGCAGTTTGAAGCTAGTTTCATACTGCAGCAACCATGCATCAAACTCCTGCAAAAGTGTGTGAAAGAAAGCCCTTAATGTGCATAATTGTTCTGTGGTTTGTGTAACCATCATCCAGACCTCAAATTGGTTCCAAAAATTCCTATGTAATCACTAGGGGTGTGCAATTTGGTTAAACCCCGTGCCATTTTCTGTGTCCGGATTTCAGTACCACCCCCACCCCGAATCCATTTTTTAGGAGCCTCCCAAATTTGTGTGGGCAAAAGATCTGTTTTTGCTCCAGGTAGATCTGAAGCATTGGGGGCAATGGGGAAACTTCTGAGGCTTCCCTTTCTGTCATTTTTAGGCCATCGGTCTTAAGAAACCACCTTTTCTGGGGTCCATTACACTAATGTCCTTCATCTAGACCTGGGTTAAGGCATCAGACTTAAGAAACCATTTTTTTCCTGGAGTCAGGGGCGGTCTAAGGTAATTTTAAATGGTAAGCGAACATTATTTTAGCACCCCCAAAAAACATTATTTTGCCCTCCCCCATGTAAAACAAATATACAATTATAATATCACAATACCATTAGTAGTATTATATTGTATCAATGTATATACAATCCATCAGGGCTATCAAACTGGCGACCCGCGGGCTGTATACGGCCCCCCAGTCCCTTCCCTTCAGCCCCCTACCCTTTTAAAAAAGAAATCGGCTGGTTTTTTTGGTTTCTTTGGGTTTTTAAAATTTTAATTATTATTATTATTATTTTTCGTGAGGGGCGGGGCTGGGTGGGGCAGGGAGGAGGAGCAGGCTCCCTCCTCCTCCCTCCCTCTCCCCCGGCCAATGGCGCTCCGTTTTTTTTTGTGGGCAGTTGCAGTCATGCGGCGCCAGGCCTCAGCAGCCCAACTGCCGCCCGGCCTCAGCCGCCGTCAGTTTTGCCTCCCAGCAGCCCCCTGCCACCCGGCCTCTTTCTCCCTCCCTCTCCTCCCTCCTCCTTTCCTTCCATTCTTTTCTTCCTTCCTTCCTTCCTTCCTTCTTTCCTCCCCCCTCCTCCCTCCCTTCTTCCCCCTTCCTTCCTTCCTACCACCCACCCATCCATCCACCCTTTCGTCCTTCCTTTCAACTGTCCTCCCTCCCTCCTTGCCCCTCTTTCACCAGCCTTTCTTTCTTTCCTGCCACCCTTTATCTTTTCTTCCGTCTCACTGTCCCTCCTCCCTTTCCTCCCCTCCATCCTTCTCTTCTTCCCCTCCTTCCTTCCTTCTCCTGTTCATATTTGGGCATATTGAGTATTCATGCCAAGTTTGGTCCTGATCCAACATTGTGCTCTCTGGATGTAGGTTAACTACAACTCCAAAACTCAAGGTCAGTTCCCAAGCAAACCCTTTCAGTACTTTCTGTTGGTAATGAGAGTTCAACATGCCAAGTTTGGTTCAATTCCATTGTTGCAAGAGTTCAGGATGCTCTTTGATTGTGTGCTCTCTGGATGGAGGTGAACTACAACTCCACAACTCAAGGTCAATGCCCACCAAAGCCTTCCAGTATTTCCTGTTGGTCATGGGAGTTCTGTGTGCCAAGATTGGTTAATTCCATCATTGGTGGGGTTTAGAATGCTCTTTGATTGTAGGCGAACTACTAATCCCAGCAACTACAACTCCCAAATGTCAAGGTCTATTTTCCCCCAAATCCACCAGTGTTCACATTTGGGCATATTGAGTATGGGGGGGGCGGAGCCGGGGGAGGGACGGGGGCGGGGAGTGGGCGGAGCTGGGGGCGGGGAGGGGAGGGGCGGAGCCGGGGAGGGGGCAGAACCAGGGCGGGGGCAGACCCTTAGGCCCCCCCAGGTGATCGCTGACCGGAATTCAGGCCCCCGGTCCAGTAGAAGTTGGACAGTCCTGCAATATATTATACCATGCTCATACTATATTATATCATAATTATATTATACTACATTACAATATAATTATATTATAATATATTGACATCATATAATATAACATTCTATTATATTATTATTATTATAAAATAATAAATAAAATTATTTAAATAAAATTGTCCTCTACTAAATATTTTCATTACTCCTATAAAACTCAAATAACCCAAAATAAAGTAAAATAAAATATTATATATTACTATTTTGTACAATGCCACTATACTGCAATATTGTTTGTAATATTACATGTAATATAAAATGTATCATTATTCTATTGTTATATTGTATTTGTATTATATTGTATGACAACATTAAGCATAACTATATAATAATCAACAAGAAATGCAATGTAAATGCATCAAAATCAGAATATATTACCCACCACCCGTCTCATAATTCATAAGTCTCCCATAAGTCCAAAATTAGGATCCCAATGTAAATGTAAATAGAAAAACAGCCAAAATGTTCAAATGAGGTCGAATACAGGCAGCGTGGCCTGGGCAAACTTGGGCCCTCCCTCCCTCCTTCTAAGTGTTTTGGACTCCAACTCCCACAACTCCTCATAGCCTCAGGCCCCTCAGGTCTAGACAGAAATAGAGCCGAAGAAAGGAAGGAGGGAGAGAAGAGGTCACAGAGGAGGAGGAGGAAAGCCCTTCATTCATCCCTTCACTTACACTTCCTTCACTGATTCTTTTCTCCTTCCCCGCAAACACGCGCGCGGCGGAGACAAAGGGAGAAGGGAAGCACTCCCTGCCTGCCCGATAGAGAGTACTTTGCTTACAGGCTTCTGCGTAAGGGAGCTACTGGGCATGCGCTGAGGTTTTCGCACATGTGCAGTTGCTCCTGCGCTCAACTTCAGCTTTAGAGCAACTGCGCCTGCACGAAAACCTCCGCGCATGCCCAGAAGCGGCGTCAGAGCGCACAAGGCCGGGGCCCAAAAGCAGGCTGCCACTATACTGCAATATTGGCTTGGAGCCACAAGCTGCCACTGGCACAAATATCCTTTTTGACATTGGTGGTTGTAGCAAGTGTTAGCATGAGTACTTAAAATGACCTTTCTGTGTGAGATCCATTTTTGGTGGATCAAGAAATGCACCTTTGTTTCTCATGAGTTGTGTGCGCCTTCATTGAAAACCTGGCTTTCGGCTCTTTCGCACTACATAACTATAGTGCTCTAAATCCACTTCACTTGCCATGGGTGAATCCTAGGGAATTCTGGAGTTTGTAGTCTTCTCATGTACCAGAGAATTACAAATAACCTTGCCTAAAGGGCCAGTCCGAGGATTTTTTGCCGTGGCAGTTAAAGTGGAGTCATAGCCCTGTAATTGTGTAGAATGAAATTGTCTTCTTTTTTCTCTTTCTTTTTTTAACCTGTATTCAATGCAATTTTTTGCTTTGTTTCAGCCAAGAGGCCAACTGTCAGTCTGACAGTCGTGGTAATCTCCCATTTTATCTGAGATGTATCATTCAGTGAATCATTCAGTGCATGATAAATAGTTATACCACCCTTCCTAGTTATTTTTGCCTTGGACTGAGTGCTTTTCTCTTTATAAAATTGAGGCTATAATGTGTTGCAATCTATGCATGCCTATTCAGAAATCCCATTGGGTTTAATAAGATTTACTCCCAGGTAAATACATATTGGACTGTGACCCTGATTGTGTCGTGTTGTACTCCCACCTCACCCCTACTTGCAAATCAATGACATTTTGATTATACACTGGAGACTAGATGGCACATCTTAATGTATACAACCTTAAAGGAATATGAGAATGCTTTGTCTCAAAGAGTGAGGCAAGATAACTAGCTTATTCAGTCTAATAACTCATGACTAATTGTTTTTGTGCAAATGAATGACAGGCCATGTGTGTGTGTATGTGTTAAATTATCTTAAAATGAAGCATCAATTTTTGGAAAAAAGCCCCCTCCCCATTTCCTATCATATTTGAAATAAACGAAGCTCCTGGTAACCATGGCATTTTGATGACATCACTGTAACCAGGACAACAAAACTGGAATGGTGTCATTGGAGCCCCTCTCTCTAGCACTGCCTTATCATATTTAATAGAAGTGCCCAACTTGTGGAGGAGTAACCCTTCTCGTTTTATGAATGGTCTTAAATTGCAATTTGTAGCATTTGAAGTCAAGGTTGTCTTCTGTCATTCGGATGCGCTGGCCCTTGTGTGAGGACATGGTGTTGGAAGACTAAGGGCAGTGGTGGTACATTAATTTCAGAACAAAGACATCTCATATGAATGACATTCTGATGACAAAGTACAGCATGAGAAAAGTATGCAATGCAGGAAATAATCTGAGGAGCATCGAGGACCAATGTAAAGCAGCATGAATGTGTTACTAGTACAGACATACCTTAGGACCCTTTCACACAGCCATATAACACAGAATATCTGCTTTGAACTGGGTTATCTGAGTCCACACTGCCATCTATTCCAGTTCAAAGCAGAAAATGTGATATTTTATTCAGCTGTGTGGAAGGGGCCTCTGTTAACCAAGTACCTGACAAAAAAGCTTCTTTTAACAAAGCCTTTTCTGTCCTTCCAGCCTCCACTTTGGTGTCTCGATCTACTTAGAAATTTTACAGCAGTATTGCAATCAGAAAGATGGTGAAAGTGGCCAGAGAAACACAGGCTTTTGGTGCATCATGTTAGTATGGGATAAATGTTGAAACGTGTTGAAGTGCTCTTCTTATTTGTGGTGCAGAAAATAGAGTAGATGTGCTTCTGCATATTAGTTCAACAGAAAAGTAGGTAGCAGAGGTAGAAAAAAATACCATGGGAAATATAAGAAAATATTTCCCATGTTTTTTTCCTACCTCTGCTACCTACTTTTCTGTTGAAGTAATATGCAGAAGCCCATCTACTTTTTAAACTGAGGTACACCTGTGCCTTCATAATGAAGCTAATGTAACACACACTGATTTTAAAAGCAGGAAAAGTTGGAACACTATTCTCTTCAAACCACAATTCCTAAACATAAAATAAAGAAATACTGTGATGACAAAATATGTTATTCAAGTGAAACTACTAAATCAGTTTACATGTAACCTGCTGAATAACTCATTCTGGTAAAGAAAATCTACTATTAACAAGCTGCATCGGTCATAATAAGAAGGGGAAATGTCCTAGAATTCTAAAACTAGAAATGACTCTAATTTCAGCACCAGGGAAAGTGGCTGAACGTTTGCCTCACAGCACACATGTACATGTGATGAAGATTTAAGCCATGCCATTAGGAAGTATCATACAAAGAGAAGGTGTATCCCCCCAAAAACTCTGCAGTTAGCTTTCTACCACCACCATTCACTTTCACTGCAGATTATCAATATGACAACAACAGATGGCTTCCAGCCTGAGCAGAAAGACATCTCACCTATAAAATTCTGGGGTGAGATCCTCTTCCTGGTTTTGTCACAGACTATTAATGCAAGCCTCTCCATTGGCGCCCCCTTGTTGTGGGGGAGAGGTTTTTCACAGACTATTAATGCAAGCCTCTCCATTGGCGCCCCCTTGTTGTGAGCTATGCTGGCGGTGGCATAATAGCCACCGGTAGGACTTCCCATGCCAAACAGGTCACAACCGAAGGGTCTGACAAAGAGCGTCAAAGGACAGGATGGGCTCTCTGTCCATCCTTTTGGCAACCATCCTAGGAGAAGGAAAACTCTGGTTTCAAACCTGGGCAGATGTTGCTCATTTAACCCTGTAAAGTCAACCATCTAGAGAAGGAAACTTGAACCAAACCTATGACCTGAGGACCTCGCTGCCACCATCCCAGCTTGCTAGGCCCCGGCAGACGAACCTTTGGTTTAAAGCCGGGGTGGACAACCTGCGACCCACGGGCCGTATCCGGCCCGGCAGCCGATGCTGTCCGGCCCTTGGCTCCCCCAAGGCTTCCTCGTGAAGAGAGGGAAGCAAACTCCCATTGGGGCGGCTACAAACGCGAAGAAGCAGGCATGCAGGCAAGCGGAGGGGAAGGGAAGGGAGGGGGAAGAAGGGGAGATGGCAAATAAAGTGTGTGTGTGTGTGTTCGCCCTCCTCCTCCTCCCTTCACTTCCTCCTCGCGCGCTCCCCCCTCCCTCTTGCCTTGGCGCTCTTTCCCTTCTTCTGTTTCCTGTTTCCTTCCCTCCCTCTCTCTTTCCCCCTTTTATTCCTTCCCCCTTTCACCACCTGAACCCAGGAGGGAAGGAGGGATTGCATCGAGGGAGAGGGGGCAGGGCCAGAGTGAGAAAGGGGCGGGGCCAAGGCCAGAGCACACTCAGGGGGACGCATCCATTCCCTTCCCGGCTTCCTCCTCTTGTGGGCAATTTGAGGATTCATGCCAAGTTTGGTCCTGATCCATCATTATTTGCATCCACAGTGCTCTCTGGATGTAGGTGAACTTGTCACAATGCAAGAACTCGGCCGGCCCCTTAATCACACACACAGAGACGGTAATCAGCTAACTATTTATTGAATAATAAAGAACAGGTGAAAAGGTAATTGTCCATAAAATATTTAAAAGTTCAATCCGCAAGAAAGAGTCTGTTGTAATCCAATCCAATGGCTTGGCAAAAGCTTGGTAAAAGACTTGGCAAAAGGCTTGGCAAAGGCTCCGCAAACAATGCGGATCAAGGAACAAGACAAAGTTCAAACAGGACCCAAGAAACTTCTTGGCAAGGCACGAGCCGGCAACTTGGCTCCGTAGTCCTTTACTCGCTTCACTCCGCTTAGAATAGAAGTGGCCAAGCTACTGAGGATCTGTTCCCACGGAACCTATACTTAATCCCCTTGGCGAGGACCCCGACGTCCTAGGCTTCTCTGCCAGTCTGTGCTACGGGACCTCGCACCTCTCGGCCGCTCTAGGCTGCGGTGCCAGCCCGTCCTGCTAGCCTCAATGCTCCGTCTCCTATCAAAGCTTCGTCCTTGCCTCCCAGCACCTGGCTCACTATCTTCGTGAGAGTCGAACTCCCTTTCAGCTTCCATGGCCTCATCGTCCATGTTTTCCCAAATTCTCTCCTGTGATCCGTACCCACCCGGTTTCTCCTAACAATCATCACTATCAACACTTTCTGAATCAGCCTGACCTTCCCAGTTATCATAGCCGTCCGGCCATCCATCATCCCAGGCCAAGCTCTCTGTGGGAGAGGAAGGCCCAGCTAACTCATTAACCCCTTCCTCCATTTCCTCATCAGCTGCGGCTGGTTCTAATGCAAGTGGGATCCCCGGTGCTGTCCCCTGCCCCCCAGGCACAAAAGAGAACTGGGTTGCTACAGAACTACAACTCCCAAACTCAAGGTAAATGCCCACCAAACCCTTCCAGTACTTTGGTCTCATGAGAGTTCAGTGTGCCAAGTTTGGTTCAAGATGGCTGAATGGCCATCTGTGAGGAATGCTCTGATTGTGTTTTTCCCTTATGGCAGAAGGAGGTTGGACTGGATGGCCCTTGGAGGTCTCCTCTCCTGTTGTTATTATTAGCAGAGGCTGAATAAATATTATGCCTTGATATCCAGAGTTATAGGCTGTGTGGAAGGTCCCTGTGTTATCTGAATTCTTTTCCACACATCTGAATAAAATCCCATGCTAACTGCTTTGAACCAGATTATATGCCAGTGTGGACTCAGATAACCCAGTTCAAAGCAGATATTGTGGGATTTTCTGCCTTGATTGTGTTTTTCTCTTATGGCAGAAGGAGGTTGGACTGGATGGCCCTTGGAGGTCTCCTCCTACTCTAGGAATCTGTTGTTGTTGTTGTTGTTGTTGTTTTTAGCAGAGGCTGAATGAATATTATCATCATCATTATTATTATGAATAAATTCAGGGGCTTATTATACTCACATTTAGTTGAATTCAGTCTTAAAATATATGGCTCTCACTTAAATAAATTTCCAAATATTTTGCTTTTATGGTTCTCTGAGTCAAAAACGTTCCTGACCCCTGATATAATGAATCACGAATGATACAAATGTTCACATTTTGTTAACCGTTGTTTTGTAAAATTTGAGTGAATAAATGTCATTTTTCCTATGACAACCTCTCTTTTTCATTGCTCATAACATATATTCTTATCTGTCTTATTAATATATCAAAAACACAATGTAGTGCCTTTATTATTATTAAAGAAATTCAATTGCTATTATGTAGAATATAGTTCACCCTTTAGGTGCAGCCCTCCATAATATTTTTTGGCTCTCATGTGACCCCTTGGAAAAAATAATTGCCCACCCCTGGTTTAAAGGGTGAGGCCAGTTCTGTGCACGCTGCGCTCCACCAGAAAAATCCATTGCACAGACTCAAAGGACACATCCAACCTGCGAATCATCAATGCACTTGTAGAAAGTGTGGAATGAGTCCTTCTTGAATCTTCGTTTGCAAAGAAAAGCCAAGAGAAGAGATTAATGCAGAGGTGGTTTAATGGTGACAGGATCTGTGCAAACCAAGAAGGGAACAACCAGCTACCATATGGTAGTGAGCCACCAAACCTTATATTGGATCATCTGCCAACACACTGAAGTAGATCCTGATCCTGGAGGAAGTCTGGCCAACGTGGTTGCCTTCAGACCCTCCTGAATGGTTCTGGCAAAGGGCTTCCTATTTCAATGACATTCTGCCTCAGCCAGACAGACTCCTTGATATATACTGTATATAATCAAAACATTCTCCAATCTTATCTCTACACTCTCCAACCCAACTCCATCCTGATTTCAGTCTGGACTTCCTGTTTGCTCTTTGACTCTTCTCAGAAGCCAAAATGACTAACACACAGTTATCAATCATGAGATGACGGGACTTATTGGAAAAGTAGAAGACAGGGCTCAAAAAGGAAAACTACACTGCAGGTTAATTGATGAAATCAAAGAAGCTTTGAATTTCTAAGACCTTAGCAGTGTAGCTAAGGAGCCCCCAGTGGTGCAATGGGTAAAATCCTTGTGCCAGGACTGCTGACCAAAATGTCAGTCGTTCAAATCCAGGAAGTGTGGTGAGCTCCTGTCTGTCAGCTCCAGCTTCTTATGTGGGGACATGAGAGAAGCCTCCCACAGGATAGTAAAACATCTGGGCATCCCCTGGGCAACATTCTTGCAGACGGCCAATTCTCTCACACCAGAAGTGACTTGCAGTTTCTCAAGTCTATCATGACACGAAAAAAATGGTGTAGCTGATGACTGGGGCGCTTGATTAATAGGGCCGCCATAAGCCAATTGACTTGATGCAAATCATAGCAACAAGTATTTCCCATAAATACCTCATCTCAAGAAGATGTGCTGTTTCTTTCCCTCCCTTTCGATAAGCAGAATTTTACTTGAATAGACTTTGGTAGTGCTCTTGTGTGCTTTTAGACATTCCTTTGCTCCTTTGGGAAAACATTAGATTTTATTGTGACAAATCACAAAAGTTGAAGTACAGATTTATTTATTTATTTTCATTCCACTATCATTGTTGTGTCCCATTCAGGAATGAGAGTGACATTTTGGAAGCAATTTGCTTTGAGTAATGCAACCGTCTTCCTTCCCTCCTCATGTGCAAGTCTGTTTTCACCTGCTGTGTTGAGCTCTGACTCAGAGCATACCAAAGCTACTAACAATGTGTGTCCCACTGGGAAAATCACTAGGATTGGGCTCACTGGAATTTTCTGTCACCAAGTTGCTTTCTGACTCAGAACAAGGTCTGCAAAAGCATTGGCAATAATATGCACTGTAGATGACTCATGCTAGCACATTAAAATGAACATAAAAATTCTAAAACATGTGGGCAGATACACCCTCCCAATAGCCATGTGGCTCTGAAAAGTCTCCAATCCCCAAAGCCACACGTAAACATATATCAGTTTTTACTACCATCATATTTCTTATACAGGAGCTATGAAATCAATTATGACTAACATCTCTCTGCCTTATGCAATCCATGTTTCTTGGCCACTTCAAAAACCTCCAGTTCACCTTCTTCCTTTGTCCGCTTATGGAGTCTGAAGAATGAGAGGGTAACACAACTAAATTGAATACTTGAGTGAATCAAGGAAACATTGCTGATGCTGGCTGGGGAGGATGTTTAACTGGAAAAGGACTTTCTTTTTATGAATGAATCCTCTTTTACTGACGTGGCTGGAAATGCCATTAAAAAGGCAATATCTCCAGTTTAGTTCAGATCTTGGCTTTGCTATCACATCACCTGTTGACCTTTGGTAAGCCATTCATCAGTAAACCCTCCACCCCACCCCTCTGCTGGGAATGTGGCGATACTATACATAATTGTCTTGGTGTGTTATTGAGATGATGCAAATGAAATACTTTGCATGACTTCAAATACTATAGTGGGGTATTATGAAAAGCGGTTGATGCATAGAAAAAGTCATCTGGGGGACAGAGGCAATTTGATCAGTGCTTTGAGACAGAGCATAGAGTTTTTCAAGCACTGACAAGCAGTATGTCAATGCTTCTTTACAAGGATGGGAACCCACCCTCAACAGATACGAGGGGCTGCTGATAAGTCTTTGGCTTTACCCAGAAAGAAATGAGATAGGAAGATGAAACTTTACATTTATTCCACATACTCTCCACTGTTATCAACACACTTCTTACATCAGTATTCCAAGTTCTGTAAGCCTTGCAAAAAGAAGGATTTCGGTTGTGCCTCAAACCAGTCATCCGTGGCAGCCACAGCATCAGAAATGGTGTGAAATTTGTTACCTTTGGGCTGTTTCTTCATGTTTGGAAAGAGATGATAGTCGGAGGGCGCTAAATCCAGTGAATAAGGTGGGTGGTCAACCAGCTGGAAGCCTAGCTCCACTAGTTTTGCCATGGTCACTTGTGCAGTGTGATTGGAAGCATTGTCTTGTAGGAACAAGATTCCTTTGGACATCTTGCTGTGACTTTTGGCCTTCAGAACTGCCTTCGATTGGTCCAAAAGTTAAGTGTAATACCTTGCATTGATGGTGGAACCATTTTGTAGGTAGTCCACTAGCAGCATGCCCTCCTTATTCCAGAACATAGACGCCATCACCTTATTGATTTTTGCATCCTGAACTTCTTTGGATGAGGAGAACCACTGTGCCTCCACTCTTTTGACTGCTGCTTGCTTTCAGGGTCATACAAATAAATCCAGGCTTCATCCATAGTGACTGGTTGATCCAGGAAGTTCTTATCAGTCTGGATCGCTGACAAATGGACCAGGAAGTTGTCACTCACATGCTTTTCTGATCTGTTGTCAAACATTTGGGGACCCACTTTGCAGAAACCTTCTTCATGTTCTAATGTTAATGGATAATGACACAAACACGTCCACGAGAAATCCCCATGATGTCTCCTATTCCTTTAGATGAAATTCACCAATTCTCCAGTATGAGGTTGTGCACAGCATTGATGATCTCTGGACCAACAACCACTCTTGGACGTCCAGGACATTCCTCATCATTGGTGCTGATGCAGCGCAATTTAAATTTGCCGACCCAGTTCTTAACTGTATAATATGAAGGCCATTGATCCCCCAATGTCTGCAACATATCACCATGTATATCCTTCGCAGACTTTTCTTGCAGAAACAAGAATTTTATCACTCCTCTGCTCTTATTTGCTGTGAATATCACCTTAGACTCTGCCATTTTGTTTTCCTGCATGTCTAGATTATTGTTTCCATGAGCTACAAACACAAAATTTTGAAAACATATATTAGACACATAAGGCTTTCATGTGATGTAAGATTCATTACCATAGTAACAAAGCAAGAACACAAAACCAAAGACTTATCAGCAGTCACCCATACATAGAAAAAGCAGAACTGAAAGTGATTTTCAGAGTGGAAACCCAAAAAGGGAAAGTGCAGCACCTGAAGAGCTGGACAACACTGACCTTGCAGCTCTTGGCCTTTTAGATTCCCTGTCAGCACTATAGAAAAACTAGTTGTTTTGTTACTGTTGCTGCTGTTTGTGTTAAAGACATCTGACCTTTGCTTTATTAGAGAATTCAATTGGCTATTTACCTTCTTCCAACTAGGGATTTACAGTATCTTTTATGGGTCTTCCCTTTCTACTGTTACAGAATCCTACAAACCCAGGCAGTGCCAGGTACATAAGCTAGTTTATTACATATTTTAATATACTGATTATAAACACACACACGTAAGTGTATGCATTATCTCTGTTTGTTTTCTGATGTTTATTAAATGCCTCTTCTCTGTTTCACTCAGGATCTAAAAAGCAATGAATTATTTTTTTCTACATATAAGGTGTTTTCACAAGATACTTACATTACTTTCCAGACTTCCTTGCCTGGGTCTCTTGGGAACAATACAGGGGTAGCCATGTTAGTCACAAAACAAATGAATAAACAAAAATTCAAAATTTATTTTTGGTGATATTTTTATTGAGCCAACTAAAAGGCCCAAAATTCATTATGGCTACATATGTGCAAAGTATGATAGCCTTGTATTAGTCATTTGGGCTTCTGGGTAGTGTCAAAGGGCAAACTAGAAGTTCAGATTGCAATTAGGTTTGAAGGACAAAAAATGGCAAAACTGCATTCTGCTGTGGCAGAGCTCCATTGAAACAAAATGCATCGTGGTTGCTTTTGAAGCCTTGCATCATCCAGGGAAGAAAACCTGACCAATTTTGTGGTCATGTCATTATATTTTGCTGTTTCATGATGTTTGTGTAGATAAAAGTCAACACTCTCAGGGCAGTGAGGAGAATGATTACAAAGGTTGTAAAACAGAGGAAGTACTCCTTTTAAAATATGAACATCTCTGCACTAAAGTAAGAACTGTGCTTACCTTAGTTCAGTGTTTCTCAAACTCTGCTCCTCCAGGTGTTTTGGACTTCAGCTCCCACAATTCCTGACAGCTGGTAAGATGGCTGTGATTTATGGGAGCTGAAATCAAAACCTAGAAACACTGTCTTGACTAATCCAATATGAGGTATGGCCTGCTATGATGGAAGAGTGTTACTAGGCAGTTACTCTTTATTCCTAGTTGTGGTCCATGTTGAATTCAAGCACTGATATAGACAGGCCTTCAGTCACTAGGATGAGGATGGCATATCACTTAACATCAAATCAGGCTGCTTTACCTGGTGCATTCTTCTGTCAAATGACTGCAGATTTTTGTGAGTTGAATTATGCTGAGAAATTAACCAATAGTCAGAGATGTTTCTACAAGGGAGCTGTATATCTTGGAAGAGAGCATGACAGAAACCTTGAACAGATTAAAAAGGTACATTATCATTTTTGCCACATCTCTATAATTTTTTTTGAATTGGTGCTAACTGGACTGGAGCCACAATGGGGACAATACAAATGAGAAGGAAGTATTCTTATTCTTGGCAGATGCCAAATTATACAGAAATTAAATGAAAGTCAACTTCATCACAAGAAATATATACCCAGGATAGCCATGTTCGCCATGTAGCACAGACTGTTGTATATGTTTCAATCCAAAAACATGGTGATGGAAAGCAGATTAATTCCAACATCGATTTGGATATCTTTATCAGAGTTTCATGTGAAGAAATATGTCTAAGGGTCTAAGAATGTATTGTTGAAGGCTTTCATGGCTGGAATCACTGGGTTGTTGTAGGGTTTTTTGGGCTGTATGGCCATGTTCTAGAAGCACTCTCTCCTGACGTTTCGCCCGCATCTATGGCAATTGAAACATTCACACCTAGCACCAACAGTTAAGAGTTCTTTCCACAGATATATAAACTCAATTTTCCTAGTTTCCAACAGACCTCACAACTTCTGAGGATGCCTACCATAGATGCAGGCAAAACATCAGGAGAGAATGTGTCTAGACCAGGCCTGGGGAAACTTTGCCCCTCCAGGTGTTTTGGACTCCAACTCCCACAATTCCTAACAGCCGATAGGCCATTATGAATTGTGGGAGTTGGAGTCCAAAACACCTGGAGGGCCAAAGTTTTCCCAGGCCTGGTCTAGAACATGGCCATACAGCCCAAAAAACCTACAACAACCCAGAAGTCTAAGATTCTAAATATGAATGTTAGCCTAGAGATTACAAAATGAAGGTACAGTACATGTGCCAAATATCCATATTGAATGTAAAATTACTATATATTGGGTTGCTGTGAGTTTTTTGGGCTGTATGGCCATGTTCCAGTAACTGTGGATGGAATAAGAAAATGGTTAGGCAATTGCTAAAAATTGCTAAGCAAGTTCATAAAATGATTGGTTCAAATTAATGGTGAGTAAAGACTGCAGGAGCAATGTGCTGTGGTGAAACAGTTGTATTGGATCATGCAAGTAAGCACCATTTGATTTCTAATGTACGTATAATGCTGCTACATATCTTAAGCGACTGCCAACTTATTCGGACCTTCTCCTAAGTTGCTTTGAGCCCCAATTTGAGAAAAGGCATGGCATTAAAAAAGTAAAGAGGTAGAGGGGAATAATTGAGTATGTATTACATAATGGGTTTTTTTGCTGTTGGTGAAATTTATTCAGAGAAGGTTTGCCATTGGCTTCCTCTGAGGTTGACAGGGTGTGACCTGCCCAAGTTCTCCCAGTAGGTTTCCATAATCCATCGGGGACTTGCATTGGTCTTCTGATGTCCCAGTCCAACCATCAAACTACCACACTGTGCTGGTTCTGATGCTTTCGGATATTAAAGTGTTGATGTCTTAAATTTTAACTGCAGCAGCAGGTATCTGTCTAAGAATACATGATTCAATTAAATACATAATTTAATGTAATACACAATTATATTGGTTTCTTAATAATTATATAACTCATAAATTACACAGGTTGCAAAACTGAAAAACTTAAAAAATGTATTCTGGTTTTATAGAAATTTAGTGTTCTGAATCCACACAAAAAAAATCACTGAGGCTCTCCATCACAATAAAAAAAATTCCACAACTTGTTCTGACATTTTTATTTTGTATTATGCAACTCAGTAAGATTTCTTTGGGGAATGGAGAATGAGAAAGGGGTTAAGGGATCCTTTAGGGAAATACCAAAGACCTGCTGCCGTCATTGAAAAAGGCCCAAAATGCTATGGCGAAGAATGTAGAGCAGTGGTTCCCAACCTTTGGTCCTTCAGTGTTTTTGACTTCAGTTTACAGGATTCCTAACAGCCGGTAAGCTGGCTGGGATTTCTGGGTCTGTATTCCTAGACCTTGGGGAAGCAATGAAGAAATTGTGAGAATGGTACATAAAGTCCATCGATTATCCCTATTTAAGACTAGATAACACCCATTTGTCAATTGTAGTCTTTTCCCAAACCTGGATGAAATATTACAACCAGCCTCCTATTCTGAGGTCTTGTTAGTTAGGTCCTTTCTTGTAACTTTCTTTCCGGTTTATCAGGTGCCAAACTTCTACTGGTATTATTGCTCATGTTGGACCTTGAAAACCATTGTGAATGGGTCTGCTGCTTGGACTCCACTACCTATCAAATCAGTAATCTCTGGGAAAAAGAAAATTATAATTGTATCTGTAGGACTGAAGTGGTGGCTGGACCTTCTTGAAGACTCTCCCATCAAATTCCATTTGACCATCTGACAGAGCTTGGGTTCCCTTAACTAAATATCTCCTAAACCAAGAGCCAAATTTGGGGGCAAGAACTTGCTTTCTACATAGGTGAGAGGGTTTGATAGTCATTACTCACCCTCAACAAGTCTTCTCCATCTCTCGCCACCTGTTCCCCTTTCTAGGGTTGGCCTTCCTGGCCAGCTCTTGCCTTCCCATGCCCAAGGTTGAGGGATCTCCCTCTTAACACTCCACAAGGCAGAACCCTCCCTTTTTTCCTTATTTAGAAGGGCATTAAGATCTTTTCTCACACCTAAGCTCTTCTCCTAGAGCAGTGGTTATCAACCTGTAGGTCCCCAGGTGTCTTGGCCTACAACTCCCATAAATCCCAGCCAGTTTACCAGCTTTTAAGATTTCTGGGAGTTGAAGGCCAAAACATCTGGGGACCCACTGGTTGAGAACCACTGCCCTAGAGTCAGACATAATGTCCAAATCATGACACCTACTTAGCTACCTAAAAAAGAGGAAATACTAGGGTCTAACAATTATTTCTGGAATGAGAGTGGTCAGGAAAGAAACAGAGAAAGAAAGAAGCAAAAACAGAGATGGAAGAATAAGGCTTTTATGGAAGCAATATAACGAGTTGGTAAATCGCCTACCGGGAGCGGGGACAGGATCTAGAATGAGGAGCTGTAGAGTTGCTCCCCCTTTTGATGGAGCTTTTGAAGTCTCTTTCTTGCCCACCATAACAAGAAGGGGGCATGTTTTGCAGCATGTTTTCCACTCAATCTATGGAAAACATAATAATAATAATAACATCAACAATAATGGTGCGATTTTCTGGCATTGTATATTTCTGCCACTTCTGTGATTGTTCATTTATATTTTGATTCTGTAGCCCACTTGTCGAAGGATGTCCAGAATCAGCAGCAACCACTGTGGTCCTTTTTATCCTGGGCAATGACCAAGCCAGCATAGACTTTGTTTTGGTTTGTTTCTCCATAATGCCAATGGAGTAGGTGCTCTTAGTTCCATTCCTCAGCTGAGACCTCTCTGACTTGGTTGAACCTGCTGGTAGTTACACTACCGCCAGCACAGCGCTCAGCATCCTTGGAGCAGTTAAGCCCCCCAACACAACAAGGTGGCACCCATTGGGGGGTTTTGGAACACAATACACCAGACATCATGATTGTGGAAAAGAAAAAAAGTCTGGATTATTGATGTCGCCATACCAGGTTACAGCTGCATTGAGGAAAAACATCAGGAAAAGCTCAGCCGTTATCAAGACCTCAAAATCAAACTGCAAAGACTCTGGCATAAACCAGTACAGGTGGTCCCTGTGGTCATTGGCACACTGGGTGCCATGCCAAAAGATCTCAGCTAGCATTTGGAAACAATAAACATTGACAAAATCACAATCTGTCAACTGCAAAAGGCCACCTTACTTGGATCCTCGTGCATCATTCGGGAAAATATCACAGAGTCCTAGAGGCTTGGGGAGTGTTCGACTTGTGATTTTTTGATATGAAATTCAGCATATAGATCTCGTCTGCTGTAACATACTGTGTTTTTGCGTCAGTAAAATAAAAATAATAATAATAACTGATGACAATCCACTATTCATTACACCAGCATAGCGATGTCGACAGATTTTACCTATAACACAAACAGGGGAGCGCCAAATACAAACGACTTAAAGGACCAACGGTCCGTTTAAACTATAAGTAATAAATCCCCCAATGGGGTTACCGTATGTGGGAATTCAGAGTCCAAACTAATGTCCATAAATCAAAATGTCTTTTATCATCCACGTGCCAGATTGGTACAGTCTATATATCCCAAATGAAAGTTCAAAAAACTGGCAATTCCGTGCGACTCGAATACAAAGTCATACAATCAAGTTCCAATGAGCTGTGTTTGGGAACACAAACATAAGCATCCCTGGCAGTCAAGACGTATCCTAATTCCAGCGAAATGCGCAATCCAGATGGCAGGGGTGCTGCAAGTGATGGGTGGGTGTACACAGCCGACGAGGCACATTAGCAGAGAACTCCAATCTCTCGTTTCGACCCGGTCAATGGATCTTTTTCAAGGCTCGGTGTCGTCCCACAAGTTCCCACAGCCGCGTGCCCAAACGGCAAACAATATTCTGTAACACAATATCACAATGTTAGCTTAAACCCCAATTGGGGCGGGCCTCTAAAAGGTCCCAAAGGCAACTCTTACATAATGACGAGGAATGGATTGCAATAATCCCCAACAGTGATTACAATTTCTATATACATCAATAGTGAACGCATACATATACAAAACAATATAAGAATACAGGATGAGGGCATACCGATTCAATGCGGACCAATCCCCATATCGCCGATGGGCTTCTGGCAAAAGCGAGTATGGCAGTACTGACCCTGGATTATAACTCATGCACTCCAGGCGGGGTGGTTCATTAACCTGATTGCTCACAACCTGGGGCTAGTAGAGTAGTTCCCTGACTGTTAACCCTTCGTTCAAACCGGATGGAATTTCGCTGCGTAGGAAAATTATCCACCGTTTTTCGGCCCTGTGCAGGTAGGTTTCAACATTGCCATGCGGTGGTACCTGCACATTTTCCAGGCCAAAAAACCGCAAGTCATTAGGTCCATGTTTGTGAGTCTTAAAATGGGTGTAGAGGGGTGAATCCTCAGAGAAATTCCTGATTTTCGACATATGCTCCCCAACTCTAACTCCCATCATTCGACTGGTCATCCCTACGTAGACCCTCCCACATGGGAAAACCAATCCATAGATACATCTTTGACTTTTGCAGGTAAAAAACTCTTTGAATTTGATGGTGCGTGCGATGCTCTGGATGTAGATTTCTTTCTCAGTGTACACACATGTGCATTGCTGGCAACGTCCACACGCATGGGTCTTTGGTGTGAGGCTGCTCCTCGGCTTCCTATCTCGCACCCCCGAGTGCACAATCACATCCTTAATGTTGCGGCTCCTCTTGTTGGCAATAAGCGGGGGTTGCGAGAGACCTGGGATGTTCTGGACTAATGGCCAATGCCTATATACGATCTGCTTTAAAAATCGGGTTTTAGGGGTGAGTATCAGTGGCCACACCAGTCGATCCAAAGATGGTTTGTTATGTTTGACCAACAGGGTACTTCTAGGGATGGAGTCCGCCCTCTCTCGGGCCCTGTGGATCACCTCCTCCGGATAACCCCTGTCTCTCAGTTTCCTAGCGAGTAATCCTGCTTCCAAGGCATATGCAGCGGCAGTGCTCGAATTACGCTTCAATCTTAGCAGCTGGGAGAAGGGGAGATTTCTTTTTAATGAATGACTATGATAGCTGTTAAAATGCAAGAGTGCATTCCGGTCTGTGGGTTTGTGATAACACTTAACTTTCAATTGATGGTTCTCCACAAACACGGTCACATCCAAGAAGTTAATGCTGGAAGTGCTGGATTCCATGGTAAAGTCAATGGTGGTATACCACGAATTCATCCATGCTTGGAGCTCCTGCACGTTTGTGTCCCCAGAAACGATCATTTGTACATCGTCTATATATCGACAATAATGCTTAATATTAAATGGGGGCCTGTTGGTGGGATCATATATGAACCTTTGTTCCAGTGAGTCCATGTAGAGGTTGGCGACTGATGGTCCAAGGGGACTTCCCATTGCCGTACCCCAGATTTGCAGAAAGAAATCAGTATTATACTTAAAATAATTGTAGTCAAAGACGAAATCCGTCAGGTCCATAAGGAAGCCTATGGGGGGTAAATCAGGATTGGTATGTTGAAGGGATTCAAATGTCTCTTTTAACACTGCTCTCGCGTCTTCCAAAGGCAAATGTCAACTGCAAAAGGCCACCTTACTTGGATCCTCGTGCATCATTCAGGAAAATATCACAGAGTCCTAGAGGCTTGGGGAGTGTTCGACTTGTGATTTTTTGATATGAAATTCAGCATATAGATCTCGTCTGCTGTAACATACTGTGTTTTTGCGTCAGTAAAATAAAAATAATAATAATAACTGATGACAATCCACTATTCATTACACCCGCATAGCGATGTCGACAGATTTTACCTGCCCAGGAAATCAGGAGGCAGAGGGCTTTTGCAAGTGAAACAAACGG
This sequence comes from Anolis apletophallus, assembly GCA_030556195.1. NCBI lineage: Eukaryota > Metazoa > Chordata > Lepidosauria > Squamata > Anolidae > Anolis > Anolis apletophallus. The sequence continues at coordinate 91,764,247 of JARBWK010000002.1, read as the reverse complement.
TAGAAGAAGAGAAACATGCACTGGCAGATTATGTGAAAGGCAGTCAAGAACCAACATTGATGGAAGTCAATAGTGGTAAACAGCTTCAAGTGCAAAAGGCAAAGAGGGAATAATGTAAAAACACAATCCAGAGCAGAAAAGAAACTGGCAAGAGAAGGCTTTCCATGGACAGTTCCTGGGAAAAATTGAGAACAAAATTGACAAAGAAAAAACATGGATGTGGCTCACAAATGGAACTTTGAAAAAGGAGATGGAGGAACTGATTCTTGCAGCCCAAGAACAAGCCTTTAGAACAAATGCCATCAAAGCCAAAACTGAAAAGTCGATTACAGATCCCAAGTGTAGACTGCAAGGAACCAGATGAAACAATAGATCACATCCTCAGCTGCTGCAAGAAGATTGCACAGACGACAAACAGAAGCATAATACCATTGCTTGGAGGATTCATTGGAACTTGTGCCACAAATACCATCTGCCTGTGCAAAGAACTGGTGGGATCACAAGCCTAAAAAAGTTACAGAAAATGAACATGTCAAACTACTCTGGGATTTCCAAATTCAAACTGACAGAGTTTTGGAGCACAATACTCCTGACCTCACGATTGTGTTAAAAAAAACCAAGTATGGATTGTCGATGTTGCATTCCCAGGTGACAGCAAGATTGAAGAGAAACAACTAGAAAAGCTGACACAATATGAGGATTTAAAGATCGAACTGCAAAGACTCTGGCACAAGTCAGTAAAGGTGGTCCCGGTGGTGATCAGCACACTGGGTGCAGTGCCTAAAGACCTTGAAAAAGTCCTTTGGGAGAGGTTGCCAGTTGGGTTTGGGCTGGTTTAAGGAGATGCTCCCCAGAAGGCCTAAGTGTTTGGGGGAGATTGTATGAGAGAAGGGAATCCTGCAGGTAATCTGGACCCAAAACATGTAGGACTTTAAAGATCAAAATCAACACTTTCTACTTTGGCAATGTATTTATGCTAGATGGTGAAAGCCACCCCCTTCCTAGATGTTCAACAAAATCAGGGGGGTCCTGGACACACCTATGTGACCAATCAGTTGTTGTAGAAGAATACACCAAGTATATCATAGGGTTCAAGTGGGCAGCCATTTCTCCAGCTGTGCAATAACTTAGCTAGTTTTGGAGTGTACATTCATATAAGATGTAGTTCTACCTATGGAGTAGAACTACATCTTATGTAGCCAGGGGAAAGGCACTGAGTTATTGGATACTTCATTGTACAATATCTTTAAAAAGTGCTCTCATCAGCACAACACCAGGATAAATATAAACCCAGTATACATAAATGAAGAAATGAATCCTAGCCTTTGTGTTTTGACTCTGCTCAATAACTTTAATCTCTGAAACAATGTCCAAGGGTCAATCTACAACCCCTTCTCATCTAATAAATATCTATATTCAGCCTTTGAATCATTTGCCAGCCTCCTGATTCAGCATTTGTTTGGAGGTTAACCTGAGTGATCTTACCACAAACTTTCTTTGAAGAACTTCTAGGATCTATTCCGCTATCTCAACAGTTGATTCTTATTAAATCATTGTGGCATTTCTTGAATGTTACTGCTCCATTGATCATTATAAGGATGATGGTAGCAACCAAAGCAATAACCACATTGAACCAAGGGGTCATGTAAGCTTCAAACAGAGTAGGATTACCAATTACAGTCATCCAAGTCCTGGCTACTCTGAAGTTGTAGTGTAAGTGAAAAGAGCTTCTATCTAGTTTGCATAGTTCTCCTCTCAAACCAAAAGTTATGGAGGTGGGGGAAGAATTTAAGCAAGAGTTTCCATTTCCAGTGGCAGCCCCATGCCATTTTTAATTTCAGCCTAGACAAACAGGATACGGCAAAGGCAATTAATATGCACAGTCTATACAGCATATGCCCTCATGGCCTCTGCTTTGTCGCCAAGCCTACTACTTAAACAGAGTAACATTTTAATGTGTGATTAAAGGTTTTGCTGATGAATCACATCAATGCTTGCAGCCTTAATTAAAGTTAACCAGAATTTTGCCATTTATTTAAGCAGAATGTTGATTACAGCCTATGGGGTACAAATTATACTCTACATAATAGCAGAAGAGTAAAAATAATGACAGTTCCAGATAAAATACTGCTACTACTCAAAATATTTAAGCATGAGTTTCTACTTTGTGAATGCTTATAACATTTCATAGGCTTAGTCTATAATTGTTTTTAAACCACTATGACTTGAGTTACTTTAGCACATGGGGGATTTAGCCCTATTATGGTGCAGCAGGTTAAACTGCTGAGCTGCTGAATTTGCTGACTGAAACATCAGTGCTTCAAATCCAGGGTGTGGGGTAAGCTCCCACTGTTAGCCCCAGCTTTGAAAAAATTCAGTAGGTACTGCTTCTGCAGGAAGGTAATGGTGCTCCATGCAATCATGCTGGCCACATGACCTAGGAGGTGTCTACGGACAACTCTGGCTTTTCAGCTTAAAAATGGAGATGAGCACCACCCTCCGGAGTCGGGCATAACTACACTTAATGTCAAGGGGAACCATTTACCTTTACTATGGCCATGTAGTTGAATGGATTTGCATTGGCAAATGTGTAATTCAGTTCAAATGTTTTAGTCACTGGAATATTAACTAATTTTAACACAGTAACACATTTATCTTTAACTATACACAGAACTTTGCCTTATAGCATATCAAACTATTTATCCACCTAACAATGCAATACTATGAATACCAATTCAGAAGTATCTCTTCCCCCCTCGCTGTCCAAGTTTAAGTGGCTGTATTTCCACTTAAGCCTATATCGGACTACTATTACTAGCATGTGCTATATTCTGGCAGGGCATAAATTCTCTAAGCCTGGTGTCAGGAAGAGTCTTTCCCCAACAGCCTGATGTTTTTCACTAGAGATGCCTGGATTTGAACAATTCAGCTTTACTAAGATGCCTGGAGCTATCCAAGTTGCTGAAATGTATCTCCAAAACAGGTTCAGAACTTTGGCAAGCACACAGAAAATCTCAGGACCAATTCATCTCTCTTTTGACATGGCAGACTAGTTTTGGAAGGGTTTAACATATAGTAGCTTACCTACTTACTTCATATATAGTTCTCTTCAAACAAAATAAAGTGCAAGGTAACATCTCTGTTTCTGCAATGTTTTTTCACAGGTTTGTGTGTGTGTGTGTGTCAGGAGCAACTAGAGAAACTGCAAGTCGCTTCTGGTGTGAGAGAATTGGCCATCTGCAAGGATGTTGCCCAGGGAGCATGCAGATGTTTTACCATCCTGTAGGAGGCTTCTCTCATGCCCCCGCATGGGAAGTTGGAGCTGACAGACAGGAGCTCACCCCACTCCTCGGATCTGAACCTCCAACCTTTCGGTCAGTAGTCCTGCACAAGGATTTAACCCATTTATTACCATGCTTGTCATTAGTCTGTTTTTAGCATGCCCTTGAAAGTGGACAGCATGCAGTCTCTCTTTTGGGCCATGTGAAAAGGGCTAAAGCAGTGGTTCTCAAGCTGTGGGTCCCCAGGTGTTTTGACTTGCAACTCCCAGAAATCCCAGCCAGTTTATTATATATTTATTTAAAAGTTTTATATCCCAATCTTCTTGACCTCCGTAGAGGACTCAGACCGGCTGACAGCAAGAATTCAATGCTAACACTAAAAGTCTAAAACATCTTACCAGCTGTCAGGATTTCTGGGAGTTTAAGCCCAAAACATCTGGGGACCCACAACTTGAGAACCACTGGGCTAAAAGCTAGCCATTGCTATATGTTGATACATGAACCATCTAGGAACTTAAGATCGTCTGGGGAGGCCCTGCTCTCGATCCCGCCTTCTTCGCAGGCATGGTCGGCAGGGACGAGAAACGGGGCCTTCTCAGTGGTGGCCCCTCGGCTGTGTAACTCCCTCCCTAGGGATATTAGATCAGCCCCCTCCCTCCTGACTTTCCGGAAAAAATGTAAAAACTTGGCTCTTTGGACAAGCCTTCGGGAATGCAGTGCAAAAGATAAATACGGAAATATGTAGGACTGAAACATGGAGCAGCTCAGACATTGCTATTGGAAAATGTGATTAACAGGAAGACATTGGCTATTGTTTGCTTTTAATAGTTTTGTGTATGGATTTTATAATGTTGATTTAAATGTTCGTAATTGTATTATTTTTTAGATTGTTATGGCATCGAATTGCTGCCGTCTTGAGTCGCCTTCGGGCTGAGAAAGGCGGGATAGAAATACTGTAAATAAATAAACAAACATTGGTGGGGATCTGTGCGTTAAACTTGGGCAAACTTGGGCCCTTCCAGGTGTTTTGGACTTCAACTCCCACCATTCCTAACAGCCTCAGGCCCTTTCCTTTCCACCCTCAGCCGCTTAAGCGGCTGAGGGGGGAAAGGAAGGGGCCTGAGGCTGTTAGGAATGGTGGGAGTTGTAGTCCAAAACACCTGGAGGGCCCAAGTTTCCCCATGCTGCTGCTTCCTGAAAAGGGAGAGCTCCAGAATGATGCTTGCTGTTGTTCTCTGGGGAGAGAGAAGCGCTGCCTCAGCTCCATTCCGGCACCAAGTCCACTCCAGGCCAGGTCTCGCTGCTCGCCTTTTGCTCCTGGCCACTTCTGCAGCTTCAATATTTCATTCATGTTTCCCATGCCACTCGCGCCGCCCTCCTCCCTGGTTCTTTCAGGGAAGTGTGTGCGCCCGTGGGGTGTGTGTGTGTGTGTGTGTGTGACCGTGTGTGTGCGGAGCGTGTGCGTGGGCGGCCTTTGAAAAGCTGCCTGTCAATCCCATCCCTGAGCTGAAGAGATAGAGATCTGGGGAGAGCGGTGTTCACGCGGGACGTGGGCGGACAGAGCCGCAGTCGCCGCCAGCCAGGCATCCAGTCCTTCCCTGGGGGGCTCATGCCGCGACCCCTTAATACAGTTCCCCATGTTGTGGTGACCCCCAACCATAACATTATTTCCGTTGCTACTTCATCACTGTGATTTTGCTACTGTTATCAATCGTCATGTAAATATCTGAGATGCAGGATGTATTTTCATTCGTTGGACCAAATTTGGCACAAATACCCGATATGCCCAAATTTGAATACTGGTGGGGTTGGGAGGGGGTCGTTGATTTTGTCATTTGGGAGTTGTAGTCGCTGGGATTTATAGTTCACCTACAATCAAAGAGCACTCTGAACTTCACCAACGATAGAATTGGGGCCAACATCCCACGGAACTCCCATGGCCAATAGAAAACACTTGGTGGGCATTGACCTTGAGTTTTGAAGTTGTAGTTCACCTACATCCAGAGAGCCCTGTGGACTCAAACAATGATGGATCTGGACCAAACTTGGCATGAATACGCGATATGCCCAAATGTGAATATTGGTAGAGTCTGGGAAAAATAGACCCTTGTATTTTGTAGTTGCTGGGATTTACAGTTCACCTACAATCAAAGAGCATTCCAAACTCCACCAGTGATTAATTGAACCAAACTTGGCACACAGAACTCCCATGACCAACAGAAAATACTGGAAGGGTTTGTTGGGCATTGACCTTGAGTTTTGGAGTTGTAGTTCACCTACATCCAGAGAGCCCTGTGGACTCAAACAATAATGGCTCTGGACCAAATTTGGCACAAATACATGATATGCCCAAATGTCAACACTGCTGGAGTTTGAGGAAAATAGACCCCTGTATTTGGGAGTTGTCGTTGCTGGGATTTATAGTTCAGCTACAATCAAAGAGCATTCTTAACCCCACCAATGACAGAATTGGGCCAAACTTCCCACATAGAACCCGCATCCCTTGAAGGGACTCACTGGTGCAGGCCTTCCTCCAGCCTCACATGCTCTCCCTTGCCCCGCACACGTTCACCACGCTGCCATGCACCGAGCATGCCTGATCTCCCTTTCCTGCTTGGAGTCTCAGAAGTAGCCTTCCCCTTAGCTGAGAGGCCAGCCAATCACAGTGGAGGAAGTGGGAGGATTTGCCACCGGTTTCCAAAAGGGAAGAGAAGGGCAGGTGGAGTTCTTCGGCCTTCTCTTCCAAAGGGGTTCCTAGGGCCATCAGGTGGTCTTTGGCAACCCCCCTGAAACCCCATTGTGAGTCCTCCCAGGGGTCCCAATCCCCAGGTTGAGAAATGCTGGGTTAAACGCTTGTGCTGGCAGGACTGCTGACCAAAAGGTTGGAGGTTCCAATCTAGAGACAGCAGGTTGAGCTCCCTCTGTCTGCTCCAGCTCTCCACGCAGGGACATGAGAGAAGCTTCCCACAAGGATGCTAAAACATCAAAACATCCAGGTGTCCCCTGGGCAACGTCCTTGCAGACTGCCAAATATCTCACACCAGAAGCTACTTGCAGTTTCTCAAGCCGCTCCTGATACGAAAAAAATGTGTTGTGATTATTACCATGTTTAGTTACATCCTGCTTTTATCTCTTTGGCCCCATCTACACTGTCATATAATGTTGCTTCAACTGGACTGCATTATGTGAGTCCACACTGACCACGTAATGCAGTTGTGAGTTTTCTGGGCTGTCCGGCCATGTTCCAGAAGCATTACCTCCTCACGTTTTGCCTGCATCTATGGCAGCCACCAGGCATCCTCAGAGGTTGTGAGGTCTGAGACCTCTGAGGGTGCCTGCCATAGATGTGGGTGAAACGTCAGAAGAGAATGCTTTTGGAACCAGGCCAGACAGACCGGAAAACTCACAAGAACTCAGTGATTCCGGCCACGAAAGCCTTCGACAATATAATGCAGTGGAAATGGGGGCCTTGGCTTGAGTGGTGTGTGTCTCAAGCAAAGATGTGACCAGTTTGGGTCGCATCTTGAGAGACAAGACACAGGCCAGGGAGTTTGGAAGGGGCAACGTGGGGAAGGCCCCTTTCTCCCAACGAAACAAAACAAAAGCATGTTCGGACTACTCGACCAGCGCAGGGCTCTTGAGGATTTGGGGGATCTACCCCTTAGGGGGCCCGAGGTGACGGGAGGGAGGGAGGCAGGGGCTGAGCTGGAGGCGCGGAGCGGAGCCTCCCGCCCCGGCGCCAAGGAAGACGGGCCCTTGGGCTTTCCCCCAAGACGGCCCTGCCTTCCTCCGGCGCCACAGAGCCAAGCGGAAGGGATACCGAGGCCTCCCCCTCCTGCCTGCCTCTTCGGACGGACAGCCTCAGCCTTCCCCGCAGGCGCCCCTTAGACGGCGGGAAGGGCTCTTGGGGGAGCCTTTCCTTCCTTCCTTATTCCTCCCTCCCTTCCTTCCCCCTCCCTTCTTCCTCTTTCCCTCTCTCCCTCCTTCTTCCTCCCCTCCCCCTCCTTCCCTTCCTCCCTCCCTCCCTTCTTCCTTCCTCCTTTCTTCCTTCCCTTCTTCTTCCTTCCCTCCCTTTCTTCTTCCTCGCCCCTTCCTTCTTCCTTCCTTCTTCCCTTCCTCCGCCTCCCTCCCTCCCTTCCTCATTCCTCCCTCACTCTTTTCTTCCGCCCTCCCTTCTTCTTCCCCCATCCCTTCCTTCCTCACTTCCTTCTTCCTCCTCCATCCTTCCCCATCCCTTCCTTCTCCCTTTCTTCTTCCTCCCTCCCTTCTTCCCTCTTTCTTCTTCCTCCCTCCCTTCCTCCTTCCTCCCTCCTCCCTTCTTTCTCCCTCCCTTCCTTCTTCCTCCTCCCTCCCTTCTTCTTCCTTCCTCACTTCCTTCCATCCTTCCTTTCTTCTTCCTCACTCCATTCCTTCTTCCTTCCTCCTGTCTTCCCTCCCTCTTTCTTCCTTCCTTCCCTTCTTCTCCACCCCTTCCTTCTTCCCTCCCTCCCTTCTTCTTCCTTCTCTTCCTCCCTCCCTCCCTCTTCCTTCTCTTCCTCCTTCCCTCCCTTCTTCTTCCTTCTCTTCCTCCCTCCCTCCTTCTTCCTTCTCTTCCTCCTTCCCTCCCTTCCTCCCTTCTCCCCTCCTTCTTCTTCTCCCTTCTTCCCTCCCTTCTTCTTCCTTCTCTTCCTCCTTCCTTCCTTCCTCCCTCCCTCCCTCCTTCTTCCTTCTCTTCCTCCCTCCTTCTTCCTTCTCTTCCTCCTTCCCTCCCTTCCTCCCTCCCCTCCCTTCCTCCCTCCCTTCTTCTTCCTTCTCTTCCTCCTTCCCTCCCTTCTTCTTCCTTCTCTTCCTCCTTCCCTCCCTTCCTCCCTCCCCTCCCTTCCTCCCTCCCTTCTTCTTCCTTCTCTTCCTCCTTCCCTCCCTTCTTCTTCCTTCTCTTCCTCCTTCCTTCCTTCCTTCCTCCCTCCCTCCCTTCTTCTTCCTTCTCTTCCTCCCTCCCTCCCTCCTTCTTCCTTCTCTTCCTCCTTCCCTCCCTTCCTCCCTCCCCTCCCTTCCTCCCTCCCTTCTTCTTCCTTCTCTTCCTCCTTCCTTCCTTCCTTCCTTCCTTCCTTCCTTCCTTCCTTCCTTCCTTCCTTCCTTCCTTCCTCCCTCCTCCCTCCCTCCCTCCCTCCCTCCCTTCCCAGAGCTCTGCGGAGTCTGTGTGGGCTCTGCAGCAGGGATGTGAGAGCTGGGAAAGGGGGAAGGAGGGGAAAACTGGGAGGAGGAGGAGGAGGAGGAGGGCAAACAGGCGCGAGGGAAGGAGGGAAGGAGGGAGGGGGGGCTTTGCAGTAGGTAAGACTATGAAGGGCGCGCGCCCACACCTCCTTCCTGCCAGTCTCTCCCGGCCTTGAAGCTGCTGCTCCTGCTGCTGCTGCTGCTGGCGGCGCGGGTCTCCGTCGCTCCCCGCAGCGCCTTCAGTACCTGAGACGGAGGTGGGTAGGAGGGTAGCTGGGTGTCTGAGTGGGTGGCTGGGGGAGGCCGAGGGGCGCGGAAAGCGAGGGAAAGGCGGCCGGGCCAAAGCAGCGGGAGCCGCAGCGGGAGCCGCGCGCGCGCTCATCCCTGGCAGAGCGAGGGGCCGGAAAGAAGACCCCGGAGGAGGAGGAAGGGGAGAGGAGAGAGGAGCGGAGCCAAAGGCGCTTGCTTGGCCCACGCCAGGCTTCTCTTTTGGGGGCCGCTCTTGGGCCGAAGGGAGATCTGCGGAAGGAGAGCCGCCTCCTGTGCGCGCGCCTGGTCCGCCCTGCCAGCTCTGCGGAGTGGGTCTCGGGGAGCGTGGGGGTCGTGGCGGGGACACGGTGGATGGCCCTCTCCAGCCCACCTCGCACCCAACGGGCGGGCGGGCGGGCCACTCGGCGCCACCTCCCGAGCGGTCGGTATTGGCACCCCTTCCTTTCCCTTTCACCCATTTTATTTGGGGGTGGGTGTCTGTTTACGTCCCCCTCCCTCCGCGCGCTCTCACAACGATGCCCGCGCAGCCTGATCTGTCTGTTTCCCGCGTCTTTTGAGAGCGTGTGTGAACCCTCTTACAGACCCGGGATAGGAGAGATTATAGAAGTAATGCGTGCCTGAGAGCTCTTCGGGGCATTGGTTGGACAAAGAGGGGCAGGAAGGTCCGTGGCTTGGTAGGATAAGAAGTCATGCAGACACGAAGGCTTTCCTTCAGACATTGGTTGGACGAAAGAGGCGCTTTGGAAAGGTGAAATGATGATGTGTTTGGGGTTTTTTTGTGTTTAGTTTTCCTGGTGGCAGAATGGATTAAACTGCTGCACTGCTGAATTTGCTGACCAAAAGGCCGAATCTGAGGAGTGGGGCAAGCTCCCACTGTTATCCCCAGCTTCTGCCAACATAGCAGTCCTAAAGGAGCCCCGGTGGCACAGTGGGTTAAACTGCTGCACTGCTGAACTTGCTGACCAAAAGGCCGAATCTGAGGAGTGGGGCAAGCTCCCACTGTTATCCCCAGCTTCTGCCAACATAGCAGTCCTAAAGGAGCCCCGGTGGCACAGTGGGTTAAACTGCTGCACTGCTAAACTTGCTGACTGAAAGGCCGGCGGTTCAAATCTGGGGAGCACGGTGAGCTCTCACTGTTAGCCCCAGCTTCTGCCAACCTAGCAGTTCAAAACCTTACAAATGTGAGTAGATCAATGGGTACCTCTTCTGTGGGACAGTAACGATGCTTCATGCAGTCATGCTGGCCACATGACCTTGAAGGCGTCTACGGACAATGCCGACTCTTCGGCTTAGAAATTGAGATGAGCATCACCCCACAGAATCAGACCCGACTAAAATTAACATCAGGGGAAACCTTTATCTTTACCGTTGCAGTTCAAAACTTGCAAATGTGAGTAGATCAATAGGTCTACTTCTGCAGGAAAGTAACGACACTCCATACAGTCATGCTGGCCACATGACCTTGGAGGTGTCTATGGACAACACCGGCTCTTTTGCTTAGAAATGGAGATGAGCACTATCCTCCAGAGTCAGACACGACTAGACTTAATGTCAAGGCAGAAACCTTTACTTTTACCTTTGTTGGAAACATGAAATTCTGAAGCGACGGTAGTCTTATCTATCTCCCCTTCCTGGCTGTAGTGGGATATTAACCCAGGCTAACAGCTTTTGCCTCCATTCCCACTATACTTTTCCAGAATAATAATTTCCCCAACTCAATTCTGGCTGGTGAAGAGACCTGGTACCCCTCCACTTTCCGCCAGACTAGACAGTACTGCTGAACATAGGGAAAGTGCTGGTAATACGTATAAGCAGTGCCAGTTGTGGGTGCTGCAATCCTGGTTGAGAGCCCAGGCACCACTCTGCAAAGATTGGTTTGATGAAGGTGAGGAAGAAGAGACAGATCCAGACAGGTGCAGCTGCTTCAAGGTGAAGCCTTGGATTGGGAGCCTGGCCTGTGGGGCTTGCCAGTGCCTGTGCAGATGGGTAAAGGCCTCCTTTGTCTCTTGTTCCTGCTATTCAGTGTTACCTGGACCTGCTCCATTTCATGTGGAAAAGAGACAGCAGGAGCTTCACTTCCACTCTTTTTATGATCACATTTTGAATGGAAACATGTAGCCCTAGCACAATCATTGATTTACAGACCTGTCTTCTTGCTATATGTTTAAGATACCTGGCAATTCTGTTGCTGTGTTGTCAAAGGCTTTTGTGGCCAGAATCACTGGGTTGTTGTGAGTTTTCCAGGCTGTATGGTCATGTTCGAGAAGCATTCTCTCCTGACATTTCACCCACATCTATGACAAGCATCCTCAGAGATTGTGAGGTCTGTTGGAAACTAGACAAGTGAGGTTTTATATATCTGTGGAATGTCCAGGGTGGGAGGAAGAACGCTTGTCTGCTTGAGGCAAGTGGGACTGTTGCAAATATTTTATTTTATTTATTGTGTCAGAAGCGAGTTGAGGGTACATTTAGCATGTATTTAAAAACAGATTTTTAAAACTTGGCATTTTGCTAAATGTCCTTTGACCAGAAGCTGGCCACTTGGAGTGCCTCTGCTGTTGCTGTGAGAAGGTCCTTTATTGTGCATGTGGCAGAGCTCAGGCTGCATTTTAGTAGAAGTAGATGGTCTGTGGTTTGCTCTTCTCCACACTCACATGTTGTGGACTCTATTTTGAAGCCCCATTTCTTAAGGTTAACTCTGCATCTCATCTTGTCTGCTTGAGACAGGTGTGAATGTTGCAAATGGCCACCTTGATTAGCATTTAATGGCCTTGCAGCTTCAAAGACTGGTTGCTTCCTGCCCGAGGAATCATTTGTTAGGAGGTGTTAGCTGGCCGCAATAGATTCTTGTCTGGAATTCCCCAGGCCAGGTGTTAGCTGACCCTGATTGATTCTTGTCTGGAATAAATAAAAAGTGTTGCCCTTTATTTATTGTCCTGATTGTAGAGTTTTTAAATACTGGTAGCCAGGATTTGTTCGTTTTCGTTGTTTCCTTTTTTCCGTTGAAATTGTTCACATGCTTGTGGATCTCAATGGCTTCTCTGTGTAATCTGACATGGTAGTTATTAGAGTGGTCTAGCATTTCTGTTTCTGTTTGTTATGTATCTCTTGAGGCAAATAATTAACTCCTTTCAATTTTTTAAAATGTTGTTCTGACCAAGCTTCTTTTGTCGTATGTAACATTCTGTCTTCGTCTTTTTGAGGCAAATCTTGGTTCCATCTGATGCATTTCTGAACTTCTGCATGTTTAGCCATTCTGCCATATTGCTAAACATCAGTGGTTCACAAAATATTGGCTTCTTATGGATAATATTGTGTCTTTTGGGTTGGTATAATATCTTGGTGTAATTAAGATACTATCACAGTATGGCCTTTGGTATGTGCTGCAATGTTTATCAGTGTTACAACATGAGGAAGATTAGAGCACTACCTGCAGCAGAAGGTCTCAGAGAAGCAAGGACAAAGGGCAACCTTTTTTTCAATCTCTCTTGTATGCACCTCATGGGAGGTTTGGTCAACAGGGGGAGCCACTTGCTCAGCCAACACCTGTTGTGAAAGATCAGTGGGAATGGGAGATAATTTCCTTTCATTTTCGGTAAGAATTTATCACATTTTGCAGGAAACAACATGAGATTCTTTTAAAAATTGAATGTGGGAACATTGAACTATACTTAGATTAATTCTTCATTTTAAAAAGCCTGGAATTGAATCCCTGTGTATTCAACCAAAGGAACAATATCCCAAAAGGGACCAAATGCCACCTGATTTTGGAAACTGAGCAGGGCTAGCACTGGGTAGCACTTGCACAGGAGGCTGTCAGAGAATACCACTAAGAAAAACCTATGAAATTCATGGAGTTACTGTAAGTCAATAGGTGACTTAAAGGCACAGTGCTTTCTGGAGGTACTCCTTATTTTTTATTTCTACACATTAGGCAGGTACATTATGCCTTCTGCAGCTCCCGGTGGCGCAGTGAGTTAAACTGCTGAGTTGCAGAACTTGCTGACTGAAAGGTCGGTGGTTTGAATCCGGGGAGCAGGGTGAGCTCCCGCTGTTAGCCCCAGCTTCTGCCAACCATGCAGTCATGCTGGCCACATGACCTTGGAGCAGTTCATGGAGAATGCCAGCTTTTCAGCTTAGAAATGGAGATGAGCACCATCTCCCAGAGTCAGACACGACTAGACTTAATGTCAAGGGGAAACCTTAACCTTTACCTATGATGCTTTCTACCTGTTGCATTTGGTCTGGTCATATAGATAAAAAAATTAAGTTCATTTTTGCATGATTGGTTGAAATTTGCAAATTTCTGCATATTCAAGAGGGAAATAACTTGAGCTTCACAAAATTCAAAAATAGAGGAAAGTGAAATTGGCAGATTTTTTAACTCACGGAGGTCAAGAATTTCAGTTAGCTTCATACAAGGTCTTTAGAGGTTTAATGATGAAACAAATGAGACTTTGTGTACAGGAGCAAATTTGAATGCATGATTTTTGTCCATATGCTGCACAGCTTTGGGCATATTGGGCTTTGGCTGCATTGCTGCTTATCTGCATAGCTGAAGAATTATATCCAGTGTTTATGAGGTTTGGTTCCATTCTAGGCACTCCTTAAACTGGTTGTAAGGAACTTGTATCTTGTGATTAAATAGATGGGAAATATGTAATTCCTGAGCTTTCTGTTATGTGATTATGCTTTATGTTTTTTGTGTTTTGTTTGTTTGTTGTAGGTTACATACATTTCTGCATTTTCAAGATTTTAATGGAAAAGTGAGAAGGCAATCAGAAGAGAAGGGCATGAGGTTTATTGTTGATTGCTGGTATTAAAAGATAATGGTGGGATTGTTGCTGGTAATTAAGACTTTAAGCTCCATCCGTTATGCTTTTGGAATAAGAGCTGCAATCTGGACATAGTACTTGATGGAGCATGAGAGTCTGGTAGCCTTTTGTTTTGTGCAGCAACCACATATGTTCATGTGATAGAGGAAAAATTAGGCCATTCTTTTTAGAAAGCAATTTAGACAGAGCTTCATTCTCTACTCTCTATGGCAAAGAAATCATGTTTCCAGAGCTCTGTAGATTTCTGTGAGACAATATCCTGTTTTATGTGTGGGTCTTTATAAAATCTGTCCTTGAAGTGAAGCTACTTCCTTCTCTATAGTGCTACTCCCATTATAATTTCCAGATTTCATCCGAGCAATACCGTTATCCTGTCAAAGTTGTTGAAACAACCTTTCATTGTTGACTTGTTTCTTTGTCCATTATATCTTATATATTACCATGTTCTCTGTCTTCATTCCTTTTAGTGTGGAGATTTCTGTGGCAGTATGGGTTGTTTTGGCAAGGGATGAAAAATCAAGTGAACAATGGCACCTAAGTGCATGAGACAACACACCTTGGAGGTTTAGGTGTATGAAAGTGCCTTATACTCGTATATTGAGTCAGCCTATGGGTCTGAATTAGTGGTCCTTTTTGTTGTTGTTCATGGAACTCTTTGATAATTTGATGAAAGCTGTTAGAGGAAAAAGTTTGTTGAAGCATATGCACAACACTTTGCATATAATTAATTTGATTGCATTGGAAATATCATAAGTGGATGATGAGAACTGTATGTTCCCTTGCTCAGAACAGTGTTATCCTATGTGTATTTTGAGTGAAGCAATGCTTTGATAACATGACAGCCAAGAGTCTGAAACTTTATGGGCAGAAACGTAATGCTCTCCCTGCACAGTCCTACAGTTTCCGTCAATGTCAAGGATCACTTCAAGATGTGGATTTCACACCCACATCCAGAGCCAGAAGCTTTTTGGCTGCACATGTATAAATTGGGTGGCGACAGGATCTGATGCTTAGAGTCCTAGGGTATGCTGTTTCCTCTCGGACGCTGCCTGGATGTACATCTTCCTTCCCAGCCACTAAATAGGTGAAGTATTTCATATCTGCCTTTAGAAGTTGGCTTGCATGGGGGGGGGGGGGGTGAAGCATTGTGCAATGTGGTATAGGTACCTCCTTGAATGATTTTTTTAAAAAGACATATACCCAAGGTCATAAAAATATATGCAACCAAAATTATTATTGCCAATATGACTTTTTTCCCCATAAATATAATTTTCCAAGTATGGAATACAAATTGCAACCATTTCTGAACTTTGGGTCTGTGGATCTGTGTTTAAGGAACCCCTGATCTAAATATAAGTCAGTATTAAGGACTTTGAGCATTTGGACAGAGATGCTGCATGGACCTCTTCATATGACCCTTTTGGGCTGTGCCGTTGAGGTGGCAATTGCTGCCGAAAGGAAAGGCGTGTGGTGCAGCTCGTGGCATCACATGGTCCTTCCCTTCTCCCATCATTACATGGAGGGGATGGGTGAGGAAGGTGTGCTTCCATTATCAATTCTAAATAATATGAATGAAGCTGATTATTTAAATACTGTCTGATTTCTGAGTGAGATTTGTCACATAAGCAGCCTCGGATGATGATTTGGTTGGTGATTAGATTGAGACAAAGCATATGCTTTTGATTCTTTTGGACCTCTCAGCATCATTTGATACTAGCATTCTTATGGACTAGCTATGTGTTTCCATTCCATCCTAAGGAGTAATATGGAAAACTTTGGTTTGGATTTAGTCTTGGTTGTATTTTAATATTTTAATGGATATTTATAACTTTGTTGTTTTATCGAATGTTAATATGTTTTTACTGTTATTGTTTGTTGCTGTTGGCATCTAATGGTTGCCAGTTGTAAGCCTCCTTGAGTCCCCCCACCCCACCCCCACCTCCGGGGGTTGAGAAGCATGGGATATAAATATTTGAAATAATAAATAAATAAATAAAGTGGTCACTGGCTCATTGTATGCAAGAGAATATTTCATATGTTTTTATCATCATTGGCATCTGTATGAAACTGCTGGGGGAAGGACTGGATTGAACTGTCATAGCTACATGGATGAAACTCAATTTTGCTTCTGGTTTCCATGGGGAACTCTTCACTCTATGTCTAGTGAACATTAGATATGGATGAAAACAGAGAAGTTGAGGCTTAATCCAGACAAGACAATAGGGAAGTACAATACATAGGGAAGTGAACTATGCTGCCTGGAGTTTATCAGCTGATACTAGCCCAAGTTGCATTCATTTTGAGTCCAGTTCGGGATGAGTCCAGGAATTCTTCTGGACTCATCCCTAAATTGGGAGTACTCAGGTAGTGGTAGTTTCTTGGAGTGCATGTTACCTTTGCAGAAGTTACCTGTTGCTTCATTGAATTATATGCAAGAAAAAGTAGCCTCTATGTGGGGCTTCTTTTAAATATTTAAATATTTATCCCTTGTAAGCCACCCTGAGTCCCCAAGGGGATATGGTTGGCGGGGTATAAAAATTAAGTCATTATTATTATTATTATTATTATTATTATGGTTTGGAAATTTCAGCTGGTGCAAGATATCCAAGTATTGTTGGGGTTAAATAGTATGGCACCTATATTATCTTAGTTGCAATAGTTGTCTCATTTAAGATTAAGATTAATTTAAACTTTTATCTTTTAATAACTTTAAAGTGAATTATCTGGAGGGCAGGTTGTCTAAGATCAGTAACAAAATCCCTTCTTATTAGTTTTTAAGACACAAAGGAAAAGCTTCTTCTGCATTCACTCTACATTTTGGAATGCTGTGACAAAACAGACACATGAGGGACACCACTTCACCACCATCACGGAAAGCTTTTGTCATAGCCCTAAACACTTATTTCCTCCCCCCCCCCATTTTTTCTTGAACACATCTTGTAATTCGGAAGTTCCTAATAAAGTTTACATCTGTTTACATACATTCTTGTAATTTAAATCAGTTGATTCATGCTTTATTCTCTGAAGTAGCAGAAAATAAACTCACTCCATTTTCTATGTGACATCCTCATGTCATGTCTATGTGTTTCACCCCATGTGTATTATGTATCATGATAAGTTAAACAGGTATATCTTATGACATGGTCATACAGGCCATCTTCTTCAGCACAGAGTGGAGCTGGTTTGCTGGTTTTTCCTCTCTTTTAAAGTTTACAAGGAAGGCCTTTAAAATACTTTCTAACAGATATGTGTAGTGCATCTTGAAAGGTGAAACACTGTACCAGAGACCACTGACTCACAATTTTGGCTCTCTGCCTTGAAGCATGACTCATGCTGTATTTGACCTCCCCCTTCCACTTTTCTTGGTTCTTCTGCTAGATTTGATCAAGATCACTACTCTCTGGATCTGATTGTATTTACTACAGCTCTCAGCTGGACCTTTCTATTGTAATTTTTAATCATTTATGTTTACCTTTCGATTGGCCGTCCAGCACTTCAGCCTACCTAGTTTACTCTTTTGCTGTCTTTTTACTCAGATAGATGTCTTATTAAGCATAGACTGCATTATTTCTTAACCAGTGTACGCTTTTATATCAACACTGTTCTATTACTCCACACCAGATCTTTAAAATGGCAAAATATACACATGAAATGTAGTGCCCAGCCTTTAACAAGAACCTAAAAATATTTTGAATTCAACTTCCAGAGTTCCCCAACCAGTATGACAGTTCTGGTTGGGGGAACATCAAATAAAACAGACCTTCCAAGATCTTTTTTTCCTCAGATAACATTGCTTTAGTTATCACTTTCCTATCTGTACTATTTTACTTATTACGTATTTCTGTTGTAAAAGAGCAATGGAAAAAGACTTTTTCTTCTTGTCACCCAGGTTGTTTGTCTAATGGAGCTAAATTAGTCCTTTATGGTAACCAGAGAGAGACAAATTACTTTCTTTTTCAGATGCCTGGGACATGAATTTCTGGAATAAAAATGAAAGGAATTATAATAATAATTATAATAATAACAACCACAGCAACCACAACAACAACACTTTATTTATATTCCACCATTCTCACCCCGAAGAGGACTCACTGTCACGATGCAAGGACTCGGCCGGCCCCTTAATCACACACACAGAGACGGTAATCAGCTAACTATTTATTGAATAATAAGAAACAGGTGAAAAGGTAATTGTCCATAAAATATTGAAAAGTTCAATCCACAAGGAAAGAGTCTGTAGTAATCCAAATCCAATAGCTTGGCAAAAGCTTGGTA
Source organism: Anolis apletophallus (assembly GCA_030556195.1). Lineage (NCBI taxonomy): Eukaryota > Metazoa > Chordata > Lepidosauria > Squamata > Anolidae > Anolis > Anolis apletophallus. The sequence continues at coordinate 91,746,393 of JARBWK010000002.1, read as the reverse complement.
AAAGGCTTGGCAAAAGGCTTGGCAAAAGGCTCCGCAAAGCAATGCTGATCAAGGAACAAGACAAAGTTCAAACAGGGCCCAAGAAACTTCTTGGCAAGGCACGAGCCGGCAACTTGGCTCCGTGGTCCTTTGCTCGCTTCACTCCTCTTAGAATAGAAGTGGCCGAGCTACTGAGGATCCGTTCCCACGGATCCTATACTTAATCCCCTTGGCGAGGTCCCCGACGCTTTAGGCTTCTGCGCCAATCTGTGCTACGGGATCTCGCGCTTCTCTGGCGCTCTAGGCTGCGGTGTCAACCTGTAGCAACCTCGTTCTCTTTTGTGCCTGGGGGGCAGGGGGCAGCACCGGGGGTCCCACTTGCATTAGAACCAGCCGCAGCTGAGGAAGAAATGGAGGAAGGGGTTAATGAGTTAGCTGGACCTTCCTCTCCCACAGAGAGCTTGGCCTGGGATGAAGGATGGCCGGATGGCTATGAGAACTGGGAAGGTCAGGCCGATTCTGAAAGTGCTGATAGCGATGAATGTTATGAGAAACCGGGTGGGTACGGATCACAGGAGAGAGTTTGGGAAAACATAGGCGAGGAGGCCATGGAAGATGAGAGGGAGTTAGACTCTCATGAAGATAGTGAGCCAGGTGCTGGGAGGCAAGGTTGGAGCTTTGATAGGAGACGGAGCATCGACTCCAGCAGGAGGGATTGGCACCGCAGCCTAGAGCGCCAGAGAAGTGCTAGATCCCGTAGCACAGATTACCGCCGAAGCCTAGAGTGTCGGGGACCCCGCCGTGATGTTTAAGTATAGGATCCGTGGGAACGGATCCTCAGTAGCTCGGCCACTTCTAACCTAAGGAGGTGTAGCGAGCGAAGGACCACGGAGCCAAGTTGCGGCTCGTGCCTTGCCAAGAAGTTTCTTGGACCCTGATTGAACCTTGCCTTGTTCCTTGATCCGCTTGGTTTTGCGGAGCTTTTGCCAAGCCTTGTGCCAAGACCTTTGCCTTTGGATTGTACTACGAACTCTTTTGCCAAGACCTATGCCTTTGGATTTTACTACGCACTCTTTGCTTTTGGACTGAACTTTTCCATATCTATTGGACAATTGCTTTTTTACCTGTTCTTTATTATTCAATAAATAGTTAGCTGATTACCGTCTCTGTGTGTGTGATTAAGGGGCCGGCCGAGTCCTTGCATTGTGACACAACCCCTCCTGCTGGACTCGATGCTCTCTCTCCTATCGAAGCCCCGTCCTTGCCTCCCAGCACCTGGTTCACTATCTTCATGAGAGACAAACTCCCTTTCAGCTTCCATGGCCTCATCCTCCACTGTTTCCCTGATTCTCTCCTGCGACCCGAAACCACCTGGCTTCTCATAACAATCGTCACTATCACTACTTTCCGAGTCAGCCTGACCTTCCCAGTTATCGTAGCCGTCAGGCCATCCATCATCCCAGGCCAAGCTCTCTGTGGGAGAGGAAGGCCCAGCTAACTCATTAACCCCTTCCTCCATTTCCTCATCAGCTGCGGCTGGCTCCAATGCAAGTGGGACCCCCGGTGCTGCCCCCTGCCCCCCAGGCACAAAAGAGAACTGGGTTGCTACACTCAGGGCAGATCACAATACACATACATGGGTCACATTCAATGTCGCTTTTGTATAGACAATACACAGACAGACAGAACAGAAGAAGGTGTGTTGTTTCGACTTAATCCAGCTGTTTTGGTGCCATGGGCTTGAGTCCAGCCACAGGGGATGCTGTTGCTTCATCCTCTATGACGAAGAGCCGTCAGGACTTCCTCTTTCCTTTTGGTCACCCAGCATTTTCTGATCTTCTTTCTTTATGGTGTCGTAAAACACGTCCACCACTTTTTAGTGGTACCTAATTTCTCTAATTACAGCTAAAGCTGTTTTCGAACTGCCTAGGTAAACAGTGAGAAGGCTCATGCTGACCCGGGGCTTCAAACTTACAACCTTTCGGTTGATAGATGTTATAATTGCTGGTGATTTACCAGCTGTGCTAAACCTCCAGAATAGGCTGGAGAAGGGACCATAGATTAATAACCAAATCCTTGCTGAGCATGTTGAATCTCCCAAGTTCAATCCCAGGCATCTTCACTTAAAAGGATAATGGAAAATACTGCTTTGTTGAGTTACTGCTAGTAAGAGGAGAGTACTGGTATACAGTCAGCTCTCCCCAATACTATGTTTTAAATCTGTGATAGCACCTCTCTAGGAATCTCTAGGTGCTGTTTGTGTTTTATTTTGTTTTAATGTTTGTATATTTGTGTATCTTAAATTGTGTGCTAATGCTTTTATGTCAAGCCACTTTGAGTCTCCTTTGGAGAGAGGTATAAATAAATATAAATATTACAATCATAGAGTTGGAAGAGACCTCTTCGGCCATCCAGTCCAACCCCCAGTCAAGAAGCGGGAAGATCACGTTCAAAGCACCCCTGACAGATCCTCTGCTTAAAAGCCTAAGAAGGAGCCTCCACCACACTCTGATGCAGAGAGTTCCACTGCTGAACAGCTCTCACAGTCAGGAAGTTCTTCCTAATGTTCAGATTGAATCTCCTTTCCTATAGTTTGAAGCTATTGTTCTGTGTCCTAATCTCCAGGGCAGCAGAAAACAAGCTTGCTCCCTCCTCCCTATGACTTCCATTCACATATTTATACATAGCTATCATCATGTCTTCTTTCAGCCTTCTCTTCTTCAGGCTAAACATGCCCAACTCTTTAAGCCACTCCTCATAGGACTTGTTCTCCAGACCCATGATCTTTTTATTCACCCTCCTCTGGAGACATTCCAGCATGTCAATATCTCATTTGAACGGTGGTGCCCAGAACTGGATATAGTATTCTAGGTGAGGCCCTAAAATTCCTTTAAAAAAAGCAAATACTCTAAAGCACTGTGCAGCACTTATGTATAATTCCCCAAAAAAGTAAAAATAGTTTTTATTCAAGAGTTTTAGCATGTTTGATTTAGATATTATATTTAGCCAAATTTTAAGCTATATATGGAATTTCTTGTATTGGAATATTTGTAATAATGTAGATAGCATAAACCTCCCTTAAATTTACCAAAAATACTTGAAAGAATGCTACTTTTAAAAGGCTTCATATATAAAGAGAGCTGCACCTGATATATCTGCAGGTTTCTTTTTTATGAGATACAACTAGCACCTTCCACTTTAGTCAGTCGCTCTCTGCACTGCTTATCAGTTCAATTTTAAGTAGAGTAAAACTTACTTCTAGCTATTGTCCTTGTGGAATGAGTCCACATTTTTCTGCCTTGGGTCTTCAATAAATTTGCAGCAGAATAGAAAGCATGCCCTTATTCAAGGAGACAAAGTTGCCTTTGAGGCCATGTTGGCCAAGGAGCATGGATTGTATGAAGCAAATAATAACTCTATTTGTCTGAAACCCTTCATAGGCTTAATATAGATTTTAATAGACAGTGAGCATTGAAAGCATTCCACTTCTTTCCAATGAGTGAGATGGACTAGGGTACAACAAAAGTAATAAGAACTGTGGAGACATTTGGTAAAAAAGATGGACCAAGCTACCGTATTTTTCGCTCCATAAGACGCACCGGATGATAAGACGCACCTAGATTTTAGAGGAGGAAAATAGGAAAAAAAATATTTTCGCTCCCCCTCTAAAATCTAGGTAAGTCTTATCAGCAGGTGCGTCTTCTCAGCTCGTTCGCTCGCCCTCTGCCTCCTTTTCCTTCCCCCCACCCTTTCCTTGAGGGAAGAAAAGGTGGGGAACGAAAAGGAGGCAGAGGGCGGAGCGAACCGCGTCGCGTCAGCTCTGGCGCGGCGGTTCGCTCCGCCTCCTTGCTTCCCTCCGCCCTTTCCTTGAGGGCGGGAGAAGCAAAAGGAGGCGGAGGAGAGCGAACCGCGTCGCGTCAGCTGTGACGCGGCGGTTTGCTCCGCCTTCGCCTCCTTTTGCTTTCCCGCCCTCAAGGAAAGGGCAGGAGAAGCAAAAGGAGGCGGAGGAGAGGGAACCGCTCGCGTCAGCTGTGACGCGAGCGGTTTGCTCCGCTCGCCTCCTTTTGCTTTCCCCGCCCTCAAGGAAAGGGCAGGAGAAGCAAAAGGAGGCGGAGGGAGAGGGAACCGCTCGCGTCAGCTGTGACGCGAGCGGTTTGCTCCGCCTCCGCCTCCTTTTGCTTCCCTCCGCCCTTTCCTTGAGGGCAGGAGAAGCAAAAGGAGGCGGAGGGAGAGGAACCGCTCGCGTCAGCTGTGACGCGGCGGTTTGCTCCGCCTCCGCCTCCTTTTGCTTCCCTCCGCCCTTTCCTTGAGGGCAGGAGAAGCAAAAGGAGGCGGAGGAGAGGAACCGCTCGCGTCAGCTGTGGACGCGAGCGGTTTGCTCCGCCTCCGCCTCCTTTTGCTTCCCTCCGCCCTTTCCTTGAGGGCAGGAGAAGCAAAAGGAGGCGGAGGGAGAGGGAACCGCTCGCGTCAGCTGTGACGCGAGCGGTTTGCTCCGCCTCCGCCTCCTTTTGCTTCCCTCCGCCCTTTCCTTGAGGGCAGGAGAAGCAAAGGAGGCGGAGGGAGAGGAACCGCTCGCGTCAGCTGTGACGCGAGCGGTTTGCTCGCCTGCCGCCTCCTTTTGCTTCCCCGCCCTCAAGGAAAGGGCAGGAGAAGCAAAAGGAGCGGAGGAGAGGAACCGCTCGCGTCAGCTGTGGCAGCGGCGGTTTGCTCGCCTCCGCCTCCTTTGCTTCCCTCCGCCCTTTCCTTGAGGGCAGGAGAAGCAAAAGGAGGCGGAGGGAGAGGAACCGCTCGCGTCAGCTGTGAAGCGAGCGGTTTGCTCCGCCTCCGCCTCCTTTGCTTCCCTCCGCCCTTTCCTTGAGGGCAGGAGAAGCAAAAGGAGGCGGAGGAGAACCGCCGCTCGCGTCAGCTGTGACGCGAGCGGTTTGCTCCGCCTTCGCCTCCTTTTGCTTTCCCCGCCCTCAAGGAAAGGGCAGGAGAAGCAAAAGGAGGCGGAGGGAGAGGGAACCGCTCGCGTCAGCTGTGACGCGAGCGGTTTGCTCCGCCTCCGCCTCCTTTTGCTTCCCTCCGCCCTTTCCTTGAGGGCAGGAGAAGCAAAAGGAGGCGGAGGGAGAGGGAACCGCTCGCGTCAGCTGTGACGCGAGCGGTTTGCTCCGCCTTCGCCTCCTTTTGCTTTCCCCGCCCTCAAGGAAAGGGCAGGAGAAGCAAAAGGAGGGCGGAGGAGGAACCGCTCGCGTCAGCTGTGACCTTGAGCGGTTTGCTCCGCCTCCGCCTCCTTTTGCTTCCCTCCGCCCTTTCCTTGAGGGCAGGAGAAGCAAAAGGAGGCGGAGGGAGAGGGAACCGCTCGCGTCAGCTGTGACGCGAGCGGTTGGGGGAAGCAAAAGGAGGCGGAGGGAGAGGGAACCAGCGTCCCTCCGCCGCCGCAACGGACCAGAGAAGAGGAGAGGCGGCGACAGGGTGAGTCTATCGCCGCCCTCCCTCTGCTCCAGCGCCTCCCCCCCCCCCGCCTGCATATTCGCACCATAAGACGCGGCTGATTTTTCCTCCCACTTTGGGAGGAAAAAAAGTGCGTCTTATGGTGCGAAAAATACGGTAATTGACAGAAAATACCGACAGTTCACAGGTTCTGCTTGTTGATGTTAGAAACCAGATAGGTAATGGAATTATGTCCTTTGTAGTGGTTCCAGTGGCAAATTTAGTAGCAGTTTTAAATTCACACTTACATTGAAATTTCTAGAACGGTTTTGAGGCCATTACGCTAATCACAGAATGTGGCCTCAAACCGGTTCCAGAATCCTTAGTATCCATGGCTTTTACAGCCCTTTTCGCTTCATTTCTGGGTGAGATGCGCTCCATCACTGGAGGCATAAGAGGTGGGGAGGGGAAAGAAAGTGACGGTTATCAGTGGAGGTAATTAATTACCCCTTCCAGTGAGTCAGTGGACTCCTTCTGTTTAGTCCTGGCTTTGGGGTATTTTTCGGTAGCCCCTGCCCCCACATTCCAAATTTTACAAAACACTTCAGTGTAGGTGAGTGTTTACTATGCACTTTGCATTCTGCAGAGCTGATTTTGCTTTGCAGTGTTTTACATTTGGGGCTTTTCTGATGCACATTCATGGGCTTATTTTGGACTTTCCCCAACTTGGCTTGACACATTTTATTCCTCTTAATCTACTCTGCAATGTGCCTTGGTGGCATACGTGTTGTAGCTGCCGCAGCTGGCTTCAAAGTGGATTATACATCATCAGAGTAAATGTGTCCCTAGGGATCTATGAACCAGAGATGGATTCATAAAGTTGGTCCTTTCAAGTAACACTTTATGTGGGGTTACTTACTCTTGGCATGGCATGCCATTTTATGTCAGGATCATGAACAACACTGTCACTTACCTATTTTGTAGTGGTTCCAGTAGCAAATTCAGTAGCAGTTTTAAGTTCATACTTAGGATTCATCCGCACTGTGAACCACCCTGAGTCCCCTTCAAGGTTGAGAAGGGCGATATACAAACACCACAAATAATTTTTTTAAAAAACTTAATGTGTTTTTTCCAGAAATCTATATCCAAGCCCATTTGAAAATAAGAAATTAGATGTTTTCCTCTGTTTTCTTGACCTGTTTTACATCATTTCAGGAACAGTTTCCAAGTTGCCTTGAAACAGTGGAAAGTCACTAAGGAAGCCAAACAAGTTCTTATCACTTTATCCAGATAACCTTGTGATCTATTATCTTCGGTTCATGTCCCAAACAACTAAATGTAGCCATGTTGGATTTGTGTGGTGTAGTGCCCCCTAAACTAGCAGCCCTGCATGAATCAGAGGAAATAGTAATAGGGCAATAGCCACTTGCTTTGGCATAGAATCAGTGGTTCTCAACCTGTGGGTCCCCATGTGTTTTGGCCTACAACTACAGCCAGTTTGCCAGCTGTTAGGGCAGTGGTTCTCAACATGTGGGTCCCCAGGTTTTTTGGCCTACAACTCCCAGTAATCCCAGCCAGTTTACCAGCTGTTCCTTGGGTTGAAGGCCAAAATATCTGGGGAACCACAGGTTGAGAACCACTGTTCTAGAACATGGCCGTATAGCCCGAAAAACGTACAATAGTAGTTCTCAACCTGTGGGTCCCCAGATGTTTTGGCCTTCAACCCCAGGAACAGCTGTTAAACTGGCTGGGATTTCTGGGAGTTGTAGGCCAAAACACCTGGGGACCCACAGGTTGAAAATCACTAAGTTAGGGTTTCTGGGAGTTGAAACATAAAACATCTGGGGACCCAAAGGTTGAGAACCACTGGCATAGATGAACATAGTTTATAAGGCAAAAACTGTTATCAGCACTCCCTACCAGCTGGCCAAACTCAATCCTGAAATGATGCTTAATTTTGAGCACCCAACTACTTTTTATTTAAATTTGTGCAGCCAATTTTCATTCTCTAATGGTTTTGCTTGGGTGATGGTTACGTTTACTGCATTCAAATTAAAAATTTATCCTTTTAAAAAAATCATGGACATATTCCTCATGATGTATTACAAAGCCATAGGTGGAGCTTCCGGACACAGAAACACCAGGTTCCATAGCTGTAGGAGTCACCAAAACTAGGTTTGCTTCCTTAGCCAAAATGCTTAAAATAGCTCTGATAACAAATTATATAAAATTCCATGACTGGATAAATTACAAATGTTTAGCATTAATTCGGTAAAGAGACATGAGGAAGTTGGCAAAACATTAAAACAAACATTTCGTTTAGTCTCACTAAATTGGCATTTTATCAAGCCACAACATAATGAAACAGGGATCAGAGAAGTTGTGCAGAGATTTCTTTAAAATCTCAATTGTGAGGTAACAAGGACTAATGTAGAAAATGGTTCATGTCTTTCGAGGGACTGGTTGAGAGGTAATGGACCAGTCATTAAACTAATCATTACAATCTAAGTTGGAAATAAGAGTGGGATGGCTGTTCTTCCATGTATTTCCATTTTTTAAAAACAAAGTTTGATTCTGATGTCCTGTCATCAATGCTAATACTATATTTTTCCATATATGAGCTTCTCCCAATGTGTAATTCCAGGAAAGTATGCCACCTTTTGTATATTGTTCATTTCCTGTGCATTTCCTGTGCATCTTAAGTGTATTTTCTATTATCATTGATTAAAAAGGTACTACAGATCTGTCACACCTAGGCAGATCCATTGTGCCTTCTCTTATCATAGGAGGTTTTCAGGTGGAAACAGTATGCAACTGTTGGGCAGTGTAGGGATGGGGCAGGCAGTAGGAAGGGAGTAAGAATTTGAGAAATCAAATAACACACAGTAAATCTGCATTTGTATATGCTTGCTGGAATTATAGCCAAGTTTTCTAAATCACAAAATTAGCCTTTTTAATCCCCATTGACTTTTTGTAACTTCCATAGACTTTGCATAAAGGCCAAGCGTGAGCAGTCTTAACACAAGGGGAATCCCATGCAATATGTAATCTTGATTCAGAAATCTAAACAGTCACAGTCTGCATATTGAGAGTTTTAAATGACAGACAATATATACTACACACTGTTAGCACAGTTACTAGAACAGAAACTTAGAAGTATTATACCAAAATTACCTAACTCCTTAATATTCAGAATAGCAGGAAATGCATTACACAATTGAATTGCTAAATGCAGATTGCAGAATAATGTTGGGTATTTTTTAATTTTACATTATTCTAGGCCAATACATAACCTCTATAGATCTACTAATGTGTATTAAGACAATATCTTTCTCTATGTCTAAAAATGATTTCTAGTTGTCGATTTAGAGCCATATTTGTACCCTTTCCGGTTTGTCCAAAAGATTATGTGCCACAAGAGTTTTACTGTTTCGTCTGTTCAGATATGTCTTCCTTGCTGAATCTTGGAAAAGTTACATTTTTGGACTACAATGCCAAGAATTGCATAGCCAATGTGGCCATATTTAGAATCTGAGGAAAAAAGAGAGCAAACTTTCTCTTTTTTCAGGCTACAAAAGATTTTTCATCTGGTGGCCTGGAGGCAATTATATTGATCATAGATAAATAGGTCATGTATTTACTGTTGTATGTTGTAAATGTAAATAAACAGAAGCTTTACCACAGTTTCTAAACCAAAATATACCCTGCAGTATGATAAAGTGTCACTCAGGCTTGTTAACAAGTAACAGTAACTTTACTTCAATTCAAAATGTCAAACAGAGCAATAATATATATGAAGCAGAATAGGAGTTATGGAACTCCAAGTACCAATTTAACTTTTCCAAAGCTGCTTGTACGCGCGGGTTCTAGGATGAGGGAGAACACACGACAACTGTGAAATAGGTGAAAATCAAAAAGAATTTATTCTGGCACCAGCTGGTGGGCTTCTGCCAGCAGAACACAGCTGCAGGTAGGGGCAAAAGACCCCGTCACTTCTCATACAAAGACATTTATACCTCAATGGAGTCATTTCAGTTAAGCCCACCCCTTCTTCATGGATAAAAACAATCATAATTGGCTGGTGATTACTGTTGCTTACATGACATTTCATTAATCCAATAAACACTGCATAAATCATTAGCATCATCCCTCTGTCATACCTAAGAATGAGAACAATAGCCATCTATAAGTTATTTCTTTCTCACAGTGCAGTTATCAATGCTGAGTCTCTCTGTTCCTTGACTTGAAACAATATTTCCAGGCTCCGTGCCAGCAGCGGAGAAGGTCAGACTCTTTGCCATGCGCAGTGGTGTTTCTCATTCATATTAAATTTCCATAGCTCCAACTGTACTGCATCCACCCATCTAGCCTATATTATCTCAAATTGGGCACAGGGTGTATTAAAATGCATTTAATCACAATGTTAGTCTTTCATTGCAAGTGCCTGTCTGATTTCTGGCACCAAAACCCTCTTTTTCAGAGTTGACACGTAAGTAGCATCACTCTCTGACTGTACTTTTTATGCTCGGAAAAGTACCAAACCTGCTTTATATACATACAACAATATATATAGCAGTCTCTCTGAATTCTTAAAGAGAACAGAGGGAATAAACAGTCCTTTTAAACAGTCTTTAAAATATACTTCATGCCTTAGAAATTATTAGGCTTTAGAGAGTTGGCAGCCATTTTCTTCCAGGCTGTTTCCAGTCAGCGCTGTCTTCACTCTCTGAGGTGAAAGTGGCAGTTACAACTGTTTGTCTCAGCAGCAAATCAGAAACAGTAGCCAATCAGAATTCTGGCTTCTGGCATGCTCAGCCAATCAGCTGCCGACACATATCTTTCCAGTCAACCCATTTACGTCATGGTGCTTTTTTACAAATCCCCACATTTACATGCTTATCTTCAATAGAAGAAAGAAGGCATGTTGAACCCATCCTTCAGTCTTCTATGCAAACATTTTGTTCCTGTTAAACAGAGTTCTTTGCCTTGGCAAAATGATATGAATTTTAAAATATAAAGGCTTGAATGCAGTTATCAAATAGGAAGCCCGATAACCCAATGTTCTTGTCTTCTGCTCCAAAACACCAGCAACTTCATCAAACAGGTTTTCTTACCGTTTGTGGGATGCTTCAAACATAGTTCCTGGATGGAGCCCGCCGGATCCCATCAGACGACGCACAGCTACATCCATGAACAGTGCTGGAAGTGTCCTACGATGGAGCCCTGAAAACAGAGGAGGCTTCCCATGTTCTCATTTGATAGAACATGGAAAGCTCAGGGGGAATCTGGGCATTGACACTTCCCTCTGTAGGATAAGGAAGGGGGCGATGCTGGGCATGGGGTGGCAAGTTCCTACACTGCCCCCTGGATTTGCCCCTGTGCCCACGGATGCCCTCACTTTCCCCTGAATCAGGACTTCATTGTGATGAGGTCCTTAGATTTCTACTTGGAAATGGGCCTGGATTTTATGTGTATCGTGCTGCTAAAAGCCCCTGGAAGTGAACTAAAAAGTTATTAGGGTATGTCTAATATTGGTAGGTTACATACCTGTGACCATCTTTCTTCGAGTGGAGCTCTGTGAATCCACACTTATGAAGTTTGCGCGCGGGCTTCCAACGGAAACTTCCCAGTTTGAAAAGTTTTGGCGGTAGCTCTGCCCAGCCGGCCCGGAGGGCATAAAAGGCGCCTCCATGGGCGGCCACCCCATTCCTACGCCACAAATGCAACTAGGAAAGGGTGGTTTGAGATAGAGGGGACGGCCGGGCGGGTTCGTGTGGATTCACAGAGCTCCACTCGAAGAAAGATGGTCACAGGTATGTAACCTACCATTCTTCTTCGAGGGCTCTGTGAATGCACACTTATGAAGACTTACCGAGCTGAGGTAAAGGAGGTGGGAACAAACCAGCCAATTTTTTATATAAAAACCGAACAGGTTTATTGCAACCAGCAATATGTATAAATAACATAATCAACAATGTAATAAATAAGAGTGGAAGACATGCTCCCGCTTGTAAACATAGTGCAACAAGCACCATTCATGTCAGGCACGCAGGCCTCACAGTATAAAGTGCAACAAGCACCGTTCATGTCAGGCACGCAGGCCTCACAACAGTAAGTGCACAACAGGTGCGACATAGAACCATAGGATTCTAGATAAGCGCGCTTTAACCGGTAGACTGTGCCCCGAGACTCGGGGCACGGCAAACACTTATTCCTCCTACAAGGTAGTGAGGCTTTGATCGACTTAAAAGCTGTCGATCGAACAGTGTAAAAGAGGGAGAACAGGGTAGCCTGTTAGACACTAGCCCTGGAGGCCCTTGGGAGTGAGAATCGCTCGACCAAAAGCCGCCTCCCTCCCAAACAGGGTGTCTACACGGTAATGGGATGTGAAGGTGGAGGGGTTGGCCCAGATGGCCGCCCTATAAATCAAGTCCAAGGGGATCCCCTGGAGGAAAGCCGTCGACGTGGCCACCGCTCTAGTTGAGCGGCTCCTGACCCTGGGGGGACACGGTTGACGGGCTATCTGATAGCACAGCTCAACCAGGGACGCCACCCAATTGGACAGTCTCTGTGACGACACCGGCAAGCCTAGCTTGTCGGTGGCGTAGGAGACGAACAGTCTCGTCGACCGTCGGTAGTCTGCCGACCTGCCCTTGCAGACCCAGAGGGCTCTTTTGACATCGAGGGCTCTGAGTGTCGACTCACCGTCCCCGGACGGAGAGGACTCCAGGTCTGGGAGTACGATGTCAGTGTTGACATGAAATGGGGATACCACCTTCGGCAGGAAGGTGATGTCCGTTCGCAAGATGGCCCTGTCCGCTAGGAACAGCAGGTAGGGCTCGTCCACACAGAGCGCCGCCAGCTCGGAGGGCCGACGCGCCGAAGCAATGGCGACCAGGAACGCCACCTTCCAGGAGAGGAGACGTAGGTCGATGGACGACAATGGCTTGAACGGTGGGGCCGCGAGGCAGGACAGCACCAGGTCAAGGCTCCAACCCGGCGTCGGTGGGTGCACCGGGGAGCGGGTGTTGTTGACCCCTCTCAGGAATCTCTTGACCATCGGGTACTGGAACAGCGAAGGGCCACCCCTTTGCTGATTCTGCCAGGTGTGGGCCGCCAGGTGGGTCTTCACCGAGGACGTGGACAGCCCCCTGTCGACCAAACCGGCCAGGAAGTCAAGGACCGCCGGAATCGAGAGCGGGAAGACAGCGCTGGAACGGGTGGCCTGGAACCTGGCGAAGCGGGCGATGCAAGCCGAATACGCCTTCGACGTCGCCGGTTTGTGGGCTGCCGCTAGGATCGCTGCTACGGCCGGTGAGACGTCCGGCACCGGGAGATCCTCCATGCAGTCAAGTGCAGGGACGGCAGGTCCAGATGCAGGAGCAACCCCTTCTCCCGAGTCAGAAGATCTGGTCGGTGAGGGAGAGGCATGTAATTGCCGTCGGCCAAGTGGAGCAGGGTCGGGAACCAGACCTGCCTCGGCCAGTAGGGAGCGATGAGGATGCAGTCGGTCCCCGATAGCTGGATCTTCTCGATGATGCGGAGAAGAAGCGGGAACGGCGGGAAGAGGTAGAAGAATCCCGTCATCCAATCGAGCAGGAGTGTGTCCCCGAGGCATCCCCGGTGAGCATCCGGGGCAAGCCGGGCACCGAAAACTGGCAGCTGGCTGTTTTCCGGCGATGCGAATAGATCTGCGTCTGGGAATCCCCACCGCTGGAAGACACAGTGGAGCTCCTCCGGATGCAGCATCCATTCGTGGGACGACCAGCTCGTTCTGCTGAGCGAGTCCGCCTGCACGTTCTCGGCTCCCGGGAGATGAAAGGCTCTGGGGGTCACCTGGTGACGGATGCACCACTCCCACAGGCTCTGGGATAGGGCCAGGAGTTTCCTCGAGCCCGTTCCGCCCTGCTTGTTGACGTAGTACATGGCCACTATGTTGTCTGTCCTGACCAGTATTACTTGTCCCCTGATGAGGGGGGCGAAGGCCCGGAGAGTCTTGGCTATGGCCAGGAGCTTGAGGTAGTTGATGTGGTGGAGCCTCTCCACCGCTGACCATTGGCCGTTGATCGACAGGTTGTTTGCGTGACCTCCCCAGGCGAACAGCGATGCATCGGTCGTCACCGTGATGGACGGGGTCACCGTGTGGAACGGTACTCCCTTGCACACGTTGGCCCTGGCAGTCCACCACGGAGGGAGTTCTTGACCTCCACCGGGAGAGAGCTTCTTTGAGTGGTGTTTCTCTGACCGGATCGAAGTGGTCGAGAAACCAACGCTGCAGCGGTCTGAAGCGTAGCCTCACCAGCGGAGTGACGGCCACCGTGGATGCCATGTGGCCCAGCGTGACTTGGATCTGCTTCGCCGTGATGCAAGGCCGGGTGCAGCTGTTTACCTCGCGTCGATGTGCCTGAAATCTGACCTCTGGCAGATAGGCGAGCTGATCGACGGAGTCGAACATTGTCCCGATGAACTTTATGGTCCTGGACGGGACAAGTTGGGACTTCTCCTCGTTGAGACGTAGGCCTAACGAAGAGAGCAATCGCAGTGTCGCCGCGACCTGTTGTTGTAACAGTCGTCTAGATAAGGGAAAATACGGATTTTCTCCCTTCTCAAGTGCGCAGCCACGACCGACATGCACTTGGAGAATGTTCGGGGAGCCGTCCCGAGGCCAAAGGGCAGGACGTTGAACTGGTACGCCCTTCCTGCCACCTTGAAGCTCAGGAAGCGTCGATGAGCAGGCCTGATCGAGACGTGGAAGTATGCATCTCGGAGGTCGATCGAGGCGAAGTGGTCGCCTGACCGGAGAAGCGGGAGAATGGACGACACTGACACCATCCTGAATTTCCTCGGCGAAACGTACGCGTTTAAGTCTCTGAGGTCCAGGATGGGTCGCAGGGAACTGTCTGGCTTCGGTACGGTGAAGTACCGTGAGAAGAATGCCTCTCTTTCCTTGCTGTGTGGGAGCTGTGATATCGCTCCCTTTTGAAGCAAGCTTTCGACCTCTTCCAAGATCACCTCGGACGGCTCCGTCTCGATGATGAACCCCGTTGGCGGGAGCTCGTCGAATTCCAAGGCATAGCCGTCTTCGACAATCCGGAGCACCCATGCATCTGAGGTGATGCGTCGCCAAGCACCGATGTAGCGGGCCAGGCGGTCTCCGAACGGCGGGTGAGATGGTGGAGGTCGAGGGCTGGGGGGAAGCATGGTGGTGGCAGCGGTACCTAGCGAGGAGGCAGTGTCGTCCGTCGCCCCGTCAAACACGGCGATTCGATTGTCCATTGCCGTTGTTTTGACGTGGCCTCGACTTGTTGGCATGCCGAGGTCGGTTGGTCTGTTGCTGCTGCTGTTGTCTCGGCTGCTGCTCTTGGTGTTGCTGCGGAGCCGAGTATGGCCTTGGGGATTGGCGGTACTGAGACCTGGGCTGGAACTTTGCCCGCTGGTAGTACCGGGTCCTGGGTTGCGCCGGTGGTCGATCCAACTTGGCCGTCAGGACTCTGAAGTCGTGAGTGGCCTTCAACTTGTCGTCCGTGCCCGCAAAGAAAAGTCCCTGGGCATCGAACGGCAAGTCCTCGATGGTTTTCTTGGAGTTGGAGGACAACCCCGTCGACTTCAGCCACGCGTGCCTGCGGATGGCGACACCGTGGGCCAGCAGCTTTCCCGATGTGTCCCCGGTGTGGCGGGCCATCAGGATTTGGTGGTGTGCCAGCGCCTCCGCCTCCTGCGAGATGGAGGCCGGTGCAGTCTGTTGCTCTTGGGAGAGATCCTGGAAAAAGGGTTGGGCCCCTTCCCACAGGATCTGATGATAGGCTCCCATGCACGCCCCATAGTTCGCCATCTTAGTCAGCAGGAGTCCGGCTCAGTAGATCTTCCTACCGACCGTGTCGAACCTCTTCCCTTCCTGGTCAGAGGGGGCTGTGGACTCTCTGCCCGAAGACTGGGAGGAGGTGACGATCATCGAGTTGGGTGTCGGATGATCGTGCAGCCATTCCTTCTCCCTCTCGTCGATCTTATACCACGCCTCGATACGCCCTGACGTGGGTGGGATGGTCGACGGGGTCTTCCACGACGCTTTCACCACCTCTTCCAGGGGTTCCAGCATGGGAAGATGTGGCTGGGCCGCGTCCTCGACCTGCACCCTGCTGAAGACGGGGCAGGCGCTGGATCTTGTTGGGACATACGTCTGCATGCCCAGAGCCCTTGCCATCCGGCCCACTTGCTTGCCGAAGGCTCTCGCGGAGTCTGTCGGCGACGAGGAAGGCTCCATCTCACAGCCTCTGTGGGAAGGTGTTCGGTCCATCTTGTTGAGGGACAAGATGGACCCCGACCTCACCGATCGAGGGGCCTCGCCTTCCTCGGCCTCGTCTCCCGACCACAGTCGAACCACTTCCGGTGCCACCGGAAGTTGCGACGGTGGCGGCGCCCTCAATGTAGATGGGACCGCGGTCACCACCGTCGATGCAGGGAGAGGACTTCGTGTTGCCGGGGCCATGGCGAGCCTCGTGGTCTGCTTGCCTTTTTCAGGCGACGTCACGAAGAGTTGTCGGACCGAGGGCTGAGCCAAGGGGACTCTGACGACGGTCTGGACCGAGTCTCCCGGTGAGATGTGTTGCTCTGCCCCTGTCTCCACAGCGAGAACAGGGGCAGGCGGAGAATCAGGGCACGACGCTGATGAAGATGACGTCAGAGTCCTGCGCCTCTTCGGAGACGGGGGTCT
Source organism: Anolis apletophallus (assembly GCA_030556195.1). Taxonomy (NCBI): domain Eukaryota; kingdom Metazoa; phylum Chordata; class Lepidosauria; order Squamata; family Anolidae; genus Anolis; species Anolis apletophallus. Next base: position 91,730,291 of record JARBWK010000002.1, on the reverse strand, counting down.
CGAGGCTCCGGCCTCCAGAGACTTGCCCGGAGTCACAGGAACCAGGCCTCTGGTCTGGGCTCTACGGGCTTCCTCGCTCGACCTCCGGAACGCTATTTCCATAGCTCTATTGGAGGGAGTCCTCGAGATGGCCGACCTCTGGGAGAGGCCCGACGCCATCGAGCTCGTCGACAACCGGCGAGGTGGAGGGAGCTGGACCGTCTCTGTCGTCACTTTGGGCCTCTTCGACACCGAAGTCTTCGAGGAGACAGACTTCGTGTTCTTCTCCTTCCGTAGACGCTTCTTCCCAGCCAGGTGAGCGGTCGATACGGTAGGGGGCCGGAGCAGCCGCCCCGGACCCCAAGGAGGTAGATGGGACAGCCGTCTCCATCTCTGGAGGGTAGAGAGCACGCTCCGTCAGGTAGGCCTGAAGCCTGCGGGCTCTCGCTCTTCTGGTGTGCGACGAGAAGGCCTGGCAGTGTCGGCAGACAGGAACAACGTGCCCCTCTCCGAGACACCGAAGGCACTTCGAGTGACCGTCGCAATCCGGGATCTTGCTACCGCAGGATGAACACTTTTTGAAACTGGTTGTGGACATGCTATGCTCACACAACCAGCCGTATTTCCGATGTTGCCCAAGTGGCGGAAAACAAAGGAATGGGGTGGGCGCGCATGGAGGCGCCTTTTATGCCCTCCGGGCCGGCTGGGCGGAGCTACCGCCAAAACTTTTCAAACTGGGAAGTTTCTGTTGGAAGCCTGCGCTGGCGCGCAAACTTCATAAGTGTGCATTCACAGAGCCCTCGAAGAAGAAACAGTGTTCCCTCACTTATTGCTGGGGTTAAGTTCCAGGACCTCCCGCAATAAGTGAAATAGGGATACTCTAGCAACATTACACAAAGTTCTGTAAAGCTTAGGTTGACCCGTTCCTTCTACTGTGTCCTGGAAATCTAGCCTTTCCAGCAAATTAACTCTTAGAAAGTGATTTTCAGCTGTAAAACGCTCCAGGCAGTTCCTTGCTAGACTATTGTAGTGTGCTATCATTGATGTTTAAAAGGTACAAGGCTGCAGACCAAATGGCTTTTTATCACCCGAGAAACACTGTAATTGCTTTAAAATGCACTGCCTGAAGTATGTAATGTCCATTATGAGGCAGATTTCATACATTTTATATGCATACATGAGCAAGCACAACTTTGTGAGTGGGAGACACCAAATAAATTGTTCTCTGTGTGTTTCTGTCTGTGTGTTGAGTATAAATATATTGCTAGTGCTATAAGTAAATGGCATTGATAATTTAGTCCAAAGTTTAAATATATAAACTCAGGATTACTTTAAAATGGTTTGCTGTAATTTGCATATTTCCCCTCTTTCTACCATTTGAAACTTCTTACAAAAAGGCAAAGCATTGAGGGACAGCATTTTAAACTTACAAAAAGGTAAATTATTCAGGGACAGCCAACATGATGTAATGGTTTGAACATTGGATTATGACTGTTGCGATGAGTGTTCAGTTCCCCACTTAGTCATGGAAAGCCATTGGGCGACCTTGGGTGGATGACACACTCTTAAACTCAGGAAACTCCATTAAAATTTCCACTTAGTGTCACAACTTAGTGTCCCATGAAAAGCCTTTCTATCTTTCACAGAAGAACCAAGCTGTGAAAGGTAGAAAGGTTTTTCTGGGATTATTATGTCGGTACTTGTTTGTTCTATGGTGGCATTGAATGTTTGCTTTTGTATGTTGTAATCCACCCCGAGCCCCCTGGGGAGATAGGGTAGAATATAAATAAAGTTTTATTATTATTTTACTGACACAAAAACACAGTATGTCACAGCAAATGAGATAGATTTGCTGGATTTCGTATCACAAGTCGAACACTTCCCAAGCGTCTAGGACTGTGTGATGTATTTTCGAATGATGTGCGCAGATCCAAGTAAGGTGGCATTTTGCAGTTGACAGATCATGATTTTGTCAATGTTTATTGTTTCCAAATGCTACCTGAGATCTTTTTGGCACGGCACTCAGTGTGCCGATGACCACCTGTACTGGTTTATGCCAGAGCCTTTGCAGTTCGATTTTGAGGTCCTGATAACGGCTGAGTATTTCCTATTATTTTTTCTCAATGCGACTGTCACCTAGTAAGGCGACAACAAAACCCAAACTTTTTTCTTTTCTTTGATGTCTGGTGTATTGTGTTCCAAAACTTTGTCAGTCTGGATTCGAAAATCCCAAAGAATTTTTGCGTATTTATTTTCCACTACCTTTGCAGGTTTATGATCCCACCAGTTTTTTTTACTACTGGCAGGTAGTACTTGTGACATAAGTTCCAATGAATCATTTGAGCCACAGAGTTGTGCCTCTGTAGTCTGTCAGTGCGATTTTCTTGCAGCAGCTGAGGATATGAGAATGATTTCATCAGCTTCCTTGCACAGTCTGCATTTTGGGTCATCACAAGGTTTTTTTAAAAAAATCCTGGCCTTAATGGCATCTGTTCTGATGGCTTGCTCCTGGGCTGCAAGAATCGGGCCTTCTGTCTCCTTCTTCGGGGTTCCATTCGTGAACCATAACCAGGTCTTCTCCTTGTCAATTTTCCTTCAATTTTGTCAAGGAACTGCCCATGCAATGCTTTGTTGTGCCAGCTGTCAGCTCTGGTTTGTAGTGCAGTTTTCTTATACTGATTATTTATTATTATTATTATTATTACCACTACTATTGACACAACCTAGGTGAAATATTTTTGTTAGGGTTTTTTAGTAAACTATTTGGAGGGAGATGACACCATAACTAATTCCCAATCCTGTTAAAACCCCAGTAATCTCAGAACCCAGATTAATGGTTTCACTTACAACTGAGAAAAAGTGATTTCTCCAAAACTTTCATAGATCCTTCAGCAAATTCAATGGTATGCTTCCTCTGGAAGTTACCATAGAGTCAAGCTGGAGGACCTAGCAGAGTCACAGAAAGCATACCTCTCTAGCAATCTCTTAAGTCCTTCAGCTCAATTTTATGGTATACTAGGACTGAATGTCTGTCAATTTAATGTTCAGTTGTATGTTTGGTTTCAGGTAGCTGAGCCACAGAAACCCACCTTAGGCAGGTCGTGCTCTCAGCCTCAAAAGGAGGCAAAGGCAAACCTAATCTTAAGAATTCTTGCCAAGAAAATCCATCTTTGGGTCTTCATGAAGCAACTTGAAGGTGCACAATAACAACAATCTCTCACATTAGAAATTGCTGGAGAGTAGTGTGGCATTTATGTCTTGCTTGTGGTATTATCACAGTTAACCATTCTTGGAAACAGAATGGTAAGATTTTAGTCTAACGTTGCAGTGCTACTCTGTCAGCAATTACAGTTATCTCTGTAAAGAGCCTATGAAAGAAGACATTGGGTTAGGAAAAAAGTTTCTCTCTCATTCACATACACACAGGGAAAGAGAAAGCGAGAGGGAGGGAGAGACTAATACACATGTGTATGTGTGTGGAGGATTATCACTTTTGTCTCTAGATTGCAGCAACAAGAAAGTTTTCAGAGATTTCTAATTTCCTAGAGAGAAAACTTGGTACTTTTCAAACAACATCTGCTATTTTATAGAGCAGCCAGACACATTCTAGGACAAGGCTGGCACACCTTGGGAATAACAGAATTTCTGGAAGTATGCACCTTTCTCTGTGGCTGCTGTGACTGAAAATGTTAACTGTAATGCAGAGGAGCCAAAACCAATCTGTCTTGCGCTGCTGCTTATGCCAGCTAGAATGAGCTTTAGAACAGGAGCGGCTGGGATTAAATCACATTGAAGGCCAATCTAGACATAAATTAATTTGTGTATGTTTGGATGACTGTGAGGAAGCACTCACTATGCTGTATGGCAGGAAAGTTTTAACACTCTCTCTTCATCATCAGGATAAAATTAACTCTCAGAAGCTGCTATCTGCATTTCAAGAGAAGTAGATTCCTGTGTTATCAATGTAGGGTTTTCCTAGCTGTTTTGGAGACACAAATTTTATTATGATTGTGGAAGGGAAAGAAAATAATAAATTCTGGATGAGACTGTACCACTGTCTTAATGATTGCTGTTTACATCACAGAAAAAAGTAGCCCAAGTGTTACCAGACCCTAGAAGCACTACTGCAAAAATCAATTTAATCCCAGCTAGAAAATATGTATTGAATCAATGGAACTTACATACCCATTGTCAATGTTAATTCCAAACTTTATTTTATACTGGACAAGAATCCAGAGGGCTAATATCAAGGATTTTTTTTCTTGAAACTGTATGGCCCCATGTGTTATTTTGCATGCCCATGCATCACATTGTAGAAAGTGACAAGTACAACTCCACCAAGACACTTGCTGAAGATATGTCAACGCTGTCCCTAAGGAGTGATGGCACCGACTAAGCTAGATCTGATCAAATATGTCCTGCAGTGAAATTCATTATAAACTTTAGTGATGAGAAGCATGATTTTGTAGCTGCCAGTGAATTTGATGCTATTTTGCTGGACGCAGTTGACAATACTCAAGTACCACAACTAGATCCAAAGATACGAAGATACTCAAAAGTGTATGTACCCTCCTTATTCACAGTAGAAGTAGTCAGGCAGTTGCTCCCAGTAACAGACTATTGCGTCTAGTAACAGACTTCCTATTAAGGTTAGGAAGCCTGAAAGATAAAAAGAAAGCATTAAAAATTTTGTTTATCTTTTTCTTATCACCTTGACCTGCTATTGAATTGCACAACAACCTCTTTCCTATTAAATGTAAAGGTTGCACCTTGATATTAAATCTAGTCAAGTCCAACTCTGGGGAGTGGTGCTCATCTCCATTTCTAAGGCGAAGAGCCGGTGTTGTCCGTAAATGCCTCCTATGTCATGTGGCCAGCATAACTGGAGCACCGTTACCTTCCTGACAAAGCGGTACCTATTGATCTGCTCACGTTTGCATGTCTTCGACCTGCTAGATTGGCAAAAGCTGGGGCTAGTAATGGGAGTTCACCCAGTCTCCGGATCTGCAGTTTAGCGGTTTAACCCGCTGCATCACCCTGGCCCCTTTATTTCCTATTACATGTTATATTTTCCCACTGCGCAGAATGTTTCCAGCTGCACATTAGAATAATGCTTGCCTATTGATTTAACAAGTTCCAGTCATATAATGGCTCTGTAATAGATAAAACTAACAATTGGATTTAGCCCAACAGGGTTTTTTTTTTGTTTCACACAGCAGAGGTGGTCTGGATTAGAACTCACCACTTCTGGTTTGTACACATTCCTCAATTTTGTTTTCAGCTGCTTGCAGAATCTGTTTGCCAAGAGCATGTGGACTGCATCATTTAAGGAGGATGGATGGATGGATGGATAGCATGAGTAAGCCTCCAGTATAGACAGAAATGAAATTGTTGTTTGTTGTTAACTGCCATCAAGTCAACTTCAGCTAATGGTGACCCTATGAATGAATGTGGTCTCCCTCTTTTCATGCTGCCTTCTATCTTACCAATCAGTGTTATCTTTTCTAATGAGTTAAACCTTATCATGATATGGCCAAAGCATGACAGTCTCGGTTTTGTCATCTTGGCTTCAAGGCAGAGTTCAGGTTTGATTTACTCTTGAGCCCATTTATTTGTCTGTTTACTCATCCATAGTATCGTCAGAACTCTTTTCCAGCACCACATCTCAAATTAATTGGTTTTCTTTCTATCAACTTTCTTTGCTGTCCAACTTTTACAATTATACATAGAATTTGGATCTGGCATAGATAATCCTAATTTTTGTATTCTGAGATATATCTTGACATCAGAATGTTGTCTAGTTCCTTCAAAGCTACCCTTTAAAGTACTATTCTTCGGATTTCTGAACTGCAGTCTCTGTTCTCATTAATGACTGAACCATGGTATGGAAAAATCTTGAACCATTTCAATATCTTCACCATCTAAAGTTAGGTAAATCATATGTGGTAATTATTTTTTATTATTAATGTCCAACTGTAAGCCTGCCGTTGTGCTTCCTTGCTTGATTGCAAGATCATCTTGTCTACTGTACTTGATACATCTCTATAGCATTTTAGGACAGATCAGACAAGTGGAAAATAACTTCACGAGAGTAGAAATAAATGGCATATAACTAACAGTTAAGAGATGGGATTATATTAATTGGCAATTGTGTGAATAGTAAAAAGTAAATTGAAGGTATATAGGGAATGGTATATCTTGTGGCTTCAGCATGGGACACTTAGTTAATGACTCCCTGTTTTCCACCCTAAATTTCCAGTCCAAATCAGTCTTTCATAGTTAGGATTTGCTTTTTAAAAACATACTTACACAAATGCTTTTTCCATGAATGACGTCACATATATTAGTCACTGGAAGCTTAACGGGTTGAATTGCAGTGACCTTGCTAAATTCCCTTAATAGATAGAATCTTGACATTTGTTCGTCTTCTCCATTAGAGTCGTAAATTGCTGTATTAAAGCCTTTTGCTAATTTTCTTCACCTCCCCCCACACCCCAATTTTGAGCTTTTAGTATTGCATATATTTTTCTTTAGTTAATTATTAGTTTCAATTTGCCTTAACTTGTCTGAGTTTATTCACTAGTCCATGAGATTTATTGACACATGCTCCTGAGCACCATTAGTCACTAAGCCAATGCAGATGACCAGATCAAACCAAACTCTTCCAGGGTGAATGGAGTAACTACAGATCAAATCAGTTCATTCCAGAGTGTTCATTCATCAGATAACCCTTGGTCAGCTGTTTCAAATTTACATGAAGAGGGATTTACATGTATAGTCAAATGCATGGGAAAATGGTAGTAGCCATGAACTTTCTATGTGTTCTGATCTCAAGGTGAACTCTACTAGCTTTGAGCTATGCAGCTTTCATTTCTTCTGCCAGCGCACCTTTCCTGATAGCATGAATCATAACCACAATTCTACTTGATTGATTACTTTAAGTTCATCACATTTCAGAACAGCAAACGAGAGAATTAGCACAGGCCAATTAGTTTGTTTCATCTCCCTTTGAAAAATTTGGATGCGCTAGTATACATAGCAGTTTGCTGTGAATTTGGTGAAACTAATGGATTTGAAAATCTATATGTTTACATTCTAGAGGACCTGAAGAACATCAGTAATACTATATTTATTTCCTGTGTGAAGACAGATTTAAGCACTTGAGCATCTAGTTCAGTTTTGCTAAATTCTGTGATTGTCTCTTTCCCTTTGCCCTGCCAAAGGGACGTGAGAGACCTTTTTTTGTTTTTCCTCCTATCATTGCATTCACTTACCATCTCTCTGTAATAAATAATGTTGAAATTTTAAAATATAAATAATGGCTTTGAATTAGTGCAATAATCTATTAAACCTGTTTTGGCTAAGACCTGAATAGATCAAGCGCTTCAAAGGATTCCTAGAAATTGGCCTAAATTCTATGAGTAGTGGTAATTGATTGCAGTACTTCCTTCATTGCATTTCATAGGAGAGATTGACTCATAATATTTGGTGATTCAATTCCATTCCTTGTATGCATGTCAGCCTACTTAAGATCATAACAGTCCGGCAGGATCTGATGAATACTAGACCATCTGGTCTTGTATTCCATTTCTGTGAAATCCACAAATAGGTTTTGTTTTATAAGAGAAGATGCATCAACTTGAGCATTGCAAAACACATCTTGAATTATGCTTTTGATCACATTGAACTTCTCATTATAGTTAAATCAGGTTTTGATAGAAAACCAATTCTTCCACTTTGAGGAAATCAAGGCTGGTAAGATTTGGTGGTAGTTATGTTATTGTGTTTCTTGTACTGATTCAGGTCATGTATGTCACCTGTAGGGTAAACAAGTACACTGTTAATATTCCTACTTGTGGCTAATACTTGTTATTCTTACAAATTTCCCTTTTATAATCTCAATGCAGTGCATGCTATTTGCACAAACAGGCACTAGTCTCCTTTGCTGTATTTGTAAAGAATTGCAGTGAATACTGTCTATGCACTCTATATTGTTGCTGTATTTGTCACAAATGGGGAAGATAGATCATTCAGTTTTTGATAATATTGTTGTGTGAGATTTGACTTTGGGGTGTCTTAAGTCCTCAGCGTGAAAGACTATGTGGACCGGTTTGTGGCACAGCTGCATTAAAGCTGCATGGGAGTCAGCTGCATTAAAATCACTACTGACTGAGAGGTCATGAGTTCGAAGCCAGCCCGGGTCAGAGTGAGCTTCCGGCCATTTGTCTAGCTTGCTGTCGACCTTTGCAGCCCTAAAGACAGTTGCATCTGTCAAATAGGAAATTTAGGTACTGCTTATACAGGGAGGCTAATTTAACTAATTTATGACACTATAAAACTCTCTCCAGCAGCGTGCAAAGGAATGAGGAAGTACTCCATTGTTGTCACAAGTGAATGGTAAAGCGACAGTTCCCCTGGTGGCCGGAATCTTTTTTAAAAGCATATCCTCATGAAGCTGGAAAGTTAAATAGCCTCTGTGTCTCTGTCTATATATGTTGTGTGTCTATGGCATTGAATGTTTGCCATGCATATGTGCATTGTGATCTGCCCCGCATCCCCTGCGGGTGAGAAGGGCAAAATATAAATGCTGTAAATAAATAAATAATAATAATAAAAAATAAATTAATTAATTAATGTGGATCCATGTCTTCACTTTTATGGACCCCCCCCCCCCCCCAAGACTCTACCCCTGATGACAGTCATACTCAGCTATGAGTTATCACCCATGGTGACATACTAAAAGTAGTGCAAAGTATAGTGCATGTATAGTTTAATAGGCTTGCTTATTACACGAGCTTGTTCAATGTGGTTTCATTTATACATGAACAGCTTTGGCAACAATAGAATCAACCGGGAAGACGTAGTAATACCTAGAGAATTGTTCTTTCTAGACGTCCAGTGAACAACATTGTTCCTATCCATTGCTCAATAAATACTCCAAGGTAAAATGGTTCACAATGTTTGAGAGTTTCTAAGAAGGCAAGATATTGAATTGCAAATAATTTCAGTGAGAAGGAAAAATGGGGGAGGAGTTATTTAAAGAAACCAAGGTAGATAATGTATAAAGAGCTTTCAGATGAGCTGAGATTTAAAAAGAACATGTGCAAGAAATGGGGAAATTGCTAAAGAGGAGTATAAATGAATAGATAGTACCTGAAGAGAGAAAGGTAAAAACTTAATCTCAGAATTTGTTCAGGTTTGTTTGAGTGTTTAAAATAATTTAAAGTGGGATTTTCATTTTAAAATGATTATGGTGTTTCAACTAAGAGGAAAAACAATGAAACAGTAGGATCTCTGCATGGAAAAAAAGGTGAAACAGTAAAAATGGAAGACAGAAGGGCTTAACACTTGCTTTGACTCTTGTTTTAGAAGAAAAATAGAATTCAACCAAGTACAAACAGAACAATGATTGCAGCCTACATAGGAAAAAGATAGTATTGTAATGCTTAGCTACTCTAAATAAGCATAGGTCTCCAAAACCAGCTGAACTGTATCCAGGAATACTAAAGGAACTGGAAAATGTAATCCCTGAATTTATGTCGACAATATTTGAAAATTCTTGGGGAATAAAACAGGAGACTGGAGGAAGGTGAATGTTTTCTGCATCTTCAAAAAAATACAAAAGACTCAAGCAAGAACCAACCAATAAGCTTGATAACCTTAGAATCATAGAGTTGGAAGAGACTGCACGAGCCATCTAGTCCAGCCTCCTGCCATGCAGGAAAAGCACATTCAAAGTATCCCCTGACAAATGTCTATCCAGCCTCTGTTTAAAAGTTTCCAAGGAAGGAGCTTCCACCACACTCCGGGGCATAGAGTTCCATTACTGAACAGCTTGCACAGCCAGGAAGTTCTTCCTAATGTTCAGGTAGAATCTCCTTTCCTGTAGTTGTCACCACTGTTCTGCATCCTAGTCTCCGGAGCAGCAGAAAACAAGGCTACTCCTTCCTCCTTATGGCATCCTTTCACATATTTATACATTGGCTATCATGTCTCCTCTCTGAACTGAACTGAACTGACTGAACTGACTTTATTATTTCTGAGTCGCCCTCCACTTTAGTGCTCCGGGCGACTTACACACAGCAATTCAAACAATTAAAATATTAAAATTAGATTAAAATATTCAGGAGTTAAATGCAGGAGTCAGGCTCAGGTAGTTGAGTTCCTGGTTCTGCATTAGCCATGGGCTTTCCTAAATAGCCAGGTCTTCAGAGCGGTCAGGAACTGGGGCAGGTCGAGGGAAGCTCTCTGGTCCGGTGGCATCTCAACCTTCTCTTCTGCAGGCTAAACATACCCAGCTCTTTCAGTTGTCCTTCACAGGGCATGGTCTCCAGACTTTTGATTATTTTAGTCGCCCTCCTCTGCAATCAGCATTGTGGTGGCCAAAAAAAGCCCAATGTAATTGTAGGCTGCATGAATAGAAGTATAGTGTCTCAATCAAAGGAATTAATAGTGCCACTGTAGTCCGCTTTGGTCAGACTTCACCTGCAATACTGTGTCCAGTTCTGGGTATCACAGTTCAAAGATAATTGCACTGGCTGCCAATTTATTTATTTTATTTATTTATTTACTATATTTCTATACCGCCCCTCTCAGCCCGAAGACAGCTCGAGGCGGTTTATACATGGCAGTCAATGTCCATAATATAAAATACAATACAAAACAGTTGCACAATTACTACATAAAAACGTAACAATTAGTAATTAAAATAAAAATACAGTTCCCAGCATCTCAGTGTCTCATACATTTCTGATGTAAATTCAAAGTGTTTGTGATGACATATAAAACTTTAAGTAGCTTGGGATCTCGACACTTGAGGGAATGTCTCTCCACAATGGATTAAGATATAGGTAGGCTTTCTTCATGTCCTACCAGCGAGATCAGTACGTTGTGTTGGGACATGGGAGAGGGTTTTTCAGTCCTGGCACTCAAATTGTGGACTGCTCTCTCTTTAGAGACCTGTATAGCAACAGGTAGGACAAGATAGTCTTTGTAGTTCCTTCCAACTGTATGGGCTTTTCTAGGTTGTGGCTGCTGCATCATAAACTTTGTGTTTGTACAATGAAGAGCAGTCTTGGTTGGTCGAAGTACAATGAAGAAATCAAAACAGAAAATTGGCTCAGATATATCACATTATATATTTCATGCTATTAAAAGATTTCTGGTTTGCAGATATCTCTTTCATAAATTCTTGTAAAAATGCACCACCAATTTTGAAAATGGGCTATTTGTGGGTTTTGTCCCTTCTGTCTCCACACTCCTCCTATATGAATGTGCCAAAGTATTTTGATGCAGTTAAATGCAATGTTCTATTTAATTTCTAAAATGCATTTTTCATTCATACTCGCTGAAGAGCACCCTGCTTTTCTCTCTTTCATGCCTTAGGAAACAGGATAGTAACTGATGAGTCAGCTCAAGAAATCATGAAACTGTGATACATAGAATGACTGACTGCTTGGTAAGTTTATAGTGTCTATCAATGCCCCACATATAAGAAAAGCAAAGTAACATTTAGATCAAAGGACAGGTGTCTTGTCTGTTCTCCAAAGGTTTGAAATGTGTGTGTTTTTTAAAAAAAAAATTGCAACTCCAATAATCCCTTGGTCACTGAGTTATTCTTGAAGCTGGACTTTAAAAAAATAAAATTACCATTCTCTGCTGCTCACATTGTCTATTCAATCTTAAATGAGATCTTGCTTTTTATCCATCCATCTACTCTGACAACCACCTTTATAATGAGGAATGGTGAGAAGAGTGCTATTTTTGACTTTGGTGTAGAGAAAAAGTAAAAATAAAACCATTGATCATCTTTGTGGCACAAAATATAGTAAGGGCATGGTGCCAATAAACTACGCACATTGGATGACTAATAGAGCTCCCACACTATCAACGTTGGCGGGGATTGCTGCCAGGTAGGGTGCCATAGGTACTTACTAAATGCTTTTAGTCCATTAATGTCTTGGCTTTTGGAGAAGTAAATATAGAGGGGTGTGGTTTCATTCATGCTTGAAAAAAGCACATTGATGATGAAAAAAATTCTTTAACCAATAGCCTTGAATTTAGTTTGAATTGATTATCTGAAGTCACAGAGCTACTTTGACTTACTCCGTGTGTGTTTAAATGAGTATTTTATTTCTTTTTAATTTAATTACAATTTTTCAGTGGTTTTTAAGGAGAGATGTTAATATCAAAAAGAAAAGGTAGAGCTGAGGCAGGGCGAAGGAATACAGAAGTATCTTGGAGAATAACTAGTTTATTTTAGCATGAGTTAAATTGATTTTAACTCATGCTAAAATATAATGCATCTGAAGAAATGGATTGACATCCACAAAAACCCATTCTAAAGACACCATTTATTTGCAAAAGGTACTCCTGGATTTTTCTTCCCTATCTTGCTTTTCTTTTTTCATATTGTTTAAGAAAAATCACCCAAGATGCTCAGTCTATGTTCGTTTCCCCCCCATTAATAACATATAAGTAATGTGCATCTTCCAAAACCAGGGCAATGTTATTGACTAAAGTGTTTTATAATACTTCTCTCTGATAAGCCTATAGTACTGTTTGTTGAAAACATGGCAGTACAAAATTTCTTGTTTATATCAGCAACACAAATAGTCCCTTTTCAAAATTGGTGGTGCATTTTTACAAGAATTTATGAATGAGATATCTGCAACACAGAAATCTCTTAATAGCATGACATATGTAATGTGATATATTTCAGCCAATTTTCTGTTTTGATTTCTTCATTGTGCTTTGACCAAACAAGACTTGTCTTCATTGTACAAACACAAAGTTGGCATGTGGCATGGCAGTGTTTATGTATATTTACAGTAACTTACGTTTATAGTTAATTTATATGTATGTGTCACATATAAAATAGGCATGCAGATACATTTAATCAACTTTTAAAGTACTGAGCACTGAAAAATAAACAGACCAGAAGCATACATACGAATGGAACCTTGTGAGTATTGCAGAGAGAGAGAGAGAGAGAGAGAGAGAGAGAGAGAGAGAGGGGAGGTTTAAGACTCTAGGAGGCAAGGACCTATCTGTGCCAAGAGCAGCAGGAGACTCGGGTTGTGCACCCCATATCCAGAATTCTGCAGTCTAAAATACTTCAAAAACCCAAAATTGTCCATATGAGTGTCTGAGATAGTGACACCTTTGTTTTCTGGTGGCTCAGTGTGCATAAATTTTGTTCCCATGTAAACAAATATATATAAAATCTTGCATAAACTTCTCATCAGTATAGAATATGTATATGAAACATAACTGAATGTCATGTTTAGGCCATTTCCAAACTATCTCATTATGCACATATATACAAATATAGGTATTCCAAAATCCAAAAACTTGTAGTTCCAAGCATTTCAGATATGGGATACTTGTATGCAAAAATTATGTAGATGCATTTTGTGTACAATTAGTATTTTGTAAGAGGACAGAAATTAAAGAATTCCTCTTTTTCGAGGCATTTGAAACTGATAGTGGTCACGACAAGGACAGTCATGGCCAGGAAACCTTTATCATGTTGAAGCTGGTGCATCCCATTTTGGTTTACTTTTAATGGGGATGGGTCAGTAGTGAACAAGACCCATCCACAAACAAATACAGATTTATACATCCTTTGCACGTGTTCACTCGCAAGCATTCACATACCTGTTCTCACTTGAAATGTATACAGTTCAACACTATCACCAGCTGTTAGGCTTGGGGGCGGGGGGGGGGGGGAAAGCATGCTATTTGTACTTTAGATGAGTTTGATTGTCATGTGTGTAGGATTAAAAGCTTTAACCCCTCAACACAGAGGGAGAAGGTGTTAATGGTTAATGGCCCCCCTACCAATTGTAGACTTCATAAAACACCACCTGCCTCATGTAAGATGTCAAAAAAATCAAAAAGACCCCTCTTTGTGTCTATCCCACTTCCCTCCACCTGCTACTTAGCTGTTTCCTTTGTATCACCTGAGAAGCTAGGGGAGCATTCACAGGAAAGGAAGTTGTAACCTCTTTACATTACAGAGCTAACCAGGCAACAGATGACCAGAGGAGAAAAAGCAAGGAACAAGAAAGACTCAGGAGATTAGGCAGGGCATGGGACAATTGCATACTAGTTATTTGGCTCTTAAACTATAGATCTCCAGATGTGTAGAACTTCAGGTCCCAGAATCCCTGTACATTGATCATACTGACTGAGACTCCTGATAGTGGAAGTTCAAGAGGCCTGGAAGATCAATTTTCCAGAACCACTGGTCTAGGGGCCATAGACTACTTCTTCCGCACAGGAGTGAGTAGTCTTTCTTCAGTCAAGGGCCACTCTTTTAGAGAGAGGCGACATGCTGTGTTGAAATTAAGCAGCCCAATTTCTCTTTTGATTTCTGCCATTCTTCTATCCCTTTTTCTTTCTGTTCCTTCGCTAATTGGCAATGAGGTGGTTCTGAAGAAAGGTCTTTAATGGTGTATGTGTGGTATGGTTTTCTTAATTTTTCACATCATGGTTCATCAAAAATTTGTAAAATTTTAAAATGGAATTTTGTTCTATTGTGGGTTTTTTAACTAATTATTCTTAATTTATATATCTATGAGGAAGCAAAATGAAGATATTATTCCCTCAATAAGAGCTATGCCCCTAGATTAATTTTTTCTTCAATTCCCAAATTTTAGCATTAATGTAAAAACTTCACTTGAGAAGTTGAGAAGGAAATGCAAACCCAGCTAAGAAGACAGTTCTAGGCGTGAATTATTTTCAGTGCCTCGCTCTCTGAAATCTAACAGAAATATCATTTAGGGTACTTATTTTAGGTGGATAAAGCCCTCATCTTGCCCCCTTCCCCATGTAGCCACACCCTTCATGTACTTCATTTTAGACCACGTGTGAACTGCTTTGGTTCCCATTAAATAGAAAGGTGGGGGTATAAATTAGATAAATATATACATTTGAGCCACAAATAGAACTTCACAATAAATAAAATAAATATATGTCCAGGATGCTTTTGGTACTAAATGTTTGCCCTATTTCTTCTTTTCTTTTTAATCTTTGTTTCTAGGTTATTTAAAGCAGAAAACATTTGAAGACAACAAAGTTTTGTTTCTTAAAGTATAATTCCTATCAGAAGAGTCCTTAAAGAGAAACCATCAGATCTAACCATGTGACTGGAAATAATGGTGTATTAGATGGTGAGTACATTAGCATGACTCCTAGCGTAGGATAAAAAGAACCCTTTTCTTCTTCGCCATAAATAAAACGTCTCAGTATACTTTAGAAAATGTTCTAGTGTGCTCTAGTACAGTCTTTTGGAACATTAAAATGATTAAGCTGTAAGCATCCTTGCCATATTTAGAAGGGAGGGGTATTCTGAGATTAAATGTTTTATTACGCATCCCTGCTGCAAGTTTCATCAACCTGTTACTAATATCCCTTCCTATAAAAGACAAATATTTATACTGGCAATGTTACCTCAGTTTAAAGCTCTTAGTTTATAAATAGCAGAGCTTTCAGAACTTAATTAATTTGAAGCATTTACCGGTAAGTGAAGAAGATGTACAGAAGCAACTTAAAGCAAAAGTATTTAACAGTCTATTTTGGATTAAGTATCTTTTCTCACATACCTGCGAGGTTGTGCATCACTCTATCCCAGTAGTCCTAGGGACAATCCTGAAATAAGCATAGCTACTAGCATGCCCTAATTTGGGGCATTTTATTCTTCTATTCACATTTCATGTTCAGTGTAGACTCCCTGGAATCAGTAATAGCAGAGTTATAACCCGCCTCAAGCCGTGAGGAAAGGTGGGCAAGAAATAAAACTGTTGTTGTTGTTTGCCTTCAAATTGATACTGAAGTAAGGTGACCCTATCCTAGAAGTTTCTTGGTAAGATTCATTCAGAAGTGGTTTGCCATTGCATTCTGGGCCCTCCTCTCGGTCCCGCTACAGTCACAGATGCTGTTGGTGGGGACGAGGGAGAGGGCCTTCTCGGCGGTAGCCCCTCAGCTTTGGAACATCATCCCCAGGGAGATAAGGAAAGCCCCCACACTGTCCTCCTTCCATAGGGACTTGAAGATCTGGCTGTTCAAGCAAGCTATTGAGAATGCCTAGTTCCTAGTTGTTCTGCACAATATTTATGCAGCCTGGCACTTCATCCCTCTTTTCATGGTTACAGCTCTGCACTTATACCATTTCCTTATCCTATTGTTTAAAGCCTGGCCACGTTTATAACAGCTTACTGCAATTGATTGAGTTCAGTTTTATTGAGTCTGGGGGACGACAACGACAAAAATATCTGTTTTTATTTCTGAATGAATATATACTCAGGTACTCAGTTTTATTGAGTCTTAAGTTGTTGTTTTATATGTCTATGTGTTTTACTCTATTTTATATTGTGTTTTATTTTATGCTCTGTTTTTAGGAACCTTGTGCCATCTGTAAGATGCCCCGAGTCCCTTTGGGGAGATGGTGGTGGGATACAAGAATAAAGTTGTTGTTATTATTATTAAAGTTATTAACTGAGAATATAATTTGTCCAAGGTCACACAGTAGATGTCCATGGCTGAACATAAATCCATGCCCAGAGCCGTAGTTCAACCCACAAAGCACTAAATCATGTTGTCTGTACCAGGACACCATTTGGCGACATTGTAGTTGGCCTTGTATTGCCTTAATACAGATTTTTAAAAAAAATAAGTGGGTACTTTTCAATTAAACAAACCGTTAGCAGCATGGATAGCTCTGCTCTGCCATGGCAAATCTCCCTCAGGGAGATGGAGGCAGGTACAAGAATAAAGTT
This sequence comes from Anolis apletophallus, assembly GCA_030556195.1. Taxonomy (NCBI): domain Eukaryota; kingdom Metazoa; phylum Chordata; class Lepidosauria; order Squamata; family Anolidae; genus Anolis; species Anolis apletophallus. The sequence continues at coordinate 91,713,531 of JARBWK010000002.1, read as the reverse complement.
GTTGATGTTGTTATTATTAATCTTCCACCCCTTTCTCACACATGTGGGAACACACACACACACACTTTAAAATGCTTATTTAGAGCTCATGTGGTATAGTGATTTAAGCAATGTCAAATTTTGCCTGCTAGTTGCTTATATCAGTAGCTGGTATGATGGATTCAATTCCACTGATGCATGTAATCAGTTACTTTGGAGTATAGTGCTTATAGCTAGGTTTTCTAGCAATACTGCAATTGATTTTGGTGCCAATAACGAGGCATGTCAAACCAAGTTATGAAAATGATTCTGTGTCCCAAAGTAACTCCATATATCTTTCAGTATGCTTACTAGGAAAATCCCAAACATGTTGAAGAATATATATCAGTATATTGATAGATAGAAAGATATAGTCATTCATCACGTTGCAGTCTAAATATGGAATAGGAAATGGTAGGTTACATACCTGTGACCATCTTTCTTCGAGTGAAGCTCTGTGAATCCACACTTATGAAGTTTGCGGCGCCAGCGGGCTTCCAACGGAAACTTTCCCAGTTTGAAACTTTTGGCGGTAGCTCCGCCCAGCCGACCCGGAGGGCATAAAAGGCGCTCCAGCGCCCACGCCATTCCTACGCCACATTAGCAACTAGGAAAGGGTGGTTTGAAAAAGAGGGACGGTCGGGGGGTTCGTGTGGATTCACAGAGCTTCACTCGAAGAAAGATGGTCACAGGTATGTAACCTACCATTCTTCTTCGAGAGCTCTGTGAATCCACACTTATGAAGATTTACCGAGCTAAGGTAAAGGAGGTGGGAACAAACCAGCCAGATTGTAGAAAAATGAACAGGTTTATTGCAACCAGCAACCTGAATAAATAACATGTTAAACATATAATATGAGTGGAAGGCAGGCTTCCACTTGTAAACACAGTGCAACAAGCACCATTCATGTCAGGCACGCAGGCCTCACAACATAAGTGCAACAAGCACCATTCATGCCAGGCACACAGGCCTCATAGCAGAAGTGCAACAAGCACTATTCATGTCAGGCACACAGGCCTCATAACAGTGAGTGCAACGAGCACAACCTGAGAACAAAAGGGTGCACAACTGGTGCAACCTAACCCGTAAGTGGGTAAAGCGCGCTTTCGGTAGACTGTGCCCCTACCTGGGGCACGGCACACACTTAACATTGACAGTGCAATGAACAAGAGGTGTTTGATCGACGCAACTGTCGACCGACCAGTGCAAAAAACAAGGGAGATCTGGGGCTGACTACTCTGCAGCACCTTGTGGGGCCTTGGGGTTAAGAATCGACCGACCAAAGGCCGCCTCCCTCCCAAACAGGGTGTCTACCCGGTAATGAGATACAAAGGTAGAGGGGTTGGCCCAGATGGCCGCCCTACAAATTTGGTCCAGGGGAATCCCTTGGAGGAACGCAGTCGACGTGGCCACTGCCCTAGTCGAGCCGTCCCTTGACCTTAGATGGGCACGGTTGACGGGCTATCTGATAGCACATCTCAACCAGGGATGCTACCCAATTAGATAGTCTCTGCGCCGCCACCGACAAGCCCAGCTTGTCGGTGGCGCACGATACAAAACAGTCGGGTCGACCGGCGGTAGTCCGACCGGTTCTTGTAGATCAGAAGGGCTCTTCTGACGCCGAGGCCGTGGCCTCGAGCCCGTGTCCCCGGTCGGGCCAGTCCCAAGTCCGGGAGCACAATGTCAGTGTTCAAGTGGAACGGAGACACCACCTTCGCAGAAAGGTGATGTCCGTCTCGCAGGATGGCCCTATCTGCTAAAAACAGCAGGTAGGGTTCGTCGACACGAGCGCCGCCAGCTCGGAAGGGCGACGCGCCGAAGCAATGGCGACTAAGAAGGCCACCTTCCAGGATAGAAGCCGCAGGTCGATGGATGACAGCGGCTCGAACGGTGGGGATGTCAGGCAGGACAGCACCAGGTCCAAGTTCCAACCCGGTGTTGGTGGATGCACCGGGGACGAGTGTTGAACACCCTCAGGAACCTCTTGACCATCGGGTACTGGAACAGCGAGGACCGCCCTCTGCTGGTTCTGCCAGGTGAGGGCCGCCAGGGAACCGCCTGGCTTCGTGCACGGTGTGGGTCTTCACCGAGGACATGGATAGACCCCTGTCGACTAACCGTGCCCAGGAACTCCAGGACCGACGGGCCAAGACGGACTGCTGCTGCTGCTGCCTGGCTGCTGCCGTTGTTGCTGCTGAGGGATGGTAGATGGAGTTGTCCACTTTTGATGCTTTAACCGCCTCTTTCCAGCGGTTCCAGCATGGAAGGTGTGGTGGGCCATGAGGATGGCTGCCAGCGACCTCGATTTGCACCCGTCTGAACACGGGCAAGCGCTCAACAGACCTCGTAGGGGACGTAAGTTTGCATCCCCAGGGATCTCGCCATCCGGCCCACCTGCTCACCGAAAGCCTTCCCTGGCGTTGTCCGTTGGCGAAGACGAGGGTTCAGCGTCACAGCCCGAGGCATGGGGAAGGCGTTCTGTCCATGTTGAGGACAGGATGGATCCCGATCTCGTCGATCGAGGGACCTCGCCATCTTCCATCTCGTCTCCCGACCACGGCTGAACCGTGGCTGGGATCCCCGGCGGCTGCGATTGTGGAGGCGCGCCTGGACGTCGCAGGGATTTCAGGCCTCTCGGTCGACACAGGAGGAGGTGGTTCGCTTGGCCGGGGCCAAGGCGAGCCTCGTGGTCTGGCTGCCTTTGTCTGGCGGTCACGAAGAGTTGTCGGACCGAGGTCTGTCCCGGAGGAGCGAGGACGACGGTCTGGACAGAGTTCTCTGGTGACACGGTGCTCTACCCCTGTCTCCACAGCGAAACAGGGATAGGGCGAAGAGTCGGGCAGGAGACTGAAGACGATGACGTCAGAGTCCTGCGCCTCTTTGGTGAGGAGGGTCTCGAGTGCGGCCTCCAGAGACTTGCCCGGAGTCACAGGAACCAGGCCTCTGGTCTGGGCTCTACGGGCTTCTTGCCGACCTCTGGAAGGCTATCTCCATAGCCCGATCCGAGGAGTCCTTGAGATGGTCGACCTCTGGGAGTAGCCCGACGCCATCGAGCTTGTCGACTGTCTGCGAGGTGGAGGCAGCTCGACCGTTTCGGTGGTCACGGTGCAAGGCCTCTTCGACACCGAAGTCTTTGATGTCTTCGAGGAGACAGACTTGGTGGTGTTCTTCTCCTTCCGTGGACGCTTCCCGGCCGGGTGAGCGGTCGACACGGCGGGGACCGAAGCAGCCGCCTCGGATCCCAGGGGGAGGCAGATGGGACAGCCGCCGCCATCTGTGGAGGGCAGAGAGCACGCTCCGTGAGGTAGGCCTGAAGCCTGCGGGGCTCGCTCGAGTGGCGGTCGAGAAGGCCTGGCAGTGCCGGCAGGCAGGAACGACGTGTCCCTCCCCGAGACACCGAAGGCACTTCGAGTGACCGTCACAGTCCGGGATCTTGCTACCGCAGGATAAGCACCTTTTGAAACTGGTTGTGGACATGCTATGCTCACACAACCAGCCGTATTCGATGTTGCCCAAGTGGCGGAAAACAAAGGAATGGCGTGGGCGCTGAGGCGCCTTTTTATGCCCTCCGGGTCGGCTGGGCGGAGCTACCGCCAAAAAGTTTCAAACTGGGAAAGTTTCCGTTGGAAGCCCGCGCTGGCGCGCAAACTTCATAAGTGTGCATTCACAGAGCTCTCGAAGAAGAACTAACGTTCAAGAAATTCATTTGCACTGTAGTCCCCCAAAAAGTAGCATCATGATGGAGAAGGGTACAAGAAGAGGGCCTGCTGTCAATATTCATCCTATCCTGCCGACTACTTCTCTGTTACTACAGTAAGACTCAGATAATTTGTACGGCAATGCAAAATTAGAACAAAGTTAACCCTGAAGGCTGAGTTTTAAGCAAGAAGAATCTGTGGCATAGCACACCATTGGTGCTGATAACAGAGCACACCTATTGAAGCATTAGCCGTAATGTCCAGTTTCATAGCTCTCTGGTGGTTTATTAATGAGACTTAACTTTAACACTGTTCTGATAATGGCAGGGTTCTTTTTTAAAAAAAAACCACATAGAGAAGTCTATAAAGCAGAGAGTACAGCTGAATTTGCTTGTCATCATTGGGGGGGGGGGGGGAGAATTAGATTTTCTATTTAACTGATACCAAGCTGATGTTAGTATAAGAGAGGAAGGGCACCTATGTGTCTAGGAGTAATTGCTGCCCTTGAGTGCAGTACTATTCTCAGCTGCTGTTTTAAGATCAGATTCTCAGAAAACAGTTGCATCAAGCATGGTTGTTGAATAAGCTTATAAGTTTTTATGTAATGTTTTACTAGTTGATCCCCCGGTGTCGCAGCGGGTTAAACCACTGAGATGCTGAACTTGCTGATTGAAAGTTTGGCAGTTCTAATCCAGGGAGCGGGATGAGCTCCCACTGTTAGCCCCAGCTTCTGCCAACCTAGCATGCAAAATGTGAGTAGATCAATAGGTACCGTTTTGGCGGGAAGGTAACGGCGCTCCATGCAGTCATGCCAGCCACATGACTTTGGAAGCGTCTGCGGACAACGCCAGCTTTTCAGCTCTGAAATGGAAATGAGCACCACCACTCCAGAATCCATTTTTTACTAATTTCAGGGATATATTGTATATATAGGGCTACATGCCGACATGTGGTGACATGTTGCCCGTTATATTTGTTGTTATCCGCCCCGAGCCTGCTGGGAGGAGCGGAATACAAAAATGAACAATAAATAAATAAATATTGGTAATAAAGTGGAACTGAGCTGAATAATGGCCATGTGGTTGATGTACTCAGCAGAGGCATAGCTTCCATAAAGAAAGAAAAAAATCACAATATCAGTAACATCCACTGAGTTGTTCTCCTTTTTCACTACATACCTGTAAGCCTTTGGGTTTGGTCATCTTATCACAAATCATTCACTGAAGGCTATATATATATATATATATATATATATATATATATATGCAGATTTCTTGCTTTCTGACATAACTTAACTCACTTCCCAACTCCCTGGTTTGAAGGCACTTGTTTCTGTGAATTAATTTGGCCCATGTTTGGGAAATGAATGTACACTATTCAGCGCTAACTGGAGTCAAGGTGAGGTAAAAATGAAATAAGAACAAGAAAGGAGTGTGTATAGACTAAAAGGTTTTGTTTGGCAGCAGTTTTCGTGGGCTGCAGCCTACTTAATGGCATGTGATATGATCCAAGCAGACTGGAACCCACAAATGCATATATGTACAAGTCTTTAACAAGTTAGTCTTTAAGTGCAGCTGGATGTTTAATCTGTTGTAACAAAAGCAACAACAATGCAACTACTCACTAAAAATGAAAACAATAACACTAGGCCTTTTATAGACCACCTGAATTGTGTTTCCAATTTTACTTCAATTTACATTGAAATGTATTAACATGAGATATAAATCCGGTGTCCTCAGATAGACACTGCATTGGTTTCTGATCAGATATTCTTAGCTTAGCCATATATTAGGCACATCCAAAGTTTCTCTAAGCTACCGAGAGTCAATTTCTGAATTCCTGTAAAGTATACACATGTACTGTGTATTTTCAAATAAACCAGAACGGAAAATAACTTACAGGAAAATGTCTTGTGGGAAAAATAAATTTCTCTTCCAAGAATCTGTTGGTCATATAAATCAAATTGCTGCACCTGCTCTGATAAGAATGGTTTCTTTGTTGTGGTGACTCTTCACTGTTATTTTATAAATATTGAGTGGGAGAGAAGTCCTTTATATAAATATTATGCCTTCTGTAAAAAAAAACCCCACTAGTATTAGATGAATTTTTACTAGATGGAAGATTTTAAGATACAAGGGAAGCTTCCATGAAATTCCACTTTATTACCATGTTGAACCCTGCGTTTTCCAAGCTAGTATATGGATAAGGGATATTGCCCTCTAGTTGAGGACTTGTTTGTTTTACCTTAGATGTAATTCTATTAAATAAGAATTCCTGTTTTTCAATAAAACATTCCCTTGTGAAAGTACAGTATAGGATTAAATAACACTTTTATTTACCTATGCTTATTCAAATATATGGGTAATGCATGGCTTGCACATGGTGAGTTCCATTTGACAGTAAAGAGGGTTTGGAGATTATCTGTCTAAACTGGAAAATTGTGAAGAGAAAGTATTGGAGTTAAAGCCAATTTAATTGTGTTGAAATGTGTCGTTTAGCATAGTTTCAACCATTAATGATGAGAGCTGCTTTGATTCATAATATTCCTGTCTCAATATACAATAGTTTGCTGGAATGAGATTGAACAATATGCTTGAATGCTCTCTTTCCCCTTTCCTCCAAACATTATGTGACCTACTATAGAGAAAACTTCTTGAGTTAAACCATATTTTCTCAATGTTGGCCAAATCCAGAAAATGTAGTCTTTACGTTTTCTCTATAAATTAGTATCCTAGTAGGCCAGTGGTTCTCAACCTGTGAGCCCACAGATGTTTTGACCTTCAACTCCCAGAAATCCTAACAGCTGGTAAACTGGTTGGGATTCCTGGGAGTTGTAGGCCAAAACACCAGGGGGGCAACAGGTTGAGAACTACTGTAGTAGGCAGTCTTGTTTTGGGCAATTTTTAGATTCCAGACTTTCCTGGTTCAAACAGTTTTTTAAAAAAATCTAGGAGGTGCTTGCAGAAGCTGAGAGTATGAGGAGAGTATAAGTAAATAAGAGCCATGCCAACTAAAGGCCTATTGCATTCACACAGTATCCAACAAGTTCCCTGTCAAAACTCCACCAGCAGCCTCGCCGGCCGGAGTGGGATGCCGGGCTCTCCACGCACCGCCCTGCCCGGGGCGGCCTAGGCACCAGTCACAGGAAAATGACTAAACTTAAGGGATTTGAGTTCTGGAAAAACACACTGAAAAGTGCCCGTTTTGTGGTTGCTCCCATGGTGGATCAGAGTGAGTTGGCTTGGAGACTGTTAAGCCGCCGCCATGGGGCCCAGCTGTGTTACACCCCTATGCTGCACGCCCAGGTCTTTGTCAGAGATGCCAATTACCGTAAAGAAAACTTATATTCTGATGTGTGCCCAGAAGATAGACCTTTGATTGTGCAGTTTTGTGCCAATGACCCAGAAGTGTTTGTTCAGGCCGCCTTGCTGGCTCAGGATTACTGTGATGCTGTTGACCTGAATTTGGGGTGTCCTCAGATGATTGCAAAGAGAGGTCACTATGGAGCATTCCTACAGGAAGAATGGGACCTTCTTCGGAGAATGATTATGTTGGCTAACGAGAAGCTCTCTGTACCTATCACATGCAAAATCCGTGTTTTCCCAGAAATTGCCAAGACTGTGAAATATGCCCAGTTGCTGGAAGAGGCTGGTTGTCAACTCCTGACTGTCCATGGTCGCACTAAAGAACAGAAGGGGCCTCTTGCGGGTGTAGCCTCCTGGGAGCACATACAGGCAGTGAGAAAGGCTGTGAACATCCCTGTCTTTGCAAATGGAAATGTACAGTACCTGAATGATGTGGAAAAGTGTATTCAGAAGACAGGAGTTCAGGGTGTCATGAGTGCAGAGGGCAATCTTCACAATCCAGCTTTGTTTGAAGGAAGAACCCCTGTAGTTTGGGAGATGGCTGAGGAATACTTGGAAATAGTACAGCAGTACCCTTGCCCTCTGTCCTATGTCAGGGCTCATCTCTTTAAGCTTTGGCATCATACGCTGCAAGTTCACCATCAGCTGCGTGATGAATTAGCAAAAGTGAAGTCACTGGATGGACTTATCGCTGTTAACCAAGAACTGAAGTTACATTGCCAGAAAGAAATAGCACAATTGAAGGAAGGAGAGAATCCACAAGGAGGATTGCCATTCTTCCACTGGATTTGTCAGCCATATCTCCGGCCAGGGCCCAAAGAGACATGCAAGGAAAACGGCACTAGTAGGATTGAAGGAAGTACTCGGGGAAAACGAGCTTTGGAAGATGAGGAAGATGGGACCTTGGATTCTCTTTCAAAGAACAAACAAAAGAAGAAATTAAGAAATCCTAATAAAAGCTTTGATCCATCTTTAAAACCTAAATATGCAAAATGTGATCAATGTGGAAACCCAAAGGGTAACAAGTGTGTGTTTAACTTGTGTCGAGGATGCTGTAAGAAAAGGGCGTTTAGAGAAACAGCAGATTGTCCAGGCCATGGGCTGCTTTTTAAAACCAAATATGAAAAAAGTCTGTTGTGGAAAAGTGGGCAATCCAGCCTGGAAAAGCTTGAAGTGAGAACACAGGAAGCTGAGGTAGAGGAGGCTCTGTTGCTAAAAGAAGCTATTGATGGTGTTGCATGAGACCTTAGTATGCCCTCCTGGATTTGCGATCTGGCCTCCGTCTCCCCTTCTGGGCCAAAGAAATCCCTGCCTCCAGAATACAAGAATGTGACGCCACAGATCAAACGTGAGAGGTTTTATTAAGAAAAAAAATATTTTCTCAGGGAAATGTCCTGTAGTGGAAATAAAAAAGGATGCAAAGAAAACCTTTTCACAACGTGTTAAAAAGATGTCAAAAGACTGCGCCAGAAGCACCGGCCTTAATATGCTGCAATGGGGACAAATTAAAGATATGACTTGCCTGCTTAAAAAAAAAAAAAAAAAAAAGAAAACTCCACCAGCAGACCATGAATGCAGCTGTCCTCTCTGTCTAGCAATCCCTATATTTGTCTATGTGTTTTAACCATATTGTACCTTGCCTCAAACCATAGGGAAAGGCAAGCAATAAAATATATTTTAGAGAAATATGCTATTTCTAGAGGTGATATATAGTCATCCTCAAACTCTTAACTTTTTTTTGGTGCAACCCCTAATTAAGGACCATTAATCTGGCATTTGAGGATTTTATAAATGTATAAATTTATTTCCCCTGATTGTGTGAAATAGTAGAAATGGAAAAGTTAGCAGTCTGGCAGCCCAATGAAAGGATGAGGAATCTAGAAAAATAACAGATCGTCCATGAAATCTCTTTCACCAACCGTTCTCTCCATTTGTGATTAATGGATGCCAGGGGATCCCTGCTTGACCCCTGTAAGATCACATTGCTGAGAAAGTGAGCACTGCAAGATTGGAGTTAATTTGCCTTTTCCTTCCGTAGCCATAGCAGAAAAACCTCTTGACATCTTGGATTAGGAAGCACATGGGTTTTTAAAAAACATGAGTGCGTTCCCTCCCCCCTCCACCCCTTATATGGTATGGCATTTGCTAAGTGCAGTTAATGACTTAAGGCCATTAATGTACCAGTTTATGCACCCTGAATTCCTGGTGCTATGCATTCACAACCTTGCAGCAAATATGAGGGTTGAATAAAAAGTAATGCCTCCACCTTCGTAACTCCTCAACAGATGGCCGTACAGGTATGTGGCAGGTACTGGCTTGTTCAGTAGAATCTCCTCTACAGTTCCATTTTGTTGGGAAGCCTTAGCATTGAACAGTTGTGTTGTTAAAGTGCAAAGTATGGAACCCTGTGCAGACAGTCGGTCAATGGGACTTAAGCAGCGTGCAGTCATTGAATTCTTGACAGCAGAAGGTGTCACCCCAAAGGAGATTCATCAGAGAATGCAAGCTGTTTATGGTGATTGTGTTGATGTGAGTACTGTGCGTCGTTGGGCGAGTAAGTTTAAAGATGTTGAGGTGGGAACATCTGACTTGCATAACAAACAAAGTGTTGGATGTCCTGTGACAGCAACCAACGATTTTCACAAGCAAAAGGTTGACAGATTGATTCAGGACAATCGTCATATCACTCAGAGAGAAATTTCAAGCAAGTTAAAGAGCACATTCTAAGGATTATTTCTGCATTTGATTTATTAAAATATCCCCATCCAAACTCAAGTAACAAGTAACATTACTTTTCATTCAACCCTCATATATTGAAACAATTGTGGTTTATTTTTCTCAGGCAACGGAAACATGGGGGAGGGGGTTGCAATAGCTTTGTCTATGGTGAATGTACTATGCAGTGTAATGCAATAATTAGTATAATGCCATAATATGGTGATATTATATAAAATCATTCAAACGACTATGCTTGTCCCTGTTAAATAATGTGGTGAATTTCTTCTCACTCCCACCCATTTGGACAGCATGTAAAACTTGCAAGTCCCAGGCTAGTTCTAGACATTTCATAAACAAGCTGTGAAAATATGACTCATTGTGAAAGAATATGGGTGTTAATGTCCATCTGCATTTGCATTTGAATGTATTTATATTCAGAAAAATACAGTACAGATAATGTGTATTCTCAAAGATACTTTGTAAACCAGCAAGTAATATATGACCCCCTTAAAGAACTTTTCCCATTGGATTGTCATGGCCTATCCATGCTAGAAAAATATTCATAAAGCAGCAAATGGACTATAGCAATATAGCAGTAGAGAACAGAGCATTTTTGTACTTTTCAACATTTATTTTCAATGACTGAAGTTATTTTAATTCTCAATCAGATATCCACCAGCTTTTCCTTTTAAATTCAAAAGAATGCTGCTGTGCTATGGAAGGGGTGGCATTTAACTTAACTAAATAAATTATCCACACACTCTTCCCTTTTAGGTGTTGTTACTTCAACAACATAGACACAGCATGGCTCCCAAGCTTTAATCCAGTGTACTTCTAAAAACGTAGTGAGTGGTTTCACTAAATACTATTGTCCTGTTTGCAACAATAAGACCTTCATGTACTGTAGAGGGGGAAAATCAGCTTTTTAAGAGCCAGCAGGTAGTTTTGTTTGTACAAATGGTATGCCTGTTTCTTTTCATTGGGTGTACAATTTCATAAATTGCAATGGTTTGAGTATGCAAATCACTGTACAAGGACTCGGCAGGGAAGAACAAGAGTGATGGTGGTATATCACTGCAAGGGGTAAAACTCCCTCTTCATTTGATATCTGTTGTGAGGAGCTTTAGATGCACCTACTGGGAAAACAATGTATCAATAAATGAAATACAGTTTAGTCCTTTAACTGAGAAATATAGTGCACAATACTCATAGAGGACTTCATCACACGAAGGCAGTGAACTAGCACAAATACAGGATCATCACCTTTTATGGTGGTCCCTAGCGCAAGATGTCATGTGATACCTGTTGCTGGTCTACCAACATCCCATGATGAACCCATTGTCATGCTGCAATCCCAGGACTTCCTTGTGACTTCTGTGGCATCAGAAGTGCTTGTAAATTAAAAGAAAGAAAGAAAGAAAGAAAGGGAAGCAGCACAGTGGTAGAGTGGAGTTGTGATGCTCAACTGGAAGTGGAGCTTTGCATAGCTGAGGCAATCAGCAGCTATGTAAAACTGTCAGTCATCATGATAATCTCTCTCTCTCTCTCTCTCTCTCTCTCTCTCTCTTTCTCTGGCATTACTGCGCGAATGAATATTCTTAGGAAGGACTCATCCCATGCTTTCTACAAGCGCATTGATGACTAAGGAGGTTGGATGTGTCCTTCGAGCCTGTGCAATGGATTTTTCTGGTGGAACGCAGCATGCACAGAACTGGCCTCACCCTCTAAACCAAAGGTTCGTCTGCTGGGGCCTAGCAAGCTTAGGATGGTGGCAGCGAGGTCCTCAGGTCATAGATTTGATTTGAGTTTTCTTCTCTAGATGGGTGACCTTACAGGGTTAGACAAGCACCATCTGCCCGGGTTTGAAATTAGAGTTTTCCTTCTCTTAGGATGGTTGCCAAAAGGCTAGAGAGCCCATCCTACCCATTGATGCTCTTTGTCAGACCCTTCGGTTGTGACCTGTCTGGCATGGGAGGCCCTACTGGTGGCTATGCTACCACCAGCATAGCTCACAACTTCATTAGGGTACGCAAGCCTCTCTTCCCGCGACAAGGGGGCACCAATGGAGAGGCTTTATTTATTTATTTATTTACTATGCTTCTATACCGCCCCTCTCAGCCCAAAGGTGACTCGAGGCGGTGAACAAACGGCAGCAAGTGCCCACAGACAAAATACATCATAAATATGATAAAAACGGCCATATAAAAACTATACAAAATAACAGTTAAAACTATAAAATACCCAGTGTTCACATTTGGGCATATTGAGGATTCGTGCCAAATTTGGTCCAGATCCATCATTATTTGAGTCCACAGTGCTCTCTGGATATAGGAGAACTACAACTCCCAAACTCAAGGTCAATGCCCAGCAAACCCTTTCAGTACTTTCTGTTGGTTTCATGAGAGTTCAGTGTGCCAAGTGTGGTTAAATTCCATCATTGGTGGAGTTTAGGATGCTTTGATTGTGGGTTAACTGAAATCCCTACAAGACAACTCCCAAATGACAAAATCAATTGCTTCAAACTACAAGAAAGGAGATTCCCCCTGAACATAAGGAAAAACTTCCTAACTGTGAGAGCTGTTCAGCAGTGGAACTCTGCCTCAGAGTGTGGTGGGGGCTCCTTCTTTGGAGGCTTTTAAACAGAGGCTGGGTGGCCATCTGTCTGAGGTGCTTTGATTGTGATTTTGCTGCATGAAGGCAGAAGGTCCTTGGACTAGAGATGGTTATTATAATTTTTTTGTGGCTGGATGGCCATACATACAAAGAATCCTTAATAAATTTGAAAATAGTTATATGTTTTACATTTTTGTAGTGGGTAGGTAGATCATTTTGACTTGGTTGTTTTATAAGTAGTTCTCATGCTGAAAAAGTGTGAGCACCCCTGTTCTAAAACATGACTATACAGCCCAAAAAACATACAGCAACCCAGTGATTCCCACCATGAAAGCCTTCGACAATACATTTTTTAGTGTTGCCATTTACAAAAAAAAACTCCATCATGATTTGACTCTGTATCTACACCGGCTTCCAGCTGCAGTTAAGATTGAACATTGCAGTTAAAATTGAACATTATTCAGGATATTCAATCTTCATGAGAAGGTTGGATGCCTTTGCTTCTAGGAGGCAATGAAACTTGCCAATCCTATGCTTTTAGATTGTTTTGAAGATACACTTCTGCCATTACAGTAATCTAGTGGGAGGTAGAGTATTTCATATGTTTGTCTTACAATTCAATAGTGATTTTTGTTGTGTGGTTTCAAGTTGTTTCTAATTTATAGAACCTCTAAAGCAAACCTATTACTGGGCTTTCTTGTTCAGTTGCCTTCCTCTATGTCGAGGAAAGTGTGATTTGTCCAATGGGTTTCCATGACTGAGCAGGGATTCAAATCCTGGTATCTAGAGTTGTAGTCCAGCAGTCATACTAGTACATCATACTGACCACACCGCCCATTTGTATTTGTAGATATATACATATTCATGGGATTGCTATAAGTCAACCGGTGACTTGAAGTTGCAGACTCACACACATTTATGTATATGTGTCCATGGGCCACTTGCAGTCAAAGGGACTTGTGTATGCTGTGGCCCGTAGAATGTTAAAAAAAAAAAGGTCATGCTGGATCAGACCTTTCTGGTCTAGCGTTCTGTTTCCAGAGTCACAATTTACTATTAACACTAAAATGAGATTCTAGATAAAGTTGAGTAGCTGAAAATGATTTTAAGTAGAAAATGTTCTCGTTTTTGAAAATGTATTATTTGACTCCATGCTTCTGCTGGTAGTTTCTAGCAGTTAAGCAGTACTCACACACCAGGTGGACATAGCCAGCTTTATTGCTACTACCCACACAAAAAGAAAATAACACTAAGTTTCCCATATACCTCCAGTCACTTTTCTAGTGCTCTTCCCTCCTCCCCTTCCAATCCCTTCCACAGCCTCCTCCAACTCCTGTGAATGATTTCTCCTGATTATCACTTCCTTACAGGACTGCTCTCTTCCTCCAAGTGTGTTTGGTAACGCTGACCTTGCTTCAGGTATGTTGGCAGGGGCAGAAGTCAAATGCTTGTTCTTCCAAGCTTTGAATCCTGTCCTGACACTGACTCCAAATTAACAATCTCCCAATTCTCAAGTTACAAGTACTTTTACATGTTGAAATATAAAAGCAAGCTTTAAATTCATATTTTAAATTGAATGAGTCTAATGACTTTAATATGAAATCACTGTGTTGAATTAGACATGTACTTGTTAAAAGATGTATACTACTGACCTGAAGTGAGCTACAAGGAGGAACAGTATAATTGGAATAGCATAGAAATAAGGTTATTATAGTCTTGCAAAATATGTATAATACTGAACAGAGGCTGCCAGTCTGTTCTAAATGTTGAAATTGTCCATGTTTTTCAAATAATTAGTTTACAGTGGGATTTTACCCTTTTTCAAATAGGAGTTGAAAAACAGTCCTTCTATTGAGCATCAGCAGTGATAGTGGGTGATACTAAAAGCGGATCTCCCAGAAACAGTGGCAGTGACACTTATTAGTACTGTGTAGAACAGTGGTTCTCAACCTTTGGATGCCCAGGTGTTTGGGCTTACAACTCCCAGAAATCCCAGCCAGTTTACCAGCTGTTAGAATTTCTTGGAGTTGAAGGTCAAAACATCTGGGGACCCACAGGTTGAGAACCACTGGTGTAGAAGGAAGTAATGGTAAACCAAACTTTATCATGAAAACCCTTTTGCCATGAAAACTCTAAGGTAGGACCATCCAAATGAAATAAAAGGTAGTGTAAGAAGATGAGACTCTCAGCTTGGTGAGGAAGAAAGCATAAAGAACAAGTACAAGTACCACTGTGGCTAATTACTCCCATTGTGGCTTCTAGAGAGTTTTCCGGATTTTTAAAAAATACATTTTGCCTCCCTTTAAACAAAGTTGGGGGGAAACTCCACAGATTGCTTGAAACTTTAGTTTTCTGGGGCTTCAAGGACATTAGATTAGGTCCAATTTGACTTGATCCTCTGTTTAGATGGACACCACAACCATCACCCTTTTCTTGCCCTGAACATACTCGGTGGTGTTACTGGTATATTTATTTATTTATTTATTTATTTATTTATTGTTCAGTCTTGTATTCCGCTCCTCCCTGCAGGCTCGGGGCGGATAACAACATATAAAATAGGCAGCATGTACCAACCATGCGGCCACACAATAAAACATAAAGCATAAAAACACGCATCACATCCCGAGGTACAAGATAAAATACAGTCGCATTTCCTTGGACCAGAGGTACCGTTACATAAGGCAGTTACACTAAGCCGGTTTGCCTAGTTGAAGGCTAATCTGAAAAGGGTGGTCTTGCAGGCCCTTCGGAAAGGGATGAGCTCTGGGATGGCTCGGGTGTCATCTGGGAGGGAGTTCCATAACACCGGAGCTGCCACAGAGAAGGCTCTTTGCCTGGTTGTAGACAAATGGCAGGAGCGGATTGATGGCACCAGAAGCAAATTCAGTTCCTCTGAACATAGTTAGAACCATCCACTTTATGTCTCTATCTGACACATCCTTTTATTTCATTCTATACCATTTTCTTTGTGTTTCTCTTCACTTGTGGGTTATTAAAGCAATGGCACATTGTCGCCAAAAGCCTGAATTGATTACTTGCATTCTCTTCCACGTCCTTTTCTCGGTTTCAATGGGCTGTTAAAGGAGAGGAGGGTTGCCGGCACCAGAGATCTAAACTGATCATTTACCTCAGGTGTTTAAAATCACATTATGGGCCACATTTGGCTCTAAAGCTACCAGTTGTTCCCTCGCCCCTTACATATGGTCCAAAATCCCAACTGTGTGTGGCTTATTCCAGTTCGTTAACAGCTAACTGATGATATTTTTAAAGACTCAAGGTTTTTCTTACTGCTGTAAAAATGGAATTTGGCCCTAAGTGTGAGGACTCCCAACTTCATTACTTTTGTTTCAAGTTTATTCTCAATCTGCATGAAGTGGATGCTTGAATGATGGAGGATCTTGATTTCAGCTGTGGACGTTCTTAGCTTCTGAGTGGCTTTCCAGGGTCAAGAGGCTACCCAATTAGTGTAAACACAGCTGCACTGAGTTTCATGTATCACTCAGTATTTCTAAGTATTAACAAATGACGAAGTTGACTTCTTTAACACAGGCAAATACATTCATGTTAATCTTTTTAAAAGCACTAATTTTTAGACTTCAATTACAGTTGTTAACTGTTCAAAAGAAAAGAAGGCCTCTTGAAGAGAGACAAAAGGGTATCCTTGAGCAAGTCAAATACTAATTACGTGTGGGTGTAATGAAAACAAATATGTTTTATTGTGTTCTCACTAAAGATTCGGATTCTTTATAAAACAACAGTTATTTGACATTGTTTTATATCTAGCTCTTTTTAGAGTAAGTTAAGTTTTTAAAAGTTCTAATTGAGGTTTGAAATATTCTCCAAGTGGGAAGGATAAAAAGACTGTGCTTGAATTCTAAAGTTGCATAACTGTGCATTTCATCCCATGTTCACCTATGTGAACCCTAATTTCATCATCTAATGCAGTGTTTTCCAGCTATTTGGAGTGGTAGACTGGTAAGTTTTGTGTAGTGTGCCAGGGATGGACAGACCATGGCTTAGATTGGCACCAGTCCAGGGACCACTAATCCATGAGACTCTCCTACTGTCTCTGGATGCATCTGCACTGTAGAGTTAGTGTTGCCTGACACCACTTGAACTGCCAAGGCTAAATTCTGTGAGATTATGGGAGTTGTAGATTTACTAAGCCTTTAGACTTCTCTGCTAAAGAGTACTGGTGCTTCACTACATTACAATCCCAGGATTCCATAGCATTGAGCTGTGGTAGTTAAAGTGGTATCAAACTGCATTAATTCTACAATACAGATGCACCCCTTGTCAAATGAGCTGCGGCAGATGACTGCAACACAGAGAACAGTGGTGTCTTTGTCAAAGGGGCTTGTTTGGTAACTACTTTAAGATCTTTTTAGTGTTCAGAAAAGAACATATTCTCCCAGTATTATAAACATTGCTTCCCACTTCTTTCTACCTTAGCATTCTGGTGTTCCCCTGTTTGCCCTATTTTGGTTACATATAATGTAGTGTTGTACAGTGGAAGGTAAGGATGGTGAGGAGGGAAGGTGAGGGGGCATTCCTACTTCACGGAACGTAACTTATCACGGGTGGTCCTGGAATGTAACACCCACAATAAGTGAGGGACCACTGTACCCTTTGCTTCCAATGTTATTGAATACATTTCATATTTTATATCGCCCAAAAAACTCTCCTTATTGGGCAACTTAGAACCACAGCAGATGCCAATAATAAATTATATTAGTTTCTTACAGGGATATTCTAAGGACACCCATAAAAATGTATACAGCTCATTCAGTTCAAAAGAATAGATCTGTGATAGGTTCACCTTAGTGTTGCCACGAGTCAGATATGACTTGAAGGCTCACAGTTTGGACATCCCAATGCCTACCTCTAGACAAGGCCAGTAGAAGATAGATTCTCAAAGTTTGTATAGTGCAGAACCAAACAAACAAAATTGAAGTGCCCTAATGTGATTCTCTCCCATTCCCGTATTGGTCCCAGACTTGCCTACTTGTTCCTTAGGGAGTAGGTGGTTCCCACCACTGTCATTCTCTTTTACAAATTTCATGTAATAAGAGAGAGAATACTTCCATTTAAGAGGCTCCAAATGCTAATGAGATCAGTTGTAATGGATGCTTACTTTTCCCTTTGATTTAGCAGGGGAACAATCTTGAATAACAGGCATGTTGTGCCCGAGGTCATAAATACAAGTTATGTGCACAAGTTATGAGTCGCCTGAGGGCTGAGAAGGGTGGTATACAAATACAATACATAAATAAATGGGTCATGTAGTCTAACCTTCAGGAAATCC
This sequence comes from Anolis apletophallus, assembly GCA_030556195.1. NCBI lineage: Eukaryota > Metazoa > Chordata > Lepidosauria > Squamata > Anolidae > Anolis > Anolis apletophallus. The sequence continues at coordinate 91,695,813 of JARBWK010000002.1, read as the reverse complement.
TTTACTAGTTTATTGTGCTTGCTTTACCTATTTCCTATCCTTTAATGGGATACTTTGAAGACACAGGATCCCTCCTGATCTTGGACACTAAACAGGGTCATTCCTGATGAGTGTTGAATGGGAAACCACCAATGAATATCTACTGCTGTAGGCTATATTTCAGAGGAAGAACTGGCAAAAGCACCTTTAGTATTAATTGCACAAAAAGACTATGAAATTCACGGGATCATCATAATTCAACAGGCAACTTGAAGGCTCATACATGGAGGGGGAAATCAGCTATAAAGCTTGTACTTCATGCATGCATACGTGTATTACATGCAGCTGAAGGCAAGATCTTTGTTCAGAGTTCATTTATTCTTACAAATCAGAACCGAATCCACAGATGAAATCCATCCACCATAGAGGAATAAGAGAACATTGCTTCCCTCCCATCTCTCATTCCATATAAAATGACAGGTGGACTGAGTGGGAGCAATGTGAAGACTAATGTGGAGAGGATTGGTGACTCAGCAGTGACTATTAAAGTCAAGCAATCTCCTCAAACATTTTGGCACACAGCCCCTCTTCAGTTTGCCCAGAGATTGCAATAGGCCTTTTGTGGGTGGGACAGGGAAAGGGAGAGGGGGAGAAGGGAGACATTGCTCACCATCACAGAAGAGGATTGTTAGACAGGTTAATCTGTACATTTAATCAGGCATCAACCACAGAGAAGAAGGAAGCTTAACTTTGTCTTGGAAGTATATATGGTCCATTTCATTTATTTTAAGTTTTACAATTTTGTTTTGCACTCAGTTTTTCAGTGGTAGATTGCTTTGATTACAATGGTAAGGACTAGAAAAGTCCCACTGCAAAATAAAGACATCTGATTTTAAGGGGAAGTGAACAACTGTTTTTCTAACGTGCATACATGATGTATGATCTATATTGTTATATACATATATGTACATATGCACGTGCACACACACATACACACACACACAAAGTAGATTTAGATTTTATTCTAACGTTTTCAGTAACATAGTTTTAATCAGAAATGCATTGTGCTAAATCCCAAACAAGTGTGCATGGAATTGCAAAGTGATTTGCAATGCTGTGCCGACTTACCTAGGAGCCAGTTCAAATAATAATTGAAGGTATCCTTCCTTTGAACATAAAGTCTGAATGTACTGCATCTATGGCAAGGATTTTTCTGAAGAGGTGGTATTATGATCCATAAGACCCTTTAAAGCTAAACAAATGCTGTTAAACTCTAATACTATAAGATTGCAATTGGGCTAAATATTCTTTTATTGCTGCTGAGCACCTTGAAGTGATTGGCGCAGTTTACCATTGTGACAAATACTGTATGTTTTAAAGGTTTTAAGCAAGGCACAAAACCTCACCCTGAATAATGTCGCAGAAAGAAGAATATTGAAAAATGAAGTAGATGCTGTAAATTACTTTAAATTACTGAGCCAGGCAAGAGTACACAACAGCTTATTAATGGGCAACAAAACCGCGATTCTGTTGCTACAGGGAAAATATGTGGTAATGTATCCACCCACACTTCATTTTCCCAATGAAGGTAGCAGAGACAACTGCTATATCTGAATCAGTTGCATTTCCAAACTCTGGATACTGTTAGATATTTGAAAGCTTTTCCTGTTCTTTGTAGTTGTAATTGCAGAAAGAGGTGAAAAGTATACACTGTGCACTACTGATTATCTCCTGATTGTGCTGCTTGCATACTTGAAGGTCTTTAAAAGCCAGTGGTAATGGAACCATTGAATGATGCTGATGGAGAGCCGGATCCGGATCAACTCAGCAAGGCAGAAGAACCCCATAAATGCACTGGGGGGACTCTACAGCACAGCTGGGTGGCCTGGTGGAATGGACTGACCACAGGAGGAATTGTGTATCTGTTTGCCTTATCACAGATATTGGTAAGATTTCAGTCTTAGCTCAGATGGACTTGGTGCTCTCCTCTCTCTGTCTCTCTTTGTGCGTATGTGACAACATTGCTTTTGGGGTTTGTTTAGATCAATACATTTTAGGGTCCTGATTTTTGTGTCATATATCTGAAATTATATCAAAAGTTGTACCATATTGTAACCAGGTGACAACCTTGTTTGCCTTATTAATCTAACTGATGTGGTTGGTCTCCATTAGAATTCAAATGATAAAACATATAAAATCAGTTTTTTTAAAAACCCACCCTTATTCATTGGGATTGTAGGTTAAAAATGAAAATAAAACATAATTTTTCTGTGATGAAAGCTCATTTTTCAATTATCTAAATGCACAGGTTTTCTTCTTTATGTTTTGGTGTGGTGGCTCTGAGACAATCCCAACACTTATAAATGCTTTGGATGTGTTCCCCAACCTGCTCATTCCAGTTGGACAGTTGGTTGTAGATTCTACCAAGGTACGTTCAGACATTCCTGTGTACTTTGATGTAGTATATCAAGTCGGCATTTATTATAATGATGATAATGTCTTAAATGAAATAAAAAGAATAAATGTTTGTCCGATCAAAACATATTTCCTGTACTGTGCAGATATTCGCTCATAATGAAATCTGTAGCACATTGGATCTCCACAAACCCTACTGATATATTTTTTTCTAACAAAGGGTTCTGAGATTATACTCAGCTGAACTCAAAAGGGCTTATTTTTGAGAATAGAATTGCAATGTTCAGTGAGCTTAGGATCTAAATATTGGTATTATTAAACGTAGGTAAACAAAGGATTCATTTTGAGCCAGTATCTTATTAACAACACAATACTCACCTTTCTTGAATCATAGAATAATAGAATTGGGTGTGACTGCAAGTGCTGTCTAGTCCATCACATTACCATGCAGGAAAATACAACTAAAGCACTCCTGAGACTTCCAAAGAAGCAAAGTCCATCACTCTCTGAGACAGTGTATTCTACTGTTGAGCAGCTTTTCCAGTAAATCTATTAATTTATTTATGTATTTACATCATTTATATTCTGCCCTTCTCACCCCGCAGGGGACTCAGGGTGGAGCACAATACACATATTCAGGCAAATATTCAATGCCATAGACATACAACATATATAGCCAGACACTGAGAGGCAATTGAACATTCCAACTTCTAGTCACCATGGGGAGCTGTCGCATTCCTTCATTCTTTTTCATACTTCCTGGAGATTTTATGGCCTCGTAAATCAGTTAAATTAGCCTCCCCACAAAGTGGTACCTAAATTTCCTACTTAACAGATGCAACTATCTTTTGTATTGCAAAGGTCGACAATGAGCTACACAATTTGGTCGAGAGCTCACCCCGACCCAGGCAGGCCTTGAACTCATGACCTTCTGGTCAGTAGAGATCTTAGCTGACTCCCAGCCAGCTGCACCACAGTCCCATAAAGACATTTCTGATAGTGTTTTGGTGGAAGCTCTTTTCTTTTCTTTTTCTTTGTTGTACACCACTGCTTAATTCCATGACATGTTTCACATTTTTAAAATATGGATTACACAATAATGAAGATTAATAAAATAATTTTGGAAAAACAAACCATAGTTGTAATGTGTTCATAACATAAGATTGATTGATGTTTTTAGTGATAGATTTTATGAAAGAAAGTGAAGGAAGAGTTCTTATCCCATTGACCTATTTTAGTTCTTGACTGTTATCCATCTCATCCCTTGCTTTCAGTTCCACTAATTTGATTCTGCCTTCAGGCTGAGGAATCCCTGTCACAACCCTTCCTTTTTCTAAAAGCATAACTGCATCTGGGAGACATTCTTATCTTTCCTTTCTATCACAAGTGTCTTCCAAGTGTGATGGAAGTAACATCTTTCTTCCTGCCTTTGTCCCCAAACAACTATCCAATTGTTAAAACTGAACTTGTTCCTTTATCACCATACACATAGATCTCTTCATTTTTGTTGCTATTCCCAAATACAGCCTGATCATTAATCGCTATCAAAGTATTTTCCTAGGCTCTTCATTCCATGTATCTGATGAAATAAACTTAAGTCTACCAAAGATTATGCCACCAATTTCTTTCTCTCAGGTAGTTTTAAAGGTGCTATTAGATCAATTTGTATATCAATCGACTACCTTTTAAAAATCATTGGATCACACAATTAGAATATAACATATCCACATTTCCTCACTAGAATGTTTAGAAACAACAAAAGTGATGTATCCAAAATAAAATAAAATACATTCCTGTATATACTTGGCCCCTTCCGATGTTGCCTATTGTCAACACCTTATCAATTCCATACTCATCTCCTACTTGTAAACATCCCTTTTCCACTGTTTTCTCCCTTCCCTCCCATTCACCTCCCTTCCTCTAGAAACAGTCGTACATTCTCTTTATTATTCATTCTATTTGTTTGATCATAAGGATAGTTTGGTTCAGTCTCTTATATTTTCTATTTTCCTTTACCTTGGCTATCAGTTATTCCCATTTCCCTTCCCATTTTTCCCTAGGATATCCACTTATATATTTATTTTTCCTATCCATAATGTAATCTTGGATTGATTACCTCATCAGATAGGGGTTTCCCCCCATTATAGAGTGCTACCAGCACACTGCTGGGGCAGAGCCTGACAGAGCCCATTAAACGACGCAGGGCTACTTCTGGTGGGGCTTCATTGGGCTCTGTCCCAGCAGTGTTCCGGCAGCATGCTAAGAGGCAGGCCTGGAGATACGGGTGACTACCCGTATCCTCATTGAAGATGGAAAACATAGTGGGATGGTAAGCCATGACCAACTGCGGTAAGGGGATGAAGCTGAGTGCTGCCCCACAGTTTCCCACACTGTCCTCCACTGTCCTCAGGTTCTGGACCTCTATGTGATGAGGTCCCTAGAATAACTCGGCTATGTCTTTGAGTTCTGCCTTTAGATCATGTACATTCAAGGCCACAACTTTAAGCAAATCCTATTCAGAGGTGGTTTTGCCAGTTCCTGCTTGTGAAATATAGCTTACAGAACCTGGTTTTCATTGGTGGTCTTCCATCCAATTCTGATCTGTTTAGCTTCCAAGATCAGACATAATCTGGTACCTTTAGAGTATTACTTGTAGACCATGGCATCAAAAAGTATACATACTGTGTGATTTTTATAAATAATTCATTCTAAAAAAATCCCGTAACCCATTTTTTCCATTTTTTATGAGGAAAAAAGTCTTTAATGTGATCTTTTCAACTAGATGAAGTAAGCTTAATCAAAAGTTCCTTCTATGGAAGGAGGCAATTAGGCTATCTACATCTGCATGTTATTTGAAATGAGTCAGTCCAAATCATTTTTTTCCTCAGTTATGGTTTTTAATATGATTTAATCTTCAAAAAATAATCCATTTGCTTATAGGAAAAACATCACAGCTAGAAGCATACTTGTACAAGGCCATGCCTCTGTGTTGTTAATTAGTTTGCCATTCTATATTTTAAAATTACAACTGTTGAGGACAATTGAGTGTTCTCTTTTTAAAACGTAAGTTTTAAGATATGAAATGAACAAGCCGTGACTCAGTCAGAGTGTAAAAAGAGTCTTCTTGGGTGAGAGGGATTCATAACAAGCATATAGGAAGATAAATAGGGCATGAGCATGCTATAGTGCCTCCTTGCTCATGTTCCTTAGCAGCTGGTATTCAGAACTATATGAAAGTAATGAAGTGAAGATAATATGCAGAGATAATGATCTACTCCAGTGGTTCTCAACCTGTGGGTCCCCAGATGTTTTGGCCTTCAACTCACAGAAATCCTAACAGTTGGTAAACTGACTTGTAGACCAAAATACCTGGGGACCCACAGGTTGAGAACCACTGATCTACTTCATGAATTTGTCCAGACCTCCTTTAAACTTGTCCAATTTGGTTGTTTATGAGAATGAGTTCCACAATTCTAGGTCACAGTTCTAGATGCTAAAAGAAGTATAGCCAACTCTCCACATTCTCTGGTATTAGGGGCGCAGATGATTGCTGCACATATGATTATCTAGGAAATTTTAAGACTAGTTTGAGACCGAATGGTGATGGTCCAAAACACAAATGTGAATTAAGTTTTCTTTCACACCCTTTCCTGAGGGTTTGTTGTCCCTCCACCACAGTTTGAAACTATCTTCAAATTGCATTAAATGGTCACTGTAGATGTGACCCTTGAGTTTCCCGGAGAGAGCATTTTTATTCAAATCTGAATAATCAAAAGTCAAAATTTCAAATGCAAAGTGATGATTGTACCTTTCACCTCTGAGAACCCCAACTCTTAGTGGAGATTTAAATGTGGTAGAACCTTAGACTATATCACAGAAGGAAATGTGAAGTTGAAGGGAGTACTTTTGCATTAAGCTTCTGGTTCAGGATGTGCATTTTTTAAAAATAGGCAGTTAATTCAGCAAATTCAAATTTGGACTGGAACCCATATTTGAATGTCAACATTTACTTATCAGGTTTGATCAGTTTGATTATAACCAAAACTCTTTGTTTTTTGGTCATGAGATTATTATAATTTTAAAACTGAAAGGAATTTCATAGCAGTGACTATTTTCTCAACCTCTCTCATTTAGATCCTCCAGAATTAATTGTGTGCTTGTATTATTCCTCAGGATCTGATCAGAGATGGAGGCCTCACAATGTCCTACTTCCTGCTATCTTTGGTTTCCTTTGGTTTGCTGCTCATAGGAATATTGGTAAGCCAATATCCTGGATGCATTCAATACCATTCAATACTAATTATTTGCTTTAGTACATTGACACCTGCAAAATGCTCCCCGAATGTTCGAATGGTATATTTAATAATAAATAGTAATGAACGCAGGCAAAACAAATACTCTGACAAATTAAATCCTATGTACAGTCTTTTTATGACCATCAAACCACCCTTTTCATCCTGGGTCTTTTTTAACAGCATCAGCATTCAGCATTGGCAGCTGTGTTTCTGTAGAAACTGACAGACTTTCAGTGTTGTGTCCGGGCGACTTACACACAACAATTCCACAATTAAAATAGAGTATTTAAAACTAGATTAAAATATTCAGTGGTTAAATGCAGGGGCCAGGCTCGGTATTTGAGTTCCTGGTTCTGCATTAACAATAACATAAAGCCGCAGTTGGGAAAGAGTAGGAATCTACCTGGTGGCTGTGTGTATCTGCTTACAACAGGGAAGGCAAGCAGTCATAAACTCCAAAGTCCCTTACTGAATATGTGTGATCAATAAACAGAGAGAAAAGTGAAGAGCCTGCCTCACCACCTCTCCCCAGAATGCTAAAAAAACCCACAGATCTGTGGGACTGATCACCAAAATGGAGCATAAGAAAAATGGAGGCTGGTGAAAAAGAACATCATCATGGAGGCTTTTTGGAAGAAGCTTTCCAGTGGCCTCTAGAAGGTTATTTACATAATATAATTGGATCAAAGTGTGCTGAAACATATTGAACTGTTCTTTTCTATATGTATAAGAAACCTACCGTGAGGTATACCTGCACTGTAATAAGCATTAGCAATTCACATGCACATGGCTTCACCAAATAATCATTGTTGGGTATACATTGTGGTTAGGTTCAGTTTGGGACACTGGACAATTGTAAGATTTTCTTTAGCAGAAAGTGTATTTAAAAGTAATTCTCCAAGGATGGTAATTAATGTTAATACCTCTGTCAATAAGAATTCGGGTGTGGGTAGTGAGATTAGTTTTACTGTGTAATTGCCTTGCTTGTTGTTAGGCATTTCTTAGCCAGATACATTGTGTGGTCAAATAATATGCTTTCAGAGCATGGTGGAGTAGTACACATTAAAGTGCAAAAGACAGTGTACTAAATTGACAGTGGGCTATATAAAATCCAGGTTTCTTGTACAATAAGCTAGCTGAAACTAGAGCAACAAACCCACTGCAAAGTTCCCCTGGTGATTAGACCTAGAGGTTTTTCTGCAGAGCTCCCCAATTCCATTTGAATAAATGCAAAGAAACTACATTACCAAGGAAGCTGTTTTCCCCAGTGTGATTATTGGTGTGCTGCAGTGTTAACACATTGTTGTGAATCCATTCATTCTATGTAAATGCACTTGGTCAACCAGGTTTTCAAAATACCTAGCTAACAAAAACTGCGGGAAATTGGATCATTAGAATTGTTCCTGTGATAAAACAATTCTTAATTGAGATTACACTCCCCCATAGCAATGGGGTTGTTCCTAAATGGCTGTTCTATGAATAAAAAAAACAACAGTGGGTGGCATCCTTGTGTATTCAGAACTTGTGTTTTGAAAGAAAGAAAAAATAGGGAGAAAGGCCTGACATGGTCCCACATTCAGTGATTTCCAGAATATCTACAGAATATTGAGGGGAGCTGATCAATGCAATTTTGAAAGTATATTTAATTAAGCAGGGAGTTGTTATGCCTGGGCAAATTAATGTATGCCATTAGTTCTTTAAAAATAAAAGATAAGGATATAATGTTAGTGTATTAGGCCAATAACTAACCCTTTAGTACTATACATTAAGGTTTTGGGGATGACGAGAAGGGAAAATGATAGTAATAATATAATTATAATTATAATCTTTATTTATAACCTGACACCATTTCCCCAAAGGGGACTCGGGGCGGCTAACATGAGGCCAAGCCCAAAAACAATATTACAAAATTGAACACAAAACAGCAAGAAGAAAAAACATAACAAAATATACAAAATTAAAAAATAAAACATTATAACATCACATAGTATAATCAACACAACGGGCGGGCCAGATGTATGGGATAAAATGTTAGAAGATTAAAACTCTGAGTGTGATAGGAGCCCAAAGAGTATTTGTAAGAAAGGAGCCCAAGAAGGAGGAGCAGTTGGGTTTAACCTTTATAAAGGGGGAGCTGCTTTATCACGAGGGCAAATTGTAGGTGGGAACAAACAATGGGTTAATAGTCACTCTCCGAAGCCACATCGGAAGAGTCAGGTTTTTAGCTCTTTCTTGAAGGCTGCTAGGGTAGGGGCTTGTCTAATCTCCCCAGGTAGCAAGTTCCAAAGGCCGGGGGGGGGCATAGTGGAGAAGGCCCTGATCCCTTTGCCTTGCTTTCTATCAGAACCGTGCACAGACTCTAAAAAAAAAAACCATTTTAACCTCCTGATCCAAGCAAGTTGAGACAGTGGTCAGAAATTTTATAGTCCCTAGGTAAACTATTGTTTATGATGTTCAAATTATAAAGCTTATTTATATGTCAAATTAGTTTTTGAATTGCATGTGGATAGCATTCAGAAAACAAAGCATAGGGGAATATAGGAATCCAAAAAATTTAAGATGAACTTCTTAACATGTTTAAAACATGGCTTGACAGATTATTTCTATCCGGCTAACTGAGCAGAATCTACCATCTGGCATGTTTTCCTTAAAACTATGCATTGGGTTTAGTATTTAGGAGCCTGTAGTGGCTGTCACTTTGGACTACCATGTAGGTTCAGGTTTCTGTGAGCATGACAGGCATTTTCATAATCCTCTCAAAGGAATAGCTGTTAAGCACGTGTTAAAACAAAATCAGCAACAAATAGTTGGATTAAAATTGGTTAAGTCCCAAATTATGTTAAGTTCTGTTTTTGTTTTAAATGGGTAAAGTCTTCTACTGAGTTTTTTTTAGATATGTTTGGACAGAGTTAAATCTAGATGTTAATAGCATGCCTGTTGAATCCACTGGAGTTAGTATTGGTTTATTAAGTCCTGTTGATTTAACCCAGGCATCCTCAAACTGTGGCCCTCTGGATGTTTGACCCTCCAACTCCCAGAAGCCCAGGCCAGCTTGTTCAATGGTAAGGAATTCTGGGAGTTGGAGACCCAAACAGCTAGAGGGCTACAGTTTGAGGATCAACAGCACTTGATAAACCAATACTTATATTACCGCAATTGATTCAACGGGTATGTTAAATTTAACTCTCTTCAAACATATCTAAAGAATCCATCTTCCCTAGTCAAGAATAGCAATAGTATTTTTGTCTACAAATAACATAAAGTAGCGGTCCAACAGTAAGAGATTATGGAATCCTGTAGGAACGGAAAATGTCTTGTGTATTTCTCTGTAGCAAATCATATGGAAAAACTGCTGGTTTGAAAACCCTTTTGGAGCACACGGGAAAGTGAAGCGCTGGCCTTCTGCCAGGGAGGAGAGAATGACATACTGCTTTTAAAAGAAGAACCCCTTTAGCAAGCATTTAAATTGTGCATACTCTTCACTGAATCAAAACAGGCTTGAGCTTTATCCCCAAAGGGGATTACATTACATTGGAGTGTTCATTTAGAAGCTTAAATCTGAATAATATTTAATACAATATTCTGGAAGTCCTGCATGTGCCTTCATGGATTCAGCCCGTATAGCTGGAGAGCAGACGAACTTCTCTAGCATCCAGCCCTCTCTCATTTTGCAATTTTTCGGATGCCTTCAAGAGAGCAGATTGTGTTTGCTAACCTAAGCAATATATTAACTGCTGAATCCTACAATTGTAATTTAATTGTAATCTCCATTTACTGTACTGTTACTTGTTCTTTCTTTCCTTGGCAAAGTAAACCATTGCTATCACCATCCCTTGTGAGGGATGGGGAGACCAAGCTAATGGTTTTCTGAGCTCAAACTGGTACTTCATGATTGTGGTCTAATGCATTACTTAAAAAGTGAAGGTAGGAAGTTGTTGTGGCTCCGTGAAGAATTGGAAACAAGAGTCATTCTTGGTGGAGGAAACCACGTATATGTAATGTTTCCCCTCACTTGTAAACACTCTTTCCATGATTCCCAAGCATGGAGCAAAGGTTTTTGCAGATTCTGAATGCGTGAAATACTTGGGGGGTATTTGCAGTTGTTCGAGTTTCTCAGAGATCCTGCTCCCATAACCCCTGTGAAAGTGAAGAGCCTACTGTAATTCTCAGGAAATTGAAAATGGTTTTACTATAGCATTACTTTGCACATTGTGCCATTTCTGTATTATCACCTTTCAACAGGAATATTTGTGAAGATATTTAAAACACTATTTTTAAAATAAAACCCCCTAATTACCATAGGTGAAAGGAGAGAAAGATTGAGTACTGTCAGCAGGCAGTGGTTGCTCTTTCACATGGCCATAAACTCTCTGATGGGAAAAGCTATCAATTGTATCCAGGATCCAGAAGTAGTCACAGCTTGTGACTTTGTGATCACAGCTTGCTGTCAGTGAGCACTTGGTGGCACTCTGTTACAAAGGAAAAAGGGATTTACTGTACCTTTGGCATCTATACAGATTTTCCAAGCGTGGGACAGGTCACCTGTGTTCAGTGGCTATGCCTAGCAGTTTCCATAAAGCCCTTTGCCTCAGTGAAAAAATATAATAGCCGTCCCTCTTGTGATACTCAGAAGAAAGCATTGTATAGCATGTTCCTGTTCCCTTTCATTCAGTTTTATTATGCAGATGTATAATGAATGCATTTATCACCAAAATGGGCAAATGGGCTTTCAAAACAGCTTTTAAAAAGCTTTTTATCTGGAAAATTTCTAATGCTGCATATATTTCTCCCAATCCCCATAGGTCTGGTATCTTGTGAATCCACCTCCAGATCCCCCATTTCCCCTTAAAGAGGACAGACGGCAGTCGGTAAGCCGCCAGCCTTCATTCACGTACTCTGAATGGACAGAGGACAAAAACGAGGATGATTTCCTTGATCTGGACCCAGTGCCAGAAACACCTGTTTTTGACTGTGTGATGGACATGAAAGTGGAGACAGATCCAATAACCCTAAGTGTTAAATCCGTGGGACTGCAAGAAAGGTAGGCTATTACATGAAGCGGTCTAAAGAACTTGGTGGCCAGGTGGTGGGCCTTTAAGGCATTCTAAGTGGACTAATGTAATAACTTCATTCAACAGACTGAATCTATCTATCTGCCCTTCAATATAATGGTCTGCCCACCCATCCATTTATCTATTTCCCTTTTTAAAAAGAAAAAATGGCTACTTTGCTCTTACTTCATCCTCCCCTGAAGTCTTCTAGAATGTTCTTCGAAAGAATCCTAAAAAAATAAGGTCCTTTGTGCTTGTTCTTTAAAATGTTGAAATTTAGATAATTTGAACAAAAATTACCCATTCTGGAAATATAAGGGATCAGAATTATCATTGATGCATAGGACCTAGCAAGCAGAAAATTGAAAAGTTGCTCCTTTGAACTACTATTCCCCAAATCTAACTTCCAGCAGGAGTTTCTGGGAGCTGCAGTCTGAAAAAGGGAACCTTTCCAGGCTCTCCTAACCAGATATAAAAATCAATCCCCTGTAAGGTTCTTCTGCTGGTAATTAATAAATCTTGGGGGCTGCTGTGAAAATGTGCTCAGAAGAGATGTTTAGCCTTTTCCTCATGCTCCTTTTTTCTGATGCCAATATTTCTCCTTTCTCCCCATTCATTGAGTTGTTATTCTTTCCAAAGAAATAGTCGGTCAAATACTTTCCTGCCTCCCCTCACTCTACCTCCTGAAAAGGACTGATTTACATCTGGGGATGGGGGGCATTAAAATATGCGAAAAACAAAGGTGTAAATCACTAGTATTGATATGCAAATAATGTCAAATTTAATCCAAAATGATCATGTAAACATAGAAGTGTTAGCCTACCACTCGTAGTTAAACTGAAATAGAATCCAAGCAGATGGGGAGTAAGTGGAGTCAATCTGATCCAAAGTCATTGTATATATAAGACCCAAATGGGTATTTGTAAATCCAGTATGAAATAATATTCCAAAGGGTCCCTTGTGGGTATTTGTAATCCAAGTGCCAGTTGGCAAAAGGGATATATGCACTTGGATTACAAATACCCACAAGGGACCCTTTGGAATATTATTTCATACTGGATTTGGGTCTTATATATACAACGACTTTGGAGCAGATTGACTCCACTTACTCCCCATCCGCTTGGATTCTATTTCAGTTTAACTACGAGTGGTAGGCTAACACTTCTATGTTTACATGATCATGTTGGATTAAAATTGACATTATTTGCATATCAATACTAGTGGTTTACACCTTTGTTTTTCGCATTGTTACGCTGTAGCCCAGCCCAGTATCTATTTTGGGCATTAAAAGACCCCTTTCCAAAATTCCATGTTTTTGATGTTCAAATCAGATATGGTCATGGGGCTGTCATTTTTTTATAAAAAAAAGTGGACTGTGATTCTTGCATTTGGTTATACCTCTAGGCAAGGTTTATTGAAGTACAGTAGACCTTTGTATGAAGTTAAGGATCCAGACTGGGACACTTCATGTAATATGGGTCCATACTTTTCTTACCTGGAATGAATGGTGTCTTTGGCTTCCATCCAAAGCATAGCATAGGATCACTTGGAAGAACTTAGAAAATACTCCATAGTTAGTTGACCATAGAATGGTGCTGGAGACCTAGAATGAACACTTCTCTAGACATTTTCAAGGTCATCCAGAGCGATTCTATGGTATTCAAATCTCTTAATGTAGAAATGAAATTGTGTCCAGTGAGTTCACATAATAAGCTGGCCTCATAAGCATAATAAGCAAGTACATAATTTGATTGTAGTGGTCTTGAAGCCTGATGGGACTGTAGAAGAGGTAATACAGCTAAAATGAGCAAATTGTGCTATGCTTTTTATGCTAATCATTTTTATATTTTTATTTTTGTGAATGTACTTCCTTGTCATGGTAACTTAAGCTACCTATTATTTCAGAATTCTCAGCAGGAGAAAAAATACAATGCATCTTGGAATTTCCATTTTAAATAAAATTTAGATTAAAAGGATTCCAGGAACAATCTCTGCACAACAACCTATTTGTAAGCTTTGCCTGAAGTAGACAAGAAAAGTCTGCAGCTAATGTTAACTTGTTTCAGTTTTTAAAACTCAGTGATTTCCTTTTTTTTGAAAACACATTTTAAATTTAAATTTGATTTAAAAAAAATTTATATTCAAATTCAAAATGTTCTTAAAACAGTGAGTCATTAAAAAAGACACCAAGGAAAAAATGTCATCCTCAAAACTAAAAATATGTTAACAACAGTTTATGGAAATGAAAAATAATTTGATCAGACTCATGTAGGTGATATGCATGAAGTTGGCTCTCACATTCGCATTCTTTTGTCCTTGCTTCTGTCAAAGTGCAAAGATAAACAAAATAAATCAATCAATAGAGAATTTGGGGAGGTAGAATACTCTGAATAGAAATGCAAATCATCCCATTACAGTACTCCCTCCACTTTTGTGGGATATGAGGTGCATCTCCCACATGAAAGTGGAAAAACTGTGAATATCCATAGTGCAGGGCTGTCCAACTTCTACCGGACCTGTGGCCGGAATTCCAGTTACTGATGACCTGGGGGGCCGAAGGGTCTGCCTCCGCCCCCGGCTCCGCCCCCTCCCTGGCTCCACCCCAGCTCCGCCCCTCCCCGGCTCCGCCCCGGCTCCGCCCCCTCCCCGGCTCCGCCCTCTCCCCGCCTTGGAGGTGTCTGTGGAGGACACCGGGGCTTTGGCTTGGAGATAGAGATGAACACCAAAATCCCAGTCTCAAGTTCCAGTCCCTGCTTTGAACTGGATTATATTGCAGTGTGGACTCAGGGCCCTTCACACAGCCATATAACTCAGAATATCCAGGCAGGAAACCCCACAAAACCTGCTTTGAACTGGATTATATTGCAGTGTGGATTCAGGGCCCTTCCACACAGCCATATAACCCAGAATACCTGCTTTGAACTGGATTATCGGAGTCCACACTCATATAATCTGGTTTAAAGCAAATAACATGGGATTTTATTCAGATATGTGGAAAGGAAGTCAAATAAGAAGCCAGGGCCCTTCCACACAGGCCTATACCCTGAATGATAAGGCATAATATTCATTCTGCCTCTGCTAATAATAATAATAATAACAACAACAGGTTCCTGGAGTAGGAGACCTCCAAGGGCCATCCAGTCCTACCTCCTTCTGCCATAAGGGGAAAACACAATCAAAGCATTCCTCACAGATGGCCATTCAGCCTCTGATGATGATGATAATAATAATAATAATAATAATAATAATAATTACAATGGGTTCCTAGAATAGAAACCTCCAAGGGCCAACCAGTCCAATCTTCTGCCATAAGGGGAAAACACAATCAAAGCATTCCTCACAGATGGCCATTCAGCCTCTGATGATGATGATGATAATAATAATAATTACAATGGGTTCCTAGAATAGGAAACCTCCAAGGGCCATCCAGTCCAATCTCCTTCTGCCATAAGGGGAAAACACAATCAAAGCATTCCTCACAGATGGCCATTCAGCCTCTGATGATAATAATAATAATAATAATAATAATAATTACAATGGGTTACTAGAATAGGAGACCTCCAAGGGCCATCCAGTCCAATCTCCTTCTGCCATAAGGGGAAAACACAATCAAAGCATTCCTCACAGATGGCCATTCAGCCTCTGATGATGATGATGATGATAATAATAATAATAATTACAATGGGTCCCTAGAATAGGAAACCTCCAAGGGCCATCCAGTCCTACCTCCTTCTGCCATAAGGGGAAAACACAATCAAAGCATTCCTCACAGATGACCATTCAGCCTCTGATGATGATGATGATAATAATAATAATAATAATTACAATGGGTCCCTAGAATAGGAGACCTCCAAGGGCCATCCAGTCCAATCTCCTTCTGCCATAAGGGGAACACACAATCAAAGCATTCCTCAGCCATGTTGAATCAAACCTAAACTCTCATGAGAGCAACAGAAAGTACTGAACCTTGAGTTTGGGAGTTGTAGTTCTCCTCCATCCAGAGAGCACTGTGGACTCAAATAATGATGGATCAGGACCAAACTTGGCACGGAGCCTCAGGAGAGGAGGAAGCCGGAAGGGAATGGGTGAGCACCCCCGTGCTCCGAACTCGGCCCTGCCCTTTTCGCTCTGGCCACGCCCCTCTCACTCGTGCACTCTCTCTCTCCTTCCCTCTTTCCTTCAGGTGGTGGAAGGGGGAAGGAATGAAAGGGGGAAAGAGAGAAAGAAGGAGGGAGGGAGAGAGGGGGGAGGGAGGGAAGTAGGAGGAGGAGGAAGAGAGCCTGCTCCTACTCCCTGCCCCGCCCCACACCCCCGCGAAAATAAATAAATAAAAAATATTCCGAAAAATATTCCAAAAAAATATTTAATTTTTTTTAAAAAAAATCTTAAAAGGCAGATATCTTGCAGGAGGGTAGGGGCCGTGGGGAAGGGGCTGGGGGCCGCATACGGCCCGGGGGCCGCCAGTTGGACAGCCCTGCCATAGTGAATTCAAAACGATGCACCACTGCTGCAGTCCTGGGACAAGAGAAGAGGAAGGAGCTGGTTCCACATGTCACTTTAACTTTCCCTGTGGACCGCAGCTCTTCCTTTCCTTTTTGTGTGGCACAAATTCCTCTGGCTCCCAGGCAAAGGAAGAAACCAGTGGTGTCAGTAACATATGATAAACCAGAAGGGGAGGCAGAACCAGCCTCAACAGATCTTTTTTCCCTCCCCCTTCTTGTGTACTTTATGTTCTTGTTCCTCCCAGTGCGCCTCTTCCTTTGCCTAGGTGGAAAAGAAATTCACAGAACATAAGAAGAGGTAGAGGAGCTAGATCTGCAAAATAAGTGAAGATCCAAGGAACTAGTTCCTCCTCTTGCTTGTGTGCTACGAGTCTCTCTCTTGCCCAAGAAAGAAAGAAACATCCTGGATAGAACAAAGTCACGGCAAATAGGATGAAGAGGGTGAACCAACCTCACCCACACCCATTAGTTCACTTACATGGTAGATCTGGTTCCGCCTCCTCTTCTTGTGTGCTGCATGTTCCTGTTCCCCTGGAGACCCTCTTACTTGGCCCAGGCAGAACAAAGATTTGTGGAACACATGAAAAGAAAGAGGAGTCAGATCCATGAAATAAATGAAGTGGCACAGGGCTGGCTCCTGCTTTTTTAGTTGTGTGCCACAAGTCTCTCTTCCGCCAAGTTTCTCCTTTCCTTTCCTGGGCAGGACAGAAACAAGATGAAAATCAGGGAGCAGCCCTGCCTTCACCCTCACCTTGTTGTTGGTGGTGTATTTATTTATACCCCACGTTATCTCTCCCAGAGGGAACTTAAAGTAGCTTGACATAAAAGCATTAGTATACAATTTAAAATATACAAATATGCAAACATTAAAACAGAATTAAATACAAACAGCACTAAAAAAATCACAGTTAAAATTCATCAAAGCATATTCAAATTTAAAAACAACAGCACCCCTGACTTACTTACCTGGTGGATCAGTTCTTCCTCCTCTTCCTATGTACCATCTGTTCCTGTCCACCACACCCCCCAATGTGCCACGAGTCTCTGTTTTATCTAGAAAAGAAGGGAGAAATTGAGAGGAACAGAGACTCAAAGCACCCTTACCTCCCCAAAAACCCCTTGCTCATTTCTTGGGGATGGGGCTGCCATGTGAATGTTCACATGATGGCCCCAACTTTGGGAGGCAGTAAATTTCAAACTCACAAATAATCAAAACTATGACTGTGAAACCCCCAAAAGTGGAGGACTGACTATATCATAAATTGAAAAATGACCCACAAACAGTGCAGAATAATGACCTAATGCAGTGTTTCCCAACCAGTGTGCCGTGAGCGATCGTCAGGTGTGCCGTGGGAAATTGGCACTCTCCCCCCTCCTAGCAGCCCCCTCACAAGTTTCCAAGAAACAAATTGAGCCTCTCCGCTTGGAAATGGGTTTTTTTACTATTTTACTGGATTTTTCGAGAACTGCCTCCCCCCCCCCCTTCCAAGGAACTGTTTATAACAGCTTCATGACATCCATAGTTAACTGGAAGCAAGTTTCACTCAGGGTGAAATTTCATAAAGGTCTGGAGAACAAGCTCTATGAGGAGCGGCCTGTAAAGCTGGACATGTTTAGCCTGAAGAAGAGAAGGCTGAGAGAAGACATGATAGTCATGTATAAATATGTGAGAGGAAGTCATATCTATGTTATGTTCATCGAAACAGGCTCAGATTTCACACTGAGTGTATAAATACATTCAAAAACACATTAACTATACGTATTACTGTGTTAGAGTGTCATTTTGTGTCATTTTGGTTGGTGGTGTGCCCCAGGATTTTGTCAATGTAAAAAATGTGCTGCGGCTCAAAAAAGGTTGAAAAACACTGACCTAATGCATATACAACATGTTGTGAAAAGTGCACCTCTGAAAATATGTCAGTTACGTTTTTAAAAACCCAAAGTGCTTCTATTAAAAAGAACTTGAATAAGATCTTCTTCACTGGTGATTTATATTGTGACTCAAATAATTAAAACGGAGAGTCCTGCTCCATAAATCAGAAAAGTTACTTTTTTTGGATTACATTACCAGAATTGCTCTGTTGGGATGGCCAAACTTTCCAAGCACCTCTGGTATCACAGTCATTAATGAATGCCTGTATATCTTGCCATCTTGTGCAGGAGGGGCTCCAATGTTTCACTCACACTGGACATGTGCACTCCAGGGTGTACTGAGCAAGGTTTTGGCTATATCATGTCTCCAAGGGAGGAGTCAGCCCGAGAATACCTCCAGACAGCATCAAAAGTTCTCACCGAGGAAGAATTACATGAGAAAGCATTAGATTCTTTTGTACTCCAGACAGAGTTTTTTGTGAGTATTTTGACCATCCCATTTTCAAAACACAAGTTTGTAAGCTTTCTTTTTATTATGGCCTGGATTTCTGTGCATTGCATAGATGGAAAGCCATTATTTGTAGTTCCTTCCTGCTTATGAAATGTATTTTCCAAGTTGATGTGTTAATGAGTAGATCCTGCCAATTATAATCGCAAACACAAGGTAATAAAGGAACTTATAATGACACACAGCTCAACAACTTAGTTTGTAATTAATGAATTGCACCTCCCTGAACAAAAGCCTGTCTATCTATTGAGATAGTCTTGGAAGCTCTTCTTTAAAGTTGACGTCTGTTTAGGATTGGGGAGAGGACCTTTTGGTGAGACGTGTCTAGCTCTGGAACACCTTTTATGGGTCATTTTGCTTACCTAGGGACCTTTCAGAAATGTGTAAAGACCATCTTTTTCAGGAGGGCATTTAGCAGATAATACGCTCTTTTAGTAGAGTTTTTAAAAACTTTTGATTTCTTTTTTGCCATGTTGGGGTGGATTTGTGTTGTTGTTTATTGTATAAACATTTCCAAACAAACACATTGTATTCAGAATAGGAACAAAGCTGTGTTAGATTATCTCAAACTTGTCCAAGTAGCTCAATATTGCTACATGGTATGTAACTCTTTGGAGCTGCAAGGTTCTAATTCAATGCAGGGTAGGTGTTGGGGGCTATCTTACATCAGTGGATGGAGCAAAGACTGAGTAAACAAGGCTAGTGTAGAAAAGGACATTTTACTACCCAAGGTTCAAGAACCAGTATGTCTGCCAGGAGGACATCTGGGAGTGAATGAAAAACTAGATTTGCCATCTTAAAGCCTTTCAGAGAGATTTTTTATAGGGGCATTAAGCACAGGGAGAAGAAGTAGCAGCCGTGGAAATATAATGTCCCGCTGCCTGAAAGACTGTAAGAGAGGTGTTTTTTTATTTAAAAACTTTACAAAGGATGTTAAGATTTACCATTAGTGTCCGTTTTTCCCCCCCTTCATGTGAGGAATGACTTGAGAAATTGCAAGTCGCTTCTGGTGTGAGAGAATTGGCTGCCTGCAAGGATGTTGCCCAGGGGACACCTGGATATTAGATGTTTTACCATCCTTGTGGGAGGCTTCTCTCATGTCTCCGCCTACTCTGCCTACTCTGCCAGCACAAGGGTTTAACCCATTACACTACCAGGGGCTCCTAGTATCAATGATAATAACACAATGATGTTCCCCTCTAAAGCATAAGGTGAGAGGAGTAGAGCTATTGCAATGAATAGCAGCTGCTCAGGGACAAGAACCAGTTTCCCTTACTATACATTCCCATTAGTTGCACTGATACATTATGTCACACTTGAAATAATATCCAGTCACTATTTTCAGTTGGCTCTCAGCCAAAAAAAGGGGGGCGGGGTGTGGTAGGGAAATAAAACTTAAAACTGCTGCATTTGGAAGTAGCTATCTTACATTTGGAATGATTTTTGGGACAAAATTTGCCTGAAAATCAGCCTGGGATTTATTTATTTTTACAATTGCTGAAGTTCAGGGGGCTTTGAGGTTCAGAATTTATTGTGTTGATTCAAGCCACATTCTGCCAGTTATGCACTTTGTAGTCACCATACCAATTTAAGCAAAACTCAGTCTAATTTACAAAGTGAAGAACACCCACAAAGAAAGGGAAACAATGATATCATTTTAAAGCCTAAAATTTGGCCAGAAATGCCCTATGTCTTTGAGCTTTTTTAATTGCTGCTACTTCTTCCATTCAAAATACGATGGGATTAAGAATCTTCTAATGGTTTTGTAGGAATTCCCTTGATAATCTGTTGATGGTTTCTGCCATGTATCTTTCAACAGGAAATTCCAATGAATTTTATTGATCCAAAGGAATATGATATTCCTGGTTTGGTCCGAAAGAATCGCTACAAAACAATTCTCCCAAGTAAGTACTACAGCCTTATCGAAGCCATTCTTCAAGATGAGATTTCTTAAAGAGTTTTGCTTCTATGTTACACATTTTACTGTTTATATATTGAGCTTATATTGGTAGACAAAGTGGGACTCGGCATGGATTTTGGCTTGAGATATCAGTTTCATTTTCTTGTGTTTCCTATAGGTTTCAATAAAAGAAGGTTGGCAAATCTTACATGGAAATATGGTGTGGTACTTTACAAATCCCATTTTCACTGAACTGTAATTTCACTATGTTGTCTAGGTGGCAGGACTGTGAATTTCTTTCAAAAAGGCATCTTTGAGTGAGAAAAGTCAAACTTGCCAATCAAAACAAATGTGCATGCTACTTTACAAAGTATAAAATAAATATAAGATACCTACTCCAGGGAACATATTTAGAAAGTATGTGTTTTGTGCAGGTGAAGATGAGAGGGAAAAGGGAGAGTTGCATTAATTATTGATGGTTTCCAAGTCATAGTCATCTTGTTAATCATTATATCCAAATTTCTTATAGCAAAAAGTAATTTTTACTATAGCCTAGACCAGGGCTTCTTAAATGTTTTCCACTCGTAACCCCTTTCCACCTGAGAAATGTTTATGTGACCTCAGTTGTATAGGTTTATTTATTTAATGTGTCAGAAGCAAATTGAGAAAACAATTATAGTGCATAAAAACCACAAATAAAGTTTGTTTGTTCGTTTGTTATTGGTGGGGTTCAGTGTGATCTCTGGCTGTAGGGTAAACTACAACTCCCACTATCAGGGCCGAAGCCAGGATTTTGTTTCGGGGGGGGGGGCTGAGTTTGGTTCGGGGGGGCTGAGACTGGTGGAAGAGGGTCTACCCTAGCAGACCTTTTGTATTGTTATCCCAATAACCCCATTAATGTGGGATATAATGAGCATGGTGATCAGATCATGATATGAATAAACATAACAGTTTAAATAATGTACCAGTAAGGCCTTTTCGCGGACCACCCTGAGAATTTCGAGGGGGGGGCTGAAGCCCCCTTAGGCCCCCCCCTGGCTACATGCCTGCCCTCTATGGTGAGTCAGTTCCTTCAAAACCCTCCAGTAGGTTGAGTTAGTCGTGGGGGTTCTGTGTGTTAAGTTTGCTCAAGGTCCATCATCAGTGAAAGTCACAGTTTCCCTGTTGTGGGTGAACTACAGCTCCCAGAAAGGAAGGTCAGTTCCCCCAAGCCCCTCCAGCAATCAAATTTTGATATATCAGGTCTGTGTGCCCAGTTTGCTCCAGATCCACCAATGTTTGAGTTCACAGTGCTCTCTGGATGTAGGTGAACTACAACTCACCAAAAACAAGGTTATTTTCCCCCAAAGACCTCCAGTACTTTTTGCTGGTCATTGGGGTTCTGTGTGCCAAGTTTGGTCCAATTCCATATTTGGTGGAGTTCAGGGTGCTCACTGATTGCAGGTGAACTATAAATCCCAGTACCTACAACTCCAAAATGTCAAGGCCAATTCCCCTCATAACCCACCAGTACTCACATTTGGGCATATTGGCTATGCATGCCAAATTTGGTCCAGATCCATCATTGTTTGGGTTCATAGTGCACTCTGGATGTAGGTAAACTACAAGTCCTCTAAATCATGGTGAATTCTTCCCAAACCTCCTGTTCAGTTGCTGATCAATTCCTGTTTGCTGTGTGCCATAGGAATAGGTTGGAAAGGGTTAAGTGAGAGGCAGTGGGCATGGTCATGCAAATTTGGAGAAAGGAAGGAACCCTGGGATGTCCATTGTGGAGTTAAAAAAAGAACATCTACAGTTAAATGGTCCCCGGATGAAAGTATTCCTTGGGTGGTTGGTGTTTGGGGAGGACATTGGCTAGGGTTGGGCTACATGTTCATGGTGTTCACTATAGCCTGCAATGCCAGTTGAGGGAGTGCCTTTGGAGGCTTCTCAACTCTTGGAGCTATAACCTGTTTGTGGAGAAGGAGGTTGTCAATGTAAGTGGATACCTCCACCATATACACACATTGTCACTTTCATTATGTGTACAGATATATTATGTGTATAGAAGAAGAAGAAGAAATGGTTTTAAAGACTTAATGTGTTTAACCTATATCACTTACCCAAAATTGTTTTAGTGTTGGACCTTTGTAATCTCTAGAACAGGAAATACTGGGTTACAAAAGTTCCTTTGTAACTTGGGGGCATTAAAATTTTAAGATTGTCTAAAACAGGTGTTTGCTCCAGTTATAGCTGAAAAGTAAACACTTAACAGTTATCTGTTTTTTACATCTCTACAGGTAATTGCAATTAGTGATGGGAAATTATAATGATTTTTAGATTTAGCTAATTGGTATTTTGTTGGTAGGAAATGACTTTTTCAAATTTACATATTTATTGTGGATATTTTTTAAAAAGAGGTGATGTATTTGGAACAAACTTTTGCTTGTTATTTGTTTGTTAATTCTTTTTTTAAAGCAGCAACCAGATGAAGATGGTTGCTATTAGGATGTCTGAATCTCTAGACTACATTGCTTATTAACACCAAACTCTAGTATTCAAAGAAGTAGTCTTTTGCAGCATAAAAAAGAGAAAATAAGGAGGAAAGGGGAAAAAGAAATATGGCAGCACCTTTATAAGACAAAATGGTTTTTGATTTTCACATGACCTTTCATGGATGTAAACCCACTTCTTCAGATGCAGCACTAAGTGGTATTAGAACATCAGGCATAAAGCATATTTATATAGTTGTAGAACTAGGATAGAATATAATGGGTTCTTACAAGATGCAAATCATGATCCTTTCCCTAAATTTTCAAGGGACTGCATGATACAGGTGTTTCATTACAGTGGTCAGCTCAAGTTGATGGGAGAAAGTAATACATTTGCTTATCAAAAGTCAGTTTCCCAGCATTTCAGCTATTTCCACTTTATCATCAGCCTTAGCCTGGAAGAATGATCCACACAACAAATTCACTTCCTTGATGCCACTGTGCAGCTGCACAACAGATATCTAGGCACCACACTTTATTGAAATCCCACTGATTGCTATACATACTTATGTGCCTCTACTTTCCACCCAAAACACACTAACAGATTGTTCAGAGCCAAACCACATCTGCTCAGACTCAGACAAAAGACTCAAAACTCTTATGTTATAGCAGGAATCTCTCTGGCCACAATATCCATCTAAGGAGGTGAAGAAACAAATCGACAAGAAAAGATTAATACCAGGAGACCATCTAGACCAAAAGCATGAAATGAAATAATATGCCTAGTTGTCACGTACTGTTTTTGTCTGAGATCACTCAAACACATAGTCAATGAGCTACAACCAATTCCAGAGAATAACGCTGCCGTCTCACATGCTCTAAAAAGGAAGACCTTTATTGGCTCCAGTTTTAAACAATTTCTCATTGACAACAGGATACATAAAATGGAAAGTAATGCAGGAACAAGACCACATACCCAGATGCCAACTCTTTCCCCACACCAACTTGGGAGCAATATTTATTATTTATTTATTGTTCATTCTTCCTCTCCATTGGACAGACTATGTGACAAATGTTGCTGTCCTTGAGCAAGCAGGGATCACCAGCATTGAGGCCATGCTATTGAAACATAGCTGCGCTGGGCAGGGCACATCTCTAGGATGGAGGACCACTGCCTCCCAAAGATACTACTCTATGGTGAACTTGCCACGGGTCAGCGCAAGAGAGGCGCCCCAAAAAAGAGATATAAGGACTCCCTGAAACAACATCTCAGGTTCGGCCAGATTGATCACCAACAATGGTTCACCTTGGCCTCACATCGGGAGGCATGGAGACGCACTATCCACAATGCTGCGGCCTCTTTTGAGAAGACACGCCGAATGGGTCTCGAAGAGAAACGACAACGCAGAAAGAACTGCAACTTGGAAACAACATCACCCAAGGAGACTTTCTGCTATGCTTTCTGCAACCGAACTTGCTTTTCTCAGATTGGCCTTTTTAGTCATCAACGCGCTTGTAAAAAGCGTGGGATGAGTCCTTCCTAAGAATCTTCGTTCGCGAAGTAATGCCGAGAGAGATTGTTCATTCTTGTATACCGCTCCTTCCAGCAGGCTCGGGGAGGTTTACATAAAATCAATTACCACAACATCAGAGATGCATTTATGCCCTCATTCTCCAATGTGATATATGTCATCATATGCTAGTCCCTCTACACGCCACATTGGACAAACTGGATAGTGAATGCAAGATAATTAATGGACACAAAT
Organism: Anolis apletophallus; assembly: GCA_030556195.1. Classification (NCBI taxonomy): domain Eukaryota; kingdom Metazoa; phylum Chordata; class Lepidosauria; order Squamata; family Anolidae; genus Anolis; species Anolis apletophallus. The sequence goes on along the minus strand of JARBWK010000002.1, from coordinate 91,671,054 downwards.
CTGTCATTAGAAATAGCTGTACTCCAAAACCAGTCTCACAAATGTATAAATATGCTTAGTGTCCAGGGTCCCAATATTGCTTGGTAATGTATCTGAAGAAGTGTCTTATGTCCACAAAAGCTAATGCAACAATAACAATTATTTTTAAAGGTGCTGCCACAATTGTCACTTTTTCTCTTCCTCTTCCTTCCTTGTTTTTTAAAGTCCAGAAAGATATTTGACAGTGCATCTATGGGGATCAGCAGAAACCCCCCCAACATTGAATGATTTGCATCATATTTGTGCACATTGGTTACTATTGGAAAACTGGCATGTACAGCCAACATATTGCTTTTCTTTTTAACGACAGGGTCTTTAAAAAATTTGGTTCTGTTTATGATTTAATTATATTTTTAGCCTTTGTATGAAATGAAGTTTTTAAAGCTGTATGTGTTTTAACATTTATAAGCCAACCTCAGTCTCAGAATGAGGAACATAAGTACTATATGGATAAATACAATACTGCAATAATAGTAGCAACCAAAATTTGTGGACCGGCAGTGGTCCATGGGCCACCACTTTATATACTATTGCTACCAGAATGGATTGCCAGGGAATACCTCTGCTTTTGCATGGATACCATCGGTCTGCCTCTGCTTTCCCAGCAGTGCTGCAGTGTTGTTTTCCACATGCTTCATTCACTGTTACAGGATGTGGTGATCACTGTTGTCTTTGGTGGCTTTGAAAAGGGATTAGAACAAATCCATTGAAGGTAGACCTCTCATAGCTCCTGGATGGAATATTGTAATGTGAACTTTGAGCACATGCTAATAAATGACAGTGTGCTTTCCTGGGACACCAGAATGGTCCTTGTTAGAAACAGAATGAGGGATTAGGTGGGTTTGAGGTTTAACCATGAAGATCACTTTTATGTTATTAAATCCAAAACTTTGGATACCTTATGGATAATATCATGGAGCTACCGAGCACAATTCAAAGTGCTGGCTTTAGCCTATAAAGCCATAAATGATTCTGGTCCAGTTTACCTAGCCGAACGTATCTCCTCCTATGAACCTTATAGGAGCTTACAATTGTCTGGGGAAGCCCTGCTCTCGATCCCACCTGCCTCGCAAGCACGATTGGTGGAGATGAAGGACAGGGCCTTCTCAGTAGTGGCCCCCAACTATTGAACTCCCTCCCCAGGGGTATTAGATCGGCCCCCTCCTGACTTTCTGGAAAAAAGTAAATACCTGGCTCTTTGAGCAAGATTTTGAGAATGCAGTGGAATAGATAACATGGAACTTTGAATGATGAACATGGAATGGCCAGACAATGTTACTGGATAATGTTTTTAATAGGATGACACCGATGATTATATGTTTTAATGGTTTTTATATACAGTATGTCTTATATTGTCATGTTGATCGTTTTTAATTGCACTTTTATGAATGCCTGGCATTGAATTATGCAAATCTGTAACCCACCTTGCGTCGCCATATGGCTGAGAAAGGCGGGCTATAAATATATATATATAATTAAATAAATAAATATTAAAGTTGTCCTTTTATTTAAACTGTTATCTCCCCCTTCCCCAGTTCTGGACATCTGTACACTTGTAAGAAGAGATAGTGACTGTGCTCTCCTACAGCACACAAGTCCTCACTATTGATTTGTGCTTTCCAGATTCTCACAGCAGAGTGTGCCTTACCTCAGATGATCAAGATGATCCCCTGAGCTCTTACATCAATGCCAACTACATCAGGGTAAGACCAAAGTTTTTTTTCCTTGCAGGCTCTTGAATGAGCTTGTGCTATCTGTGTATAGTTGCAGAAATCAAAAATCTCAACTTTCACACATCCAACTCACATCCATACACCAACTCTTGAAATGCAGTGCCTTAAAAGACATTTTTAATTATTCTGAAGACCAGAAACTGTTGGAATTCATCAAGTCTTCAGAAGGTTTTGTGCCTAGAGATTTGATGTCCTGACAGGACAAAGAACAAGGAGAATTTCCCCACCTCCCCACTAAAATTGAGGGTTCTTATTTCTCCTCACATTACTTGTAATTGTCCTTCCCAAAACTGTAGATTAAACCTAGTAGAATCAGGTTTGCTTTAACCATATGTCTTGCATTACATAAATTGCTCCCATTGCCATAGAAACCATTGCTTCCTATATATGTTGATGTTGTTCCTTCTGTCCTTGACTTATATGTTACTTGGTATTTGAGTGAGAAAGAAAACATGTGCATTTCTTTATTTTATTTATGACTGAGAAAGAGAACATGTGCATTTTTGTTATATACCAACCATCACTGACATAGACCGAGGTACATGTGTATTCTAGCACTAATGAACCCTTATTTCTCTATTGGCAGGGCTATGGAGGAGAAGAGAAGGTGTACATTGCTACTCAGGGACCCATAGTTAATACTGTCAGTGATTTCTGGAGGATGGTATGGCAGGAGCATTCTCCAATTATTGTCATGATTACCAATATTGAAGAGATGAATGAGGTAATTCTGTAATATGCATTTCTTACTCAGCTGATATGGGAAGTAAACAGTGTTCCTAAAGGCAATGCGCTTATTGGACTAAGCGCATTTTCTTGACACTTAATTTGGTGATTAAGAGAGTGGGATTCGTAACCTGCTAGTTTTCCAACTGCAAGGATGAATGCCATTGAGAACATGGTTTTATCACCTCCATGGTCAATAAACAAAAGACAACTATACAGAGGATGATGATGACCCAATGTCACCTTCAGTCCCCACTCAATAAAGGTGCTAAAGACACCATTTTCTCCCACGCCTGTTTTGCTTTTCAGCAATTGGGGCTAATCGCCATCCCTTACTTAGTGCATTGCTACTCAAGCTAATGGTCCATTTTGCAAATTTCCAGGACATAAAGAAGCAGCTGTTTTCAATAGGCATAAATATGGCACTAATCCCCAGATCATGGGCGAGGAGGAAGGCTGCTGGTGCACCACAATGGGTGTCTCCACTTGCTCACCTTTCCACTCAAGCCATGGGCATTTTGCACTATGGTTTTTGAAGTGGATCTGTAGGGATTGCCTTAAAAAAGCTAAGTGCCATTCTTTGATTTAATAATCTGGGTGAGCCCTGTAAATCATTTCTTATTCTGCTAAGAGAACCGAATATGTTGTGGTCAGCTACCGGTGCTTTTCCAATCTCTACATCACAGATTGTATCTGCAGCACTTCTTATATGTTACCAAGGAGACTAGGACGTTGCATGCTGCACACTCAGAGAGGCATGCCCCTATATCCACTTTCATTGAAGCACCCATTTAGTTAGAAGTCATTCACAAATGCACAAAATTCTAGTAGATTGAGTCGGTTTCTGTGTTAACAAGATTTCATTTGAGCCCATCTTTTCATTGATGCCACCCATTTCAAAAATTTAAATGTGCCATGAGACTTGGGTCCAAATATAGACTTCAAACTCTCCTTTTTACTATCAGTCTTATCCGATGTTCCTCTTTTTTCCACTTGGCTTCAAATTAATATATGAACCCCATGTCTTAAAATGTGCCAATGTGGACTGAAACTTTTGTTCCACAGTAATGCTAGAAAAAAGAGCTTGTGTTCCCACCCTGAGTCCTCTCAGGGAGATAGGGCAGAACATAAATAAAGTTTTATTATTATCATTTGCATTATTATTTGCATTATTAACTGTAATAATGCAAAGATTAGTGGTTCAGTATTCTCATACTCTTGTCAAGTGTAATCTGAACTGACAGACAGCCCACGGAAATGTGTGGGTGTTCTTACTTCGTTTTCTGCTGCTCGGAGTCTGAGCTATAGTTAGCTACTAGCACATTTGACAAGGTTTTTTTCTTTTTTTCAAATGGATAGATGCTCTTGTAGCAGGGGCTGCTGGGTGGGCAGGGTGGCACAGAATTGGAAATATTTGACACTGGAAATAGAAGTGACCCATTTTCCAGATAGTGAAAATCGGCAATGCAACATTGATTTGGAGAGGCAACAAAGGTTGTGCCTGAGGAAAATTTGGCTGTTTCAAATGTAATTTTGTTCCTTTAATGCATGCTAGGGGCCAAGATTTATTTTCATATGCACACACACCACTCCCGTATGGGGCACAAGGTGAGTTCCAACACTGGTATATGGGGGCCATCATACTGACAGTGTCTCAGACCCCATTTGGAAATCTCCCTTGATGTGGACCACAAGCAGGGAGAATATGAGATGATCTTCATTGTTCATAGGTATGGGGCATATAGTCTATGGACAGTGGATAATGTGCAGTAAGTAAGTCAGTTCTAATGTTGATTGTAAATTAGGGAGTGGTTCTGCATCTTCTATATTGAGGACAGAAAATATTAGGATTGTTTCAAATTTGTTGACATAACTAGAGTGAAGCCTTGAAGACAATGGGAAGTTGGTAAATCATTTTCATAAATTTCATGGAATCATTGGGCATACACTAATTGGGATTAACCACTGGATTTAGATCAGAAAGTCAAACTGCATGGCAGGTTAAAATCAAACTATGAAGCTTAAGAGCCCTTTTCAGTTTACTATCTGTCAGTCAGACAACAACAAAATCATAATTAGGTAGTGTAAAGGTAGCATTATGTATCGCGTTGCAACTTTGAAGAACAGTGTTTGTGTGAGTCATACACTCTCCACCCCAGAAAATTCTATGACTGGGTTGCCATAAATCAGAAACAACTTGAAAGCACATAACAGACAACAACAAATAGATATGCAGCAAAGTTGAAAAGTAGCAGCAGTGAATATTTAATTAAAAGTAGTATTCTGGAAAAACTCATCAAAACAAATGAGTAATTGTGGGTAAAAGTCCCAGGACAAAAAACTAATCTAGCACTAGGCATCTGCTATCGCCCTCCCAACCAAACTCCAGAGGCAGACTGCCATCTGGAAAATGAAGTTAAACAGGCCTCAAAAAGAAATACATTAGTCATAATGGGGGACTTCAACTATCCCCAAATAGATTGGCCAAATTCTTGTTCTACGCATGAAAGAGAGACAAGGTTCCTCGACATGCTAGCTGATTATTCCCTTGAGCAGATGGTCATGGAACCAACCAGGGGAAAGGGGATCCTGGACTTGGTGCTAACTAATGAACAAGATCTCGTTCAAGATGTCCTTGTAGCTGAGCCCATAGGTACCAGTGACCATAACACAATAACCTTCAACTTAAGTTTGATAGCAAACTGTCAGTGAAAACTAACACGGAGACATTAAACTTTCACAAAGGGAATTTCACCAAAATGAGAAAAATTGTAAAGAACAAACTAAAAGGAGCAGTAAAAAATCAAATCCCTCCAAAATGCTTGGAAACTGTTTAAAAATACCTTAAAACAGGCCGAACTAAAATGCATTCCAATAAAAAGAAAGAGGCATGGAAAGTCCAAAAGGACACCAGTATGGCTTACAAATGAAGTAAAAGATGTGATTGGAAAGAAGAAAACTCATTTAAGAAATGAAAGGCTCTTCCTACCAAGGAGAACAGAAAGGAACACAAGCTCTGGCAAACTAAATGCAAAGCAACAGTCAGGAAAGCCAAGAGAGATTTTGAGGCACACATAGCAAAGAATATTTAAAAAATTACAAAAACTTCTTTTTAAGTACATCAGAAGCAGGAACCCAACTAGAAAAGCAGTTGGGCCACTCAACGACAATGGTCAGAAAGGGAAAATCAGTGAAGACAAGGAGATTGCTGAGCGGCTAAATGACTTCTTTGCCTCCGTTTTCACACAGGAGGACAGACAACATATGCCTGCAGCTGAGTCAGTTTTTTCAGGGAGGGAATTAAAAGAATTAAAACAGATAGAGATAAACAAGGAGGATGTTCTCACATGCCTTACTAAACTAAATGTCAACAAATCACCAGGTCCAGACGGCATCCACCCCAGAGTTCTTAAGGAACTCAAGTGTGAAATTGCTGAACTTCTAGCTAAGATATATAACCTTTCTCTAAGATCAGGCACTGTACCCGAGGACTGGAGGGAGGCAAATGTAACACCGATCTTCAAGAAAGGATCCAGAGGTGATCCAGGAAATTATAGACCAGTCAGTTTAACCTCAGTTCCAGGCAAAGTGATGGAAACCATTATTAAAGAAAAATTACTAGGCACATAGAAGAACAGGCATTGCTGAAAGAAAATCAAGATGGTTTCTGCAAAGGCAAATCATGTCTTACTAACTTGTTAGAATTCTTTGAGGGTGTAAATAAACACATAGATAAAGGGGACCCAATTGATATTGTTTACCTTGACTTTCAAAAGGCTTTTGACAAAGTCCCTCACCAAAGGCTCCTAAATAAGCTCTTCAGCCATGGAATCAGAGGACAGGTCTTGTCCTGGATTGGAACCTGGCTAAACTGTAGGAAACAAAGGGTGGTAATAAATGGACATTTCTCTGGGTGGAAAGAGGTGAGAAGTGGCATACCCCAAGGTTCAGTTTTGGGTCCGTTACTTTTTTAATTTATTCATTAATGATCTGGATGTAGGAGTGAATTCTGAGGTAGCAAAGTTTGCAGAAGACACTAAATTGTTCAGGGTAGTTAAAAATGAAACTGATTGTAAAGAGCTCCAGAAAGATCTCTCGAAATTGAGTGAATGGGCAACAAAGTGGCAAATGCATTTTAACCTAAACAAGTGTAAAGTCATGCACATCGGGGCAAAGAACCCCAACTACACCTACCAATTGATGGGGTCAAAGCTTTCCGAGACAAACCAGGAAAGGGATCTTGGGGTTTTGGTGGACAGCTCAATGAAGATGTCAACCCAGTGCGCAGCAGCAGTGAAAAAGCAAATTCTATGCTAGGCATGATCAGAAAGGGAATCGAAAAATAGGTCAGCAAATGTTGTATTACCTCTCTACAAATCTATGGTAAGGCCACATTTGGAGTACTGTGTACAATTCTGGTCTCCGCACCTTAAGAAGGATATAACGGAACTGGAAAAGGTACAGAAAAGGGCAACAAGAATGATCCAAGGGATGGAGCGGCTCCCTTATGAAATCAGGTTGCAACGCCTTGGTCTTTTCAGCCTTGAAAGACGGCGTTTAAGAGGTGACTTGATCGAAGTGTATAAAATCATGCATGGGATAGAAAAGGTGAATAAAGAAAAAATATTTTCTTTGTCACAAAACACTAGGACTAGAGGGCACTCCCTGAAGCTCCAAGGTAGGAAAATTAGGACAAATAAAGGGAAATATTTCTTCACCCAGAGCAGGCATGTAGCCAGGGGGGGCTAAGGGGGCTTCAGCCCCCCCCCCGAAATTTTCAGGGTGGTCCGCGAAAAGGCCTTACTGGTACATTATTTAAACTGTTATGTTTATTCATATCATGATCACCATGCTCATTATATCCCACATTAATGGGGTTATTGGGATAACAATACAAAAGGTTTGCTAGGGTACACCCTCTTCCACCCAGTCTCAGCTCCCCCGAACCAAACTCAGTCGCCCCGGAATCAAAATCCTGGCTATGGCCCTGACCCAGAGGGTCATTGGGTTATGGAATTTCCTTCCAGAAGAGGTTGTGACAGCTGTCAGCCTGAACAACTTCAAGGCAGGATTAGACAGATTCATGGATACCAAGTGTATCGGTAGTTACTGAAAAGGACATTGAAGTGCCACCGGAGTTGGTTGAGGTAGGCAGGATTTCCTGGGTACTGGTTGTGGGGGTCGGGAGCAGGTTAGGGTTTTTGCCCTCCCTTCTGCTCGAGATCCCCGTGTACAACTGGTGGGCCACTGTGTGATACAGAATGCTGGACTAGATGGGCTGAGGTGCGATTCAGCATGGCTCTTCTTATGTTCTTATAGTAATAAAGCCAGGCTTAATATTTTTAGGAGCCTGTTCTAGACTGCTGAATGCCACAATTAGAAAGGCTGTTTCTCTTAGAAGAGGCAGCATAATGTGGTGGTCTGTGTGTTGGAGAGACCAGAGTCCAAGTCCCTACTCAGCCATGGAAACCTCCTGGCAACGATGGGCAAGCAAGGCTCTCAGTCTCAGAAGAATACTAGCAAACGTCCTCTGAATAAAGCTTATCAATAACAATATTTTGTAGTATTACCATAACTTGGAAAGTTGGAGTTCACGTGAAGGAGTTAAACTTTTCCCAGTACTCATCTACCAAACAACCAGTAGCAGAAGGGTCTGAAGAAAAGCTTCAGAATTTGGGTTAAGTTCTAGGATTGGCTTGCATTCCCCTGGATGTTTAGAATTTGAAAGTCATAAGAAGGACCTTGAACTTGACTTTAAAGCAAACTTGTAACCAGTGTTATGAGTAAAGAGTCAGTGTAATGAGATCTACCATCTGTTTCTCAGAACATGGAAGTGTTTAGAATAGGGAAGAGGCACATTGTGTTGGACATCAAATTCCCTCAGTCCCACTAGCATTGCCAGTGAATTATTCATCCCTGGAGTAGAAGCTGGATAGCTATAACATCTTATTTCTCCAAGAAAGTACACAGCTATCTCATAAACCAAATGTGGCAGAAGATCTCCTTGACCACTGCTAAGCACCTAAGCATCCAGAAGTACCATCAAGTTGTAAGCATATTGTTTTAAGAGAAGCACAACTCTCCCCATAAAAAGCTGGTGCTAATTTTATTTTTCTGCTTCTGAGCTAAGCTTTGTTTTCAACACCCATCGTCCCACCTGTAACGTCTATCAGTTCAGAACCAGTTTCACCCTGATCCTATGCACTTGTTAGCTTCTCTTAATTCCAGGGAAGGGAATTTGTTATTGAACTACAGGGCCCATCAGCCCTAGCCAACATAGCCAATGATGAGAGATATCAGGAATTAAAAGCCAAATAGAGCTTTTGGAGACCTTCATGTTTTCCATCTCTGCTTCATTTGGTTTCTGCAAACTGTATTTATGATTATATCAGTTTATCTTCGGTTGCTTTGAAATAATAAAGTGGTAAAATGACCATCATATCCTATATTTATTTCTGTGGTTTTTCTCAGAAATGTACAGAATACTGGCCAGAAGATCAGGTTACTTATGAAGGAATTGAAATCACAATTAACCAAGTCATACAAGCAGATGATTACCGGTTAAGGCTTATTACCCTGAAGGTAAGATCACTCAGGTGGGATGTGGAACAGCATGAAAAATCCTATCCAGGGTTGTGCTTTTTTAGCCATCCTGTCAACACAGCTGAAACAATAATCTTTTATGACTGCATTGATAATGCTCCTGTCTAGTTTCCTATCAGGCAAGCAATAAAAATATAAGCAGTCAGGCATTTTTGATGGAGTATGCACAATCTGAAGACTTTCCAGCTATTTCTAAAAGAAATGTGCTCATGCATCAGGAGTGCCCTGTGAGTCATCCCACACAAGTGCTTACTGGTCATTTGCTACAGTGTGTTTGCTCAGTGAAGTTTTATTTTATTTTATATGATCAAGCCTAAATACATATTAGTTTGGGGATCATAGTGGTGTTTGTATCATGTTGTCCCAGTGTTGACAGTATTCCCATGTTCTTTCAGGTTGGAAATGACAGGTTGTCTAGGTTTCAGTTTGATACTCATCTGTCACAAATTGCTGAGCCTATTAATCTGATTATTGAAGCAGCACAACAACCAATGCACAGAAGATAACACAGAGTGGTTCCCAACATTTGGTCCTTCAGTTGTTTTGGACTTCAGGTCCCAGAAATCCCAGCCATTTTACCAGCTGTTAGAAATTATGGGTGCTGAAGTCCAAAACACCTGGAGGACCAAAGGTTAGGAAGGAACCACTATATTAGGGGCAGCAAGTGAATACTGCAATAACACCAAAAACATGCCTCCTGAAGTTTTTTTTTCATAAACATGTTCACCAAAGTATATTTTCTTAATGTACTGATTCAGATAGATAGTGTTGCTTTTTTAAAACAACAGTTAATCAACTGTTTCTTTTAAAAGAATCAATTGTTATACTTTATACCTTTGACTAAAAACGGTCCTCTAAAGAGGGTGTAAAAACCAAAGTAACCATCACGGTAATCCTTTTTAGTGCTGTGGCTATTCCTTCTCTTGTGCAGAAGAGAATATTTCCATGCTTAGGTGTGTAAGAAGCTTCATTGTTTCATTATCTGCAATATTTAAAAGATAATAAGTCTGGGGATAGAAGTAAAGACTCTGAACATTTTAGAGAAAGTGGAAGTGAGATTTTAATACCAGTATTTCTTTCCTATTTCAAAGATCTGAATAAGTATCTCTAATTCAGATGCTTAGTTCAGAAAGTCAGTTGCAATGTCAGACTTGGTACAACTCATTAACCTTTTTTTCCTTCTTCAATTACTTAAAGTCTGTTAAGACATTTATTAATTAAGAATGGGTATTTTTATAAGAATTTATTAATATGTTAGAGTTTGGGGGCGGGGGGAGTTTGAAATAAATATTCCATTGATTATAACTCCAACCAGGCACAAAACTAGACAACCATAAAGTAAAGCTAGCAGAAATAATGAGCTTGCCTGAAAACTGAGCAACATATTTGTTGATTCAGGAGGGATTTCTTTTTTTTAAAGTAAGCCTTCTGCCTTCTGCTTTCACAGAGGGTGACATGTGGTATATGCAATTAGAAATAGCTATCTGTCTATCAGGATATAAATACAATTTATTTCAGCATGTGTAGCCAGTGTTAAGAATACAGTTTTATCTTGAACACAGCTCAAGCCAAACACCAGCATGAGGCATGACATTTAAAATGTTTATAAAGGCTACTATGACAATATGGTAGTGTGCGGGTCGATTAGGACTGTAAAAAATGCTAGTTGCAATGGGGAGAGGAATTATTTTTCTAAGTCTTTGTTGGGAGGCGGGGGAGTTAACATTTTTCTCCCCAACAGTCATGTTCCAAGACATGGTCTTGTGCTTTTAGTAACGGTTTTACACTGTAATTCATTTCTCTTTCACACTGCAAAGTTATTGCACTTTGATATCACATTATCTATCGTGGCTTCACTCTGTGGAATCCTGGGATTGGGGTGTAGGCAATCGTAGGATTCTTCTACACTGCCATATAATCCAGATTATCAAAGCAGATAATCCATGTTATCTGCTTTGAACTGGATTATATGAGTCTACACTGCCAGATAATCCAGTTCAAAGCAGATGACCTGGATTTTATATGGCATTGTAGCAGAATGCTTCCAGACTGTACTTAAACGTGTATCAAAGTGGGTTTAAGAAACCCGCTTCAGCATAGGTTTAAGTCCCCACACCTCCTCCCAAAAACTGCACTTTGCTGGGTGGAGGGTGTCTAGATACTCTCCTAGTAACTTCTGGGAGGGCATCTGGACACTGAGAAGCCTCCCAAAATAAGCCCTTAAAATTAAACAACTTACCTGGCCGCCATTAAGGTACTGCTGGAGTTTTCCTGAGGCATAGAAACTGCCACACAGGATGTGATGTGGATCATGGAGGCTCTGTGTGCCAAGTTTGGTCTTGATCAGTAATTGGATGAGTGTCGCAGTGGTCTTGGGAAGTGAGTGAAGGTACTTCAAGTCCCGTCATCCGTGGTCCATCCTCCTCCAAATGGCACCAGGATGTAGAGTGGGTCATGGGGGCTCAGTGTGCCAAGTTTGGCCTTGATCCATCATTATTGGGAGTTGCAGTGGTATCATGAAATTACTGAAGGTACTGCAAGTCCCATCATCTGTGGTCTGTCCTCCTCTCATCTGCACCAGGATGTAGAGTGGATCATGGGGGCTCTGTGTGCCAAGTTTGGTCTGTATTGGTCATTGGATGAGGGTCGCAGTGGTTTCAGTAAGTGAGTGAAGGTACTGCGAATCCCATTGTCCATGGACCATTCCCCTTAGAACCGCATCAGGATGTAGAGTGGGTCATTAGGGCTCTGTGTGCCAAGTTTGGGCCTGGTCTGTGATTGGTAGGGGCTACAATGTTCTGTGGGAAGTGATTCAGGTGAAGGTACCGCAAATCCCATCCTTTGTGCCCCCTCCTGCCCTAAACGACATCAGGCTGTAAAGTGGGCCATTGGGCCTCTGTATGCCATGTTTGGTCCTGATCTATCATTGGTATGAGCCACAATGCTCTAAGGAAGTGAGTTAAAGTACTGCAAGTCCGTCATCCATGGTCCATACTCCCTCAAACTGCACCAGGATATAGGGTGGGTCTGGGGGGGGGGGGGTGTCTATGTGCCAAGTTTGGTCTTGTTCTGTTATTGTTGGGGGGCGTAAGGTGTTTTTGAGTGCAACTCCCACTATTCCTGACTGCCTGAGGCCCTTTTGTTTCCCCTCTCTGCCGCCTAAGAGTGTTGGAATGTTGACACTGCCCAATTGGATATGATATGCAAATTGTTTCACAGTAGCAACCAATCCCCTCTCTGCTGCATAGGAATGTTGGAGGCTGGCCAATCAGTAGCCATATGTAGATTCACCCTCAATGGCATCCAATCGTAACGTTGGAATGTGGAGGCTGGGAGCCAATGAGAAAGCTGGCACATATCCACATGCATACAAACATTCACTTTTATTATATGTATAGATAGAATAGAATATAGATAAAAGATAGAAGATAGATAAATATAGATTTTAAATTGTTATGCTGATGCTTTTATATTAAGCTGCTTTGGGTACCCTTTGAGGGAGATAAAGCAGGGTATAAACAATAGCAACAACAACTTTTCCTAAATGCTTTAACAGAAAGATGAAGAAATGAGAGTTTTGAAACACTACTGGTATACATCATGGCCAGACCAGAAGACGCCTGATCAGGCACCTCCCCTGTTGCAGCTGGTTCAGGAGGTGGAAGAGGCCATGCAGTGCACAGGAGCGAAGAGTGGTCCTATCATAGTTCACTGCAGGTAGATTCATTTTACCTATATTTGAAACACCACAGGGGAAAGAAAAATAGATGTTTGGGTAGTTGCCATTCTCCACTAACATTCCCTTTCTTCATCGGTGACAGAGAATACACAGCTTTTTCATAAGATTCTCCCTTTCTCAAGTTGCCTTGAATTTTTAAATCATTTAAACATCTGGGTGGACAACATTTGCAAGTCTAATTTTCCACCTTGTGGATCTTCCAAGGGCTACAGGGACTGCCAAGAATGCCCTCCCAAACAGAAAAAGCTCAAAATTATATGTGACCAAAACTCCAATTTGAAGAATGGAGATTGTTAAACAGTGCATGAGAGTCCTAGGACCCATTCACACTATACAGTTATACTGCCGTGTTTCCACTTTAATTGCCATGGGAACCTCCCATAGTTTAAGGAGGGCCATTTTGAATTCTCAGCCGGAGACGTCGAGTGCCCCACCAAAGTACAAACCTCACAATTCCTCAGTATGTTGCCCAGGCAGTTAAATGGTATAATAGTGCTATATTTCTGTAGTGTGGAAGTGCCACTGATGACTCTCAGGAGAAACATTTCATCCTATTTTGCCATTAAAGGGGTGGTTGAGGAGCACCAGAGGTGCAAAAGTAGCCCTACATGATGCACTTCTATTCCTTATTAAGAAATATTTCCTGCATCTAGTTTTGTTCTTCAGTGCCTGAATAAAATTTCATGCAGAACGATGACAATTATTTGGACATGCACCCTCCTGATATTTGATTATAACCAGATTATCTTATTCATATCCATTGCACAGAAGGAATGGGAACCAATATAGATTCCTTAACTTGGTAAACACTCATTTTGAATGTTCGTAATAGGCCCATTTCATCTTTTTCCTGGGATAGCAAACAGTGATCCAATTAGCCAGGAGAAGGTATAGCTATTTCCTCCATGTATGAATAAGTTTGTAAGTATATATACTGGATTTTGCAAGTTCCTTTCCTTTATTTGATAAAAGCTATGCAAATTAGGCTGTCATGTTATATTAGATATGAATCTACCTTTCCACTTTGATATTGCAATCACTGCTCTGTAAATGTGTGAACTGAGCTACAGTCCCTAGGAAAACAGCTATTCATATTGTGTGAACAAGATATTTTCTGCTCTTAAACATAAAAAGAACGCCACCATAAAGCCTTCAGTAACGTTCCCATGATTGCATCACTGGCAGGTGTTATCATAGTACAGCTTTTTGCACTAAGGTTTTCTTGGAAATGTAGCTTACCCCCACTATAAAATAGTAAAAGCTGTATTTAAAAATGGCTTTATTTTGATAAAAATTAAATGTATTTGACTAAAATACAATATTAATGGAAGAATACCTTCTAAGGCAATTGGATGGTCACCATAGCATTTACTTGTGTAAACAAAGAAGGTAATTTTGTTTAAAGACCCTCAAAAGTTAACATTGACCATTCTTGTTCATGGACAGTAGCAACTAAGACATCTGAGGTCTCATGCAGATCACTGGAAACATCTTCAGAAATGTGTAGTACAGAAAGAGAACAAAGTTGAGCATGCATATAATTAACATTCATGTCTTTACTCAAGACCAAGGGATTTTAAAACCTGGTGTTATTTGCACAAGAAGCCTATGGGTTGATCAGAAGGATGTACTTTTCCATAAATATAAAACCACAAATGCAAATATAATAAGCTTCATTAATACATTAGGTAGTATTAGCATGTAAGATTTCTCTTGATTCATTTCAAAACATATTTGTTTGGAAGGGCACAACCAGTTTCCTAAAACATGATATTTGGATTTGAATTCACTATTTCTCCTTTATCATCACAGTGTCAGTTTATATTTATATTAACAGATTGCTATTTATCTGAATCTCTGAATGTCCAGATTGTATAATCCCTCTGTTTCTCACTCTCAGGGTCTCCATTCCAGCCAAAGAAATAACGTTCTTTGTACTGTTTACATGAGGAAAATATTGCTGGAGAATGCACATAAAAAACTGACCCAAAACTAAAATTACTCCATTGCAGAGCATGCAATAAATTGGTTTATTTTGGTTTTCTTTTTTTTTCATTAAAAGCTTTAATAAAAAAAGTTCCCCATTTTAAATATGATACAAAACTAACCCTAATAATTCACCAATTCCTCTTAAAATGAGAAAGAATGTTTATGAAGCATTACTGGCTGATGGGTTTTTTAAAAGAAGAATAATCCTTAGATTCGGGTGAAATTACTGCACATAGATAGCACTTATTTCTCTAAGGAAAACAGCCTTTGGTAAAAGATAAATAAATAAATAAATAGAAACAAGCAAAGATGAATGGAATCTTATTCAAGATGCTACCAGTACGATTTGAGACATGCAGAATGAGGACAGTCGTTGAACCAAGGAGTAATTGTTATTCCTTGTTTCTGTTATTCAAAATGACATGTTGACATATCAGGCCTGACAGAAGCCAGATGGCTCACCTAACGTCTGTCTGGCCTTGTTTCCTGTAACATTTTACTCCCATCTGAGTGGTAATATTTCATTGTAAAGGCTGGTGCTTAGAAAACTTTGTCCAAATAATGTTTTGTTATTTCATATAAATGACAGCATGTTCTGCACAGGAAAAAAACCAATGTATTAAACTGCTTTTCCAATTACTATAGTGAACCACAGGCTCTGTGGTCAGATCATTCCTAACACATGACCACCCAAGATGAGAACTTACCATAGGGTCTTCTGAGACTAAGGGCCCATCTACATAAGCCAAATGCGCTGGTGCAGGGATGAATGGGCTCCTTGGCATCCACATGATGCCTGTGGTCCATTTGTCTTAATGCAAGAGAAGGCCTTCTTCCATGTTAAAAAAAATCATGGGCTGCTACAGAGCTTCCCTGAAACTCCAAAACTCAACCACACTTTGTGCTGCTTCTTATTCAGAAGTGGATGTGGCTGTTTATGCCACCATCCTGCTTTGCCCAGGCTCAAGAAGTCCATGGGCAGGGTGTGGCATTTACCTTCCTTTTGTCGATCTGGCCTTAGCAGTGACCTCCATGTGTGAAACTGGTGGTGGTGGTGGTGGTGGTCACTTGACAGTGATCCCATCCAGAACAACAAAGCAATTGGAGAAGGGAGGGAGGAATGGAGGGAGCGTTTCCTCCTTTCTCCCTCTCCTCTCATCACTTTGTTGCTCTGGATGGAATCAATGCAGGCTAGCATTACTGTAAGCCAGATTTGTGGTTGGTGGTTGCCACTAAGGTCAGATAGACAGATGGAAGGTAAGGATGGCAATGCAGCAGTGATGGACTTCTTCCGGCATTGCTGGGCTGTACAGACACCACCCTGTGGTCAGACTAGTTTGATGCCACAAAGTCCGGACTCTCCACTAGCCACCAAACCAGCTTGGCAGCTGGCCATACAGACTTCGGCAATGCTGATCTGTAGTACTTTGGATCAGCACTGTTGTTTCTGACACATGTAGGTAGCCCCTAAAGAACATGTGACTTGTCTAAGATCATCAAGTGGGTTCTCATGCTAGCAGGGATTCAAACTATTCTGCAAAATCACAGCGCAGCACTCAAATACTATGCCATGCTGGCTACTAGGGGTGCATACAGCTTTATCAATTGAGAAGCAATACTATTAAGGCATCATTGTTGTCCAGTTGCCCACTTAGTCTGGAATGAAGGACCAGCGCGCGCACACACTTTTTGATGGCTTAGGACTACATAAAAATGTATGAGAAGCTAGAAGAATCAAGAAAACCAGAATGTTAGTGTTCAAGAATGCGCATCATGATCCTTTGGAAGGATCAAGAGATCTGTTTCCACTTTCCTTAACTGCCACTAGCGCCTTAGAATATACATAGGCTAAATAGCTAATGACACTCTGTGGTTTTGTGTCTGCCTAGAAGAAATTGTCTGACAATGTAATCAAAACATTCCATATCACATGGCTGGACATCTTTTTTATTATTAAAAGTTATGCTGGAAACATAGCCTTGAGCCAAAGGACTAACTCTAGTTTCCATATTTTTGCTACATAAATGTAAAGAAGTGCATTTGTTTTCTCTTTCAGAAAGCCAGGTTGTTTTCTTGCCTCTAGACCTTTAGCAATGGTTTGTTTGAATTAATAACAGAGCTTTGCTGCACTTTTTGAAGATCCTTCACTGCTCACTTTCTATTATTCTCTCTGGGCAGTGCTGGGATTGGGAGGACTGGTTGTTTCATTGCCACCAGCATTTGCTGCAAGCAGTGGAAGAATGAAGGTGTGGTTGACATACTCAGAACAACCTCCCAACTACGACTAGACAGGTAAGGAGACCTTTTTCTGTGAGACAAGGCCAGTTGCAACTCTAGAGAACCAGAGATTATAAGGGTTTCTCTCTTTTTAGCCCATGAAGAGGTTTCAACTCCATAGGACAGATGTGGGTTACCACGATAAATCTATATAAATAAAAATGTAATGTTTGTTTGTGGAATTAACATAACTTAAAAAACACAGAATGAATTGACACCAAATTCGGACACAATACACCTATCAGGCCAACGAGTGACCATCACTCATAAAACACTGAAAAACATAGCAGAAGAGACTTTAAAAGCCAAAAAACAAAAAATACATTACAACACATGCGCAAAACCACATGTACACAAACACACATATATACACATATACACAAATATATACACACACATATACACACACAAAACACATACACACAGATTGGGCCACAGCAATGCATGGCAGGGGATGGCTAGTCTTTTATATCGATAGTGCTAGGGAACAGGTGGATGCTCGGTGCATAAGTATAAGGCTTCCTTGTTAGCTTCACTTTCAAGACAAATATCCTTGTCTCTTGAAATTACATCCTTGGTAACACTAATTTCATTTTTCATTTTATTATTTCTATTCCATTTACTGTTTGTTAGACAATGGTAATAAACACCAGGTATAAGGCACCAGATTCCATCTGATCTTAGAAACTAAGCAGGGTCAGCCTAAATTAGTATTTGGGTGAGAAACCACCAACAAATACCAAGTACTATAGGCTATATTTTAGACAGAGGAAGGAAGTGGTAAAACTATCTGAGTATTCCTTCCCTAAGAAAACTGTTATGTTTGGGCATTGAATCTTTGCCTCTTATGTTTGGAATCTGCCCTGAGTCCCTCCGGTGAGAAAGGGTGGAATATAAATAAAGATGATGATGATGATGATGATGATTTCATACTATATGAAATTCATGGGGTTACCATGCGTTGACAGGCAATTTGAAAGCACATACACACAGAGATAGTAGAATGAAAAATAGGGGTATTTCTAAGGAAAATTTCAGAAATACTAATACAAGATAAAAGCAAAAAGACATACTTGAAAGATTAAGACCAGATTTTTAAATGTACTTTTGCCATTTAATGACTTCACAAATGATATATATTTTCACAATTTCAAAAATACTAATTTGCAGGGGCAAACCATTGTTTTGTCTGTTATGTGTCACAGAATGAGGTGAAATGTACCCTATTTGCCTAATTGGTGTATTTAGAAAAGAGAAAGAGAGGAGAAGGAGGTAAAAAGAGAATATAGCATCATCTTTCAGACCGACTGGTTTTTATTTTTGCATGAGCCTTTGTTAATATACTGTGTCTGAAGAAATGTATGCTATCTGAAGAACACTTATCTCCAATAAAGCTCATGCAAAAATAAAAAATATTAAAGATGGTGTTACATTCTATTTTTCTCCTCCTCCTTTCCTTCTTTTTATGCTGCAAGAGGCTAACACACTACTACTTGGAAAGACACTGTTACCTTGTGGCCCAGGGTCAGAGAAATAGAATGGCGGCTCTGATCATTCTGTTCTGCATCCCACACACCTCACCTGGAATAACACTACATCTAGTTCTGAGCACCACATTTCAAGACAAATATTGACAAACTGGATTGTGTCCAGAGATGTTCAAGCAAAATGGTCAAAGGTTTAGAAGCCAAGCCCTATGAGAAGCAGCTTATAGAGCTGCAGATGTTTAGCTTCGAGAAAAGAAGGCTGAGAAGGGACATGATAGCCATTGAAAGGAAGTCACATTGAGGAGTGGGCAAGCTTATTTTCTGCCACCCTGGAGATTAGGTCATGGAGCAATAGATAGAAACTGAAGGAACAGAGATTTCACTTAAACAATAGGAAGAACTTCCTGATGTTTAGAGCTGTTTGTGAATGGAATATCCTGTTTTGGAGTGTGGTGGAGTCTTCTTCTTTGGAAGCTTTAAAGCAGGTGACAGATATTAGGAGTACTTTAACTATTCCTGCATGACAAAGGTTTGGAGTGGATCATCCTTGTGGCGTCTTCCAACTCGGACCCATCTACATTGACAATTTAATGCAGTTCGAACTTGCTTTAAACTGCAATGGCCAAACAAACTCCCACAAAGCTCACAAAAAGCTCTTAATGTGCATCAGTGCTCTGTAGTTTGTGCAGTTACCATTGTGGCCTCAAACTGCTTCCAGGATTTCAGATGCTATCTTCTGCACAGTGAAAAAAGTTTGAAATTTCATTCAATAATCATTGTATATGGAGCCAAAGATTCTATGGATCTGTGACTTTAGATAACCATATTTAAAACATATCTACAAAAAATAGACTTTTCCCATGTATTGATACATTTCACAGGCAAAAGTATTCCTGTCTTCCAGCTGAAACATTAGAGTGTGGCCCCAAGCTTCAGTTCTTTGGAAAAGGTGATGCGTTCAGTGCACTTACTGGCTCACTGTACTAGCTGTGTTGCCATCTTGTGGTCATATGTCACATTTCACCTGTACCAGAAAGGCTAGAAATTGTGTTGAAAGAAATCTCCATACATGCCTACACATTCAAAGGAGCAAAATATAGAAAGAACACATGAGAAATAAAGACAAAGTCACTATATTACAAAGATATAGCCCTCATACTATCCCCAAGGAGTTTGGATCTTACAGTAAGACTCCTTTCTAGCCACGAGGCAGGGTTATAGTACTGGATTGCTGTTCAATCCATGCAGTTTGTCTCATGTGAGTTCAGTTCTTATGATGGCTACAGGCCTGAGTACACTTACCAGAGAATAAGCCTCACTGGACTTAGTGGGAATGCTTCTGGGTAAGCATTCCACTGGATGAATATTACAATATCTTCTAGGATTTCTAAGTCAAAATTTGTTGTGGCATAGGATTTTTGAATTCATGAAATCAAGTAAAGCAGAATGGTTTATTTATTAATTATGGGTATATAGAGAGACGCAGATGCAGCAAGTTGCTTGCTTTCAAAAGAAACAATAGTTTTGATCTACTAACATTTTTGATGGGTAGAATCTGGAGGGAGTATTTCATGGAAAAGTAAACCTCTCTGTGAACCTAGGAAGGAGCAATTATTGTGCTCAGTGGGAAGTTGGATAAGACATTCTTGTCAATTCCCCACCTCCAAGATGCAGAGAGATGGAAGCCAGACGAGTCTTTGCCCTCCTTCCCCCACAGCAGATGCACTTCACGCAATGAAGGGGGAAAAAACGTGGCTCTGTGCGTTTTTGCTACATACGAGCAAGAAAGCAACACATTAAATGAGGACAGACCATCTGCCTTCCCTGATATTGGTGAGGCAGGGGACAAAATGTGGGTGCCCCCAAATAAGATTTCTGAATTGCCAAATTTCCCTACCATCCCCACATTTCTCGCAATGCAGCAAAGGAGAAGGCTTAAGATAAACCCTGCTCAAAAGCAAGCCCAAGATAACAAGATGGACTTGCTTAACAGAGATGGTATCATGCAAATGTACTGTATCTGGGGGCAAAATATCATAAATCACCATAGACCATTTGCACTTGGTAGTCACTGGCCAAACTTAAGAAGTGCAACTTTCAGGATACAGAAATTTGCACCGGATGCCTTGTTCATTATTTGCACCACAGAAATAGGAGGGAAGCCCATAAGACCCGCTGATCTTTCTCTGCCAGGAATGGCTCATGTGCAAGGGATAGCGGTCAGTCAGAGAAGAGTGTGGGCTCTTTTATTTAGGCTTTAATTAGCTTCGCGAAGGGGCAAATGGCAGGAGCCTTCTGGGAGAATTCACCAGCAGACATAAGCAGTATTTATTCCAGGGTATTGCAAGGAGTTAGAGAAGTGCTGATGTTTCCATTTGGGGTTTTGTCTGCCTTCATCACAGTAAGGTTGCGGTCTATTTCTGGTTTGTTTTTGGAAAGGGTGTGCAGGCATAAATGATTATAACCACAGAAATCATCCATTTTGCTGTATGCTTATAGTCCCTAATTTTTTTAAAAGCTATATTGGAAACAAAATAATTTGAAAGATATTTGCAGATGGACCTGACTGCAGGACTTGAGAAATGCTGCTTGGATTATGTTTTTTTTACTCTAGATAGGATAATTTATGCCAAGAGAGGATAATTTAAGACCACAGCTATCCTATCTGAAGCTAACATGAAATGTGGCGTCAGTGGTACTGGACTATAGGGTGCCCAAGAGGAAAATGCCTTCTTTCTCAAGGGAGAATTCCCTACCCTTCCAGAAACCTAGGATGCCAACAGCTGGAAAATCCCTAGAAATCAGTTTACATATGGAGAATAATAAGGCAGTTACATTTCTACTGAGACAAGTAGGCTTTCCTCTGTTTCAGTGTTCTCTCACACTAAACTGCCCTGAGTCCCCTTGGAGAGATAATAATGTTTAATGTTTTATCAGGGGAGGGTAAAATTTGATGTTTTATATTGTTTTTTATTGATGGCATTGAATTGTTGTCAACACTGTGAACCGCCCTAAAGTCCCCTTCGAGGTTGAGAAGGGCAGTATAAAAATACCTGCAAATAAATAAATAAATGGGCAAGTTATAAATAAAGTTATTATTGTTGTTATTAATAAAGTTTTTATTGTTTAAAAAAAGACAGACATACATAACAATGACATAACCACCACAACACATCACAGAACAACAAACCCCTAGACCCTCCTAGGGGTGTAGGGTAACAGTACTACTGCTATCCACTAGCACACGTTTAAAATACATGTATCTCACAAGATGACTTCACCCATCGACCTCGAACCTTCATTCGGTATTCCAGAAAATAATATTAAATACAGGAGAAAAGTAACATTGGGTCAATCTTTCGGAACTTTAGTAGCTATAACCAGTACCCCTTTAGCTCTTCCTTCTTCTTACTTTTAACGTATAAAATAAATGGGTTCCATGTTTCCTCAAAAAAATTCATAGGGCCTCTTCTAACTACACAAGTCAGTTTATCTGCTTCCGCTATATCCAAAAGTTTAAAAGTAATTTCATCAGTCTCTGGTGTTGATCTCTCTCTCCAGTGTTTTGCCCAGCAGATCCTAGCGGCCGTAATTATATAGATCAGCAATCTTTCCGGTCCTTTTTCATTTTTCCGTACCTAAAATATTTAACAGAAACAACTCAGGCTTAAATTCTATTTTCAAATGTAATATCTCTTCTGCCCAGCTGTGGACCTTTTTCCAATACTTTTTCGCCTCCGGACAGGACCACCATTGGTGGAAAAAGGTTCCTCTATTAGTTTGACATTTCCAACATAATTCATCCCCGGTCTTGTATATTTTTCCTATTTGGGCGGGGGTTAAATACCATCTATAGATCATTTTTAGAAGGTTCTCTCTTAGTGAATATGCACAAGTAAACTTTAAATTATATGATCATGCTTTTTGCCAGCTTCCCTGAGGAATTCTGTATCCCAAATTGTCCGTCCACTTCTGCATGAATTCCTTTATAGGTTCCTTCTCATATTTATTTTTTATAATCAATTTATATAATTTGCTGACTCTTTTGGATTCCGAGTTTATCATAATCTTCCCCCCCTCAGTTAGTTTGTCCTCCCATCCTCTTTCTTTGTCCTTCACGAATCTGGCCCGGAGCTGGTTATATTGGAGCCAGTTTATATTGTATTGTCTCAGCTCCTCCTGTGTCTTTATGGTGTAGCTATGCCCGTCCTTCTTAAGTATTTCCTCATAAGATGGCCAAGGCCTCTCTCCAGTTTTATATATTGTGAAAGCTTCTACAGGTGACACCCAGAGTGGTAGTTTTTTGCCCATTAGGTTTTTATGTTTTTCCCAGACCTTGTACAGGGGGGCTTTTAAGATGTGATTTTTAAAATTCTTGTCTTGTTTTATTTGGTCGTAAAACAAATAGGCGTGCCATCCAGCTTTATTTTCCCACCCTTCGGCCGTCAGGAGATCTTTATCTGTTATATCTATCCATGTTTTTAGACTGTCTAAACAATTAGCCTCGTAGTACCCCACTAAATCCGGTAGGCCGAAGCCCCGTTTTCTGGGAGTCCCTGGAGATATTTCTGTCGAATCCTTGGCTTTTTGCCTCGCCAAATGAAGGCTGACAGGTCGGCTTGCCACCTTTTCACCAGAGTCTGGTTTTTCAAAATTGGTAACATTTGAAAAAGAAAATTAAGTTTGGGGAATATTTTCATTTTGATAGTAGAGATTCTTCCTAGTATGGATAAATTAAAATTTTTCCATCTGCTCAGTTCTCCTTTAATCTCGCTCCAAACTTTTTCATAATTGTTTTTGGCCAGCTGGCAATTTTTGGCCGTGATATTTATCCCTAAATACCTGACCTGTTTTGTTATTGGTATCCCTGCTTTCTTTTCAATCATTTGGGCCTCTTTCTTTTCTATATTTTTAGTTAGCATCTGTGATTTTAACTTATTCAATTTAAATCCTGAAATCTTACCAAATTTTTCTAATTTGTCCATCCACTTGTCTATATTTTCTAATGGATTAGATATTACACAGGCCAGGTCGTCCGCGAAGGCGCATATCTTGTATTTTCTATTTTTAATTGTCAGGCCTTTTATTTCTGTATCTTTCTCTACCTCTTTTAATAATAAATCAAGGACAAAATTAAATATTAGAGGTGACAGGGGACATCCCTGTCTCGTGCCTCTATTTATTGGAATCTTTTTTGACTTTCGGCCATTAACTATCACCTGAGCCCATTGGGTCTTATATATTGCCTTTATCGCTGTTTGAAAATTATACCCCATATCTAATTCAGCCATTAAGCTTTCTATTATCCCCCAGTTTATCCGGTCAAATGCCTTCTCGGCGTCCAGGAATGCTATTGCTGCTTTTTTATCTATATTTTTATCTAGGTACTCTATAGTATTTATTATAAGTCTGATGTTCTTTTTCATATGTCTCTTGGGGAGAAAGCCAGTCTGTGACTGGGAAAGCCAGGAGTTTAAATAAAGTTATTATTGTTATTATTATTATAAGGTGATCTGTACTTAAGAGGTTTGACACATCTGGAAAAAAGATTTTAACTAAAGCCTTTTTTCCATATGAACTTGTTTTCTAAGTACAGGGAGGTTTAAAATGGAGAATTATAGACACACAAATACACAGAAAGTGTTCACCCCAGATGTGATGGTGTCATGGCTGTATCAGTCTTAAATAGATTTGAGTCCCCCCTCTTCAAAACCTTTTTTGTTTTATGTCTGTGTTTGCAGACTTAAACATACATTTTCAAAACTTTTCTAAACCCTAGATGCAGTTTTTCCCCCTGATGATTTTAGTCAGTTTTGATTCATTCACCAATTTTATCAAACAGACACAATACTTTCATTTTAATTTTAAGATTGTTTCATCAGAAGCATCTAGAACTATGGATCTTACATAGAATGTGTTCAAGGTTTCACCCCAAAGTGCCTTTTCTCAGAAAACAAAAACACCTGAAGTTAAAACCATTAGATGTTTATGTTTGGTCTCACTGCATGTGGTTATTTTACTGTTTTATTATTATTATTTATTTATTTACCGTATTTATATACCACTTTTCTCACCTCTGAGGGGACTCAAAGCGGTTTACAAAAATAATGCCAAAATTCAATGCCTTACGTACATAAACCAAATCATAAATCAAATAACGTATGACTAAGCATAAAATATAATAGGACAAATTCTCCATAAGATAATAGGACATTTAAACATGAAGTATAAAAATTAAAAACACCTAATAAAAACATTAAAATCACATGATCCAGTGTATGACTCTGTGAGTCCCTGAGAGATGCAGAAATGGTATTGATTTCCAGTCTTTTTCTTCTATTCCTCTTTCCAGAGGTGGAATGATCCAAACTTCTGAACAGTATCAGTTCGTCCACCATGTCATGAGCTTGTATGAAAAGCAGTTTTCAAGAGCAGCAGCTGAAGAATAAGGATTCAGAATCATTTGTTATAACGTAAATCAACAGAACTCTAACCAGAATCGTATGTATTCCAGAGAAGAAACACTTGGAAATTTCGAAGTAGAAGATATATTTATACATATATAAATATATATAGTTTTACTTTCATATTGCTTTATTTTGCATTTAAGAGCTAAGATGCTGCTTTTCTTCGACATGTGACAGGACATTGTTGTCTTCACTCCAAAAAGGCCTATTTATACTGTAAATAAGATCAGTACTGTAGCTCCATTTGTTACAAAATTTTAAAAACATCATTGTCCAATTTGCTATTTACAAACAGCAAAATTGCTAATAGATCCAAGTACAGTGTGAAACTCTTTGATAAATGTCTTGCTGAAGTCTGTAATGTATGTTTACTAAGCTTGAAAAGTAACTTTTTTGCCTTTTTTCCTGATGGATTGTTTTTACATTTTAAACTACCGGATACTGTGTATATCATAAGACCTTCTGAGCCTCTGCATTAAAGGATACAAGTGGATTCATACTGAAATAATGTTTTAATGCCTTATATGTCTGCTCAGTTGAAAAAGACCAGTTCCTACAACAGGCATGGGCAAACTTGGGCCCTCCCGGTGACTTGGACTTCAACTCCCACCATTCCTAACAGCCTCGGGCCCTTTCCTTTTCCCCCTCAGCAGCTTAAGCCCTACAATATAGCTGTGGAAGAAGGAAACCATGGGAGTGAGCTGCTTTTCGTGTCATCGTAGCTGAGTTATCAACTTATTGAGGGGTCCACACATGTCCTGTGGGTCACGGAGAATGGGAGAAAAGCTTGTAGCCATCTCTTCTAAACGTTGCAAGCATTTGTGGTGTGGAGTCATGCTGCCTATTTGGAAAGCCAAGCCGCTCAGATTGGCTCAACAGTTTCATGCGAGGCAGAGTTTTCCTAATAGACAACAACAGGGCTAGTTCCATCTCTTACTTACATAACTCTAATCCAATACTTAGTCTCACTGACAGAGTGGACTTCCTGTCACTATAGCATTTCTTAGTGTAGTGCTGGTGATAAATGACTTCTGGATTTTGGTTGGAAAGGTTTGATGGGTAGAACTTGCATTATAGTCCCAGAGACACTTCCCATGAGTAACACAGCAGTTGAATGTTCTTATATACAGTTCTGAACTACCTTTGTAATATAGCAAATCAACCCTGTGAATGTTTTGTCATGTTCACTCTCTGAGCCTGACCAGGGGTTTGTAAAGGCACATTATGAAGGTGTACTTGTGAGAGGAACAAATAAGGACATACTTTTGCCATGGCCTCTGTTTTGCAGCCACACAAACCATATATCTCACTAGATTGCCTGTGCAAGCTCTTCTAAATGCTCCAACTCATCAACACATTTCTGTTTTAAAAGTTTTGACTAGTTTCGTTAGTAATAGCTCCTGAATAAACTGAGCGATTGTGGGATAAGAAAAGGGATATTCTTATGGTTCAATAACAGTCAAAGACCTGGAAGCAGAGAATATCACAATGGAGAAGTGTAAAGAGTGAGGCTCTTGGGACTGATACAGTTTGATCTTTCCTTTTCTTTTCTTTCTTTTTCTCCCTCACCCCTTTCCTCCCTTTCCTTTCCTTTCCTTCACTTCTCTTTTTCTTTTTATTTCCTCCCTCCCCCCCTCTCCCCCTCATACACACCCAGAGGGTCATTGGGTTATGGAACTCACTTCCAGAAGAGGTTGTGACAGCTGTCAGCCTGAACAACTTCAAGGCAGGATTAGACAGATTCATGGATACCAAGTGTATTGGTAGTTACTGAACAGGACATTCAAGTGCCACCTCGGAGTTGGTTGAGGTAGGCAGGATTTCCCTGGGTACTGGTTGTGGGGGGTCGGGAGCAGGTCAGGGTTTTGCCCTCCCTTCTGCTCGAGATCCCCGTGTACAACTGGTGGGCCACTGTGTGATACAGAATGCTGGACTAGATGGGCTGAGGTCCGATTCAGCATGGCTCTTCTTATGTTCTTATGTTCATCACCTAACACTTTGCACCCTTTATTTCCCACTTACATGACAGAGGGCCACTTCACCTAGCCATGGCCAATCGTTTTCATTCCCTCTGCTGTGTGACGAAAAGGGACGGGTTTTTTGTTGTTGTTCAAACCCCTCAATTATTTGACACTGAATAATGAAAAGTCTGTATGTGAAGTTTGAGTCAGATCATCAAACCACATAGGAGCCTTTGTGGAACAAACCAGCAAACCAACCACCAACATGCATACATACTTTGATAGATAGATCGATCGATCGATCGATAGATAGATAGATAGAGTAACATAAGGCTATTTTTATGATTTCTTAGCTAAAATGTTCAATTATATTTAAACAACTCACAATTGCAATTACAATATATTTCAAAAATTTTAATATTTTTGTTACTTATGGTAACTAAGTAATAAAGCTAGAGGCAAAATCTCATTTTCAGGTTATTCTGTCTCAAAAGAAGCCAAACAGATCTGGAAAAGGAGAAGAAATAAATGTGGGTGCAGCAACTCCCTATGCACATAGCTATTTAGACTTATTTTATTTATATAAAGGATGACCAAAGGAGGATTTCATAAGGGTTTATAAAATTCTCTGTGCCATGAAGAAAGTTGTAATCTGTAGTTAGCCGGCTGCAGTCCTGAACTGGGGAAAAGAAAATAATGTACTCTGTTTCTATTAATACTAGTATCTAGCCTCATTCCAGCAGAATAATGCCGACTAAACAAAAGGAGTGCTTCTTTGCAATGGGCATAATTATAAAGTGGAATTTGTTATTACAAGTGATGCCCACCAATTCAGATAGGTCTTATGGTAAACTAGACAGATTCATGGTCAGATTGGCTGTCAATTTATAAAAGAAGTGAGTTGGCTTTGCTTTTATTGTACAGCTTAGCACATTTGAACTGTGCACCAACTTCTCTAATTTGCTGCTCATATCTAAATCCAGATAATTTATGGGGGGGGGGGGATTTAAAGCACTGGATTAATATATATAACATTTTATCACGTGAGCAATCACAATTAAAACAGGAATACAGTGTTTATGCTTTGGACCTATCACATGATGTTGCTTCTTTCCTACCACTGTGTTAGTGGGAGACCATTGGAAGGGGTTACTTTTATAAAAGGAGGCCATTAACAGACTATTTGTGTCTGTAAAAGAAGTCTGTTTCCTATAGAGAAATGAGTGACATTATGTGATAAGTCAACAGCAAAGACAGCATTGTTCTGCTATAATAATAATAATAATAATCATTGCGACTTGCGACTTACATCATTAAAAACCCCAAAATACATCAATACAGCAATTTAAAAACATAAACTCAGTCATTCAAAGGAGATCAGGCCCCTAGGCGGAAGACACATGAAATCACAGAAATCTATATTAAAAGTCCTTAAAGGAAACCTAGTGAATGACGCATAATTAAAACCACAAGAAATAAAGGATGAGTGCAAACTCTAGAAGCCCCCTCAATAGTTGCCCTGTGTTTTTGCTTCTTTAGTTCTATTTTACTTGGCCAGAAGAAGTAAATGAAATATCTTTTACTAAACTGAAACACTTTCCTATGGGAGGAAACATAAATCCCTGTATATTATAATAATAATAATAATAATAATATCCTGCCACCATCTCCCCAGGGGGGGACGGACTCAGAGCGGCTTACATAGGGACCAAGTCCAATCAGGCAAAGTTAAAATATAACACAGTAAAAATACATATAGCAACATCATTAAAACATAATTAAAATATCATTCATCATACAACAACCAGTAGCCAAACATAATAGACGTTTCCAAGGATGAGTTGTGCAATACAGCTGCCAGGACAAGGGCTGAAGGCAAAGTGTAAGAGGTAGGTAATAAGGCTGAAAGGGCCAAGTCAGATTAGTACACTACAACTCCAGGGCAGGGACAATAGTAAAGTGCAAGTGTTGGGAATGAAGTTATGGCTAGAAGGGCCTTGAGTCACTGATAGGCTAAGAAAGGCGGTATATAAGTATAGTAAATAAATAGTAAATAATAAAATTAATTTAGTAAACCGATTAATCAAAGGCACACTGGAACAACCATGTTTTTAGGTCTTTACGGAAAGTGGACAAGATGGGCACTAATCTAATCTCCCAAGAGAGAGTTCCAGGGCCGGGTGGTACCACCGATTAGGCCTTCTCCCTCGTCCCCACCAACTGTGTTTGTGACAGAGGTGGGAGTGAGAGAAGGGCCTCCCCAGCCAATCTTAGAGTTTGCACAGGTTTGTAGGAAAAGACGTGATTGCGAAGATATAACAAATATGCCTAAGAATGATTCAAGCTAGCCTTCTTGGTGGCAACATGTTTTCTGCTTCTTGTATAGGATTTTCTGGATCCAGATTCTGTTGAAAAACATAACAGATCTGACATTGAAAGGATGACAGCCCAGGACTATAGCTTGGTGTGAACATGGGTGTGCATGCACACCAACATAAAATGAGGCCATTGCTCACCCCAGTACCACTTCTCCCTCTATCCAATGAAATTTTCCTTCCATCTTTTAATTTCTTAGCAATGCAGTGACTCATTTTCACTCTCACTTTCTGGAATGCTTGAAATTTGGGAACTGTAGGGAAGTTTCATGGGAGAAGACAGAATTGTTATTGGAAGGTCAATGCCCTCATTTTGCTTTCTCTATAACTGCCTCCCTCAGCCTCTCTCTCACCTGGCAGTGTCTCTATTTCTCCACGTGCGTGTATTTCATGCAATCTACTTAAGGGAACAAACTTGAGGGAGGGGCAGTTCCTGTAACAGCATATCCCTTATAAAAAGATCTGCTCCTGAGAAGTTGACCTGCTTCTCTGAGTCAAGGTTTTATTTATTTTGACTGACATGAGTTCAAGTCCCAGTGGCACTTCCAAGATACCTTCTTTACTCTTATAAGGTAAAGTCTTTTGGTGATAATCCATCCCCAGGGATCTGACGAAGAAAATGTCAGGTGCTCTTCCTGCTTTGCATAGTTATCTGGTCATAGTTCTAAAAGGAGCATAAGGGAATATGCCTTGGAGGCTTTTAAAAGGTTCCAACCTGAAGGAGGTTTATTAAGTGTTCACTGAAAAAAGGAAGAAATGGAAAGCTACTTAAGCTTTATATCATGGCATGTTGGAAAGGTAGTCTGAGCTGCAAAGATTGAATGTGAGATATTGGGTCTCCTCCTCTCGTGGTTATGTTTCTAAAAGAGCAGACAGAGCTACACAGTATAACACGGACTCTACCAAAAATAACATTCCTGTGCCATGTTCTCACCACCACTGCTACCCCAATAAGTTTAATCAACATTGTGTTACCACAACATCCAGTTTTCTGCCTGGGGAGAATGTGCAGTGTCATGAGCCTATGATACTTGGTAAGTGAAGCTTTGTAATGTGTCTGATTTAAAATTAGAGCTTGGGAAATTACTTTTTGGAATACAGCCCTTCATATTCCTCATTCAACACAGGCAGGTAGGTGACATTCAAAAAAGTAACTTTTCAAGGTGAATTGAACATAGGTTAGGCTGCACATGTAGATCACTCCCCCCAATAGGTACCCAGAGAACTGTCATGTAGGTAAAGGTTTTCCCCTGATATTAAGTCCACTCAGATCTGACTGGAGATTAGTGCTCCTCTCCATTTCTAAGCCGAAGAGCCAGCGTTGCCTACAGATGCCTCCAAGATCATGTGGCCAGCATGACTGTATGGAACTTTTCATATGCCCATTGCTATAAGTCACACATTGAGTTCCATACTGGGAGAGAAGTGGGCTATACATTAAATAAAATTAACGTAAGGTTTGTCATTGACAAGTTCTTTTCACATGTCTCAGACACAATCTGCTTGATATTCATTATATTTTTCAGCATGGATAAATATTGCTAACATTGAAATGCACATTTCAGGCTTTTATGTGAGTTGAGAGGGGAAAGCCACAGTGTGTTAGGGCACTGTCTGAGACATGCAGCATTTCACTTTTAAGTAACTTGGTTTTGCTTGGAGTGTTTGTCTTCTTTATACTCCAAGTACACGGAACTGTTGAACCTGCAGAAATGGATGTAACCACATAGCCCACAAGGGGCCAGTGTATATTTAAAGTCTGAACTACACAGAACCATATTTGAGCTGTGGGATCCAGCTGTCTTCCAGAGTCTGCCAAGACTCTTTAGCCACTTCCCATCTGCTACCGGACTCAGAAGAACTCACTGATGCTCCAGAAACACTTCTTTCATAATAGAGACCACCAACAGCCTTCACTGCCAGAAACAGAAAAGGTACCATTTACAATTACCCAAAGTGCCAATTATAGTTTTGGGAATGTATATGCCTTTACATTATTGTGTTTTAATGGATGCAAAGGGAGAGAATTGGGCTTTTTAGAACTGTGGGGAGAGAGATTCTTCAAACATAGAGCCTACATTCATTTATTGTTCACACATCCTTAATATTTTAAAACTGGCATTTGAGTCAACGAGATTCCTAAATGTTTTGGAACATCAGTATGTAGAGTTAAGTGAATTGGCTGGGTGCTGGGAGGTCAACCTTATTATGTCTTTTAGGTCTTTTTCCAAGCAGGAATCAGTACAGTCAGCTTTCCACATTCTCTAGGGTTGAGGCATGGGATCCTCATGAAAGTGAAAAAAAAGATAAATAAATAACTTTTTTTAACCTGAGATAACACCTCCCTAGGAATTTCTAGTTCTTCCAGCACAACTGTATGGTCAACTTTTGCTGAAAGCTGACCGCTGATTTGCATTAGAGGACCTAGAGATTCCTAGAAAGGTGTCTCTTCTTTCTCTCTCTCTCTCTCTCTCTCTCTCTCTCTCTCTCTCTCTCTCTCTCTCTCTCTCTCTCTCTGTGTGTGTATGTATGTATGTATGTATGTATGTATGTATGTATGTAGCTCCTCAAACACGACTGAAGGAATTGACCATAGAGTCACATTGGAAGACTTAGAGATTCTTAGTGAAACATTTTGAACAAAATACATAGATAATCAAATTAACAAAAATCAAAACTTCAAATGTGGAAGGACAGCTATATAATATAATTTGCATGGAGTTTATGGTAGAAGCAACACAGAGATAATTAAAATGCCAGTTCTTTCTTTCATCAAGTGATGAGATCATGAGGATGTGTACTGAATGAGGACATGGGGGAATCCGAATGAATGAAGGCCGGTTCTTACATAGGGTCCACACACAATGTACGACCATCAGTTGTGTCAAATGCTGTGCCACGTAGACAGCATCCACACACCAGTAGTAGCCCCCGTAAGTACTGCGCACAGCAGTGTTGTCATGGAAACTGTCCATGATCTTCGTGACAGATACACTTGGTGGGTGGCTCTCAAGAGAAGTGTGATTTCGAAGTTTGAAATGAAATAAATAAGCTTTCACACCTATGTTTAGGACAGCATGCAATAGTTTCATGACTGCATTCCATTTCACCAAGCCTGATCTCCATCCAGGAGTCTGCCAGAGTGGACCAGTTGATCAGATGCCTTCCCAAAATCTGGCAGATCGGCTGGTGAAATCGTATCTCAGCAGCATTAAAACAATTTCCTTCTCTCCTGGTTGTTTCTGAATTCTGTTCAAAGAGCTGGTGCTGACATGTAAAGCTTTGCATCATGCACACATTGTTGTTTGTCCCCAAGTGCCCTATCTGTTATTGGCTAAAGGCCTGTGGAGTGTGGCTATACAACAATGTGTACATGTGTACAAAGGATGCCCTCTCCTATTTCTCTCTTTTTGCACAAAATTAGTGAAGATTTAAATATTCATTCCCTGCCCACTGACATCAAGGCTTCATTGTTTGTGGGGTGGAGGTGAAAGCTTCTTCCATCCTGCATTGATACCCACTGAGCCCCTGGTTTTCTCACCATAGGAAACTATTTGTCTTGGCATCGAGATATCCTGAATCCTGCCCATCCCCTCCGATGTAACTAATCCACTGAGGTGGAGGCAAAGTGTGTTTGTAGGGTCTCTCCAGCTTATGGACCAGAGAAGGAGGGAACAAGGGTCACAGCCACTTTGGGTGCCCCAAGAGCCCATCAGCCCTGCCGACTCAGAGGAATGCAACCCCCAGGCCAATACCATTGGGAGCCAATACCAGCAGCCTCACGCAGTTTCGCACTTTCAACCACTAAAGTAATCCCTGAGGCCTTTACAGATACACAATGGGGACATAATGATGACATTGCCTCCTACATTAGACTTATGGGCCTCCCTTTGGCAATGCTTGCCCCGTCCCCATATTTCTAGCATTGCGGAGAGTGAGACATTGAAGATAGTTTACACTTGGAAATATTCCATTTGCTATGTTTACATTCCCCCCAAAACTGTCCATGAAGTCTTTCTTGATGCCTACATAATTGTATTTATGATAGCAACCAAGGACCTTTTTATTTTCCCTGACCTTTAAAAACTTTTTTAAAGCCTGGAGACTCTGAAATAAGACATATTGTTTTACTGCAGAATTATTCACATTTTGGAATTGTTTTCTTTCTCTTGTAAGAGTATTTGTTCTAAAATACATATTTAAAATAATGAATGGGTAAATGTTACCAATGTCTCTAATTACTGTTCTCAACAGCAGTGAATGGCTTTCTTCCTCTTACAGGTGAGGGAATCAATAGGGACATCTAGGAACAACAGTGCAATAGGTGCTAGCCTTGCTGTGTCAATGCAGGCAGTGATTGGAAAGTACTATGACTTTTGGACTATAACTTCAGGAATCTCTGGAAAATCTGGAAGTTGTGGTCCAAAGCTCTGCTTTCTGTTTGTCCCAGCCATTGTGACTAGGACTGCTCCTATCTGCTTAGTCCTCCCAAACAAACCCATCACTGTCTTTTGACTATGGACTGAGAGATTGGAAAGTTAATTTGCTTTGACTGTATATCAAGTTCAATGTTTGTTTTTAATTTCACAGCTCAGAAAACCACTGTAGTCCATAGAAAGCACCAACGATCCACATTATGGCAACGGCAGTCATGCAAATGCAATCTCAGGTGCAAAGCACCATGGAGATCTCCAGCTCCAGCTCCGTCAGTCACGTATCTCACACGACCAAAATTGTGGGAGGCAAGTATCATGATAAACCTGCAGAAGACCGAAGAGCCAAGGGTTTTTGTGGCTTCTCAATTAGAATCAAAATTCATTAATTCATTTCCAGCTAAAGTTGGTTGTGGAAGTATCCCATAGAAAGAAACAAGATTTCTTTGTCCTCCCCCATCTCCATGATCATCATCCATATTTACTTTGTAACTAAAGGTTAGCATGTGGGACTTGGCATGAGTCATAACCAACTTTAGCTGCTTTGTGGCCCGTGTGTTGATGCTGACATTTTGTTCTAAGTATTCATTTACATTTGCTTACATTTCCACAGGATTTGATTGATCTTCTTTCAATGAATAGTGTTAAATAACTATGTTCCATATGTTCAAACAAAACAGCATGCCCTTCGATTGATCCAGCTTAATTTGCACTTGCTCCCATTCTGCCACCCACAAGAGTGAATGTAACATAAACTCTGAATTATGTTGACCTTCTGAGGCTGGCCCGGGAATTGAGAAAGCAGCAATTGTGTGCCCTCCCAGCATCACATTGCATAATAAGTTGCAGGTTAGCCATGTTATTTTGGCACCTGATGCATACCTCTCCTTGGTATTGACTTTAAAAAGTTTTAGCTGCACTTTCAATGCTTACCCCTATAAAATAACTCTCCCCCGCTATTAGAAGGCCTGACCTTATGACTCTGTTCTATGAGTCTCTCCCCCACAGATGTTCTGCTCCACTCCTATCTCAACCTGGGTTTTTAACATTTTGTCTTATGCATGTGGCCTGCTCATTGTTACTATGTCTGAATGATTTTATTCTGTTGTATAATTTATATTGTCTAGTGTATTTTTATGATTTATTAGCTTGGGGATCCGGCCCTGACCGGGTTATTTGAGAAAGGCATTGTGTGCCAAGGGTGGTCCTTATGAGATGTTTACGTGGCTTGCAGTGGTCTCAGGAAGTTAGTGAAGGTACTTCAAGTCCCATCATCTGTGGTCCAATGTCTTCCAAACTGGAGTAGGATGTGGTGTGGGTCATGGGGGCTCTGTGTGCCAAAGTTGGTCTTGATCAGTCAGTGGATGAGGGTTGCAGAAGTGATTGGAGGTACTTCAAGTCCCATCATCCATGGTCTGCCCTCCTCCAAAAGTAGGATTAGAGTGCTAATACTTCACCAGTCCCAATCATCCATGGTATTTTATCTGCATTTTAACCCTTTGTATACCTCCAAACTGCGAGCCTAGGATGAAGCCGAATAAATAAATTAAATAAATAAATAAATAAAGAGAGTGAGTCATGGGTACTCTGTGTGCCAAGTTTGGGCCTGGTCTGTGATTTGTAAGGGCTTCAATGTTCTGTGGGAAATGAATGGGGTGAAGGTACTGCAAATCCCATCATTTGTGGCCCATCCTGCCCTACACCGCACCAGGTTGTAAAGTGGGCCAGTGGGCATCTGTGTGCCAAGTGTGGTCCTGATCCTTCTATGGTGTGGGCCAGAGTGCTGTAAGCAAGTGAGTTAAAGTACTGCAAGTCCTGTCATCCATGGTCCATCCTCCCTCAAACTGCACCAGGATGTAGAGTGGGTCTTGAGGGTCCTGTGTGCCAAGTTTGGTCTTGTTCTCTCATTGTTTGGGGTCGCAAAGGGGTCGCAAAGTGTTTTGGCCTTAAACTCTGCCAGTTTAGAGGGTCGGAATATTCATGTTGGCTGGCCAATAGAGGCGTTATGCAAATGCTCCCTCAGTGGCAACCAATCATGTTGTCAGAATGTAGAGGCCGGGAGCCAATCAGAATGCTGCCACATACATACACACATACACACATACATACAAACAAACATTCCGCTTTATTATATATAGAGAGAGATTTATCTCATTGTGCTGCTGTTTTGTGTTTTGTATTGTATTGTTATTTTTTGTAATGCACTGTTGGGCCTGGCCTCACGTAAGCCACCCCGAATCCCCGTTGGGGAGATGGTTTCGGGGTATAAATAAAGATGATGATGATTATTATTATAGTCTCGCTTATCCAACCTTCGCTCATCCAATGTTCTGTATTATCCCACGCAGTCTGCCTCCACCCGAAATAATGTCCAGGGTGGGGAAAAGAAAGAACCCTTGTCTGTTTTGGTGCTAAATTCATAAATACAGTAATTACTACATAACATTACTGTGTATTGAACTGTTTTGGTGCTTAATTTGTAAAATTATAATGTAATTTGACATTTGATAGGCTTTTCCTTAATCCTTCCTTATTATGCAACATTTTCACTTTATGTTGGATAAGTGAGACTCTACTGTATGATATTACTAAATTGAATAGCCAACACTGTTCTGCCCTTTCATCATACTTTGGAGTCCAGGGGTCAAATCCCCACTCAGCCATGGAAACCCACTGGGTACTGTTAAACAAATCATGCACTCTCAGCCTCAGAGGAAGCCAATGATAGTTCACTTTAGAGTTATCATAAGATGGAAATGACTCAAAGGCCCTAAACAACAAGATAACAGTAAAATTCTCAAATAGTTTCTTTTTATATTTTATATATTAAACTGCAAGCTACCATAATTTATTAACATTCTGTGTTGTGATTCCTTCTTTATATTTTGTTTTATTTATTTGAATGTTTCCATACCACTTCTAATTCTTCAAATCC
Source organism: Anolis apletophallus (assembly GCA_030556195.1). NCBI lineage: Eukaryota > Metazoa > Chordata > Lepidosauria > Squamata > Anolidae > Anolis > Anolis apletophallus. Next base: position 91,634,290 of record JARBWK010000002.1, on the reverse strand, counting down.
AAAAGCTATTTCTAATATTAAAATCAAAACCAAAAAAATACACACACACACCCAAAAAAACCTGTAGGATACCACTACTTTTCTTCCACATCCCATTTCCATGTCTCTCTTCTCCATATGACTTTCAGATGAATGTCCTAACATTCCTTTGCATTCACTCTACCTTCATTTATATTGTAACCTCCCTGGGACAGAGAACATAGCCCCTGTGAACATAGCACTTGCCGCAGGATAGTAAACACATTCAGGAATTTAACTCTCAAATAACATAATTAAATATCGAATTGCAAGAGATGTCATCTTGAAGGCATCTCTAAAATCTGGACAGGTGTTTGATATGACAAATGCTTTTTCCTGACAGATGAGGTGGTTTCTCAGAAATCCTCTTCTGCCGTGGAGTCCTTTAGCATGATCTCTCGCTCTGTTGAGATACCTGCAGGAGAGAGCATCCCAGAGTTTGTAGAAAAGCCCCATCCACTAACGGCCACTGAAGGTAAGTTGCAGTTGTCCTTAAAGAAATGGCAACTCAGTTCTCAAAGAGCCAGGCTTCATGTAGCCAAAATTGTACAATGACTATTTGGTAACTGACCTCCATTATTGCTGGGCAATCATTTTACCAGGTAAATGGTGAGGTTTCTTTTATGAGTGTACTTTAGATTTCATTCCTAATCTTTTTGTTTTGAACTTTTGGAGCACTTTAGTTGTTCTATTTAATTGTATTGTGAGGCCACATTGAATCCTTTTGGGGATGAGATATGTATGATATGCTTCCTTCAGAAGTTAATATAGACTTATATTGGAGGACCTAACAAGTTCACTATAGGAATTTCTGGGTCCTCAGGTGCAACTCTATGGTATGCTGAAATCAGTATTCAGGTAATTTAATGCATTTTGGGGGACTGCAATCCAGCTGGGAATGAGGGGTCTTACTGTAAATGAAAGAAAAGGTAAAGGCCAACAGTATACTCTAGCAACCACTGTGAATGGAATTGGAACTGTCTTCCCCACTTTCTAGGCTGTGTTAAAAAAAAAGCTCTTGTGGGATTTCCAGCCCTGCAAAACGGTTTTTAAAGGTGGTCAGGGAGCATCCATTTCGGCAAAAGCTAGGGTACACTAGTCGATGACCATGTAGCTACTCTTTAGCATACAGGTACAAAAGTGAGTTTGGTTCAGGAGACCTACAAATTAATTCTGGCACATGATGACCAGCATTTCACCCAGTGTTCCTTTGGTTTATCAACAGGGGACAAAGCTGTCTTTCGATCCAAAGTGAAAGGCAACCCCAAACCCACTGTAACATGGAAAAGAGAAAGTGGAATACCAATCAAGGAAGGATCGAAGATGTTTTTTGACAGCATCAATAAGGAATACATCCTTAAGGTACTGAGTATGGCTTTTAAAGCCCCCTTATTCTCACCTTTTTTAATTTCTCTGCTTTATTTATTTGTATTTATTTACAGCATTTTACTCTGCCCTTCTCAATCCCCGGTACAATGCAGTAATAGTTTTAATGGTAGGGTTCAACAATTGCAATGGTCAGTCCCTAGTCATGCCAGCAGCAGGATATGATCGGGGCCACTTGTTGGCTGTTTCTGACATAAAGGCACCTTTGAAGAAGGAATGGATTAGAATTTGATTTCAGTTTGTTTGTTTTTATTTTTAAAAATATACCCACGTTTGTAAATTTTATCATATTCAGGGTAGACGGAACTTTTAAAAAATGAAAAACCAAAACAGAAAGATTTGATCAATCACATCAAGGGTTGTGAATGCTTCCAAACATTTTTGGTTTTTTACATGACCACCACATGTGGTAAAAAGTTCCTTCTATCTCTCCACATTTCCAGCAGTTTTTATGTTTTTGTAATATTTTCCCAAATTGTGTGGTGTCATGTACCACCTATGCATCATTTTTATCCAATTTCCTTTTAAATCATAGGCGCACATATATTTTAAAAATTTTTATTCAAAATTCTTCAGATTCTTCCATTCCTATCGATATTCCAATATTCTGTGTCCATCTGATCATGACTTCCTTGAACAACAAAGAGAACTTATTAGTTTTATAGTTATCAACGACCCGGAAGATTCGTATCGTTCAGAATGCAGCAGCCAGGTTACTTGCAAAAAAATCCATAAAATGCCATATTACACCAACTCTGCAACATCTTCATTGGCTCCCAACTGAGCACCGGGCCCTGTACAAGATGCTGGTTTTGACCTTCAAAGCCTTGTATGGCCAGGGGCCAATGTACCTTAGAGACTGCCTCTCCCCCTTTCATCATCAGTGGTCGCCACGTTCCTCCCAATGAAACCTACTGTACATTCCAGGTCCCAGAGAAGTGCATCTTGAAAGTACGAGATGCAGGGCCTTTTCTGTCTCTGTCCCCTGTCCCCCTGTCTCAAGTATGGAGGAACTCTTTGCCTCCATACTTGAGAGCCATGCGTGATTTACAACCTTTTACACAGGCACTTAAGACCTGGCTTTTTAGCAGAGCCTTTGATCTATAATTTCTGATTTAAATATTTGTATGTTTCAATGTTTTTATCCTTTTATGTAAAATACCCGTAACATCTTGGATGGAGGGCAATTAACAAATAATTAACTGATGATGATGATATTTCTGTTTATTTCACCCAAAAGTCATAAATCCCAAATACTTTCTACTGCAACCCTTGGAAATTGGCCGCAATGAGGTGTGAAGGGTCCGCTATGCAAATTGACTAAATCCATACCTAACTAGAAGTAAATGTTTAGTCTATATAAATCTGACACAAGTTCACTCAATATATTAATGGGATTGTTAGTCTGGTTGTATGATATCTTTTGTTCTGTCTGTGACTTTTTATTTGCAGCTGGACAACCTGGCATCAGAAGATGCAGATAATTATAAGTGTATGGTTGCCAATGATCATGCAGAAATTATCTACACTATATCCTTGAATATAACTGAAAGTAAGTACCAATATAACAACAAGAGGCTAGTGGGAACAGGGGAAGAAGCCCATTAAGGAAATTGAAAAGTGACTAGAATGGTGACAAAGAATAGAGGCCCAGTGTGGTGACTTATGAGCACTCTTGTTGTACCATCTCAATCAGAAGGATCATGAGACCGAATTTTAAAAAAATATATCCAGAAACCAACTGTTGGAGATACTTTAGTGGTGGTACTTCTCCTGACTCTAGTTTTTCCTATTAACTGGTTAGATGGATTTTAGACCAATTCTATGCCAGGTTACCCTCAGGCACTCTTCCACAACCAGCTGCCCCAAAGGCAGATTAGGCTTGCCTCTTGTCTCTTGCCTCATAAAAACACATTATGGTGACAGCACAAGGATAAATCCCTTGGGCTTAGGCTTTGATCCTGGAAAATTCAGGGAATAGAATGTTGATAACTTGGAAAGCCAAACATAGGGAATATGTGGCCCTCCAAATATTACTTGACATCAGTTACCATCATTTCACACTACTGGCTAGATTGGCAAGGGATAATAGGAGATGAAGTTTAGAAGCATCAAGAAAATCAGACATTCCCATTTCTGCCTTAGAGTTTTGATATTATCTATTTGTTCTCTGATTTTATTTTTTTATGTTTTTTAAGGTGAAGAAAAACTGGATTTCAAAAAAATGTTGAAAAAAAGGTGAGATACTCCACTTCACACAGATACCACACTATTACCAAAGTACTTGCAACATTAACACACTTTCTCAAAAAGGTTGTGCATACTTTCCACCACTTTCCCCAAAAGGGAATTTACAGGATAGCTCTGGCTAGGATGCTGGGCATACTGGCAAGCTGACAAGCAGTGGTTGCTGTTCTTGGGGGGAGTCCCTAATAAATGAAAGTGATTATGACAGAGAATAATTAGTCAGATACATTTATTCACAGATTCTATGGTAGTTTGCAATGACAGCACTACAGCATAATAATAAGCAAAAAAAACAGAACAGCAGATCGCATCCTCTACGTTGGCCTTCCCTTGGCGACGATTCGGAAACTCAAGCTAGTGCAGAATGCCGCTGCTCGCCTGCTGGCAGGAGTGCCGGTGAGGCAGCACATTACGCCCATCCTCCAGCAACTGCACTGGCTGCCAATTGAGTACCGAATCACCTTCAAGGTGCTGGTGTTGACCTTTAAGGCCTTGTACGGTCTAGGGCCTGCGTACCTCTTGGACCGCCTTGCCCCATACGATCCCCGAGATCACTCCGCTCAGCAGAGCAAAACCTGCTGGAGATTCCACCGATCCGCCTCTGCCGCCTATCATCAACTAGGCAGCGCTCCTTCTCAGTAGCAGCTCCAACGGCCTGGAATGCCCTGCCGGAGGAGGCTAGAGCCATACGGGAGCTCGCCCCCTTCCGCAGGGCCTGTAAGACCTTCCTTTTCAAGCAGGCCTTCGGTTGACATATAACGCCTCTTGCTTTCAATCGACTTATGACTCTGTGTTACCGTTTTTTGTCACTTAGTGTAATTTTAACAATGTTTTAATGATGTTTTTTAGTATCATTTTTGTTATTTTTATGGTTATAGCATTGTTTTATTTTGTTCGTGAGTCGGCATGAGTGTTGCCTGCCGATCACTATGTATGTCTTGTAACCCGCCACGAGCCCTCGGGAAGAGGCGGAATACAAATGCAAATAATAAATAAATAAATAAATAAAATAAATATAACATAAATCCAATAAGCAACGAAGCTATAGAATTGCAGATTCTATAGAAACATTTCCTAGACTACCTAGAAGTGTTTAAGAAAAAATAAAACTAATTTAAAGTGTCTGAGTACAAGTAAAGATATATTGAGCCGGCAGCAAAATTGCCGTAATGTTGTCACCAGTGAAACTTCCTTATTAGTTACTCCAAAGCAAATGTCCAAGCACCAAAATGTTATTTTGTTTAAAGAAATAAAACCTATTTCACTGGCAAAGGCTGTGAGGATCAATTTGCCTGTTTATTAATGGAAAGGTATCTCTGTTCTTTTGAGGCAGCTGACAGGATAGTCATAACTCATAATAAAACCCATCGTATTCATTGAAAGAACACAACCCAGTCAAAAAAGATATGCTGCATAGAGAAACAGAAGCACCAATGATGGCTTCTTCGGCCTTTTCGGTTTCAACTGCCAAATCTCTCTTTACAAAAAGGTAACAGCACTGATAAATCTAATGGAGACCATTCCAAAGTTTTGAAGTTATCATGGAAGTCTGTCACTTCTTGTCACAGAACAATGAGCTAGAGTCCCTGTCTGATGCTTTTATCTGTGCAGAAGGAAGCAAAAAGAAGGAGTGGAAATTGGGTGAAGAGAAGGGAGGTCTAGGGCCAGCCCTACCTTAGGCAGCATGGCACCTAATGATATCCTAGCCAAGAATTTTAACATTGACTCGGGAAGCTCAAAGGCCACCTGAGGCTGGATCAACACTGCCATATAATAATCCCCTTTCTGAATCCAGATTATCTGCTTTGAACTGGGCTATATGAACTGTGCACTGCATGAGATATGTGTAGCGTGCATATGAATTTGTTCAATTTTTCCAATTAGTCCACACAAACACTCTTCATCTATCTGCCACAGGCCCAGCCCATCTGTAAAATTTTAAAATACAATGTGTCAAAACGTTTGCCCATGCATGATGTATATACATTACATATAAAATAATATATAAACATTTCTTGGGGCTCCACGAGAAACTTTTCCTTCAAAAAGGGCTCTGCAGCTGAAAAAGTTTGTGAATTCCTTCACTGGTAACATTACATATTTTCATGACTTATTATTAAATTTTTGTTGCCAAAAACTGGAGAATTGGGAGATTACAGTCTTAGGGACTAAAGTAACTTTGCAAAGCTAAAGTTACTAAAGTAACTTGGCCAGCTTAGGCACAAAGCACACTGATGTGTAATTATGTTGGGTGCCATTTGCTAATTTGCTCCAGGAAACAAAATGGCCCAGGTTCATTCTGCCTCCAGTACTCTTAGGAATTGTTGTGTTGCCAGGAAGCTGTAAAGTCTGTAACTAATATAGGCAGGTTGATAACCTTGTGACCTTGACTGTATGCATATAGAGGACCTCCAGCTCCAAAGAAAAAAGAGAAGAAGGTGGTTGATGAAAAAGAAATGCTGGAGATTCTCTCCAAGGTACCCAAGAAGGACTTTGAGAGGGTCTGCATGGAACATGGCTTCACAGATTTCCGAAGTCTTCTTAAAAAACTGAAGCAAATGAAGAAAAAAGTTGAAGTTGAGGTTAGCAATGCTTTCAACCTTTGGAGTGATGAACTGACATATATTTCAACAGATATGCCACAAACCTGCATATGTTTCATTTGCTCTGCAATCATTTTCTCCAGTTGTCTTTTATCCGATATGGATGTTGAGGAGGAAAGAACTACTTCACCAGATAGACTAAAATGTGCCAGCTATAACTATAGAGTTGGGCTAGAAAACCCATAAATTCACGAGGGACTGCTTTCTTGACTTAAACAATTTTAGAAACTTCTTTATTTACATTTTTAACTGTCTTCGGGGTCCTGTACTCCTGATACTTGTGAATATGGAAGGCTGGCTACAGAATAACTTGTAAAAAAATTTTGAAGCATAAACTAAAGCTCTTGTCAACATTTGTTTTGCTGTAATATGCCATAAGAGTGAGCATTGCACATTTTATTTCTCTATCATTCACATAACCCCACACTAAAAAATAATTATTCCTTTGGGGTAACATGGTAATATGATGACAAAATGTATGTAACATAAAAATATGGCATCATAACAAGTAATAAAAAGAGGGGAGTTGTGCAAGACTGTAAACACACTGTACCAATAATTAGATTTACAACTCAGAAATTCTAATCAAGACAAAATAAGATTAAATGATAAAAATGGCCCACCATTTTGATTTATTTTCCATTTATATTTACAGGATATAAAAATTCTGAAATGCTTGGAGGATGTTTCTGCCAAAGTGGACTCAACAGCAATATTTGACTGCATTTTAGAACTCAGGGATGCTAATACGAAAATGACATGGATAAAGGTAGCCGCTCTTATTTACTGTATTTTAGCCTGGGAGAGTTCAGAGAAAGGGGCAAAGGAATATCTGTCATAGTTTCTACTATTCAGCTACAGTAGAGTCTCGCTTATCCAACCTTCTCTCATCCAACATTCTGTATTATACAACATAGTCTGCCTCCTGCCTGGAATAATGTCCATGGTGGGAAAAAGCAAGAACCCTTGTCTGTTTTGGTGCTAAATTCGTAAATACAGTAATTACTACATAATGTTACTGTGCATTGAACTGCTTTTTCTGTCAATTTGTTTTAAAACATGATGTTCTTGTGCTTAATGTGTAAAATCATAATGTAATGTGGCGTATAATAGGTTTTTCCTTAATCCCCCCTTATTATCCAACATTTTTGCTTATCCAATGTTCTACTGGCCTGTTTATGTTGGATAAGCGAGACTCTACTGTACTTCACTTCCTAACTGTATCTGAAAGCATTTGAATTCAGATCAGGAAATCTGGTATCAAGTGAAAGAAAATATGGAAGAGTGGCACTGAAAATTGGTATAGATTGAAGCAATGATTTCTTTGAATGTTTCACAACTGTTGTCTTGGTCTTTATTTTAAATTCTGACCACATATTTTCTCTATTATACGGTTATCTTTAATCATGCACACAGCTTTCTTAAGTTTTGTAAGATTATGGTGTTGCCATCACCCTTTTTAACCCTTTTCCATATAAGTCATCAATTTGTTCTTTATTTCTTCTATTTTATCTTCTTGCATATCATCCCCCATTACACTGGTTATAATTTGAAATCGAACCTGATCATATAGATAACTATTCCAATTATCCATCGCCTATTTTTTGCCGTCTTTCCATCTCCATGCTATTGCTGCTTGTCCTGCCCGGATCATACTTTAAAACATTTTTATTCTTTTGTATTGATTCTGGTATTACCCAGTACTCCCATTCATAACATATCTAAATCTACTTGTAGTGGTACTTCAATTATTTTCTCCATTGTCTTTGTTACTTTTTTCCAGAAAGGAATTATCTTTGGGCATTCCCACCTCATTTGTCATGTATGATAATTAGGCCAGGGTCCTATACCATTTTAGTATAAATTTTCTTTCCAATTCTTTTTACTTCCCCAATTAATTTTATTCATCCCCTTCATAATATTCTGTATTGTTTGATTTTCACGCATTTGTCTTGGTTTTCTGCATTACATTTACCTGCCTCACAGAATGCATCAGCTTTGGCATTCTTCTAGTGAACTTTTTCACATTGTTAACCTATCGAACATAAGAAAATGTTGGCTTACACAAGCTCAGAGACAATATAGTTCATGCATTTGTCTACCAGCCATCACAAGAAAGGGATAATGTGTCAGGAAGGTTCCATATTTGCTGTTATCATTCTCGGGGGAGGTTCAAACAAACAAACACCCCATTTGATGTTTCTCTTTTCTTACGCCCTTTTGTGGCAACTTCTAGTACAAGCTGCAACACTTTAAACTCACCCTCAAGTGGCTTTCTTATTCATACCAAAATATCATGTTTTTAATTTTTTAATTTTATGTAAGGTAGAAAGAACCAAAAAATGTATAAAATAGCAAAAATGCACAAAACACACCACTCATCAAAACGTATCAGAATGAAAAAGCTCCTCTTCTCTATTCTCTTGTTTCTTCTAGAGTTAGAGTGCTATAAAGTATCCATAAAGTGGCACTTTTGCACTATAACACCATAACTCTAAGAAAAAAACAATTTAAAAATGAAGGAGAAAAATCTCCCTTCAGACTAATTATGCCCTGATTTTTTAAAAAATATATGAAACAGCAGTAATGCAGAACCAGGAAATCATGGCAAACAGCACCCAGACAGAATGAAACAAGTGAACGACAACCAGGCAAACCCAAGGAGCTATTTTGCAAGAATTCATCCTTCTTTAGACCAATCAATAGGAGTCTAGTGTCTAGATTGAGAGAAGTAATAGTCCCACTCTCTTCTGCTTTGGTCAACCCTCACCTGGAATACTGTGCCCAGTTCGGGGAACCACAATTCAGGAAGGATATGGACAGATTGCAAAGTGTCCATAGAAGAGTGATTAAAACGATCAAAGGTCTGGAAGCCAAACCCTATGAGGACCATCTTAGGGAACCTGGAGTAAAGAAGGTTAAGAAATAATATGATAGCCATGATTACATTTTTGAAAATGTGACATGTTGTGAAGGGAGCAAGCTTGATTTCTGCTGCTCCAGAGATTACGATATAGCAGAACAGATTCAAATTGCAAGAAAAGATATTCCACCAAAACATTCAGAAAAACTACCTAATGGTAAGAGCTGTTCAACAGTGGAATATGCTGCCTCAAAATGTGATGGAATTTCCTTCTCTGCAGGTTTTTAAACAGAGGCTGGGTGGTCATCTGTCAAAAGTACTTTGATTGTGTGTTCCTGCAGGACGAAATGGGGTTGGACTGGATGGCCTTCTCGAATTAAATTGGCTGTGCCAATTCACTTTAATATAATGTACTTCCAATTTGCACTATTTAATTTTAAAGTTATCGACATTATCTTTTCCAGGATGATGAACCTTTGCGTCTCCAGTATTCTCTAGGAAAATATGAAATGAAGCAGATGGGCACTAAGTATATGCTCTACATCAGCAATGTGACCCAAGAGGACATGGGTGTATACAGTCTAACTGTAGGCGATAAGCAACTCTCTGCAAGATTGCGCGTAATAGGTATAACTGACTTATAATGCATATGGGAAGATGAGTCATATCATCGGGGTGTACAAGTCACAGCCATGTTTATTTCTGTAGAGCTGGTTTGATATATACAATATGAGGCTGTGGCTCATATTTCAGAAACATCTCTACTCTTAGGGCCAAATATACATAGTGAAAGTCACCGTATGTTTCCCCTTGGTGTTTTTTTTTAACAGATGAGCCTCTGACGTTTTTGGCAGACCTGAAACCTCTGAAAGTAATAGAGAGGCAGACCGCTATCTTTGAGATACGTCTTTCCAAAAAGGTGCCCAATTTTGCCTGGAAGTTCAATGGGAAAGAGCTGAAGCGAGATGACAAGTATGAAATCATCACATCAGAAGATGGCTTAACCCACACACTGAAAATTAAAGACACACGTCCAAGTGACATGGGTCTTGTCAGCTTTGAAACTGGAGATCTAGTAACCAAGACTGAACTTTTTATTCAGAGTAAGAGAAAATCAATCTTGAAAAAGAATTTCATGCATCTTGTTTGGTGGATAGAAAAATGTGAAAAATTATTATCCTGATATGGTCTTACTTATTGGTTAGCTTTAATTTTAAAATAAAAAGAAACATCAAGCGAGATAGTTGTATCAATTTTTAAACAAAGGCTCTCTTGACAAACTGCTTAGTTGTTCAACAAAAATCTAGGTGCAGTTGGTGATGAACTGGAGGCAAAAAATAATTCATACATAGCAAAAGCACATGGTGTAGGTGACATGTAGGAATGTAGATATACCTGACTACATGCTTCTGGGAACCCTGAGTTGGCTAGGATTCAAAAATTTATGTTATGTGAGAATTTAATTATACAAGGTTGTTGCTCTTCTTTGCTATCAAGTCAGCTGCCATGTTTGCCAACTTCATGAATAAACAGCCCCTCAGATCCCCAGTTCTTAACTTTCCTGCTCAGATTTTTTGAATGTTAGGCTGTGACTTAATTTATTGAATTTATTGAAGCCATACAAGGAATCAGAAACATTACAGCCTGACTTCGGAATTTAATCTTTACACTCAAGAATCTAATATAATTCCTTTTCACTGTCCTTCCAAGTCTTGGTCTTTTTCTGATCTCCATTTTGATTAATGACTGAGCCAAGATATGGAAGATTTTAAAATAATTTCAGCATCTTCAGCATCTTCTTTTAATTTATTTCAATCTTCAATAGCCATTATTTTTGTTTTCTTAATAATCAGCTATAGCCCCACTTTTGTACTTTCTTCCTTAACTTTCACCAGTTGTTGCTCAAAGCCTTTACCATTTTCTGATAGTCATATTGTGTCATCTATATACATACATGCATTCTAGATGGCATGCAAAGCTATCCTAAGACATGGGATATTCAACAAGAAGAAAATCGGGGTACCTTGACTTTATGGCGAAATGTCGACACTACCTTTGTAGATCATAAGAAAGGAGTATTTTTAGATGGCAAATCAATTTGTGTTGTCACCTTCCTTAACACTCAAGAATGTCACTTACATAGACTATATCTGGGTCTTCAATTTTTTGCATAGTTCCAACACCTACACACTGTTCTTAAGCTGTCAACCTTATCACTGTCCTTGATTTCTCTGGTTCTTTGCTCACAGTTGAAATCTATGGAGCCGATGTCTGGGGAGTTTTTGGTTTTTTTAGTTGAATACTAGATAACATAATATTTGAGCAGATAATAAATGTATTTTGTGGGCTTACATTTTGGCAAAGTGTTTCTATATTACCTATTCACTTTCTTTACAAGTTCATTCTGAGCCAATGTTTGTTTGAGGTAGAGCGACTGATAGTGTTTGTTAGGGAAAGAGGAGAATTGCATTTTTGTTCATTTCCAATGACAATTTTCCAAAATCTACAAACCTCTTTATCAATGCTATGGGGGATAGAGTTTTACAACATTTAGGAGAACTGGAAAATAAATAATTTGTCCACCCAGTCCCAAGCTTTTGAAATCTGGGGTTTTAAAAGTCTGCTTATGAATCACGAACTCAACCATTCCAGTTGTGCTGCAGGGTTAGCATTGCTACCTCTTTTGTTCTGATGGCTTCCTCACATTTAAACACTATGTTGCAGACAGATACCGCATGCTCTTCTTCATGTTGGGAATTGCCATACCTGTTGAATGTGGCCAGTGCAGAAAATGGAAAAGGATTTCAAATTTGTTTCTGAAAAGTGAATAGTAAAGGTAAAGGTTTTCCCCTGACATTAAGTCCAGTCGTGTCCGACTCTGGAGGTTGGTGCTCATCTCCATTTCTAAGCCAAAGAGCCGGCATTGTCTGTAGACACCGCCAAGGTCATATGGCCAGCATGACTGCATGGAGCACCATTACCTTCCCACCAGAGCAGTACCTATTGATCTACTCACATTTGCATGTTTTCAAACTGCTAGGTTAGCAGAAGCTGAGGCTGACAGCATAAGCTCACGCCACTCCCCAGTTTTGAACCTGTGACCTTTTGGTCAAGAAGTTTAGCAGCTCAGCGTTTTAACCCACTGTGCCACCAGGGGGCAGCTTTCTGTTTGTGACCGACACAAGTGTTAAGTACACCTCATGCCTATGTATGTCTTTTCAGGTGATTGCAGAGCTTGGTATTCTCTTCCACTCCCTACCATTACCAATCCCACCTCTTCGAGACTAGTATTCAATCTGTGATAGCTTCCCTGAACAGCCATTCTCTGGTAGATGGAAACTGTGAGGATGAGAGAAACTGTGGTTCTGCCCAACAGCCTGACATGGACCAGTGATTTAATTTGGTACTCGTATGATCTCAATGGATCTTGGCAGAAGTTATCAGTTTGTTTCTGGCTATTAGGCAGAGCAATCCCACACATTCTCCACCAGTCAGAAAATGGATGTTCAGAGGCTATCACAACAAAACTTTGCATCCTAGTAGTAGTGAGTGGGGAGCAATAGCAGAGTTTCACATGAAGAATTCTTACACCTTCCTGGGTAGTATAAGACCTCAGCCATTGTGATGTATGTTTTTATTTTATAAGCACATCTTGCTAACTAGTTTGATATCAGTCTACCTATATATGTAAATACATACATGCTTACATATAAAAATGAAAAGGAAAAAACTTACATTAAATGAAGCAGAAAAATGAAACCAACAGGTTTGTGTGGTTTTTCCATGTGTTTGTCTTCTCTTCTCTCTCAAGGACCACCAATTAAGTTCATCAGGAATCTGAAGAATGTCCGAGTGAAAGAGAAGGGAAAAGCTAGTCTGGAGTGTGAGCTGACAACTAAAGATGCTACCTTGAAATGGATGAAGAATGGGAAGGTGATCGAGAGGTCTAAAAAATTTACCATGATCCATGAAGGGAAGACTGCAGAGCTGATAATTGATGATGCTGATCAGAGTGACACAGGGGAATATATGGTAGTTGCCATGCAAGAGAATGACCCCACTGAGTATTACAGCAATTGTAATGTGACAGTAGAAGGTAAGAGTTGCCGAACACTAAGCCAAGAGTGTATTTTGGAATACAAAGTGTCACTAGATCTTTCATTTCCTTTCATTGCCATTGCATTAGCAGAAACAGTGTGTTTATGAGTTGTACATGTGCATATATTTGGGGAAGAAGGACATGATATATGGCTTTTATTCTCAAGCCACATTTGGCCCCCATGTGATCAGATATGTACACTTACATATCACTTTTTCTATTTGTGGAGCTGAATTTTAAATGTATCTATGAATTGCTAAGGGAAAAGACTGAGATAACATGGATAATGCTCAATGCTTAGATGGATTTTTTTTTTGTAATTTGTCTCCATTGGTTCATGTTCTAGTCTCTTGAACAGCAGAAATCAAATAAGTTCATCGTCTACATGACATTTCTTAGATATTCATTTTCTCCAAGCAAACCATTCCCATCTTCCTAAGCAGTTCCTCAGAAGGCTTGATTTGCAAACCCTTGGAAACACATACTTTTTTGGACACATTCCAGCTTGTCAATATTCTTTTTGAATGGATACAGCTGTCCAGGCGAGGTCTGACCATTTGCGAGCATTGTCTAGAATCACAAATGGGAAATCTTCTCTAGCCAATGGTCCCTAGGACTTATTCCTGGACGCAGAGGACTATAGCACAGCTGTAGCAAAAGACACCAAAGAGGTTTCATGCAGACACACCCACATACACATTTTCAGCTTGAAATATGGTATACATCTATATAAATAAAAAATGTAATGTTCATTTGTGGGATGAACATAACTCAAAAACCACTGGGCAAATTGACACCAAATTTGAACACAATACATCTATCAGGCCAGTGAGGGATCATCACTCATAAAAACACTGAAAAACACAGCAGAAGAGACTTAAAAAGCCAAAAAACCCAAAATTACAATGCTTGCGCAAAACCACATATATACATAAACACACATATAAATACACAAATATACACACACACACACACAAAACACATATACGTAAACGTGGCTATGCAATGAGGCATTCGCAGAATGAGGGCGGAGATCGCTAATCGACTAAAGTCGCTAACCACTAGATGTAAGACTGGATACACGGACTGAGTTGGACTCGATTCTACTTTGGCGAATGGCTTTTTATGTATTTATTGTATTTGTATTTTGATAATTTTATTGTAATTTTATGGTGTTTTATATTTTAAATGTTAGCATTGAATTCTTGCTGTTTGCCGGTCTGAGTCCCTCTATCGAGGTGAGAAGATCGGGGTACAAACGTTTTAAATAAATAAATAAATATACACAGACTGGGTCACAGCAACGTGTGGCAGGGTTTGGCTAGTATTATATATCTGATCAACTAATGCTGAATTCAGTATCTTTTGAGACTGGATCTGACAGCATTCCTCATCTTTTCATATAGAGAGATTTGCAACTGTCAAGAGCGGCTTGTCAGATGTCCAAGCGGCAACTGGGGACCCAGCGGAGCTCTGTGTTGTTCTAAATGATGAGAAAGTAGAAGGTGTTTGGCTGAAGGATGGTAAAGAGGTACGTGCAAACCTAGGTTGGCAACAGTGATCATCCAGTTTATTTTATTGTCTATTTATTGATTGGCTTCCTATTCCCATTATCTTTAGTCAACTTATGAGAGTTGAAACCAATTTAAAGCTGCGACCCAATTGTAAGATGATACTGCCTCTAATACTGTGACAAGATTGGGCAGTTTGGTGAAGATTTAATAATCTTTCCCTTAGATCACAGATATGAGAGGAATCCAGATCATCAAGCAAGGGGCTGTTCACAAAATCATCATTGACAAGATGGGGGAGGAATTTGAAGGGAAGTACACCTTCAGAGCAAAAGGGGCCGAGAGTGAGGCCACTGTTAGTATTGCAGGTACAGTATGGGATTTTTATCTAGTGTTGAATTCATTTTGCCTTCTCCTTAACTCCTTCTTTTTTCACAAGAATTGTTTAGGAGCACAGCAAACTATAACAGCTCATATTTGGCTATATTATTATTCCACTTGTTGAGAGAGTCAGCCTTCATTTTTAAAGAAGCGGGTTTCTAGCCCTTATGGTGGCAAAGATGAGCTTGTAAGTAAGTGGACAATGCCATGTGTATCTTCAGCAGTTGAAAGCATGGCAGGATTACTAGGTTACTAAGAAAGGGAGGGGTAGGACATAAACTTGTTTCCACATCTAGCAAAATCGGAATTAATTATGCAATGGAGGAAATAATTATTCAAGGGAGGATCTGTAGTTTTCAGATGTACTTTCCCCACATGTTTTTTTCTTTCTCCCTATTCACCAGATCCGCCTTATATTGATCCATCTGTACTAGAAGCTTTAGCTGCTCACCCAGTGACTGTGAAAGCAGGGCAGACAGCTTACATCAAGGTACCTTTCAAGGCCAAGCCCTTGCCCAAAGTCACTTGGTTTAAGGATGGCGTTGAGGTGACTGAAGAAGACAGGGTAGTGATGGAAAGGACCAATGACCAAGCATTGCTCACCATCAAGAACTGTGTGAGAGAAGACAGCGGAGCTATCATGCTGAAGCTGAAAAGTGACTGTGGATCAGCCATTGCTCATTTGCACCTCAACGTCATTGGTAGGTTTTCGATTAATCTTTAAGGCACGGTGCATGCCTTAAATATGTTGATTTGGGAGAGTAGGTTCTCAACAAGTCTGAGGAAACTTGCTCAGGTGTGTGTGTGTGTATACAGACACACACATTGCAGATTCTGTATCTTGCCAGTAGTGAAGACAAATAGGAACAAGACTTAGTCCTATTTTTTTTTGAAAAGCAAGAATGTGGAACTGTCCTTGCCATTATAACTCACTGCAAAAAATATTTTACTTATTTTGTGTCAAAAGCATTTCATAAATAAGTTTAAAACTGATAAAATAAAGGGATCACAAGCAGTGAAATAATTTTTGTACCTCATAACACTAGATATGAGTCCACTTTTAATCTGGTTTCTGCCTCCTGCAGAATTCTGGGGTTATAGTTTGGTGAGAGCTTAGACCAAAAACAGGCAACAGCGACTGCATTGTCTGTAGCTTCAAACAGCTCTTCCTCTGTGCATGAGGCAAGGAATTGTGGGCAAGCCTACAGAGAAAGGCAGGATATAAATAAAATAAATAAATACTTTCCAGATATTTTGGACTGCCAACAGCTTCAACCAACACATTCTTGTTCAGGGATGTTGAGAGTTGTATTCTGAAGCACCTGGAAGGCAGGAGGTTGGTGAAGATTATTTTGTGATGCATATGAGGAGCTGAAGATCTTGTTGTGGCCATTTCCAGTCTTCTTATTCATCTTCTCCTCTTTTAGATAAACCAAAGCCACCACAAGGGAAAGTAGAATTCTTGGAAAAGACAGGGAAGTGTATCAAAATGAAATGGAAAGCACCCAAAGACAATGGCGGCAAGCAAGTCACTCACTTCATTATTGAGCGGAGGGTGGTTGGGAAGAGGTCCTGGATCAAAGTTGGGGAAGTTGACAGCAAGCAGACCACATTTGCCACAGATAAGGTGGAAGAAGGAAAAGCCTATCAATTCCGAATCCTGGCCGTGAACTCTGAGGGTGCAAGCGAGCCGCTAGAGACAGAAGAAGTATTTGCCGGAGATCCTATTGGTAAGCACCGGAGCATGTTAGATGAGGTTGCCAAGTGGCTTGAACTTGTTTGAAATTGACAAATTCATTTCCCCTTGTCTTGGGATGAGATGAGATAATACACAAGGAGAATTACTTAACAGTTCTCTAAGGGAGACAGATTTTAATGTAGCAGTCAACGTAATCACTCTCAGAAAGAACGGTTTACCTGGGATGTTTTTAATGAAAGAAGTGAAGCATAAAGATTTGTAGCATGCTGTTCAATTCATCTTTGGCCCTGAGCTAATTTAACTTTAATCACCATGCCTCTTGAGCTACTTAGATCATTACATCTGGAAACTAGAGAGAGGGAGGGAGAGAAAGAGAGAACATTGGAACCTCTTGAACAAAGGATAAAGCTGTTTGGTTATAGATTTCTAGAATTCCCTGTGATAGCAAACCCCAAAACTGTAATTGTTAAGTCCTTGAAAGTATGAAGGTACACATATGTTTAGAAATTATGTATTATGATGATAACTATTATGTAATGTGATGGCCTGCATTTTTCTTCTCAAAATAATCCTTCCACAAAACTTCAGGAAGTTTGAATACCAGATAAATTCTCATTCTTCTATGGTATTCTTCTTGATGGTGTTTCTTAATTGTCAAGAAACCAATTTTTCACCTATTAGGAATATTCTTTCCTTCCATTGTGTGTATACATTTATAGACAAGTAACAGAGAAATAAAGAAAAACTATTTCTGTGTTTGTGCTAATCTACCTGTACCGAAACTCTTTACAGATCCTCCAGGACAGGCTTCTCAACCTCAAGTTACTGATGTGAGCAAAGAAGCTGTTACCATTACCTGGAATCCTCCAGCTAAAGATGGTGGCTCCCCAGTAATGGGGTATATTGTCGAAAGAAGGAAGAAAGGCAGCAACCTTTGGGTCCCAGTATCCAAAGAACTAGTACAAGGTCAGCAGGTTATATCCCACTAGTCAGGGCCAAGTGGCTGTCTCAAACAACAGATGCTGGGAACATGTTATGGAACAAGAAGCAGTGTGTCATGCTCCCAAGCCCCGCAAGATTAGCCCCACATCTTCTACCATCACCAAACATAACAAACGGTCCAGTCACCAGCTGCCACTTCTGCCTCCTCCTCTTCTTTTTCTTCCACCTCTTCCAGTTCAGGCAGCAAAATGTCCTCAGTCTTGATTACACAGTTAGCTCTCCACATTTGCAGATTTTAATATTAATGGGTTGATTAAAATGTTCTCTCTGGGAAACTTCTGGCCAACTTCTGCTGTAATTTGACCATAGAATTGCACTAGAGATTCCCAGAGAGAACACCTCTATACTCTATAGGAATATCTAGGTTCTCTAGTGCGGCTATATAGTTAACTTCCAGCAGAAGTTCTCCATAGAGTCCTGCTAAAGAACCAAGAGATTCCTAGGGAGGTATTCTTGGAGGTAAAAAAAATAAAATGTTTTATTTGTGGGTTTTCACTTTTGTGGGAGGCCTGTGCCCCTAACCCCAGTGAATGTGGAAAGCATACTACTGTATATATGAACAAAAAGGCTCCTTGTAGCTGAACTGCTCCATAGAAATGTTGTTGTTGTTGTTGTTGTTTTGTACCTTCAAATCATTGCAAACCTATTATGGATTTTTTTTGTTCAGAAGGGCTTTTTTTTGCCTTCTTCTAAGGCTGAGAGAGTGTGACTTGTCTAAGGTCACCCTATGGGTTTCCATGGTTAAGCATGAATTCAAACCAGAGTTATATTCCCAGCACTTAAACCCACTACACCACACTGTCTCATAGAAATATTAGAATGGTATAATTAATTAATAAAATCCAATAAAATTGTACAATTGTATTAATTATTTTGCTCTGTACTTTTCTGGACTGTGGCCATGTGTGCATAATTGCTTCATGTCTCCTGCCATGTCGGGCTGCAGGGAACTCTCTGCCTGGAGTGTGGTGGAGGCTCCTTATTTGGAGGCTTTTAAACAGAGGCTGAATGGCCCTCTATCAGGGGTGCTTTGAAGGCGATTTTCCTGCTTCTTGGCAGGGGGTTGGACTGGATGGCCCCGCGATATCTCTTCCAACTCTATGATTCTATGAAATAAATGCAGTAGTAGAACAGATTTCTGTCGCATTGCAACTGCATTTATGTCCACAAGGGGGCAGCAAAACACCACAATCTTCCACAATTTGTCTTGAATCGCCTTGAATAAGAAAATGATTGCTTGTTTCATCATGTTTCTATGCGGTGAAACATCCCCATTGGTTCATTTCGAATTTTGTGTAATTTTTAATCATCTCTGTGTGTTTAGGTACTAAATGCAAAGTGGATGGCTTATTGGAAGATACAGAATATGAGTTCCGTGTGATTCCTGTGAACCGAGCAGGTCCTGGACTTCCAAGCAGTGCTTCCAACTCGGTGGTGGCAAGAGATCCCATCAGTATGTCTCTCCTCTTAACTGACTCCTAGTGCATATCATGTCCTGATTCCATAATCTCTTATTTACAATGTACTCATAGAGGCACAAATCCCAGCAGGTTACACTGACAGGCAGACCTTTGAGAAAAGTGCTGCCCAAAACATTTTTGCCTCGGGTGCATCTACACTAGTTTGACACTAGTTTAACTTTCATGTAATCATGGGAGATGTAGTTTGTTGCAGCACCAGCATTATTTGGCACAGAAGGCTAAAGACCTTGTACAAATACAGTGACTATGGTTCCATAGCACTGAGCCATGGCGGTTAAAGTGGTGTCAAACTGCATTCATTCTACAATGTGGATGCATCTTTAGACTTGGGCAAGCCTACCAAAGTGTGACTTTGTGGTTGGCCGCTCATTTTATATCAATAATGAGAGGGCACTTCGTAGATTGTGGAAAAGATATATTCTCCATGTTGTATCCCTCGGAGTTCACAACGCTTTGGGTGTGCTTGAATCTTGTTACCTCATGACATCTTTATCAGTGTCTCACTATGTTTGTCAACATAGGAGCTAGCAGGCTTGAACCTGGTGAGATGCCAAAGTAGCCAGAAGGAAGGTTCCTGCTAGAGTGAGAATCTAGGACAGTGTTTCACAACCTGGGGGTCGGGACCCCTGGGGAGGTCACAAAGGGGGGTATCAGAGGGATCACCAAAGGCCATCAGAAAAAAACAGTATTTTCTATTGGTCATGAGGGTTCTGTGTGGGAAGTTTGGCCCAATTCCATTGTTGGTGGGTTTGGAATGCTCTTTGACTCTAGGTGAGCTATAAATCCCAGCAACTATAACTCCAAAATGTCAAGGTCTATTTTCCCCAAACTCCACTAGTATTCATATTTGGGTATATTGAGTATTCGTGCCAAGTTTGGTCCAGATCCATCATTGTTTGAGTCCACCGTGCTCTCTAGATGTAGGTGAACTACAACCTCAGAACTCAAGGTCAATGCCCACTAAACCCTTCCAGTATTTTCTGTTGGTCATGGGAGTTCTTTGTACCAAGTTTGGTTTAATTCCATCTGGAGGAAGTCAGAATGCTCTTTGATTGTAGGTGACCTATAAATCCCAGCAACTACAACTCCCAAATGACAATATCAACCCCCCCCCCTTGCGCCAATTCCACCATTATTTAAATTGGGCGTATTGGGTATTTGTGGCAAATTTGGTCCTGTGAATGAAAATACATTCTGCATATCAGATATTTACATTACAATTCATAAAGGTAGCACAATTACAGTTGTGAAGTAGCAACAAAAATAATTTTATAGTTGGGGGTCTCCGTAACATGAGGAACTGTATTAAAGGGGTTGCGGCATTAGGAAAGTTGAGAACCAGCGATCTAGGATGAGATTGCTGAAATGAGAGGGAGGAGCCATCAAGGTACCATAAACAAGGCAGTGGGATAAATGTCAAGCCAGCATCCGATAGGAGGTTCTCAAGTAGGCCTGGCTGGACCACACTTCCCTGGTCATCAGTGGAAATCCCCATTTTCCAATCAATTCAGGTTTGCTATGTTCTCAGGCCTAGGGCAAGACTGATGAAAACATGGCCCTCCAGGTGTTGCTAGACAGGTGTTGCAGTTCCCATCATCCTTCATCATAATCTATGCTCATGTTGCAGTTCAACAACATCTGGAGGAGCTTACATTCTTCAGTCTTGGCTTAGGTTGTGAACAGAATAGGCACCTTCTGCACATAGAGACTATCAGAAAGCCTAGGTCCTAGCAAGGGAGGGCCCTTCCACACAGCCATAAAACCCAGAATATAAAGACAGATAATCCATATATCTGCTTTGAACTGAAATATCGGAGTCCACATTGCCAGATAATCCAGTTCAATGTGGATTTTATACAGCTATGTGAAAGGGACAGGAGTCAACAGAATGGCAGATTGTCTTTAATGGGTATTGCCTGAACTCTCCAGCAAGTGCAGAAGATTGCCTGTTCTTGGTTTAAACCAAAGTGGACTCACTTTATGGGAGTGCTTAGTTTCTATTGTGTCTTTCCAAATGTTGTGGATGGCTTGCAAATCCTTGAAGAATTTGGGGTAAATTTTGGAAAATATATTTTTGGAGGGTCTATAGGTTCCAGAATTTTGGATTGGGGATTCTGGGAATTATGATCCAAAAAGATGGCTATTCCAAGTTTTGATTCAGGGAAACCTGAACATGTAGGGAAATACTTTTAATGGTTTGTCTCATACACATATGCAATTCATCTTCTTTGTATTTGGTTAGCAAACAATACTTGAACCAATCTTGAGGCTACAGTTAGAAGTCAGCCACAGTGAGCAGTATAATAGAAATGTATGTACAGATATGCATCAGCCCAGCTGCAAATGATACAACCAGAGATGTCTTTCAGGTTGTATAACACTTTTCTGCATCAAAAACACTGGGGCACTTATAGCATCTCCGATCATATCAGCGTCGACCTGAATGAGTTCAGCTCATCAGCTCAGTACAAAAATGTTGTATCTGCTAATATACATGTGTATAGGTCTTTTTATTAAAGCCTTTGAGTCAAACTGATTTTATCCAGGCTTCACATGTTTTACAATTATACTAATCAAGATTGATTTAACAGGTTTTAAATGTCTTTTTTAATTTAGATAATATTTAATATATAATTTAGCCTTTTTAACCCTTTGTGGTTATTTATTGCTTTAAATTGCTTTCATTATAAGTTGCCCTGAGACCTTTACATACAGAGTAGAATACACATATTTTAATGAAACAATACAGAAATAAATAGGTATTGTGGATGTTTTCCAGAACCTCCTGGACTGGTGAAGGGCTTGCATGTAGCTGATTCTTCCAACTCCAGCATTTCCTTGGCATGGCAGCAGCCAGACGAAGGTGACGCACCTTCAGGCTACATACTGGAGATGCGGGCTGAAGACACCAAGGATTGGTCCAAATGTACCAAGATCCCAATTACTGGTACCAACTACACGGTGGGAGGACTGCAGGAGAGGCAAAAGTATTTCTTCCGGATCCGTGCTGTGAATGAGGCTGGAGTGGGAGAACCGATTGAATTGAAGGACGGGGTCCTGGCCATGCCTCCTCCAGGTATCTCTTGAGGGTCCAATATGCATAGATACCATTGTCCCATAACTGTGTCAGTCCAACAGGATCTCAAATGCCACTGGATTCCCAGTATGAAAACATAGCATTCTTGTTGGTGTTCTGTTTGCACCAAGACAGAGAATCACCTTGGATCTCCCATCGTTTATCTTGATTTTCATGGATCCATGTATCAATGGGTAAACTCATTGTGGACATGACCCCCCAGCATTTTAAAATATCATTTTCTCTGTGAGCTTGTGGATTTGGTTGAAGCAATGATGCAAGAGGAAAGCACAGCTTGGAAAAGATAGCTATGTTTATTTCTAGAATCTGTAGTCCTATAAATTTTCCAAGCTCCAAAGCCAAAAGGTGCTATTTGCTGTTTAAAAATCTCTCCCTCCTCATCTGCTTTTTTGCTTCCATAAATGAAAAGATACAAAGACTGCTGATTTATTGACCTCTGAGCATCCACTCAAAGGCACAAAAGCAAATAATGAAGCATACTACCTCAGCCAGCTCCAAAGCCCAGAGCGGCTCTTATCTTTTATTGCAAATACTAAAAACTACAAACTATTTACAGGAGCAGAATAAAACACGTCTGTTCACTAGCTATATATCACTGGAAGCTCAAACCACATGGCAATCTGATTTCTGTGGAATGTAAACATGTTACTGGAACACTCCAAAGTTATGCTCTAGGAATCAAGCACAGCTCTATGTATTTAACTCTTATATTGGATTGCTGCACCACACACAGTTTAAACTACAAACAATATTTCACTACATTTAAACCACCATATTCTAACAAAGACCAGATATTCTTTTCGGTGGGGGGTGGGAAAGCAGAGACCAAAGGCATAACTTCCCTTGGAAAAATGTCTCCAAAAATGTTTGTCTTCCTCCTCCTTGCCAATTTTCTTTTTTGAACCCAGAACCTGTAGGTGTCTGGAATTAAAATAGAGAGAAAATGTATCCTGAGTCACTTCTAAATGCTACTACAGGGCTTTCATGTCAGCATTTCTAGAATGAATTGAACCACTCAGTCTTTGAGTGACACAAGAGGTACCTGAAGAGTAAATGACAGCATCCCCAAAATGGCTCTAATTATTTCCATCTCTCTTTTATTATGGTACTTTGGTGTGCCTTCTAGCTGCTCCAAAGTTCGACCTGAGTGCCAGGATGAAGAACCACATGGTTGTTCGGGCTGGGACAGCCCTCTGTATCCATGCCAGCTTTACTGTAAGTCATCCCTTTATGCATTATGGTTAGTTGCTTCTTCATCACACAAACTGTGTTTCATCGTTTTGCTTTGTAAGTAAGTCTTGGCAACAGTATAATCTGGAGTTTCCTGGTAATCTCTCCCCCCTTTAGTACTAGCTAGGCCTAGCCTTGCTTAGGTTCCAAAATCAGGCAAGATCTCTTTTATTTGAATGGTATGGTGGCATATCTATGATACATCATATAGCTCCGAGTCACCCTCCCGGAGTCCATATAACATAAAATAACTGCTTCTTCTGATTAGATTTATTTAAAACCAGAGGGACTTGCCCTTTTGTGGATTATAGAATTACTTTACAATGAAAGATTAGGTGAACAAACTAGGATTAAGGCAGCTAATGTAAGTGAATCCTCAATGTAAAAGATAGCAGGTTTTATGTAGTAGAACATTTCTAGTCAGAACTGTTGAGAGAGAAAATTACTGCATGGTACATTTAATATTGCGGTTTCATAATGGGTGTATTGTTCTTTTTCATTGTCAAGTCCAGTGACTAGTACAATAAAGCTGATGAATAAGAGCTTGAGTTGGTGAAGATCTTGAGGTGCAAGTTGGGGATACACTACTCAGGGTTTTTTTTTTCCATGTCTTGATCCTTTAGGATCACCACAGGAAAAAAGACTCCTGCTCCATGCATTGTGATCCAGATCCCAGTTGTTCCTCTAATGTGATGTTACTCAGACACACACCAACATCCCAGATACACGAATCAACCAGAAAATCAATGCATTGTCTAGTCTGGCTTTACATGTGACCCACCCAGACAAGAAATAATTGCCAGTGCAGAGGCAGCATTTCAAACATGGGTGATTTGCTATTAAAGTAATCACAGTAATGCAGAATAATGCTGGTATGAGATGCCAAACTAATCAGGGCTTTAGCAACCCTGTAATCTCCTCTCTACTAAAAATCCATGCTACAAAGCTTTGTGAAAGGGGATCCAGCAGTGCTGTTCTTTGTGGGTTGCTTGCAGGGATTCATACAGATTGTCAATTTTTACCTGAATGAAGTTAGGCAGGATTCATGCTGCCTCTGTGAGCGTAGTTCTGTTGCCTGATGTCTGCAGGATTGTTGGGCTGGAAATAATAATTTAACAAAAGACCCAAAACCTTTTCCTTAGTTTCCCTGGCTATTTTACTGCAGGGGTCCTGGAGGTCTTCTATCTGCCAGATTTTATGGTTGGCAGAGGCAACAAGGGGCATTCTCCCTGTCACCTTAAAACAGTGGTTCCCAGCCATTTTTGACCAGGGTTCGCTTGACTAGGGACTACTTGAACAGGGACTACTTAACCGGGGGCCACTTTGACCAGGGCCCACTTTGATCAAGGCTTGCTTGACTAGGGGCCACTTGAACAGGGACTACTTGACCGGGGGCCACTTTGACCCGGGCCCACTTTGACCAGGGCTTGCTTGACCAGGGACCACTTTGACCAGAGCCAACTTTGACCAGGACTCGCTTGACCAGGGACCCCTTGAACAGGGACTACTTGAACTGGGACCACTTTGACCAGGGCTTGCTTGACCAGGAACCCCTTGACCAGTGCCCACTTTGACCAGAACTCACTTGATCAGACACCCCTTGAACAGGGACTACTTGAACAGGGACCACTTTGACCAGGGCTTGCTTGACCAGGAACCACTTTGACCAGAACTCACTTGAACAGGGACCACTTGAACAGGGACTACTTGACTGGGGACTATTTTGACCAGGGTCCACCTTGACCAGGGACCACTCTCCAACATTAGTACCAAAAGAGGCGGGGCTGGTTAGCTCTGCGGAATGGAGTGGAAATAAAATAAAGAGAAAGGAAGTTCACGAACCAGATTTTTCTTCTCGCAGCTCACTACTGGGCCACGGCCACAGGTTTAAGATAAGTCATTTTAAAAGTCTTTTGCAAGCCATTGGTTTAGATTTCTGGCAAGAAAGACCTGTTCCTCCCAGGAATGTGAGAGATTTGGATAAGGGAAAGGAGCAGGATTATCAGACAGAAGAAGTGGGAGAGCAAGGTGATCAAAAGAAATAAAAAGATGCAACTGTCAGAGAGAGGAAGTGGTCAGAAGAAGAGCATGGTCTATTTACACTATATTGGGAGGCACTGGAACTCATTGACAGATCATTCTATATATCCCTCCCTGGAATACAAATCCAAAATTATTTTTCATAGTCTTGTATCTCATACCAATGGTTTTCGTGACAGTACAAATACTCCAAACAGAATATTCTAGAACTGAGTAGCTTGGTGGGAACCCTTCCCCCTCCCGCCTATCTGGCTGCTATTGTGGCCCAACAGCCAGTATCTCCAAATGTAACTAATTTTTTTCAATTCCTGTAGTTAAGAAATTTCTCGAGAGTTTAGCACACTTTTATTCTTTGGTTGCTCGATCATCTCTACCTTGGTCATTTCCTCTGTTTCTATATAGTTTGTGCACAAATCATTTGAGCTTCTTGCTCCCACCAATGCATGTTTACTTATGCTGAAGATGGACTTTCTTGTGTTTGCCGTCTCTGGAAGGTGGGCAATTGAACTCACAGTTATTCCCCACCCTTACTTCAAAATGTCTATCTACAGATGCAGATCTGTTAGAGCATATCACTTTGATCATCACGGCTACCTTCTATTGTGTTAAGTGCGATTATTGAATATGTCAAAGAGCAGGTGAAGAAGAGTGAGATCAAAAGAACTGGGTGAAAAATAAGTAGGAGAGCTTATACCTTTTGCATCATTTTGATTCTGGCAGGGGTCACCTCCCCCAAATGTGGTCTGGCAAAAGGATGGCGTTCCCACAAGGGGGAGAGAGAGCATCACTAAAGGCAAGAATCACTCTCAGTTCCTCATCCACAGCACCAAACGCATGGATTCTGGACTCTACCGTATTGTGCTCAGCAATGACTATGGGGAAGCCCGCTACGACATCCATGTGAAAGTAACAGGTACAAGAGTGTATCTTGAGGGGGTGGGAGGGACAGGTGAGCACGATATTGTACACCACTGCTTCTATCTGTTCAGAAGGAAGCATTGACCAATTTCCACTCATTATTAGGCTGTGATGTACATTTCTCTTTTATAACCATCTCTATGACTCATTAGTAAATATGCTTCCTACATTATTTGTTATAGTGTCATAAAAACTGTTTAAGCACAGGGAAGTTGTAAGTGATAGAAAATCCTCATTAAAGAAAATACACAATTTGTCAGTCAGCTCTCAATTTATTTCCTTTTTATTAGCACATAATGGTGATTTGATCAAGAGTATTTAGGTTTCCTACGGCATTGTTGCTGTTGTTGTTGTCATCTTCTTTTATATCCTGCTTCCCCCCTCCCCAAAAAACCTGGAGATATAATAATAAGGAGAAGATGATAATGATGATGATGATAAATTTATTAAACGCCTCTCCCTGCAACTCAAAATTAAAACAAAAAATAAAAACATACAACAATTTAATCTACAAATTAAAATGATTGCAAATATAATTAAAATATAAATATAATTAAAATATACAAAAGTCAACATTAAAATAAAATTAAAATATTAATCCATTTAAAAACATACATTTTAAAAAGAAGAAAATGCCATTTTAAAACAGTACAGTGTTAAACAATCCAGCTTGCTCTTGACAGAAGGATCACAAGAAGTGTCCATTCTAACTTCCCTAAGGAAGTAGTTTCAGATCCTATCTCATGTCTTTACTAATTTTCTGCCTGTAAGAGTGATGGGACTGGGAAAAGGTCTTCTCCTGACCTGTGGTTTTCAGGAACTAGGTGGGCTCATATTGGAGATGGGATTAATCCAATAGCCTGAACATATGTCATCATTAAAACATGGTGCATGAAATGCTTTCTGAAACAGCTCTGCTGTTTTGTTGTTGTTGTTGCTTCTGCTGCTGCTATTAATATATTTTGCTTTATCCGGCTAATAAAAGATAGCATCAGAGTGGCTTTCCTCATTCCAGCTTAACTCTGTTTATTTGGGAGAATGTTTGCTGAACTTCTGAGTTGACAATGAAATTTCAAATTGGGAATAATTCATACTGAAAAGTTCTTATTCCAAGGGTTCAAAACACTTAGATGCACAGCAGAACTCCTTTCCCATGTATAATTTCCCATGTTGCAAAGCAGAGTTCTATGGCCGGGCTGAGTCCCTCTTCGGAGGTGAGAAGGCCGGGATGTAAAAGTTTTGTGTGTGTGTGTGTGTGTGTGTGTACACACACACACACACACACACACACACAAAACATTTCCAGGCTTTAAATACAAACTTATCCCTAGTCTTCAACCAACAAAACATTATCTTAATTAAGGATTTAATCAATAATCGATGTATTACTTTATTGACCAAATCTGCATAAACTCTCAAAAGAATATACCATGTAACTAAATAATGTGTCTCTAAGGGAGTGATTAATTGATTATAAAGAAAAATATTTCTTTAAATGTTATGCATTTATTAGAAATAATAACTGGAGTACAATTGTAGAATAGGAGAAGCATTCAGCTAGTACATTTTTTTAGGTCACAGGAAATCTAAATGTTCCTGGCCAAATCATTGTTATGTGTTAATGAAAGAAAATAATCCAACAGTTGATTGGTGAGCCGGGTGTTTGCTTTAATGAGTATTATCTGCCTCTAGCTATTGCTTTGCTCTCTTGTTGTTTTTATGACACTGTGTAGCAAATATTAAGGGCAGCATTTCTGCTAATGAGCCATTGAGACTACTGTAGAGGAGGTGTGAATGCCAGAATCTAATAATGGTCAATCCAATGTTTTCATAAATTGATCCAATGCCCAAAGTAGATTGAAAGATCTAATTATGTGGGCTGTGTAACTTTTCTTGTGGGAAAAATAATACATGGACAGTGCAGACCCATCTGTTCATCTAATGAGACAGGCTGCTTCTAAAATAAAGAATAGATTCCAAAAATTGGAAAGAGACCCTGAAGTGGCATCTGCACTGTAGAATTAATGCAGTTTGACACCAACTGCCATTGCTCAATGCTGTGGAATCATGGGACTTTGGCAAGGCACCAGCACTCTTTGGCAGAAAAGGATAATTTTTTTTACAGAACTACAACTCCCATGATTCCATAGCATTGAGCCAGGGTAGTTAAAGTGGTGTCAAATGGCATTAATTCTACAGTGTAGCTGAACCTAGAGAGAGATGTAATCTTGACTCGCACTCCATATTTTTGCCATAGATTTCCCAAGGCCACCTGCGAACCTAAATGTGCTTGAGGAGGTGCCAAATACTGTAACACTAAAATGGGATCACTCTCCAGATGTGAAGGAGGACAGTGGGGCCCATTACGTCATCCTGAAACGCGACACTAGCACTGCCACTTGGTTCACAGCAGCAGAGAAAGTCTACAGCAACAAATACACAGTCACAGGCCTTCTTCCTGGCAGGAAATACTTCTTCCGAGTCATTGCCAGGAACGATGTTGGTGATAGTGATCCTCTAGATTCAAAGGATTCCTGGCATATCAACAAAGACAAAGGTAAGGATGCAAGGCTGGAGATAATGCTTCATTCAGCCCGAAAAACCTACAACAGGCCAATGCAAGGCTGAATGATCCTACATTTACTGAGACAGGGTTTTATTGACTTTTGGTAGGTGTAGATTCAGTTTCCAATTTTCCATGGCCTTTTCACAATCAAGGTGGACAGTTAATTTTAAAGGCAGCTGAAAGCAGTGAAAGTTTTGAAGCTTGTATTTTGGAATAAGAAAGTGTTCATCATCTAATGTTTGGATATAAGATGAATTCTTGTTTCGCCAAGGAAATGAGCTCAGAAAGTAAAGCAAGGTTCTGCACACCTGCAGTTAAAAATTCAAACTGACCTGTTTGTTTTATAAATTGTAGGTTGCAACCCTTTAATCTCAATGAAATTACTAGCAATTTCCTTTAATTACTAAAGTTACAGAGACAGTCAAGCCAGTTGTTTTGTAGATACATACAATATGTTTGTTTGAATTAATGTCTTTTCACTTGGTGGAACTCTTTCTAGTTGTTTTCTGCCAGCACAACTTGCTTTGGTCTTGGAACAGAGGAGAATTGTGGATCGGAAAGGTGCTACACAGTATAAAAACAATAGGAAACCATACAAAGCAGTTAGGGAGAGAATGCCTGAAGTAACTTCATCTCCAGTCTAAATTCAGCTATCTGATAAGCAAACAGTTGTATCCAGATTTCATGCCCTTTGGGAACTTTTCTCAGTTTGCTTCAGTGAAAAGAGGAAATATTTGTCTTATTATTTATACTTACTTACTTACAAATCCGAAACATAGGAAAGTGTTTACTCTGGCCCGAGTCAATGCTCTGCCAACAGCTGTGCTACTGGGAAGGTACACAAAAACACCCTACCATGAACGTATATGCCCCTGCGATGCAGGGATGGTTGAATCTATAGAGCATGTGTTCTTTCACTGCCCTTTGTATTTGGATGCCTGCCTCTCCTTAATTTCACCAATCCTGTCCCGTTTACCTGGTAGACCTGAGGAATTCTACCTATACTGGCTGCTTGACAACAAACACAAGGAGATAACCAACTTGGTGGCCAAATATCTCATGGCCGTTTTGGTCACGAGGAACCAGCATAATAAACTGCACGCGGAAACACAATAGGCCAGATACTTTTGGTGTTAATTTTAGAGTTGAATGGAGTTTTAACATTTATATTGTTCTATTTTCTGTATAATATGATATTGGTCTTCGACCGTAAATAAATATCTATCTATCTACTTACTTACTTATTTATTTATTTATTTATTTATTTGGAGTATTTGTATACGCCCTTCTCAACCCCGAAGGGGACTCAGGGCAGTTCACAGTGTTGACAACAATTGCAGTGTTATCTGACCTGAAGTTCTTCAGAAAAGGAAGTGCTTCTGAAACACAGAGTTAGACACAACACTAGACTCTCCAGAATGGTTTGTCCCCTCCTCCTGCAGCCATCCGTAGTATTACAAAACCTATTATGAGGCTTTTTGTTCCTCAGTGAAGGTTTTTGAAAAATGGCCAGGGGCTGCAGCAGGGAGAAGAGACTGTTGTCACTGAAGCACACCATTAGTGTCTCATTACAATTTAATAAACTAGGAAATCCTTTAGTTTGACTCTGTCACAGCCCAAACAAACTAAAGGTTCATGTAGTCCATTGCGTATAGTGGCCAGTCAAGAAACTCACAAGCAGGGTGTGGAAGTCCACATCTGTCCCATCCTCTGATGTTTTTTAGTAATTTTATACCTGAAGGTTCCATGCAGTCTTTATGGCTTCTCCACCATGGAGTTGTCTCATTCATTTTTAAAACTATCTAGACCAATAACCATCAGTTTTTGTGGAAACTAATGTCATAATTATGTCCTGTGCAGAGTACAAGCAGTCTCCAAATTATTAACAAGATAGGTTCTATAGGTTAAGTTGAATTTGTTTCTAAGTTGGCACAGGTACAGTTTTAAGTGTAAATCTATCTATCCATCCATCCATCCATTTATCTATATTGTAGCTTTGGATGGCACAGGGAAGGGGTAATGCCCCTGTCTATCCCTGTGATAATTGGATTTTGAAAAATTGGCTTGATGTGGAAACAAGGATTGGTGAAAAAGCTTCAGTGCAGACACCTTTTCCCCATGATTTTGAAAAAACTTGGCTTATTGTTGAAACAAGACTTGCTTATCAAGGTTCAATTGAGACATCTTTTCTCCATGATAACTCTTCCAGAAGTGAATTTCCTTTCCTAGAGGTAGATTTCTCTCACTTCCTGTTGTCTCATCTCCATTCTTAACTATGAGTCATTTGTAGGTTGGATTTTTGTAACTTGGGGTCTGCCTGTATTTGTTTGCTCCAGGGTATAGAAAATTATTTGGTGGAAGGAGGGGAAACAGCTCCCAGAACTCCCCAGAAAACCCAGATGACTGACTTCTTTAATTAAAAAGGAATGTTTCCAAGCGCTGCTTCCTTCTGTCCCTATCATACAGAGGCAAAATATCTTGAAGCAGTAGTCTTTTTCTCGATGGGTTTTCTTAATATATCAGAACTGTCTTCCTCAGTGAGACTAAGAACATTTGCAAATAAACTTTATAACCCCAGATAATAAAACTAGAGCTATGTCAGACACTCAAGGACTAAATTAATGCATACACCAGCATAGAACGGTGGGTATAGAGTTTTTATTTATTTATTTATGGTGCCAGAAGCAAATTGAGAATATAATTTATAATGTATAAAAAAACCACAAAGTTAAAAACTTGGTATTATACTAAATTTCCTTTGGCCAGAAGCTGGCCACTTCAAGTTCCTCTGGTGTCACTGTAAGAAGGTCCTCCATTGTGCATGTGGCAGGGCTCAGGTGGCTTTGTAGTAAGTGGACTGTGGTTTGCTCTTCTCCACACTCACATGTCATTGACTGATTGTCAAATGAATGACAATCAATTGCTACAGTGAATTCAAAGCATGTAAAAAAAACCTGCCCTACTCCAGGTATAGCTCATAACAAGCTTGTGAAGTATGTGAGTTTGAGAGAGTGATTAGCCCACTGAATGGTATGGCTCAATGGAGGTTTACAATTGGGATATGTCTAAGTCCAATGTCCAAGCTTTGTCATGCTCTGGATAAGCAATTAGTCTCAACATCTTTTAAAATTAGAATTAATCGCCACATTTTGTCAACAGAACGTTTCAATGCCAATATAAAGGAATATCATGAACGAGACTGGCGCCATGCCCCCCATTTCATCACCCCTTTGAAGAACCATGCAGTACGCCGGGGCCTTGACTGTACCATGAGCTGCGCATTCTTGGGCAACCCCCGCCCTGTGGTTACATTGTACAAAGGAAATGTTAACATTACAGCCAATTCTAAATTCTGGTACAATTCGAGCAGCGGAGTCTGCACACTGATGATCCCCACTTGCACCATCAAGGACAGTGGCGAGTACTCCATATTAATTGAGAATGAGCTTGGAAATGAAAAATGTAGCTGCACATTGACCGTATATGGTAAGTTGAGATACTCCCTTGACTAAAACCAATGTTGCCTATGCTTGTTCATTAGCATAACTGTGCTGAGGATATAACATTCATTCATGTTGACAATGAGAAATCAAACAAAATTTGCATGATTGGAACTAACTTTAATGAAGCTGGTACTTTCTTATTCTGGTGCAAAGAAACATGTAGAAGAGCCGTCTTTATGTTTACTGGTAGGGAGAAAGAAATTCGGTCACACCAGGTTGGGAATTGTGGAACCTTGAGATGTTGTTGAACTGCAACTCACAGCAGTCCAAGCAAGTGTTGTTCATTGTTTGAAACTTTAAAAAAGAGAATTGTAGTTTCTGGAGGCTTTGCAGGATATAATTCTCCATACGGGGGACATTTTTTCAGCAATGAAGGGCTTCAGTGGATCTGGAGGGCCTCACTGGGTGTCCTGGCAGGCTTCATGCAAGCCACAGACTAATTATCAGCACCCCTAGAGCAGAATAAAGGACACAGGGAGCTTCCAGGTGCAGCTTTCTTTCTGAAACCAACCTATCACTTTTACAGAATTTTGTAAAGTTTTCAGGGAAGTTCAGCTTCCATATATGATCTTCAAGTGTTTTCCCATTTCTGTTTTATAACTTTTTATTACCATTGCAAAGACAGTAAAATTGCACAATGCATTTTGTAAGTCCTTTGAGCCAGGAATGATGAGACTCAATGGGTTTGGACCAATTAGTTGGGTGGTGGTTATTTTTTTACTGTGATGTTCGTAATTTTTTAAAAGTTGCAACTCCTTCTCATAACACTTTCCAAGGATGACTCCAAAGGGAACAGTTTATCGATTGTCAAATAGTGTCTGCATATGTCCCGGAGTCTCTCTCCCGCTCTCTGTGTTTTGAACTGGATTGGGAGTGTGGCAGGAGCAAAGGATTAATGTCCCTTTCTCCAATATCTTGGTCCGGGACTATCGCAGTACCCCATGCCAGATATTTCTGAAAAGGACAATGCACACCAGAGCTGAAGCCATGAATGAGGTCACAACTAATTTAACTCAGTGTTATTGAACATTTTAAAGGACTTAGAGTGTGAAGAAGGATCTCAATGGAGAGTGGGAGTTGTGATCCTTCATTATGCTGGAATAGCATTACGTTCTTCCAGTATGTTCTCCTTCAACCCAAGTGGAGCTGATCTTTTCAATACCAAAGTGCACTCTTTTGGCCAAGTAGTGTCCAAGAGAGGGTGTAAAGTGTTCTCAATGGAGTTCTGCAGATATGATGTCCTCTAGGTAGAGTCTGGGGTGGTTCTGCAGCTGGGAAAGAAAGAAGACATAATCCTGCAGTATTCTTACATGTTCTCAATGGAGATCTGCAGAGATTATGTCATCTCCACGCTCCAGAATGGCATTCTGATGCCATCAGGTGCCCCTTAACATTCACCTTGTCCCCAATTTCCAATGATTAAAAAGAACAATTATATTGGGGCAGATCATTGTTGAAGGGGGCACAGAATAATCTCCTTGTACAATAAACACAAAAACCCAAATGCCAACCCAGTTGTCCTGATAAGAAAGTCCCAGGAAGGGTAAGAGGCAGCAAACTTAGGGCTTATCCCACTCATTTGCCTCTTGACTGGTTTGCACCATATCCTCTTCAAGTACAAGCTGTCATTTTAATGGAATTTGCTTGCCTTTTTGATGTAAAAGCTTAGAATGACGTTGATAATGATGATGTCATCAGTCCTGAAATTTTATTTGGTTGGATAATTCAGTTTTATTTTTTATCTGAAGCCATTGCTTCAATATAACTGGCAGATAAAAATGAGTGCCACTGTGTCATTGTGACCACTTGTGGCTCATCCATCATAGTGGCTTGGTGAATATTTGGGTTTTCACTTGAAAACTTGAAAACCCTGAACACTTAAACTGTAAAATAACTATTCCGGATGCTGAACCCTAGTGCTCAGATTCAGCATCTTTGGCTGCATTTATGCTATAAAATTCATACAGTTTGACCATTTTAACTGCCATGGATTAATGCTATAGAATTGTAGGACTTGTAGTTTTATAAGGTCAAGTCTTCTATGCTAACTAGTGCTGGTATCTCGCCAAACTACAACTCCCAAGATTCTATAACATTGTGCCATGGCAGTTAAAGTGGTGTCAAACTGTATTAATTCTACACTGTAAGTGCATCGTTAGATAGCACCTGTAAGAGTAAGAATATATCCTGGAGTAGATTCGTCATCCCAGTGATATCAGAATCCGTAGTCACAACAGATATGTTTAAAAACGAGTAGTTGGACATTCATTCTGAAATTGTATTTTGGCTTTATTTCAAACATCTCCTGGGAGATAAGAGCATTGACTCAACCTGCCTGCTTCTGACCCATTGCATTTCAGTAACCAATAGAATATGTTGAAATATCCTTTTTTCAAACAGTACCTTCAAATATTCCATTTACCTGATGACAAGCTTTCTATGCAAAGTGCCATAAAGCACAGTGATTGTATTAATATAGCAGCATTCTTGACATGATTTATTCTGCAGTTCTTGACTTTGGATCCCACATGGGGAGAAAGGCATATAATATATTTTTTTCGAAAGTAAGCCTCATTGAGTTTGGTGAATCTTACTGTCAGAACTGTAGGCTTAAGTGGATGTTGCGTTTACAACCTCAGCCTTAATAGATTAATACACAATTGGGTGGTGAGACATTATATAATAAGTTTCTGATGAACATACATATAATAACTTCACTTGTGTTGAAATATGGGAGTATCTGGCCAGAATTCCATTGGCAACATATGCTGGCCTCACCTTCCATTGTACTTTATGATCACTCTTGTGCAATAATACACACACACATACACTCGATATACAATTACAGCTCACTAACACCAGAGGGCCCTCCAATTACTGGAGATAGGAGATTCCAGAAGACATCTGTGACAAAGTCCAGGTGCATTTCCTTTTTTCCAGCTGGTTCATAACCAGGAATCCTCTTTTCCTCAGACACTGATTGACTATAAGGATGTGCCCCTCAGAACCCACGCACCAGGCAGAAGTGCACTGGTGGGAGGTGATTCTCCACCAACATCCAGTAGAAGTTCAGCCTCTATTTTGAAGGCTATAGCCAAAAGGGGACTTCAGAATAGGGCTAAGCAAAGTGAAACTCATGAGCTATGTGGCCTTTGGGATACAAAAATGTGGCCCCTGAAAATGTCCCAAATCACTTCCTTTTAAAAAATCACGCCACTTTCCAGGCAACTTTTTGCTCTCGAACTGGCCCAATGCACCTCAAACCTTCCAGAAAATGCAGCAACACCTCCTCCTCCCCCCCAAAAAACTGGTAAGAGGCTGCAGATTGGGCCAAAAGACAAATGTGATACAGCTTCACTTTCAGTGTGCTGGAATGGAATGGTGTGGACCAGGCATGGGCAAACTTTGGACCTCCAGTTGTTTTGGATTGCAACTCCCACAATTTCTAACAGCCACTAGGCTGTTAGGAATTGTGGGAATTATGGTCCAAAACACCTGGAGGGCCCAAGTTTGCCCATGTTTGGTTTGGACCATTGAGGGAGCATAGGGGAAATGAACCTCACTCCTTCCAAAGTTGGATATCTGTGCTTTCGATGGACCTTTAAAATATTTGCTTATTCTGAACCTGCTTTACAGCTGCTTTATGTCTTTGTGCTGTAATAATCCAAACTGAACCAGCAAGTTTGTTGCCAGGGAAATAGCTTGCCCTTGTCCTATCAGGCCCATTTCACAAACCAACATACCCCCCCACCCCCACTCCCACCACCAAAAGATGGAGAACAGCAACAAAGAACCAATACCTTAATTGCATTGATCACTTGGTTATGATTACTTGTCTGAAGCCCTTTTTTAATAGAAGAGTTATTCCCATCAGGTGGTGCTTCTTCAATTGCTGCATGCCTGCCCTTAGATCTTGACCTGGTAATTTTCTATGAGCTTAGCCAAGTGTTGTTGTTGTGTGCCTTCAAGTCATTTCTGACTTATAGCAACCCTAAGGTGAACGTAGCACAAGATTTTCTGAGGCTGAGAGTATGTGATTCACCTAAGGTCATTTAGTGGGTTTCCATGTACCACATTAATATTTTTAATTGTTTTTCCTTTTTAGATAAAGATGATAAATTACTTCTGGATTCAGTGACTGCCAGCCTGCAGAAGTCAAAACACCTCATGTGAACAGCGTGGACAGAAAACACGTTATAAATTCAACTCAGTGTTTGGAGTAATTCAGATGTTTTTGTTTGCCTGTGCATGGCTTAAGCAGCAAATGAGATGCTGGTGCAAAGTCCCTTTGCTTTAAATTCTTTCCCAGGGACAGTAGTTTTGCTTCCAAAGTTTTCAAATGTCAGAAGTCATAATAAATAACAATATTGCCAATATTTAAAGCGACCTTATGCTGGAAATTTAAAAAGAGTCACAAACATACAGCCTTTTCTTTTGTCCCCCCCCCCCTTTCTTTTGGTTCCACCTCAATCATATCATTTAAAGTTACTGAAAGAGAAATGGGACCCAGTGTTCATTCTTCTAATGTTTCAGCAGCAACCAATAGTGACATTGTATTGTAGAATACCACACTCTCACAGCTGCATTATGCACATAATAAAAATACTGTTTTCCAAGGACCAAAGTAAATTTTCTTAATAACAACAACAACAACAACAACTTTATTTGTATACCGCTCTATCTCCCTGAGGGTACTAAGGCCGGTTTCCAACAGGCAAAACATTCTATTGCCAACAAAAACATACATAACAACCAATATAAAACAAATGGTCATATTAGAATAATCATATACATTTTAAAAACCAGTTCCAATACTATTCCATTGGGCAAAATTTGTACTATCAGTGGACAGAATTTCAGAGTGGGCCTAGACCAGGGGTGCTCATTAGGTAGCTCGGGAGCTACTAGTAGATCTTCGGCCCTCTTCCAGGTGATCTTCGGGCCTCACCAGCCGGATGGGGCGCTCCTGCCATGCGCGCACACACCCTGCACGCACACACGCTCCTGCTGCTGGCTTCCGCT
The DNA here is from genome assembly GCA_030556195.1 of Anolis apletophallus. Lineage (NCBI taxonomy): Eukaryota > Metazoa > Chordata > Lepidosauria > Squamata > Anolidae > Anolis > Anolis apletophallus. The sequence goes on along the minus strand of JARBWK010000002.1, from coordinate 91,596,624 downwards.
CTCACGATGCTTCTTTCGCCTGCGGGGCATTGCAGGAAGAAGGAAGCACGAGGCAGGGTCTCTGGAAGGAGCGCTCTGCCTCTATCTCGTCCAGAAGCAGCTGTGCAGTCTCCGTTGCCGGTGAGACAGGCAGGGCGGAGCGCTCCCTCTGGATGCCCCGCCTCGTGCTTTCTCCTTCCTGCAATGCCCTGCAGGCAGAAGAAGTGCTGCGCGAGCTGAAAACAGCAACAGGAGCACGCGCGGTGGCAAAAGCGTGCGGTGGCGGGCGCAGGTAGATCTTTTGGACTTGATTGCTTTAAGAGTAGCTTGCATGCTGAAAAAGTGTGAGCACCCCTGGCCTAGACACTATGAGAGGGCTGGGCAGGGCCAGTGCAATGAAGTAACATAGGGCTGGGGGAGTGGGTAAAGTGCAGAGCAGGGTCCTAACTGATGGCCAGAGTAGGCTATTCATTCCCAAGGCCCACTGGACACCTATAGTGGGGCTGGGCCAGGGCTAGTAATACAAGGTAACATAGGACCAGGGAAATGTAGAGCAGTGTCCTAACTGATGGCCAGGGTAGGACCTGGGGCTATTCATTTTTAAAGACCTGCTGGAACCACCAGATTTTCAAGTCCCTGCAGAAGGAGGATAAAGAGTCTGTGCCAGTTCATAGGGGGAGATGCGATCATGGAGATAGGCAGGGCCCAAACCATTTAGGAATGCACACCACCCTTGGAGTGGTGGAAGACTTAACTATTTCAACTATATTTCAGTAAGAATATTTAGACAACTTTCCAAAAGCAAAAAGCCAACAGCGGTGCACTGTATCTAAACTGGTTTTTATGAAATTATCATCAGAGTATCAACTTGAATGAAATTATCATTAGAGTATCAACATTGTTATTATCATCACCATCATCATTATTTACTTCACTTGTATACCACTTTTCTCCAGGTATACGTGTTATATTCTTCTGGGTCAAGAGCTATCCATATTTTTGAAATACTATGGTTTGTTGCACTGTATAAAACTGAATTAAATATTTGTATTTTGTACATCTTACCCCATCTAACCTCACTCTTCAAGATGCTTTACCACAGTCATTTAATCTGTCACTGTCTTTATCAAAGCTTGGCAGAAAACAGTCAGAACATAGCCATACAAATCATATTGACATCAGTAACTGTCACACAAAAACAACAAAATTCCATTAGTGAGTACTCAGTAAGCATCACTGAGCTCTCATGTATCTCCTAATAGTTTTTAATTGGCATTTAAAATTCATCAGGAATGAATAGAAGAGGGGATAGAATACCATAAACAAGGCCCCACCATGATAAAATCCCTTTCCATAGCAGCCTATTCAAAAGTGGACACTCCACCAAAGCCTCTGATGAAGATGTTAAAAGTTGGCTTGGTGGGTCTGGGTTACTCCATTCTCACCACTGCTATGATTTTGTTCTAAATGGAAATTGGTACAGGTTAAACTAACCCAGAGAATTCCTTGATCTCCAATCCTCCAACTTTAAAAGTCACTCATGACCTTGTTCTTAATCCTTTCTTCCTTAGGTCCCTTGATACAAAGATTATTTTTCAACTATTCTTTATATAATGGGTTTTCTTAGCTTAGTTTTGCTCATTTGGAAACAATGAAAAAATATTTAACCACTGCTATGTTTTGGTTTATTGATTAGAATGTGTAATATTTAGAGCCAAAGTCCTCAGCTTGGCTCTAAATGAATTTTCCAGATATCATTTCAAGGACAAAAGTTATTACACTATCTGTCTGAACCATAAAAAAGTTAAAGCAGGACAATTGGAGCCCATTTAGCATCAGCTTAATTCCAGTTCCAGTTGGCCCTTTCACACTCTGCAATTGCAGCATTATGATTCCACCTTAATTGTTATGACTCCATCCTATGGAATCTGGGATATGTAGTTTGAGGATGTGTCAGAAGGACAGCAAATATGCCTATTTAAACTGCAATAACAAGGATTCCAAAAGATGGAACCAGAACCAGTAAAGTGAAATCATTTGCTTTAACTATGTTGTGTGAAAGGACCCCTGATTTGCTAATTCAACTAACAGAAATTCTTGCCGTCATTTACTCAGTAGGATTTCGGCACTTTGGTTTTATGTGTGTTTAAGGAAATTCTTTAAGGTCTGTCGCCATGGTTTTTAAGTAAGTATAACTGAAGATAAAACCAATTTTAGTACATAGCTATGCAAATGAATCCCTCAAGATACCAGTGGCTGAGATCCTGCATTGGGAAGATTTAACATAACTTTGTGCTCCCAGAAGCATGCATTGGTTGTACTATGCCACCTTGTCACAGTATTGCAAAGTTAACACAACTAAATGCAATCCACTGATTAAAAAAAGAATCATGTGCCATCCACAGTGTGAAATTTGCAACAAAATGCAATTGACAACATGCATAATTCCAGTTTCAGAACCCTTTGCTACGTTTGGATATCACACGTAGGCAAAAAAGTACACTTGCAGGTGCAAGGGAATTTAGGTAAGCATAATACTGAAAGGATGCTCACCTACCAGTGAAGTGGTTTAGTCATGCTGCGTACTACTCTAATATTGGAAGACTGGGCACTCAACTTGCATCCTTGAATTCCATTCATGATATTATGCATTAAACCCTGGAAAGAACATTCATTCACTATTAAGTGTTGCCATAGCAACACATGAGCTGCAAAATCAGAGCCAGTTTGCACATCTGTATTTCACACGCTCTGAAGATCACCATGGTCACCAAGTCACGGTCAGTGGACTACTTTTAATTGGATACATGAAAGTCTTATGGATTGCTCACATCGTTACACTTCCATTCATTACTATACAGCAGAGATGGGGATTATGTGATTTTCCAGACACTGTTGAACTGTAACATCCATCAGCCCTGACCAAGAGTCATATGTTTTCAGTCCCTGGTGTAATTGTGAAAGACACAGATCTTCCTCCACTGATTGTACCTATGCAATGGCACTGGTGGCTTCCATGTCAGAGGAATTAATCTATTATGAGCTTTAATTCAATGGTTCCCAACCTGTGGTCCATGGACCACCAGTGGTCTTCAGCCTCACCATTACTACACTTTTGCCTTGAAATTATGCAACAATGAGAGCAACTGGTTTTGTGAAACCCTCTTATTGTGCCAAGGCAACAGGGATGTCGGGAGGGGAGAGGCTGACTGCCCACAAAAGATTACTACTACCACGTCAACTCTAGATTATTAAATACGGTTTTCTGTGGACAAGCAGATGGCAACTACTGGTTGACATATATTCTGTATCAGAAACTAGAGCTCATGTGGTCTATCCAATGCAATTTTCTGAATCAGCACCCCAAATAACCAAACCGAATTGAAAGTTCACCAGAAACTGATTTGTAACCCTTTGAGTACTAATGTTGGAGAGTGGTCCTTGTTCAAGTGGTCCCTGGCCAAAAAAAGGAAAAGTTTAGGAACCACTGCCAAGCATTAAATGAACTATTTGTGGTGCTGAAACCCAACATAATTTTCCTAGAACTTAATTTTCACAGGAAAACTGGAGTTCTCCCACCTCTTCTTTAGGCACAAACAACAACAACAACAAAAGAAAAATCCATCAAACAAACTTTGCATTTTGGCCAGAGATTTTTAATTTGCAATGTATCTATATGCATGTAGGATGTTTTACATTTAAAACAAAAATATACGACAAAACATTCCCTATACTGAACATAAGAGGAAAACAAACTCAGCATGAGAGATTGTAACATCCACATTGTGTTTGCCTCTGCATTCAAAGTTACTTAGTTTTCACTGCAGGTCTATGATTTTTTGACCCATATGACAATGTTTACTGTAGTTTTTATGTGACTGGTACATTAGCTGGGGACTGGAACACAAGATGTGTTTGTACAGTGCTGAAATGGTTATTGGTTAATTTCTTATTGTGTGTTTTCAACTTATGGTGACCCTATCAAAGAGTTTTCTGAAACGTGACAGTGTTAACCCAGTTGGTTTTCATGGCCAAGCAAGTATTTGAACCCTAGTCTCTGGAGTCATAGTCCGACACCCAGACCAATTTGCAATTTATTTAGAATTTTCCTCCCAATGCCAAAAAAATCTTCCAAAAGCTAAAAAGGAACAATTATTGAGACTTTTATTTATCAAGAAGACACATGCTTTGAGAGAACTAGGATTGCACTGTTGCTTCAGCCAAAGCAGAATTACATTACCCAAGTCTTTTCATCAGCTTTTCATTATCTTAGTTCTTCTCCAGTGACTGGAGTGAAAAGTCTCCGTGTAGCTTATCCTCTATGGTGGAAACAACCTAACAGCACAAGTGTGTGAAATCATCTAGTAAATGTCTGTCCAGGCACATGAGCACATACATGCATACACACACTTGCTTTAAAAAGAAAATGCCAATTTACAATACATTATTCAGGGCCTATGACCACGCATTTGAACTCACCATCTGTTCCTGGCAAATTGATTTTTAAGCCTTGTTCAGAGCAAAGGACTCTCTTCCGAGGGATTTTTAAATACAACTTTGTATTGATTGTCACCTTTATTTCTCTGAAACCCTAAGTTCCCATCCATCTAACTGGAAAAGTACACTATATGGACATTATTTCTGCGCTAGTTTTCCAAAATGTAAGACAATTGGCAAAAACTAGGCATGAGATTTACTGGACTACCCTACAGGGGCTGAGGTCATGGTGGGGCCAACAGATAAACAGGCTGGATGAATGAAGATGCCACATGGCTCAATCCTCTTATGGCCATTTTACCCAAACCAGACAGTTTCTCACATGAATGATATGCTGACCATATTATGCAACCACATTAAAGCCCAAGAGATTATTCATCCTTGCGTTATTTTGAACCAGGTTTTTCATTCAAGCTCATCCTACCTTCCCATAGTTCTGTGAACACCTCTTCATATTTTTAAGGATCCCCCTAGCCTTGCTGCCAATTGTTCCTTATCTGGTTTCATGACATCCAGAAACAATACAGCAGGCACTTATTCAACAAGTTATAAAGTCACTGGAGCCATAACAAGAATGTAAATTTGGAACAACCACAATTTATTTTCTTCTCAACCCCATTCTATTTTATGTGTGTGTGTGTGTGTATGTCTCTCTCTCTCTCTCTCTCTCTCTCTCTCTCTATATATATATATATATATATATATATATATATATATATATATATACACACACACTCACACACACACACACACACATACATACATAGAGAGAGGGGGAGAGCGGGGGATAGCCTGGCATCCTTTTGGTGACTTACATACACCCAACTTCCTTTTTGAACAGAGGACAGAGGGCTATTCTTTTGCCCTTACACACCATCCAAAAACCTCACACTGTCGACAGATTTTGTCATTTCCCCATGGGGAAAGAAGGGAGAGACAAGTCAAACCAGTCCATAAATATTTGGCTGCTTTGAGCATTTGGGGGAAAGAAAACGCAGGTGCATTCCATTTGAAAGTACACCCTAATTCCTTTTCTCCATTACCAAGTTGAGACTAGCAGCTTCTCTCAGTTTCCTCGCCCCTCTCCTGCCTTCCTCCTGGTCAGAGCAACAGGGTGCCCTCCCAGTGCATGCCAGGCAGTGGGGGATTCCTAACTAGGCATGTGGAGATGTGGACTCAAGTAAGCCTTTGGCCATAGTGGTGTGTGTGTATGTGTGTATGCACACCTAAATAGAAAAAAGGCCTATTAGGAGGTGAGCTCAGAAGCAGAGGCTTTTTGTAATATGATATCCTGATTACATCTCTTCAGATTGCATTTCAAAGTAAGACAGTAGTAGTGGAGGGTGCGACTCCACTCTGAACTTTAGTCAAGACTCTAAAGGAACTATCCAAAGTGCTGAACCTGATCCTTCTACAGCTTCAGTACCTTGGCTAATTTCTTTCAAGTTAGAATTAAAACTTGAAACAGAGCCCATACCCCTTAACATGGCAGCCACAAGTCATTACCACTGGTGTAGGGAGCTTTCAAGCAAAGTCTGGGCAATGGCACTATCCCATTGATGCAAGTTCAAAGGAAATACAGATGACATTTTAAATTGGCTGCCTTTTCACCTTGCTTCTTCCATAATTTTCTCTTAATAGAACAAAATCAATTAAGAAAAAAGTGAAATAGCTCCACAAGGCTTGCTAATAGAGTATAGTGAGAAACCCGCCATCTTATAAACATTTGAGTGCAAACTTCAACTCTAGAAGACCATAGTTGAAGTCCCTGTTCAGCCATGAAAGTCCACTGGACAGCCTTGGGCAAGTCACACTCCCTTAGCTTCAGAGAGAGGAAATGGCAGCCCACCTCCAAACAAATCTTACCAAGAAAACACAATAAAATCACCATAAATCAGCTGACTGCGGGTGGCACAATGGGTGAAACCCTTTTGCTGGCTGAACTGCTGACCTGAAGATTAGTGGTTTGAATCTGCAAGATGGGTGAGCTCCCATCTGTCAGCTTCAGCTTCTCATGTGAGGACATGAGAGAAGCCTCTCACACGATGGTAACACATCCAGGTACCCCCTAAGCAACGTCACTGAAGACGGCCAATTCTCTCACACCAAAAGCAACTCCAATTCACCTCTGAGATGACAAAAAAGTTGATTTAAAAGCAAAAAACAACAGACTTCTGTCTAATTGCAGCCAAAGTATACCCATTACATGCAAATTAAAATCTTGCTCAAATTTTGTTTTAACAAAGTTTTCCTTCAAATCTTCATATGTGATCTATGATCCATTTTTCTTTTACTTTCCCATAATGAATGCAAAAATACTGAATTTAATTTTAATGAGATTCCTTCCCATTAAAACTGAAAGAAACCAAATATTCCTCTTAAGCCATTTTATGCCAGCACTCCTTGTGATCTTTAAAAAGAAGATGCCTTCACATCAAACTGTGAGGCACAGAGGAGGAAGTAGAACTATTCTATAGGAAATGTTAGAGACTTGTGTAACTGGTGGACTGAATTGAGGGAAAAGAGGTCAACAGTTCTATTATGCAGAGCTGGTATTCATTCAAATAAAAGGCACACATTAAAAGAGAGAGCCGTTGGCAGCTCTTTTGAGAGAAGAAATGCCACTTTGGTAATGACCGTAGAGAAAGCATTGGGTATGAAATCTGCTTAGCATCTGGATGGAGAAATGGGTGCTAATAGCCAGCAGACAACTAAGGAGAAACTCACTCATTTGGGGTGTATTGCATGGCATTTATTACTGGAGTGAGTGGGCAAGCTAAAAAGATCCCAGAAGAGAACCGAACCCAGAACAGCATTAGGGCTTCATTTCCCCCCAGCAAGCCCTAGTCTAAAGAGCCATTTGCTCAACTTTTATTCAAGTGGAAATGCTCGCTCTTTGCTTTCTAATTTTGGGATCAGCTGTAAACAAGCAGTTGTCTTGAGCAAAATTGGATGCAAACTGGAACATTTTCATAGAAACCTTTCAAAGGTGTGGAAATATTGGAAATGTGGATACGTTATATTGCAACATAGTCTCCAAGTGAGTCTAATTGCAACCAGGGGCGGATCTTAGTGGAGGCAAATTAAGCGGCCGCCTCAGGGCGCCACGTGGCCAAAGGGCGCATCCAGGGCTGGGCGCCATGACCCCAGGGGTGCCGGCAGGGTGGGAGGAAGGCTCGTGCAGGGCGAGAGAGGAGGAGGCAGAGGTGTGCACCTTTCCCTTCTCCCTGCCTCACCCTGCGCCCTGCACGCGTCTCATCCCTCACCCTGTGCACCCTTCCCCCCCGCCCCCGCCGAGGACGCCTTGCACAGGGCGAAAGAGAAGGGGGCAGAGGCGCCCGCCTTTCCCGTCTCCCCTGCCCCCCGCATGTCTCCTTCCACTGCTGCCACCGGTGCACAAGGGTGAAGGAGGAGGCCACGTGGGCGCCCTTACCTGGGGGCCGGGAGCAGGACTGAGCAGCCAGACGAGCCTGCCAGCCAGAGGGCACCTAGCCCAACACCCGGGCCCTTGCTCCCAAATTTAGCCGAGACTTGATACACACATATATACACATACACACAAAAGAGAATAGGAAGAGGGGAGGGAAAAGGGTGAGAAGGGAGGAAGGGGAAGGTAAGAAGGGGAAAGAGAATAGGAAGGGGGCAAGGAAAAGGGTGAGGAGGAAGGAAGGATGGGGAATGTACAGACCCACACAAATAATAGGAAGAGGGGAGGGAAAAGGGTGAGTCCCCTTCCACACAGCCCCCCTATATCCCACAATTTCCGCTTTGAATATCTGAGTCCACACTCAGATAATGTGGGATTTTCTGCCTTGATATTCTGGGGTATAGGGCTGAGAAGGAAGGAAGGGGAATAGATATAGACACACACACACACACACTCAAAGAGAATAGGAATAGAGCAGGGAAAATGGTGGGAAGGTGTGTGTGTGTGTGTACAGTGTGTGTGTGTGTGTGTGTGTATGTATGTATGTACGTATATATATATATATATATATATATATATATAGCATGGACCAACTTAAGCCCTCCATGTGTTTTGGACTTCAACTTCCACAATTCCAAACAGCCAGTAGGAAGTCCAAAATACCTGGAAGGCCCAAATTTGTCTATGCACCCAATCCACAAACACACACACACACAGATACAGTATATATATATATATATATATATATATATATATATATATATATATATATATAGTGATTGGTTGGGGGCGCCAAAATACTGTTCGCTTACCATTTAAAATTACCTAGGTCCGGCCCTGATTGCAACCCAGCACAATGTATACTCAAGTGGGCAACTTGCGAACCTCTTGTTCTTTTAACACAGAATGCTAGTATCTCACACCATTGGCTATGCTGGCTGGAGAGGCTGAGCATTGCAGTCCAGCATTTTCTAAATGTTTACAAAATTGCCTAAATCTGTCCTACAATGAGATCTGACTGGCAGTCGCTTTGGGAAGCAGTTCTCTATTTTAACCTCAAAATGCCAGGGACTGTACCTGAAGCTTTTTGTTGGATCATGAAGGGTATGTGTACTAAGTTTGCTCCCAATCCATATGGGATTCACATGGCTCTCTTGTTGTGGTTGGACTACAACTCTCATAATCATATGCCCCCAAACCCTGTCAGTATTTTAATTTGGTCATGATGGATATGTGTGCCACATTTGGTCCCAATTCATGGTGGGCTGGATTCACACAGCTCTCTGAATGTGGGTGGACTACAACTTCCCTCATCCTTTGCCATACGCCTCAAAGACTGCCAGTACTTTAAGTTGGTCACAATGGATATGTGTGCCAAGTTTGGTTCAGATTCACATGCTTCTCTGGATGTGGGTGTACTACAACCTCCCTGCTCTTCTACCATCCCCTTCCAAAAATCATCTATGAGTATTTAATTTTGGTCATGTTATGTATTTGTGCCAAGTTTGGTCCAGATCCATCATCAGTGGCCATGATGTGTCTCTCCAGATGTGGACTATAACACTCATCATCCTCTCTTATCCCCACTAAAACCCATTAGGATTTAAGTTGGTCGGGATGGGAATGTAAGCCATGTCTGGTCCAGATTCATCATCTGTGGGATTCATACAGCTCTCCTGAAGTGATGGAACTACAACTCTCATCATACTCTGTCATCCCCCACTCCACCCCACCAGTATTTTAAATTAGACCATGAAGGGTATGTGTACCAATCTGGTCCAGATCCATTATGCCATGTAGGAGCCTTTGTGTTTCAAATATATAAACATATAAACATACATATTGTGACTTTAATACAGATTTTTATTACACCGTTCTCCTGATACAGAGACTCAAGGTGGCTTGATCAGGATTTTATAAAAAGATGTCTTCCCTTTAAACTTTATAAGATTTAGGGGAGCCTTGACAAAATGATATCTCCCTGATAGGCTCCCAAAAAGTTCTTCTACAAGTTGAATTGCATCCATTACACAAAGTGTAACCAACTCAGCCCTCAATTCTAGCATGCTAAGAGTGTTGCATCTGGTGAAGCGGGGTCTATCCACAAAAACCTTGTCATGCTAGAAAATTTCTTCTTCCCAGTTAAGTCTGAATGGATTCCTTTATATCTCCTACTAAAACAGATTAACATGGGTATGTCTTTGAATAAGTCCTAAATTCACTGCCAAATATACCATAGCAGAAATGGTTAACTGTTGCTGTTGATTCTTCATATAGGGTCCTGGATAAGAAAATAATCCCAAATAGATTCAATTGACGTAGGGTAGCAAGCATTCAGGGATCTACGTTTACATGCGTGTAAAGAGAAATGGAACTGAATGCAAAGAAATCAATTACAACCTGGCAAATAGTAGGCACAAACTTTCCTCAATTGTATTTTTACAGCTTTCCTGGACAGTTATTCTGCAGTTTATTGGCTCAATACTTTCAGCACCAGAACCAGAGGGGGCGGGGGAGAAAGAAACACAACTAGACTGAAACACCATTGTGGTTCTTACTGGCATTCCTAGTCTAAAACTGAAACAGGTTTCTGCCTGACTTCTAGTAGAAAATCTGTAAAGTTTTCATCATCCAGTTTTCAGCATTCTACAATCCATGGAGCAAGAGGAGGACTCTTCCCAACGTTCACCACCATTGGCCTGCTGGCTAGGGCTGATGTGACTTGCAATTCAACAGTATCTTGTGAGCACCAGGAGTCCTAGCCCTTGCAATAGAAAATTGTAGCCTGCAGCAGCTTTCAGTTTTTACCTTAAGTGCACACGTATATTGCTGTAATCTATTTTCAATCCCTGGGTTTTCAAAATGGTTTGATTTAGGATTATTCTGGGTATAGTCATACCAGATATTACATTTTATACTCAAGATATTCTGGGGTCCTTAACACCCTGGCAAGGGATCAAGCTAGAGATCAAATCATGGGGAAAGTCTCAGCACATTCATAAACTTAAGCATTCAAAAATATCCTAGGGAAACACTATGGCAATGGAAGTGGTAAAAGAACAGCATAAGTGGAGAGCATAAATAGGTTCTCAATACTGATGTGAAGTCTTAGTTCTGCCTTTTCCTCTCCTCTGCTTTAGTTCCCCGTTTATAGGTTTTCCCAATAGTGTAGATACCTTCCTTTGTACTAGTTTTGGGTAGAGCATAAAAACCCCTAGGCTAGCGTTAGTTAGTCTATTCCATTTGCCTGTATATAGAGCTTTTTTGCTATACTCCTCCTGTTCCTGCATCAGAGTGACAGAGAATAGAGGCTTGGGAATTGTCTGGTAATCCTAGGCTGCAGCAATCCAAAAAACTGGCATCCTTAGCACCTGCATTCAGCAGTATTCTTATACCAGCAGTACCAGTGACAACAGAAGCTTTTGACCAGCTTAAACTTCACAAGAAAGAGGATTGAGACAGTTTACAAGCAACAGCTTGTAAATCATCACTTTGCACCAGAGGCAGAAGACTCCAGAGAGATGACTGCAGCCAGCAAAAGCTCCTTTTGTAATGTACTGTTTTAAGTAACCTTATAATAGTCCCAGGTCGAGTTAACCCTTTATTCACCTTGTTTTCCGTAAACTCATTTTGGTTATCTTTTCACCTTGCCTAAAGTGCCTCTGTGTGTTAAGGATCACCATCTTAACAGAAGGTATACAGATAGCCCCCAGGTAAAGCCAGACACTATAGTTTTTCCCAAAGGCTCGAGCATGCCATCACAACTGAAGCACATCCCATATTTATAAGTGAACAGCTCCCTTCATGGAGTTGGACACACCCTTGGCAAATGTAAGTCCAGCTGGACTCTACCAAACAATGTCCCATAGCTAGATTTTGAAGACCAGAGTTGTAGGGCATTTCTAATACTAGGATGTGGCCATATGCAACTTTATCTAAGAATATTTTGAAGGGTGCAGGAAGTTAGAATTATGTCAAGCATTGCTTTAGAAACATCCTGATCTAAGAATTACCTTCTTTTTTTAAAAAAAAAGTGTGTGTGTCTGAGCTTTAACAACTAACCAAAACTTAAGAAAAACTGTCTGTCTGCACAGTTCAAGCAGAACATAGGAGGTGTGGAATCTAAATGTAAGAGGCATATAATGACTGTTCAGATCAAAAAAGAAACAAATACTTCAGCATCCTTTGTTTACTAGATTGTTACAAGAAATTATCAAGTCAAAAATATTATGTTTAATAAGGAAGTACACTCTCCCTCTGCACCCCCCCACAGTCCCAAATCTCATGAATAACCATGAGGAGATTCACACAGGGTCTCCACACAGACTGTTGCAGGTCCGGCCAGTTGAGACCTGATTTGTCATCCTAGACACCCAGCAAAGCATGCAGCTTCCACAAATCACAATTCTCTCACAGACCGATCCACAGCAGCTCAGTGCTACCCTGTGAAAATAGATGAATGACTTTGAGAAAGTGGTGCATTGACTGATCCTCCCAGCACTTTGGCGGAAGGGCTGTTGTACTTGCAAGTATGACCTGTATTGCAGCTGTAGGCCAGAAGGCACCTGCCAACTCTAGAGTTCGAGTTGAAAAGAATGGGGAAGTGAATGGTGTGCATGTGTCCATAAAAACTGGTACATATACTTGCCACATGCAGAAATACATGAAAGCCCATTGGCTCCACTTTGAATAAATATTGTTCCCTGATAGTCCATCAAACTCATAGTAGAAGCGACAACTTGTTAATACTTAGTGATCCATAAAATAGCCTTTGTTCACAGTGACCAGAGTACCAGAAAGCAATTGTTGTTGTTGTGTCCTCTTTCTATCCACTGGCTTTGTTTGGGATTTTGGAGATGGGTGGGTTAGGGAAGAGACATTCGCTCCCAATTCTTCCCAGAACCTCCTACAGCAATGACAGCAGATCTGACAAGCAGGTGGCTTTTTAGGTCACCCGTTCAATTGCAAAGTATCTGGTAATAGAGACATTTGAGAATATTTAAACTGTTTCTCAGCTCCATGTTTGGGTGCTGGAAAGAGAGAATACGCAGGGTGGAAGTCATCTGCTAGAGAAAGCCAACCAATGGCATAGCACAACCTGCTTTTTAAAGAAGACAAGAATAAAAAAGCCATTTCCTATCTCCCCAGCCCACCCCTTGCCTGAGAATATTGTTGCATTTTGCTGCTGCTTTTAAGTCTGCAGAATGCCAGAGGCTCCACAGAATTCACATTCAGAAGAAAGGCTTTCAATGGCCTATAAATAAGTGGTTGTAGGAATCTGGAATTTAGACTGATTTCTCCCAGGGATTGCACAAGCTGTAATACCCATACAAACTCCCCTATGTCCTCCCATGTTTTTAAAGCCCGGGGGGGGGGGGGGGTCCCTTGTGTAGAAACACAAGAATTTCCCTGTTGTACTACAATGCGCACAAGAACAGGGCCTTGGTCAAGCAGCACCAAGGCTCCTTTCCATGACTTGTACATTCACTGTTGAAGGTAAGGCTCTTAATCCCAATATAATGTCTATTCTCCCTCTGTCCACTTCCTTCCTTCCTTCTCTTTAGAAACACAGTTCTGAAAAGAGTCTTCTGCTTCTGGAATGTCCAGCACCAGCTTCAGTATCAGACAAATCCCATGTATTATTTGAGAGGCCTCTCACAACTTCATAGATCAGGGGTGGGGATTCAGGGAAGGTCAGATAGTAGATTTCTGCAGGAACAATCTAAACATCCAGTGTGGGACCCACACTCCAGCAAACCCGACTGGAGGAGGGCCAGCTAAATGCTAAAGAAATCACTTTGAGGAAGCAAAGGTCTGTGATCACCAATTCACCTAAACCTCCAGAACTGTCCTCAGAGTTGGATAGATCCAGCTGCAGTGCCCCTCAGCTGAGTCTGTGAGTTTGTGACGGCTGTACAGTCAACACCGTCTACTTCTGCTTCTTGAAGACCTCTTCGTCCCGGCTCTCTACAGCAGAAAGAGCAATAAGCATCTGAGCTGCATAGTAAGTGGCCATGATGATGACCCGTGAGTAGGGCACGGGGAAGCAGAATTTGTTGAGAGCGATGGTCAGATCCGACACCATGAAGAGGACTGAACCAATGCAGGCCGAGAGCTTGGTCCATGTCCACAGATCATTGCACAGCTGCACTCCAGCCATGGCCCGCCAGCCCATGAAGCCAATCAAGGCAACATAGACAGCCACCAGGTAGGTGAAGGGGCCTGAGAGGTAGCTATACAGGAAGGTGTAGCTGAAGCTGGACATGAGGGCTATCACCAGGCCCGATTTCAGATCTAAAGGCTTCATCCCAAAAGCTGAGGAATACAGGATGTGTGTGATGGCAAACATTAGCAAACCTGGGGAAAGAGGGAAATCAACAAAAGTTAAACAAATCAAGATTGAATTAGAGTCCAATAGAAATGTTACAACAATGCAAGGTGAAAATGTCTGAGAATTTTATATTCCATCTCTAATTTCCTGAGTCCTGTTACGTACATAGCAAAATTGCCTATGTACAATAGACAGGTTTAATTAGACAGAATAGCCTGTAATTTGCAAAAGCAAAAAACAAAGGGGGGAGAGAATGCGAAAGAGAGACTATGATTCTATTTTAACTGTCATGGCTTAATCCTGTATATTTGCAGGGTTTGCAGTTCAATGAGGCAAGGGAACTACCCCTCCATAAAATGCAAATTTCAGGATGGAACCATGACAGTTTATAGAAACATATTGCTATAACAGTGTAGTGTGAAAGGACCTATTTTTAAATAGGAACAGAACAACCTACAGAAATCATCACATACATATAAGGGCTGGCAACCTGTTAGTGATTTGTGCAATTTCAAATTCTATATGCAGAGTCCACCTCTGATTATTCCTTGCCTGAGAAAACTATAAATTCATGGGGTTGCCTTAAGTGGGCAGTTGACTTAAAAACACAAACTTACATACACAGAGACCTTTATCTCCAACAACTCTATACAATAACTCAGTGTAGTTATGCATAACTATGGCCCAACTATGAGTATCAAAGGCATCTATCTACCCCTCTCCTTCACGAAAAAACAGTGACTATCCACCTATGTTGATAGTATTGATGTAATTATCATTAGTATGATTTTGGTTTCATAGTCTGCCAATTGTTATTGACCCAAAGGCTGGTGATCAGCAATTCAGGTTTTATTGGAGAAATATAAATAAATTGGCTTTTCTTAGAAATTACATGTTCCAGCTGGTGCCACTTTTTGTAATTTCTAGGAAAGCCAATATGGTGCTGTGGTTTGAGCATTGGACAATGACTCTGGAGAACCGGGTTCTGAATATTTGAAAGGATGTTGTATTGGGGAGGGAGCAAGATTGTTTTCTGTTCCTGCAGGAAAATACATTCCACTTAAACATTAGGAAGAGCTTCCTGATGAGATCTGTTCAACAGTGGATATGCCATGTAGGGTGTTGGGAGTCTTCCTTCCTTGTGGTTTTTAAACAGCCATCTGTTGTGAATACTTTGATTGTGTGTTGCTTCATGGCAGGGAGTTGGATTGGATTGGCCTTGTGATCTTTTCCAGCTCTAGGGATCTATGAAATCTTGCAAGAAAACCCCATGATAAGTTCACATTAGGATCACCATAAGTCATAAAATGTTTAAAGGTATAAAACCATAACAATAATGGCAACAACACCCTATCTATGCTGATATCATTCTGATGTTTTGTCAATCCACATGGCTTAATTCCCAGAGAACCATCTAAAATGATGCACTACTTCTTACACCAGACCTACAGGGGAGCAATGGACTAGAATACTTTCTATGACCTGGATAGACATTTAAAATACTATATAAAGTATTTCCTTGGTTATAATAAAACCTGAGCCAACTTCCTGACTGTCCGTGCCACTAAAGCCATTGGAAGGCAATACATGGGCAGGGTCACTCTGTGTGTTCTAGTGTTACTATTCTGTGTCTTCAAGTCAACTCCAACTTTTGGAGATCCTCTTCTTGGGTTTTCTTGACAAGATTTCTTCAGAAGACATTTGCCAATTCCTTCCTCTAAGGCTGAAAGAGTGTGACTTGCCCAAACTCACCCAGTGCCTTTCTGTGACTGAGTGCAGACCCTGAGTCCTAGCCAAGATTTCATCACTCTGGTCTCTGACAGTCCTAGTCCCCAAGACTCAAATGCCCTTCCATTGGTGTCACAGGGGGATAATTCTGGATCTCTGACATACTCTGATGGCTCCCCATTTTTCTTGCCAGTTAAAATCAATACAATTAAAACAGTTAAGGCAAATAAAAACAATAGCAATAGCCGATAGATCAGCCCATGGAGCTGGCCTGCCTAAACAAATAAGTTTTGCATGCCGCTGCAATGGTTTGGCCCTTCTTTGTTATACGAGCGATTGGTGTGCCAGTTGGGGATAGTGATCTCGGTGGGCAATATAGGGCGAGACGGTCACACTGAGGGTAAAAAAACTTTAACTTCTACAACTAAAATACCCTCTTAGCTGTTGTTTGCTGCTGCAGTAGCAACCTTCAAAGTATTTGAAGTTCATCCAATCGGTGCATATTGGTGGCAAGGATTGGAGAATAAATGGCCTGGTTTTGAAACGGTGCCCTGAAGCTAACAGAAGGCATATCAAACAGGAATTATTTCCAAATTCTTGCGGAGCCTTCAAAAAGTTCCACCAGCAGGAAGGTTTCTCATACCTGCAAAAGAACAGCACCTGCCTCTTGGGATTTAGCTGTGACTCTCCAGGCTGAGCACAGCTTGCCAAACCAGATTGGCTTTGCGAGGCAGCCAAGTGCCGGGTCAGCAAAATATTTACAATCATCAAAATACTCAAGGCCTTCAAGAGGATTACAGCAGCCGCTCACTCCTCTTCTACCCACAAGGTGAAGCAGTGCAGAGAGAATTTCTTTCCCAGCTACCCTGAGCTAGGCTCTGCCTGGAGGCAACATGTCACGGTCCATCTTCTTGCAAAGGAAGGTTGCTTGTTTGTTTGCTGGAGTAAATCTCAGGCTCTAAATAGAGAGAGGCTCAAAGGTGTGGTGGGTGTTCCTCACCCACACACCCACACTGTTTGACACATATACATTTTTTTCATGCCAGAAACTGCAAGCTGCTTCTGGTGTGAGAGAATTGGCCATCTGCAGGGATGTTGCCCAGAGGACCCCCAGATGTTTTGATGTTTTACCAACCTTGTGGGAGGCTTCTCTTATGTCCCCACATGGGGAGCTGGAGCTGATAGAGTGAGCTTATCCTCACTCTCCCCAGAGTCGAACCTTTGACCTGTCGGTCTTTAGTTCTGCCGGCACAAGGGTTTAACCCATTGTGCCACCGGGGGCTCCTCATGCAGACAATTAATGTGTGGAAATGCTAGTTTTGGAGATTTAGATGTCCCTAAATACTTTGAAGGCACCACATCATGTTCCTTCCTCTGAAATATAGCTTACATCTGGGAAGCTAGACAGGAACAGTCCTACTTAATACTTGGATAGGAGACTGCCCACAAAAAAAACAGCTGCTATGGGCTACACTTCAGAGAAGGGAGCTGGCAAACCACCTCTGAGTATTCCTTGCCTAAGAAAAGCATATGAAATTCATAGGCTTACCATATGTCAAAAAGTATATTGAAGACACAGTCACACTTAGATTGGAGGCATGAATAACATGCCTTCCAACACTGCACACATGAAAACCAGGGCATGTGGACACAGATATGGGGTGGCGGATTTAAAGGGGATCTCACCAAGAAAAACATCCACTTCTTCCTGCTGGGTTTATTATGTGCAACCAATTTATGTACTTTCAATTCAATTTGCAGCAGTTGCTATAAGCTGGGGACAAAATGGGAAAGTGGGAAGAGGAGGGAGGAACTGGAGCATTTTAAAAGCAGCTGAGCAAGTTGGATGGCAGCCTATTAATCAAGCTGTTTCTGTCAAACTGGGGCAGTTGGAAGTTATGGAATAGCTAGAATACGACTGAACGGTTGTCCTTTGTCCTTTATGCTAAAGACACTCAAACTGGGCTGGTCCACAGGCTCTCAGCTGCTGATCCATGGCAATTCTTCAGGGGGGAAAAACCAGTTGTAACCAATGGGAACAAATATGGTCCTTGGCACATTGATTACAAAACATCCAAACCTAGTTGTCCCCTGCATCAGATGGCTTAAGAACAACTGTTTCATGTACTTTTAAAAAATATCATATTTAGACAGAATTAGTATTAGAGGAAAAGGAAGACTTGCTACATAAATGGCTTGATTTTAGTTATCTAATCTACAGACTCTAGAAAAATGTACACTCTGATATTATGTAGCAATTCTTTAATTTCATCAAATTCTCAGCACTTGCCCTATACAGTGGGACCTTGTTATCTGATGGGTTTGTTTCCAGGGCTCCCGTAGATGAAATCCGTAGATGTGCATACCCCATTATATAAAAAGGCATAGTAAAACTGTGTCCCTTATGGAAAATGGCAAAATCAAGGTTTGCTTTTGGGATTAAAAAATATTTTTAGCCACATATGGTTGAATTCAACTATCAATATGGAAGGCTGACTGTGCCTTCTGTATTTGGGCCATTTGGGCCTAGTGCTTCCAACACCTGTAAAACTGTTTACTAAAAAATACAGTAGGAGTAAAAAAAATTAATGCTTTATGTATATCACATGTATTAGTAGCTGTGGCACACTACCTTCAATTCCTGTTTAAAATATGGCCTGTCTCTAGCCCAGAGCTTAGGAGAGTTGCTTTCTTGGGGTACAGGTCCCAGAATCCCCCAGCTAGCTTGACCTGTAGCCATTCTGGCTGGGGATTTTAAGAACTGTAGTCCACAACACAACTTTCCCCAGGTTTTTTCCTGTGCAAACATCCATACTGGGTGCTTAATCATTTATAATTTCCAGTATGTTCTTAAAGGCTTAGTTGCCAAGGCATGTGTCCTTCAAAGGTGGAAGACCATACTGACCGTGAACAAAGTAGCCTTGTTCTTGCCAGATGAGGAACGCGTCTCCTATTGCTGAGAATATCAGGCCAGCAAAGATTCTGCAGGCGCTGCGGTGGGCCACCAGGAAGTTGAGCCCATGAGCCAGCAGGAAAACCCACAAGCAGAAGATAGGCAGGCATTTGATAAGGGCACTGAACCAGGAAGGGCTGGAGGTTGGCAACCAGAGGACAAAGTAGACGCAGGTGGCTTTGAAAAAGGGCACCAATTTGGGGCCTTCACTTTTCACCTAGAAGAAACAAGAAAGTGGCTCGTAAGTTTCTCTCCCCCTTTGTACATACATCACAACTAATGAGTGTTGGCCATGCAGAGGTGGTAAAACAAAATAGGTCCACAAACCCCTTGGTTCCAAAAGCCCACTTTCCCCTCTGTGTCAGGATCATTCTGATCAGAAGCAAGGACAACAGCTTCTCAAACTTTCCCATATTTCCCTTCCGCCTGCGTCACCAGCTGTACAAACCTTGCTGGACTTTTCCATGCCAAAAATAAGGGGCTTAAGAGATTTGGGTTTATTTCTCTAAAGTACAAAAGCCTTAGAAATCAATCCGATTCATTATGCGGACTTTGGGGAGTCACACTGCTTAGCGGCTGTTTCATACAAGGGGTGTCTCCCTCCTGAATAGGAACCTAGGAAAAAAGACCCAGCTGCACATCTGCACAGAGTTTAAGCTCTGAAAATTACATGCAGTCATGGCTATTTTATTGTGGACAGAGATGAACAATTGCAGCTTGCCCACATGCAATTTTTGCAACAAAAAAACACTTACACAGAGAGAGAGAGAGAGTGTGTGTGTTTGGGAAAAACCACCCCTTTGGGGTATAATCTGTCCAAAGATAAGGTTTCCAAGATGATGGAAATGCTAAGAGTTTCCTTTGTCATTCCTGGAGTCTCTGTGTTAGGAAAAAGTTGGGGGGGGGGATAAATACATTACGCCCCACCACTATCAAAGGTGTATTTAGCAGGAAAGGTCACAGGACTTTTTCAGTGGTTCCTCTAAGTCTCTTCAACTATCTGCCTAAGGGGACTGAGCCGTTCCCCTCCCCTGCTCCTGTTTCACCAGGAGATAAAGAGGTTTTATTATTTATACAGGCTTTTGACTATTACCTGGGTTCTGTAGAATATTTTTGAAAGGGAAGTGTTGTACCTTTTTACTCTTACACACACACACACACACATTCAGGGAGAACAGTGAGATATACATTATTATTAATAATAAAATTGTGAAACTAGAAAAATAATTGAAAAAGCAAAGTAAAACAAAGATATATATCGCTAATCAACAGGGAGGTCTAAACCTTCACATCTTTCAATGATTCAATACACAGTGGGTTGAAGGTTTTTCAGGCTATATGCCATGTTCTAGAACAGGACTGTCCAACTGGCGGCCCCGGGGCCGGATCCGGCCCCGTAGCCTGTTGGACACGGCCCCACCTATGCCCTCAGCCGCCATTTTTAAATTTGAAAAAAAAAAATCGATTTAAAAAAAAAAATGGCGGCCGGGGGCGGGGGGGTGGGGCAGGGAGGAGGGAGGAAGAGAGCTGGCTCCTCCTCCTTCGCCCTTCCTCCTTCCCCTCCCTGCACCGCGGCTCACGATTGGAGCCGCGGCGCGTCATGCGGGGAAGAGGAGGGGTGAAGGAGGAGGAAGTCAGCTGGCTGCTTTCTTCCTCCTTCGCCCCTCCTCCTTCCCCCTCCCGCGCCGGGCTCGGGATTGGGGGGGCAAGGCGCGCGGGGAAAGAGGGAGAAAGGAGAAGCCAGTCAGCTGACTGGCTTCTCTCTCTCTTTCCCCCGTGTTTGAGGATCCCAGGCCCCAGCGCCCGGGAAAGAGAGAGAAGAGAAGCCAGTCAGCTGACTGGCTTCTCCTCTCTCTCTCTTTTTTCCCCGTCTGCGCGGGATCCCAGGCCCCAGCGCCCGGGGAAGAGAGAGAAGAGAAGCCAGTCAGCTGACTGGCTTCTCTCTCTCTCTCTTCCCCCCGTCTTGGCGAGGATCCCAAGCCCCAGCGCGCCCCGGGAGAGAGAGAAGAGAAACCAGTCAGCTGACTGGCTTCTCCTCTCTCTCTCTTTCCCCCGTCTTGTGGGATCCCAGGCCCCAGCGCGCCCGGGGAAAAGAGAGAGAAGAGAAGCCAGTCAGCTGACTGGCTTCTCTCTCTCTCTTTCCCCCGTCTTGTGGGATCCCAGGCCCCAGCGCGCCGGGGAAAAAGAGAGAGAGGAGAAGCCAGTCAGGGAAAAGGCGAAAGAATGACAGCTTAGGAGGGGGGCGGGGGGGGGGAGGGGCCTGGGGAGGGGCTGGGGGCAGGGCGAGCGGCCCCCAGGTCATCAGTGACCTCAAGTCCGGCCCTTGGCCGGTTAGAAGTTGGACAGCACTGTTCCAGAATCATTCTCCCCTGATGTTTTGCCTGTACCTCACAACCTCTGAGGATGCCTGCCATAGATGCAGGTGAAACATCAGGAAAGAATACTTCTAGAACATGGCCATATAGCCCGAAAAACCTACAATAACCCAGTGATTCCAGCCATAAAAGCTTTCAACACTACATTCAATACACTTCCAATAATCTTCAGCTTTAGAGGTGGCATTCATATGGCTACAGCATGCTGTATCTGGGCAGATGCCACATAGTGGTTACACAGGTCAAGTGCTTGACAAAAGGTTTTTAACAGGAAAAGGGTAACGTGCAACCCAGGGATAACAGGCAGACATCCAAACATATTTTTGCAGCTCCTCTAGCTAGGCACCATCAACATTATGTTATAAAAATACTGTTGAATGTTTCCAACAGACCACCGAAACTCATTAAACAGGTAAAAGAAAGCTAGCCTTTAATGGTTCCTTATGATAAACAAAAGTAAAGAAAGCTCACCAAAGCACAACTTTTTTGGTTTGCCATCAAAATATAGAAGTGCACTTCACTACTGAAACTTGGTAAATGTGGCAGCATCCCCAACCAGGCTCTGGGTTGAAAAATTAGCCCTGGATTCTATCTACTGAGGTTGCCCAACCCTGTTGTAAACTAATATTGAACACCTTTTATTTATTAGCTACTCCTCTCATTACACATTTCAAAAAACTCTTTAAAGCTACAATTCTGTGCATATTGAATAGGGTTCATTTTTTAACGAAGCATTCACAGGAAGATGTTTAAAATGTTTACATGGTTGTCTCAACCTACAGAATGATTTTACATCCTCTGCGCAATGGAAACCAATTAAATGTTCTGGGGGCAACACCATGTGCTATGGCCATCATCATTAAAAAATTATTGCCTTCGAGGAAAAGCTGTCATAAATTAGAATTAGAATTAGAACTTCAAGAAATTTCAAACTCACCTACAGAAACATTGTGGATAAAAGTCCCAGGACAAAAAACTAATCTAGCACTAGGGATCTGCTATCGCCCTCCCAACCAAACTCCAGAGGCAGACTGCTATCTGGAAAATGAGGTTAAACAGGCCTCAAAAAGAAATGCATAAGTCATAATGGGGGACTTCAACTATCCCCAAATAGATTGGCCAAATTCTTGTTCTACGCATGAAAGAGAGACAAGGTTCCTCGACATGCTAGCTGATTATTCCCTTGAGCAGATGGTCATGGAACCAACCAGGGGAAAGGGGATCCTGGACTTGGTGCTAACTAATGAACAAGATCTCGTTCAAGAGGTCCTTGTAACTGAGCCCATAGGTACCAGTGACCATAACACAATAACATTCAACGTAAGTTTGGATAGCAAACTGTCAGTGAAAACAAACACGGAGACATTAAACTTTCACAAAGGGAATTTCACCAAAATGAGAAAAATTGTAAAGAACAAACTAAAAGGAGCAGTAAAAAAATCAAATCCCTCCAAAATGCTTGGAAACTGTTTAAAAATACCTTAAAACAGGCCAAACTAAAATGCATTCCAATAAAAAGAAAGAGGCATGGAAAGTCCAAAAGGACACCAGTATGGCTTACAAATGAAGTAAAAGATGTGATTGGAAAGAAGAAAAACTCATTTAAGAAATGGAAGGCTCTTCCTACCGAGGAGAACAGAAAGGAACACAAGCTCTGGCAAACTAAATGCAAAGCAACAGTCAGGAAAGCCAAGAGAGATTTTGAGGCACACATAGCAAAGAATATTAAAAAAATTAACAAAAACTTCTTTAAGTACATCAGAAGCAGGAACCCAACTAGAAAAGCAGTTGGGCCACTCGACGACAATGGTCAGAAAGGGAAAATCAGTGACGACAAAGAGATTGCTGAGCGGCTAAATGACTTCTTTGCCTCCGTTTTCACACAGGAGGACAGACAACATATGCCTGCAGCTGAGTCAGTTTTTTCAGGGAGGGAATTAAAAGAATTAAAACAGATAGAGATAAACAAGGAGGATGTTCTCACATGCCTTACTAAACTAAATGTCAACAAATCACCAGGTCCAGACGGCATCCACCCCAGAGTTCTTAAGGAACTCAAGTGTGAAATTGCTGAACTTCTAGCTAAGATATATAACCTTTCTCTAAGATCAGGCACTGTACCCGAGGACTGGAGGGAGGCAAATGTAACACCGATCTTCAAGAAAGGATCCAGAGGTGATCCAGGAAATTATAGACCAGTCAGTTTAACCTCAGTTCCAGGCAAAGTGATGGAAACCATTATTAAAGAAAATATTACTAGGCACATAGAAGAACAGGCATTGCTGAAAGAAAATCAACATGGTTTCTGCAAAGGCAAATCATGTCTTACTAACTTGTTAGAATTCTTTGAGGGTGTAAATAAACACATAGATAAAGGGGACCCAATTGATATTGTTTACCTTGACTTTCAAAAGGCTTTTGACAAAGTCCCTCACCAAAGGCTCCTAAATAAGCTCTTCAGCCATGGAATCAGGGGACAGGTCTTGTCCTGGATTGGAACCTGGCTAAACTGTAGGAAACAAAGGGTGGTAATAAATGGACATTTCTCTGGGTGGAAAGAGGTGAGAAGTGGCGTACCCCAAGGTTCAGTTTTGGGTCCGTTACTTTTTAATTTATTCATTGATGATCTGGATGTAGGAATGAATTCTGAGGTAGCAAAGTTTGCAGACGACACTAAATTGTTCAGGCTAGTTAAAAATGAAACTGATTGTAAAGAGCTCCAGAAAGATCTCTCGAAATTGAGTGAATGGGCAACAAAGTGGCAAATGCATTTTAACCTAAACAAGTGTAAAGTCATGCACATCGGGGCAAAGAACCCCAACTACACCTACCAATTGTTGGGGTCAAAGCTTTCGAGACAAACCAGGAAAGGGATCTTGGGGTTTTGGTGGACAGCTCAATGAAGATGTCAACCCAGTGCGCAGCAGCAGTGAAAAAGCAAATTCTATGCTAGGCATGATCAGGAAGGGAATCGAAAATAGGTCAGCAAATGTTGTATTACCTCTCTACAAATCTATGGTAAGGCCACATTTGGAGTACTGTGTACAATTCTGGTCTCCGCACCTTAAGAAGGATATAACGGAACTGGAAAAGGTACAGAAAAGGGCAACAAAAATGATCCAAGGGATGGAGCAGCTCCCTTATGAAATCAGGTTGCAACGCCTTGGTCTTTTCAGCCTTGAAAGACGGCGTTTAAGAGGTGACTTGATCGAAGTGTATAAAATCATGCATGGGATAGAAAAGGTGAATAAAGAAAAATTATTTTCTTTGTCACAAAACACTAGGACTAGAGGGCACTCCCTGAAGCTCCAAGGTAGGAAAATTAGGACTAATAAAGGGAAATATTTCTTCACCCAGAGGGTCATTGGGTCATGGAACTCACTTCCAGAAGAGGTTGTGACAGCTGTCAGCCTGAACAACTTCAAGGCAGGATTAGACAGATTCATGGATACCAAGTGTATCGGTAGTTACTGAAAAGGAACAACTGGTGGGCCACTGTGTGATACAGAATGCTGGACTAGATGGGCTGAGGTCCGATTCAGCATGGCTCTTCTTATGTTCTTATGTTCTTAAATGTAGTTGCACCAAGAAAAGAGATGAAAATTGACAGGTTGTGAGCAAAGAAACAGAATCTTAGGGATTTTCCAGTATTTTTCATGCAATTGCCCAATGCAACTAAGCGCAATAGAGGCTTTTTCTCCCTTCTTGACTGGTTAAATCATTTAAATTTCCTATATATTGGGAGAAAGATGAGATAAAAAATAAAGTTTACTCTTTTTTTCTAGAGATGATGAAGTGGCTCCATGGCAGACAAGAAGTGACTCTAATAATGTTCACATGCGAGAACCTGTCAGAGAAAGAGATATACAAGTGGGACCTTCTACAAAATGCAGCAGTGTATCCTTCCTCTTCAAAGGAAAACTTAGCCATTGTTGCTAAGTAAGGACTCTGTTCGGTTCCTACCCTTTTCCATTTTCCCCTTTTTCAGTGATCAGAAAGGGAATCGAAAATAGGTCAGCAAATGTTGTATTACCTCTCTACAAATCTATGGTAAGGCCACATTTGGAGTACTGTGTACAATTCTGGTCTCCGCACCTTAAGAAGGATATAACGGAACTGGAAAAGGTACAGAAAAGGGCAACAAAAATGATCCAAGGGATGAAGCGGCTCCCTTATTTCTCATTGCGCTAAGATTTGGAGGAGGCTGATTTACTACTTCTGCAAACTGTGCTTGCTTCGGCAACACATATACTAAAAATTGGAACTTCTGCCAATTTTACCCTTTTCCACCCCCAAATATGCAGATTCATTTGTCTTGTTTGTCAACAGTCCAGTTGTCAATCCAGTTTTGGTGACACTTATTACCTGAATGAAACCCCCAGTGGCACAGTGGGTTAAACCACTGATCTGCTGAACTTGCTGATTGAGAGGTTGGCAGTTCAAATCCGGGGAGCAGGGTGAGCTCCCACTGTTAGTCCAGCTTCTTCCAACCTAGCAGTTCAAAAACATGCAAATGTGAATGGATCAATAGGTACCGCTTCGGCGGGAAGGTAACGGTGCTCCATGCAGTCATGCTGGCCACATGACCTTGGAGGCGTCTACAGACAATGCCGGTTGGCTCTTCAGCTTAGAAATGAAAGTGAGCACCACCCCCCAGAGTCAGACATGACTAGACTTAATGTCAAGGGGAACCTTTACCTTTATCACCTGAATGCCAGCAGGTCCTATTTTTGAAAAATCAGTTGCTACTATACATGCGTCCTCCTTACTTTTAGTCTGCTGTCAGAAAGAACAATAAGAACAGTAAAACATGTGAAAGATCTGAAAAAATAAGGGAACTGTTTCCCTGTATCAGCAGTGCCTCAGAGAGTTCATTCACCCTGCTGGACCGCAACCAAATTTCTATCATCTGAAATGTTCCAGCTGCTCAGATCACAAGGTAACTGTCCCTTCATCTGGGATTTATCCATGTCCTCATCCTACAACTGCCTCTGTGGCGTTATTGCTCCCTGGTTCAGCACAAATAAAAGCCTTTTGCAAGACTCCAAAGTCTCCCTCCTCAGCTGTGCAAAACAGTAGAATTGGCAGCCAGTAACGCTTGACTTTTTAAAGAGCGAGCCATGACTGTTTGCCAGGGAAATATAATTAAACCCTTGGCAATGCATTCCTATTTCACTTGATTTGGCATCCAAAAGACGAAAACCTGGCACGGTGGTGGAGGTGCAGGGAGAGTGAAAGAGTAAAAGGGAATTAATCAAAGTGGAATTAAAAAGAGACTGGCATTCACACAGGGCCTCGCAAGGAGGCGGGGGATGTGACTGCCTTTCTTGGTGGGCACTGGGTTAGGTTTATATTCCCCAATACTTAAAAGAAAAGCCTATTTGAGGAGTTAGGAAGTAAGTTATTCTTTAAATAGTTGGTTTGAATTCTTTAGGGATTCTGGATTTTCTTAAGGGTATGTTTGCAACCAAAGGGTGAAATATTTTATTTTTCTTAGAGTTTCCATAGGAACTACAGTATTGCAGCAACCTTGCTAAAGCTATGCAGGTGGAGGCCTGATTACTGGGCGGGCTGGGGGGCCTTCCACACAACCCTAAATCTCAGGATATCAAGGCATAAAATCCCACAATATTTGCTTCGAACTGGGTTATCTGAGTCCACACTCAGATAATGTGGAGTTTCCTGCCTTGATATTCTGGGATATAGGGCTGTCTGGAAGGCCCTAGATGAGGCCGCATTGTAAAGTACATGGACTCTCTTTACCAGTTTCACAACAGAAAAGACAGCAATTGCAAAGGAAAGGCCTAGAGAGGTTGCTTTTTTAATGACAATTTTTGGATCAGTGCTGGCAGAGGAACATGGGGAGATGTACTCCAGCCATGGAAACTGCTGGGTAACCTTAGGCAAGTCACACTCTTTCAGCCTCAGAAAAAGGCAAACTCTGCCAAGAATACCCTATGATAGATTCAATTCAATTTCTCACTTATTAATCGCCCTCCATTAAATGCTCCACATGATGTGTCCACATGTCAGAAATGACCTAAAGGAACATAACAATTCCTCAAAAGTAACTTTTTTCATATTGCAGATAAGTATACAGTCTAATATGCTGTATCCACAAATGAGCCATTGATGCTATTGTACGGATAGTGAAGAAGAGCTAGGCAGAAGGAGAGAGTCAGCAATTTCTCTTCTATCTTAGGGCATTGTTGTTATCCTATCAATCCTATCAATGGCCAGATTTACTTAAACAAGGCTTGCCATTGCCTTCCTCTAAAGCTGAGAGAATGCGAATGGCCTAAGATCACCCAGGCCCACCTACACTGCCATATAATCCAGTTTCTGAATCCAGGTTATCTGCTTTATATGGCAGTGTAGACTCAGGTCTACATGTATCCTAGTCCAACCCTCAAACCACCCAATTGTGGTGGCTCTGACTTAAAAAATGAAATAATAAATCACTCTTTGTGTTCTCGCATGTAAAAACTGGGGAAAGGGTTGAGCCATCTTTAGCATTGGAAGTCCCCTCAACACATTATGAGGAGGAAAAGCCATAATATCATTTAAAAGACTAGACCCAAGGATTGTTACAACTCCCCTTAGAAAAAGCACAGTAACAGCCATTGCCTAAAAGTTTAGTCCTCTGCAAACTTGCCTAGAACTGAGTTCAAAGAGATTTAATTTCCCTTGTAGGAATTTATGATACAGGGACTAGGAAAGTTTTGCAAGCTTAAGATACAGACACAAATAATATTGAAAATATGACTAATTGAAACATCAGCATTTTTATCTCCCCAAAAGCCACTTCCTGTTCTAATGAGGAAGAGAAAATGTATAATACTGCAACTTAGTCCTTAAGATGCGTTCTTCTCAAGTTCTGCTGTCCTTGAACACACAAAGAGAAGAAAAATTGCCACCGGTGAATGTCTATGTGTAGTATTCTTGAGGTGGAGACTTTAAAAACTTATATAAAGATTCTGATACTACTCGGTAGCATACAGTGGAAAAATACACACTTGCAAAACAAATATATTCTTTGTAAAAGACAATGATACAGCAACATCTTCAAATAGACTAAACCTCATAATCCTGCTTCTTCAAATTCTATGCAATAATAAAAGATTGCAATAAATCATGCTATCGAGATATAATTAGAAATACTTTTTCATGCTTTATCATTATTTTAGAATGCAACCCTACAGATATTTACCTGAGGTTTTAAGTCCCATTGAACTAAGTGACTGATTTCAAAGTAATCATTCATAGACTGGGAACCAGTGGGTGTAGTGGTTTGGGTGTTGGAGTATGGACCCATCTACATTGCCATATAATCCAGTTTCTGAATCCAGATTATCTGCTTTGAACTGGATCATATGGCCGTGTAACATAAAGGTTTCCCCTTTGACATTAAGTCTAATCGTAACTGACTCTGGGGGTTGCTGCTGATCTCCATTTCTAAGTTGAGGAGCCAATGTTGTCCGTAAAGGCCTCCAAAGTCATGTGGCCGGCATGACTGCGTGGAGTGCAGTTACCTTCCCACTGGAGCGGTATATATTGATCCACTCACATTTGCATGTTTTCAAACTGCTAGGTTGACAGAAGCTGGGGCTAACAGCAGGAGCTCACTCCACTCCCCAGATTCAAACCACTGACCTTTCAGTCAGCAAGTAGTGTAGTGGCAGTGTAGACTCATATAATCTAGTTCAAATCAGATAATCTGGATCAGAAACTGGATTAAATGGCAGTGTAGATCCAGCCTTGGATTCTGGAGATCGGGATTTGAATCCCTACTTGGCTATGGAAACTCACTGTGTGACGTTGAACAAGTCACACTCTCTCAGTCTCAGAAGAAGGCAGCCCCCCCCCCCCCCTGAACAAACCTTGCCAAGAATATGCTGTGATGACAGGAGGTCTGTCTTTGCCTTTCTCTGAGGCTGAGAAAGTGTGACTAGTCCAAGGTCACTCCATGGGTTTCTATAGCTGAGTGGGGATTGAAACCCTGGTCTCCACTACATCGCGGCTTCCTAGGTTTCCCTTAAATCCAAAACTTCTTGAAGGCAGACACAATTCACAGATTGCACTGTCAGCTACTTTGTTACAAATGGAGCTAACTATAGCTTCCAAACGTAACCCAGCATGAGTCAGCTTGCCATCATCCTTAATTTCATGGCTGCTGCTGCTTTGTAATGCTGTGTTATAGGAGACAATAATACATGTCACTCTCTTTCTGAGATCCCATTTCTCTGCATCAGGTGTGCCCATGTACTAGCTATTAAATTAATGGGCTGTTAGGAGAGCAAAGGCATTTTACACAGGAAGTTTCCCATGCAACACAGGCATGAGTGGTATGAAGGTTAAAGGCCCCGGCTGCAGATCCCTGCCATTCTTTGGCCGTCATCAGAACAGAGGATGTAATGACACAAACACAACTCTGTGGGTGGTTAACTTAGCAGTGCCTTTTTAAATGCCTGAGTGTTATTGGAAGAAGAGGGGAGGAGAACTACTTTTAAGAACAATCTCATCATTGCCTGTTATGAGGTATTAGAGCCTAGGACCAAAACAAAGGACTTAGATACTAAGGGTGCATCCACGCTTTAGAATTAATGCAGTTTGGCATCAGCTGAATAATATGGAATTCTAGTACTGGTAGTTTGCTGAAGTATTTTATAGTTTGGTGAATGACTTTGGCAGAAATGGCTAAAGACCTTGTAAAACTGCAGCTCCTCAGATTCTAGCGCACTGAGCCATGGCAGTTAAAATGATGTGAAACTGTATTAATGCTACAGTGTAGCTGGACCCTATGTAAACACTTTAAGATCAATAGCGAAAATGAGTGAACTATTTTTCTTAGTTAGCTTTACTTTTTTCCTAATATATATAGTTCCTACAGAGATTATTGTCTATTTATATAGATAGCGCCATAAAATCTCCATAACTCTGTACAAAAATAAAACCATAAGACAGACAGCTTTGCCAACGGCATACAATCTCATGTAATTTTGAAAATTAGTAACAATTAAAATGTAAATAAATCAGAAAATGTTCTGATGTCTGCCTTCTTCCGTTGCTGAAAACAAAAGAAAGCTGCATTTAACTAAAGGAGGCAGAAGCTGAAAGGTTTTATTAATCTATATATGATCGGTATGCTAATAACAATTTAAGCATGTGTGTACATGTCTTAACATTGCCTGTCAACATATGGTGACCTCATAGTTTTCTTTGGCAAGGAATACTCAGGTAATTTTGCCTATTCCAAACTTGCATATACATACTTACACAGGAGTGTATATAGTGATTAGATCTATTATTCTAGGATCCACGGCAAACTTGTCAGTAATTTTAAATAACATATTCTGTATGTGAGTATGCACACAGAGACAAACCTCTCTATTGCAAAGCCACTGACAAAGAATCTCCTTTTACATACAGAATTTTAGCAAACCCGAGAGAAAAGGAGGGAGCGAATAAGTGTGTCACCCCAACTCTCCCCAGCATATTAAAAAAAAGCCTAGACCTAAAAATCTGGCCACTAAAATGGAAAACAAGAAAAGCAGAGACAAAGAAGGAAAATGCCTTTCCCTGGGTGTCTTTTGGAAGAAGACTTGAAAGGACATCTAGAAGCTTCAGAATATTTTTGTTTACTTAAGCAAGGATCTGGTTGCTTCATTTCACATGAGAGGTTAGTTTTAGGCTAAAGGGTTTGCTAAAACTTATTAAACTGCTCAACCGTTTTCTGAGGCAGGAAGCTATTTCTATTTTTTTCTATGTTATTTCTGCCTCTGGTACCAAATTTTCTGCTAAAGAAGTAATGTTCTGAAACATACCTACTTTGTTAATTGAGATATGCGGGTGTCTGTGTGAAAGGGAGTAATGCAAAGATCTTATACTCTGTTCTTGGTGTTATGAAGTGACTCTGACTTCTGGTTAAGCTTGGCCTTGTTTTCCTCACAAGTAGAAAGATTGTGAAACTTATCCAAGATTGCCCAATGGGTTTCCATGGCTGGCAGTGAATTCGAATCCTGGTTTCTTAAGAGCCCATATTCATGACTTGGACCACCACATTATTCTATTTTTCCAAACGTAGGCTTTAGGCAGAAAGAGGCACTTCATCTTGGGCAGAGGATTTAATTTAAAAGGTTTCCCACTAACATCTACGGCTCTGGCAGTGGGTGGATGGTGACTGAAATGTCCACTACTCTGCTCCTCTCATCTTCAGGTTGAGAAACAACAACCACCACCTCTCACCAAAGACTGCTGGTTCACAGACTTAAGTTGGGCATGATTGGTTACTGAAATAGTTCTGTGGAACTCTCTGTCCAGTGACATTAGATTGCCCCACCCACACCCTCTTATCCTTTATAATGAAACTCAAAACCTCGCTATGGGACCAAGCATTCAAACAACTAAGGCAGCAATTTAGAATGAGACCCAATTTGTGTGAATGACAATGGACTGACCTGGACTATGATTTAAAACCTGTGTGATTTAAATAATGTTTTAGTAATTCTAAAGCATTAAACAATTGTTTTAATTACTTTTATCATTTATTACTGTTGTTGGCATTGAATGAATGCCTGTTGTGAAGCCGCCCTGAGTCCCCCTCCAGGGGTGAGAATGACAGGATACAAATATGCGAAATAATAAATACTCCACTCCATGAAGTTGTGGTAAACCCACAAATATTCCACATCACAAATATTAAACCTACAAATTTGGACAACTGTATCAGCTTTGCTTTTCTACCTCAAGAACAAGAGAAAAATATTGAAGACATCTCTAATATCCTTAGCCATAGTCCCTGTTCCTTGCTGGCTGGGGGAGGGGGGCACTAAGGAAATTGAAGAAGTAACTTTTCCAGACCCTGTTCTTAATCTAATTATCCAAACTTTGCAGGCACACATTATACTGCTGAAAGAAAGACACTGGTGGCTGATCTTAATGAAGTTTTTCAAGCTTCAAAGCACACGTTCTCCAGAGACGCTTCATTATTTATATCACAATCTTCTGTTAAGAGAACACAGATTGTACATTACCAAAGAAAAAGGCACTGTTTTCTCAGGTTTCGTGACATTCTGGATTTTTGCTCACAGGGACCAGCAGGCGAAAGGAGTGGGTAATGGATACAGAGATTCTAGGTCACGGCTTCAATTAGTCTGCTATTGAACTTTGCCAGGCGCTTTTGCAATGAAATGAAGGACAGCAATGAGAGCTGCATCCTTGAAGAGTACAGGGTCATGTATTTCCCATAATACAACCAAGGCCATCTATATTTTGGATGTTGATTGTTCCCAAGCAGGATATGATACATGGCAAAACAATAACAGCTACTTTTGTATTTTAAGAGTGGGGGAATCAACCATGACGTGTTTGCCTCAGCAGCTCTGTGTGTGTAAATGTACCTTCAAGTTGCCTGTTGTCTTATGGCAACCGCATTACTTTCATAGAGCTTTCTTCTGCAAGGATTACTGAAGGCTCTGGTGGCTTATTTTTTAATGAAAGGCACTTTTTGAGCCTCTGTGCTTGATGTTAAAAGTATCATGTTTACTAACATAATAAAGGTATCCTATTTTAACATGGATGTAACAGGGGCTACCATCTGTGACATTATCTGGGTTTATACCTACATTTCAGTTTTGGCTCTGTGATCTGGGATAGTTCTGACCTGGCAACCATGCAGACTTCGTGGCATCAACATCATGTTGAGTTTCTCCCCTCTTTGTGTTACTCCAACCTGATTTTTGTTACATCTTGCCAGATGGAGCGATCTAGAAATCATGCTGTTTGTCTCTCATCCACAGTATTGCCGGAGCATTATGAGTGGCTACTTTTTCAGTGGCATGATGTTTATGGCAGATATGTCCCATGTGTTCACAATAGGCCTTTTGGACTGCAGCTCCCCCACTTAGCCAGTTAGCTAGTTAGTTGCTTGTAGATTTATTAACGTACCATAATTCCCTCATAGCATTTTACAGACCAACATTACTGTATGTCTGCGCCCATGCCCTTCAATTTTTGATGGGGAGATAACAGGGAGAGAAAGTCAAGAACAACAAGGGGATGAATAATTATGTAAACATCACTTCTGGGATGAATAAGGCATGAAGACATCAAACCAGTTAAGAAATGGAGCTACGGAGTGGAGTCCATGGCATGTGATGTGGAGAAGAGCAAACCACAGGCCACTTGCCTGCCACATGCACAATGGAGGACCTTCTTACAGCAACACCAGGGGCACTCTGAGTGGCCAGCTTTTAGTCAAACAAAATTTAGCATAATGCCAAGTTTTCAACTTTGTTTGTGATTTTTCTACACATTATAACTGTATTCTCTATCCGCTTCTGACACAATAAATAAATAAATAAAATCAAGCCAGTTGATGTTACGGACAAATTAGAGCTATGCTAAGAATGGCAAATAACATTTATGCTTCTCTGTTGGAACATAGTTAATGTACCAGCCAGTTATTCTGTATTCACCCCAAGAGTAACAGTTTAATATCAGAATCTACAGGGGGTTCCTAAAGTATAAGACAGCCCTACTTCTCATTTGCTTCTTTTGCTCCTGATGTTGAATGCTGCATAATACTGTGAAAACTAAAAATAGCAGCTGTGCTGTATTGCTAGGAAGAAACTGTACTCCATTCTGAAATTCCGGTAAGATTATTTTCCCTGGGTGAAGACATAGCTTTCTGATTCCTGTGAATTGCCTTCAGAGGTGTGACAATTCTGCCTCAGGATGCATTTTACAACCCCACTTCTCAGCTCATGTGTGCACTAAACAACTTCATAAGAGAAGCATTGGTCTCAATAGTACCTATAAAAGAGACAGGAAAGCTACATCAGATTGCTATTTTCTATAATACACTTCCAGACATTGACAGCATCTGATGAGTTCTGGAAGTCTGCATGTTGCTGTTGAAATGTGTGCCAGCCAAATTGCATTATTCCAAATTTCAGTTCCCAACTGAGTAGGATGAACTTCCATTCAAATTTAATTTCTATGAGAGGCAGTCTATCCAACTGAATGTTAGCCTGGCTTCCAGCCTTATTCCTTAAGGAAAGCAGAGTTTGGAAATGTTATTTTAAAACTACAGTACCTAGGGTCTCCGTAGCCAGCATGGCCAAAAATTACTTTCCCGAATACTGAAGGCAAGCTACCTGACTTCATTCTGTATCCTCCCTTAACTGACATATCACAAGGCCATCCTTGGTCTTATTTAAAGCAATTAAAATATTTGAAGAATAGTTTCAAAACCAGTCTAAGGATTAAGGACACGGGATTTTTGATGGAATTGCCGGTACTAGCCAATTTGTATTATCCCCAGTTTTGCTAGGAAGTTGCAGCACTGTCCTCTCTTGCTTCCTAGAAGCCTGATATTGAAAAGAAATGCACAACTTATATATCAACTACTGAATGCAGAACAGGTACTTTCAAACCATCTCTAACTGTTTTGCAAATATGACTTTGCTCTGGGAGAGGAGTTAAAAATGAACTGAGATACTTTGGCTGCATTTCATTGCTTTCACCTTAAATGCATGCAACATAGTCCACATGAAAGAAATTAGAAATCATGTTCCATCTTAGATAAAGTTAGAAAGGTTGAGATTGACCTACTCTTGTGGTTTAACTGACTGTGACAAATGTCTCAAGTATACAAATCAAAAGGAAAGGTGGTTGTAGTCCTTAGGCTAAAACAATGCCATCCAAAACATATCCCAGTCTCTGTCCTATTTATAGCTACTAATGAGGCACTGCGTCATTGAGAAGCCTATATTATGGTTTCAGTGGCCTGTGTTATAATTTCTTGCAACACAGCTTTGTCATCTGTAATCATGAAGTGTCCTACTTGGCACACAGATGGCTCCATTATGTCAAGAGAAGGGGGCATTCTCCAGCCTCTGGTCAGATAGGTTCATTCCTTTAGTATCAGCTTGCTCAACATGAAGGGAGAATGAGACTGATGAAGGAGCCATTCCCTTCTCCTCCCCATCCCAGAACTAAGACATAACTAATTTCCCCAAAAATGTACTTCAGTGGCTAATTATTTTTTGTGGAAACTTGTTTGCCTTTTTGGCCTGAAACAGCTTTGGCTGTAATTTACTGTTTTTCATTATGATGGGAATGAGCTGTCTAACTGTTACTTATTACAAGAAGGGAGGGTTAGCTCAGGCTGAGCCATGGGAAGGGAAGGAAGAAGCATCACATGGGCATCTGAAAGTCCCATCCAGGACTCAAGAATCAACTTGGGGGGAACTGTGGGCTTGTGTATGTGCCTTCAAGTTGCCTGTTACCTTTCTACAGACATGTAAATGCAATTTCTACCCTCCCATTTTGACTGAAGTCACACATACATACAATTCCACAAATTATGAAAAAAATTGTTTTCATTCTGGCATTTCTGAATACTGTCTGACTTTGTTCCTTTTGTTTTATAACATCCAGTGCACAAGTTTGCCAACTATTTTGCAATTGTTTGGTCATTAGTTAAGGATTATCCTCATTCCATCAGTCTTGATTATAGCTGGCTCTGCACTGTAGATTTTTTACAGTTTGACACCACTTCAACTGCCTTGGCACACTGCTCTGGAATCATGGAAGTTATAGTTTTATAAGGTCTTTAACGATCTCTGCTCATAAGTGCTGGTGCTTCACCAACTACAATTCTCAGGGTTCCATAGCTTTGCTGCATGGCAGCATCATTTCTACAGTGTAATACTCCTTTTGTTTCTTCTAATGGTTGCAAACAATAGAGCAAATTAATTTTATTCTTATAACCCTTGAATCATAGAGTTGGAAGACACCTCTTGGGCCATCCAGTCCAACCCCATGCCAAGAAGCAGGAAAATTACATTCAAAGCATCCCTGACAGATGGCTATCCAGCCTCTGTTTAAAAGCATCAAAGAAGGAGACTCTGCCACAGTCCGGAACTAGAGGAACTGGACATGTCAAGATATATCCTTAAATACAAAAGTTAGGATTGTCTATGCCATTTCCAATTTCCATGTATTGGTTGTGAAAACCGGCAGCAAAGACAGCTAATAGGAAGCAAATCAATTCATCTCAGCTGTGGTGCTGGAGAAAAGTCCTATGGATACTGTTGACTGCTAAAAAGACAAACAAATGAGTTCAAGAGCAAATCAAGCCTGAATTTGCCTTAAAAACCAATATGACTAAACCAGTGGTTCCCAACCTGTGGTCCATGAACCACCAGTGGTCCGCAAGAACTAAAATATGGTCCACAGCCTCACTGTTGTACACCATTGCAATGAGAGCAACTGGTCTCATTAAATCCTCTGAGGCTTATTAAATATGGTTTTCTGTGGGTGAGCAGATGATGACTATTTGATGGCACATGTTCCATATCAGAAACTACAGCTGATGTGGTCTATCCAATGCAATTTTCTGAATCAGTACCCCAAACCAAACTGAATCTAATGTTGACCAAAAACTTATTTATAACCCTTTTGGGTACTAATGTTGGAGAGTGGTCCCTGGTGAAAAAAGGTTGGGAACCACTGCACTAAACGAAGACGGCTGTACTTTGAACATATCATGAGAAGACATTACTTGCTAGAGAAGGCAATATTGCTTGGTAAGGTAGAATGCAGTGAGGAAAGAAGAAGACAGCATTGCAGATGGGTGGTTCAGAATTAGCTCCTTGAATTTTTGGACTGAAACTCCAATTCCGTCCCCATTCATGCTTGCATATTCCAAAGTAGCAATATCCCAAAGTGACAGAATAGTTGCCTGTAATAAAAGATGGTCCTTGGCATTCCCGTACACTGTGAAATCTCATATATCATGTGCAGATGGGAGAAGATTAGAAGAGATTATTTTGTACACTGTTTGCAAGCAAATTCTACAGGCGTATCTCATAGACTTATCCCTGATTTTGACTTGGTGTACAAAACCCTTTGTTTCTCTACCGTATTTTTCTGTTGCCTCCCAGTGAGAGATGATGACTACATAATAAGCAATTAAAATAGTACTCTTCGAAAACTGAAAGGAAGTTAAAATGTCAATTCAATCACTCAATGGCATGTAGAGCAGCACTGTTTTGGCTGCCCACTGGAATCTTTAAAGGGATGAGGCTAACTTTCCTGGGTATAAAGGTCCACAGTGGAAGTATTGTGACAGAGAAAGCCCTGGTGTATGTATACCCACTAACCTAACCTCAGTTGTTGTTAAGACATGCTACCCTCTCTAAAGATCTCAATGTTGGCAGTATTTCTTATAGCTATTATTAAATAACATTTCATTTCAGTTAAAATTATAAATGACAGTAGTCCCCAAATGGTGGGAAGATCATTAGTTTAAGAGGGTGGTTGGTCCTTTAATAGTCCTTTGATTTCTTTCTTACGGCTGATAGGGGGGAATTTCAGCTGTAAAAGCCATGAGTATTTGCTCGAATGATGCACTCAAGTTTACAGATCCAAATATTTTACAATGACATTTTTTTTCATTTGTGTTAAATAGGGAGTATATTATGTCTATTTTCAGAGACAACATTGCAAACAACGTGATCTAGAGGTCAGTAACTGGATTCCATAGAAGACACACAACAGGTGGCTTCCACAATCACAACATTTTCAAACTCCAATGCTTAAAAATGTTGCTTTTGGCATGGAGTTGAATTGTCAAAAAAAAATAAATGATTTTACCCAGATTATCCTGTTTAGAAAATTATAAAGAATTGCTTTTTGTTTAATCCATTAATCCATACAATCAGTAGTTCTGAAAGGAGAATTAAAAAGCACTAAAAATGAGAAGTAGGTAATTAAATTAATGGGTAGAGTTACTCATTACTCAAAAACAAGAGTGCCGGAATTTAGTGATTAAAACAACAGTTAAAACAATTGCTGAAATTGGGGTGGGTGAGTTTGTAATTTGAACAATTATTTTAACAAAGTATTTCCATGTTCTGCAAATTCCATGACACTCAGCACTGGAAGCTATTCAGAATTTTACAGAAGACGCAAATTCACAAATTGTTGGTGGGAAAGGACAAAATTATGTTTTCCCGGGCCTCAGGGAACCAAAGAAATTGGTTGGGAGCTGAAGTCACAAAATATTTTCTTCAAGCCAGGTGCTAGTATAGAATTTACTGCTGGCTTCACTGTAACCTTATCCATTATCATGTTTGTTGTTTGATCTTCAATATGTGATGGTCTGCAAACTTATAGGACATTAATGCTCTTGGTCCCAAACTGCATGTGCATTTAAACTCTGATCTTCAGCAGTAATATAGAAACTAGAGATAAGACCTCCATTTTATTTGCAAATGGGATGCTGCTGAGTGAGACCTGGCCATATTGGCTGGACAATTTGAGAATTATAGTCTAAAAAATGTAACTGTCCAAGCTCTGATGCAGAGATCTACAAGAAGGTCATGTGTGTACTTTTTTGTATTGCAATACTATCCCACACAGCAATCACATCCAGTCTTTCCTGATTTCAGAAGATAAGCAGGATCAGGCTTGGTCAAGCTTTGGATGCGGGACCAAACAAAAAATACATAGGACCTCCAAGTTAGGATACAAAAGAATCCTGCATAAAATTCTGATAGAACTGCTGCCAATTAATTGTATTGGCCAAGATGGACTAAAAGTCAGCTTGCTGTTTCTAATCCGCTTTTCATGAATATTGACATCATAGAGAACCAGTCCATCTTTCCACCTATGAAGCTAACCTCTTTTGCAACAATATGGAGAAGATGAATTATATATGTGAGTACTTTATTCTTGAATCTGATGAAGTGGACTGAAGTTTATGAAAGCTTCTGAAATAAATTAATTTGGTATCAATGGATTCTTGTAAGACTAACATGGCTATACCTCCAAATAAATAAGTGGCACTATTTGTAAATATGGGCTACCAATCTGAATCAATGGCTAATTAGATGCTTCAGTGGCTAAATGTGGGTTTATATCAGATTTGGTTCTGTTCCTTTGAATTTTAAAGAGGAACAGCCTCAGATATCAGGTGGTGTGTCAATAATGCTGAAAGGAATAAACCCTGTCCATGTGGTTATAATACACAAGGAGGGGGAAATTGTCTCCATTCACTTATAGAGGGAAAAATACATGTTTGAGGATTATGTATTCCAAAAACTGTCACCCAGTACGTCATCGTAATTATCAGGGGGGCACCAATCTGACCTAGTTTGTCTCTGGAATGCTTTTACGTCTGGGTGAAAGAATATGTACATGGAAAATCCATCAGCCAACCTACTTTGCACAAGCCTCTGTTCTTGCTAAGTAAGCCTCCCTTCTGTCTTGTCTCTCCGCCTACGTATTTGCTCATGAAAGATACCCATTCAGTCTGGTTAGGTGCTGACATAACAGAGCAGATGAAAGGAAGGAAGAAAACCAATCCTGATTAAAACAAGCCCAAGCACTTCTGTAATTTCAAACCGGTTGTTAAGGTTTCTGGACTTTAGGATACAATTGGAAGCATGTGGCCCTCTCAATGTTATTGGGTTACAGTTTCTATCATCCTGTATATGCCTAGCCAACACCAAAAGGTGATGAGAATTATAATCCAGCAAGATTTGGAGGTCTACATTTTTTTTTATTGCCCCAGTGTGAGTGTCATAGTTCAGCATGTGAATTTGTCTGATGTTTTTGATGGTAATGGGGTTGAAGGGTTTTCTGGGCCTGAGTTAAGCCCAGATGAGAGGCCTGAAGTGCCTCATGAATGGAGTGTTTCTCCTACAGATTCACAAGGTCACATTCCTGGGAGAGGTCCTCAACAGTCTTTCTCTGAGAAACAACTGTCTGAGGATGATTTGTCAGGTGCAGAATTTAATGAGAGTGAAGATAGAAAACAAGACTTTTGTAAAGAGAGGCAAAGTTCTCAGGTGCAATGAAGGTAAATTTATCTGCAAGAAAAGAGATTAAAAACCTTATCTGGTTAGAAGTGCAAGAGAAATGCTTTCCTTTCGGTTCTGAGCTCAGGAAAAGCTTTATATTGATACAAGGGAAAGTGTTCGCTCAGCCTCGTCAATGTTGGAATTTCATGGCAGTCTTGTTTCCAAGTGTCTAGTTTCATGTTTCAAGTTTTGCCAGGCTCCTGATCTGTGTATTGGATTTTCATGCTGCCTTGTTCTATGAATTTTATACTTTTGGATCTTGCGTTTTACCTTTGTGCCTTGAAACTCATGGATTTTCTTTTATACTTCAACTGTACTGTTTTTACCACTTTTACTGCTTTGCTTACATATATTTGTCAATGAACTGCTTGCTAATTATACCAAGCTGGTGTGGTGTTTAAGGACAGTGATGTTCCTTCTCTGGAGTACAACAGTGAGGTTGGGAAAGTTTTTTTGTTTGTGATTCAATCACATGCAATGTAGCTAGATGCAATTACATGAGAGAGAAGAATTAAGTCAGAAGGTAAAGTGTCTTTCAATTTATTTATTTATTTATTATTTCATGCTTGTGAGTCGCCACTCTCGGTGTGGCTCGGGGCAACTTACAAAATGCACATACAGATAACAAATACTAAAATGCCCCAAAAACACGATAAAAACACAGTAAAATCACAAAAACACAATAAAATAAGTATCGCTGATTAAGCGACCCAACACAGTTATGCACAAAATGGCGGAACCACTGGGGGCTATCTGCCATTTTATTCCCCAAAAGCGTGTCAGAAGAGAGTAATTTTCCAAGGAACAATTCACGAGGCATCTTCGTTAGGTACATGACCCCCGCCCCTCCCACAATGCTTTAGCTGCTTCGATAGGGTCAGAATGAATAAAGAAGAATGTTAAGATTACAGCCTTCCATTTAGTTCTGAATAAAGATGATTCAAAACAAATTATAGACATATATAAGCATTTGTATGATAGCAACATTCTCACTTCTATGAGAAATATAGCAGAGGAAAAAAGAGTCTTTTTGTGGGGTCTACTGTATTGTTAATGGGTTTTTTAAATAATTCTACAAATAAGTCAAACCTCTGTTAAATGGCTTAGCACCCTACCCTACTACATGTCATATTGTATGACCTGGGACTGGAGTCCCTACCACTAATCCATATTAATTTTTTTATAAAATTAAGTTAGCATAAATAACTCTTCTTCTTTCCTTCTTCACATACATTTAGTACAAAACTAAATTCATCCTTAATTGTATAGTATCCATGTAATTATAATGTATATAATTATAAACACTTCAATTTGGTTTAAAAATAACGATTGATCCCCTGTAGATATATACTTTCCTGAACCTACTGTATGTACTTTGTTACTGTCAATGCATTGCCTTTGGCAGGGGTGCTCAGAATGGTGATCTCGATCACCAGGGTGATCTTTGGGCCTCATCCTGGTGATCTTCAGACCCCTGACCAGGTTTTTTGCTGTTGGTCCTCTTCACGCGCCCCTGCACGCTGCAAAGAAGTCCTCCGTGGTTGCTCCTCCCCGCTCCCTGCTCGCGCACCGCCTCCAAAAGCTCCAGAGTCCAAGAGGCAGAATGGGCCCCCTCTTTTGGATTCCTCCTCCTCCCTCCGTCCTTCTCCAGCCACTCAGAGTCATAGGAGACCAAGGGGCGGGCCTGGATGACGCGATGCATGGCTGGCCCCGTGCACATGCGCAGAAGCGCCCATTCTGCCTCTCGGACTTCTCGTGAGCTCTTGGAGGTGGCACGCATGCTGGCAGCGTGGAAATAGGAGCAACGACAGAGGAGAAGAAGAAGGATGCTTTGGGGTAATTTCCTTACCGCATCTCAAAGGTCGGTCTTTTTACTTTGGGGTGGGTGCTTGATTGTTCTGTGGCATGTCTCTTTGTTTATTTTAATGTTT
Organism: Anolis apletophallus; assembly: GCA_030556195.1. Lineage (NCBI taxonomy): Eukaryota > Metazoa > Chordata > Lepidosauria > Squamata > Anolidae > Anolis > Anolis apletophallus. The sequence continues at coordinate 91,554,531 of JARBWK010000002.1, read as the reverse complement.
AAAAATGGCATTTAGCTCCAAAGCCTCTCTGCTTGCTTTGTTCCTTGAGAAATATATGTTGGGGAATATGGAAATGTGGGAGAAATGGGGTGGGTGCTTGATTGTACTGTGGCATGTCTCTTCGTTTCCTTTTTATTTTTAAAAATGGCCTTTTAGGTCCAAAACCTCTCTGCTTGCTTTGTTCCTTGAGAAATATATGTTGGGGAATATGGAAATGCGGGAGAAATGGGGTGGTTGGATGTATTTTTGCATGCCCCTTTGTTTACCTTGCTGAGTATTAAATGGCCTTGCAGTTCAAAAGCCTCTCTTCTTACTTTCTGGCTGATAATATGTGGTAATATGGCAGTGTGGGAGAAATGGGGTGGTTGGATGTATTTTTATGCTCTGTTTTATATTGTCGTTATTAAATTGAAATGTTGATGTTTTATAACTTCATTTTATGTAAACTGCCCCGAGCCTGCTGGAAGGAGCGGTACATAAAAATGGCCTTTGGTGTCAGATAAGTCTTGCAGAAAGCTATCTTTAGCATGTTCATTATCTCTCATAGTTTTACAAACCACTTATTAGCTAGAACCAGTTGTGATTGACATGTGATAAACAATGGACACGTTTGAATGATGGAATAAGTCAAGTATCTGTGGGAACCCTGATGTACTATGGATAGACATAAGCTACTCAATTGCTCCTGCTTACATGTGGATCCTTTTTTTAGTTTGTTGGAAGACAAAATCCCTAGTGTAGAGCTGTAAGTTTGAACAATCCAATAAGCAAGACATGAAGTGAAGCTCTGAGGTTTGCTTGGCTGCTCTCACTGCAAAAGGCATGTCTTTATACAGATATCTACTGAGAGTCAAGCATTACTATTTTTATTTTTACCTGTAAATCTCTAGTTTACTGTGTTGTGAAATCCTGGTGATTGGCAGGATTTGTTCTGGTACTGATAATTTAGGGCAAAGAATCCGCACAGTAGCTGCCCAAAAGATAAATTCCATTCTAAAAATCACTAGGAATAGGACAGAGGATAAGCATTTCAACATTGTACAATTCACACTTGGTATCTACTGGTTTGGTTCCAGGACCACCCAAGGAAGTTAAAGTCCCATTATATACAATAATATAGTAAAATGTCATCCTTCATTTTTTTTAAAAATGGGAAACACGTAAAACGAATGTAGGAGACAGCCAGAAGGTCTATGAAATGCTGGGTAGTTACAGCAGGGTATGTCAACATATCAGCATAGTGCTTCGACTATGGCATAATAAAGGTTTGCCTTATGGATTTAAAGGGGTGTTTGTGTGTGTGTGTGCGTTGGAGCTGTGCTTGGTTGAAACCATGGATAAGGAGGGCTGACTCTAATGACCTTATGTATAATTCTAGTTGTGTGCTTTCAAAATTGATATTGCACTGCTCAGAGAAATGCAGCAAAGAGGATCAAGGACTTGGTGTATCTTATAAGACATGATATAGTTGTATAGTGCAATCCTTTCAGCTGTACTTGTATTCCATTCTAAGGCCTCTTCCATGCAGCTGAATAAAATCCCACATTATCTGCTTTGAACTGGAATATATTGCAGTGTGGGCTCAGGCCCTTCCAGACAGGCCCTATATCCCAGGATCTGATCCCAGGTTTTCTGTTTTAAACAGGATTATATGAGTCTGCACTGACAGATAATCTTCGATAAACAGAAAACCTGGGATCAGATCCTGGGATAATAGGGCCTGTCTGAATGGGTCCTCAGATAACCCAGTTCAAAGCAGATATTGTGGGATTTTCTGCCTTGATATTCTGGATTATATGGCTGTGTGGAAGGGCCCTTGGTATGTGACTAGAAAGCACACATATATACATACACACACTTTTTAAAAAAAACTGCAGTTCTTATAAAAAAAATTATCCACAAAGTGAATATCTTTCTCTGCACCCAACAGTAGCCCTCACTGGGATAGCACAGAAATGGGAAAACACACATTATAATGACATCAACATACAAGTTTAGATTGTTGGGGTTTTTTTTAAAAAAAACCCTCATCTCCAAAGATCCTACCTTGAAGCCTGGGCCCACACTAAAGTAACAACCCAAGGATGCTTTTGAGGTCAGGTAGCATATTTTTCCTTGCAGATAGCTGTGTGACTAAATGATACAAAGAAACAGATGGTGATTATTGGAAAGTTCCCGATCCTTCTTCCCAGTGTCCAGGAGTGTGGCCCTGCTCGTTCTCTTGGACATCACAGCGGCTTTCGATACCATCGACCATGGTATCCTTCTGGGATGGCTCTCCGATTTTTTACAATTTTAGAACTGTCTTATAATCCAATTTGGAGGTGGCTAAGCCGTGGACCATCATGGCCAGATCAGACTTCACGAGGTACGGTCACAGCTGGTGTATGAGCTTCAATTGTGCGAAGGTCCTCCCAGCCTCCACCAACACCTATACTTCAAGCATCAGCGAGGAGTCCAGGAGGACACCCAAGCTGCGGACCTGTGACTTCAGGGGGAGTGCAATCCCATCAAGCACAGGTTGCCACCCTATACCCTGATCCGGACTACGATCAACCTGGAGGACCTCTGTCTTGTCAGGATTGATCCTCATCTTATTCGTCCTCATCCAGACAGTCACAGCAGCCAGGCCCTCATCCAACACCCGAGGGGCTTCCTTGGAATTAGGTGGAAAGGAGTAGTAGAATTGTGTGTCATCTGCATAAAGATGGCACCCAACTCCAAAACTCTGGATGACCTCTCCCAGCGGTTTCATGTAGATGTCAAAGAGCATGGGGGACAGAATGGAACCTTGCAGGACCCCACAAGTCAAAGACAAGGGGTCCAAGAAGGTGTCCCCCAGCTTCACCATCTGGGAGCGACCCTTCCAGAAGGACCGGAGCCACAGTAGAGCCGTGCCCCCAAGGCCCATCTCGGAGAGCCGTCCCAGAAGGATACCATGGTCGATGGTATCGAAAGCCGCTGTGATGTCCAAGAGAACGAGCAGGGCCACACTCCTGGACACTGGGAAGAAGGATCGGGAACTTTCCAATAATCACCATCTGTTTCTTTGTATCATTTAGTCACACAGCTATCTGCAAGGAAAAATATGCTACCTGACCTCAAAAGCATCCTTGGGTTGTTACTTTAGTGTGGGCCCAGGCTTCAAGGTAGGATCTTTGGAGATGAGGGTTTTAATGTGTAATCACACTGACTCAAGAATGAAATTACAGGGCTCCATTTCCAATTCTGCGTATGTTATTAAATATCAAAGTCAGAATCATTAGTGCCATAGCATTTCAGATTTCTACATACGACTATAAAAACTTCCCAATTGTAAAAGCTGACAAGCAGGCCAGTGCATTAAAACCATGGTGCTGGACAAGAATTCTGCAGAAAATCTAGAGTACTTAAATTTGGGGGGGGGGGGATGGGGACAGAGAATGGAATGGAAAAATCAAGCCTAACTCTCATAGCAAAGATGACTAAAACTGATCCTATGATAATTTGGACATATCATGACATGATATCATTGAGAAATATAATAATGAAAGTGGACGCAGTAGGGAAAAGGAAGACCACACTACAGATGGATTGATTAAATAATAGAAGCCACAGTCCTGAATTTTCCCAAACTGAAAGGGCTGTTGAAGTTCCAGGAGTGTCTTCTTTCATTGGGTCTAAATATATTAAGGCCTATGGAGAGCAAATGACAACTTCTGCTTTCAGGAGATTAGTTGCCTTTCAGTAAGTAGATGCACAGTGCTTATTGAATAGTAGTATTAGGAACTTTCCATTCGGATATGCCTTCTAATAAATCCATTCAGGCTCAATATTCAAAGCTCCTTGTTTAAATAGGATAAAGCATGTGCTTTCTGGCATATGTCAACAATATTCTATGTTCTTCTAGTCATCTTTCTTTCATATTTCACTTTCTTTTACACACATATCCTTCACATTTTCAACTAAAGGGACAAGGTCCACAGAGACCAGGGAATGAACAAAGTTCATGTATGCTCCTTAAGCTGCCAAACCTAGCTGAGAAGGGATTGGAACAGGCAGGTTTCTTGACAAGATAACTAGGCGAAGTTTTGTTTTCTTTTCTATTGGTTTTTTGGTCAGGAGCGACTTGAGAAACTGGTGTGAGAGAATTGGCAGTCTGCAAGGATGTTGCCCAGGGGACGCCCAGATGTTTTGATGTTTTACTATGCTTGTGGGAGGCTTCTCTCATGTCCCCGCATGGGGAGATGGGGCTGACAGAGAGAGCTCATCCACGGATTCAAACCTGCAACCTGCCGGTCTTCAGTCCTGCCACCACAAGGATTTAACACATTGCGCCACCAGGGGCTCCAGACAAGGTGAAGTGTTTTGGGTTTTTTTGCATTTTCAGCCATACAGAAGCAAATCAGGGAGTTCCATTAGGCTCTCTGATAATTTTTTCCCAGAAGACACCAGTTTTATATAGAGGGGTGACTAAAAATAACTACAGGAAATGACATCTGACTGACTGAAATTGTTTTTCAGTCTAGATCAGAGGATAATACCCACTCTGCCTCTGTCTTGTACTGTATTATTCTTTTCTCTCTTCCTTCCATCTACCATGTTCATAAAAGTGCAACTCAAATAAACACAGTGTTTCAGCTGAAAGGCTACATCTGTCTGTACAAGCCAGCAATGACGTCCCCATTAAAGATTTACAAGGAATTTTCCAAGGATACTTCTTGATTGCTTAACTGCCTCAAGGAAAGGGAAGCTCAACTCAGGAGCAGAAAGCTGAACAGCTGGTGATGCTGACCAAAATGACTCGCTGAAAAAGCTGTCCTTTTTATAGCTGAAAAAATGATTGTGTATACACACACACACACACACACACACTGGGGAAAGTAATGGCACTGTATTCAGGTAAAATCTGGATCCCAAAAGGATACTATAAAATGTGAAGCTGACTTGCTAAAACATTGTAAAAGTATTGCCAATGGATGTTCGTTAAAAGTGTCAAACATTTCTGCTTCTGCTTTGTGAGTGATGCTATTTGAGTGGGAGAGATAAACAGCAGTCAAATAATTTCCAGGGTCATGGCAGGGAAATCAAGGGACCATCTCATATACAAGAGTAGTGTCCTGTTCTAATTTAAGGCCATATACTGTCAAAACATAAGTTTGTCAACCCAGTAGTCTTCTCAAGCATGATTGGATCAAGGGATTGCTCTTTTGGAACTACATTAAAGGCAGTGTGTCTCAAAATTAAATTAATTAGCAATAGGATGTTCTAACTTTTTTTGGTACTAATTACTGACTTATGATGTGTGATTCTGGTTTGCAGATCAGTATTGATTTTTCCTACATACTGCATGTTGCATCTAGGGATTTGGCACATAATACACACTGGTGAAACTGCAAGCCATGTTGTATTAAATGTGAGGCATCTTAACTGTGCTGTTTGAAATTTGTTCTGTGTAGATTTGTGCAAGTGATACAGTGTTAGGATGAACAGTGACCTCGTGTTTTCAGCTGGATTTTTATTGAAGCTCTTGCCAAGCAGCTTCTTTAGAAAGGTGGTTTATGGAAAGTAATAAGAGAAAACATACATAGTTTCACCGGCAAGGGCATTAGCCATCGAAAGGCAGCTTTTTTTGGTCAAATTGTATTTTGGAGATGATGAGTGGAAATCAGCTACAAGAGGCAAATATTATCTAAAATATGCACACATGACTGTCCTCATTTTACTGCAGTTGTGTGTTTTGAGGTTGTTTCCAACTTAAAGTGATCCTGAAGCTAACCTATCACAGGATTTTCTTGGCAATGTTTATTCAGCAGATGTTTGCCTTTGCCTTCCTCTGGGGATAAGAAATTGCCCAAGATCATCCAGTGGGCTAAGAGGAGATTCAAACCCTGTTTTCAGAGTCATTGTTGGATGCTCAAACCATTACACCCTTTTTACTGCCTCTTATTTCCTAACATCATCCCTGAATCTTCATTCGCAAAGAAGAAAAGCCAATTTCCTAACACATTCTCAGTGTTGCCGCCCATTCGGTGTTTCACAGTGTTAAAAGATGGCTGGCTATCATTTTGTTTTGTAGTTCTGAGATCATAAGATGGACTGACCATCTCATAATTTATTTATTTAGAATATTTATACCTTACCCTTCAGCCAAAGTGGCTCTCAGGACATCTTAAAAATCATTAATTTGACAGTTCCCTGCCCTCAAGCTTACAATCTAAATATGACATGATACATAAAGAAAAGGAATGAGAGTGTAGAAAGAGATCAAGTACAGCAGATGCTGGCTGCTTTTCTCTCCCTCGGGCCCCATCTACACTGCCATATAATGAAGTTTCATAATGCAGCTTAACCACTGAACTCCATTATATGAGTCTACACTGCTATATAATGCAGTTCAATGCTGTTAAACTGCATTGAATGAAACGACATTATATGGCATTGTAGATGGAGCCTCGGATACTACAGCAATGGTACTTAGAACATAGAGTGAGAGCATGATTGCTGAGGAGTCGAATTTATGGTTGCCATTGACTGAATGTGATGCCAACAACTAGTCATTTCAGCCTGGCAGCAGCTGTTGAAAGGATTTCCAAAATGCTGCTGAACAAGGCACTGGAAAATGTGTGCCCTCCCATCTGTGGTGTGACTGGGAAAGTATTGAGGACATCAACTGCCAGTGTCCTTGATATGCAGCACCTCAAAAAGCTTTTGACTGAAGTTCTGCAGGATGGAATGGTAAATTTTTGAAGGTGACATCATAAGACATAGATACAATGCAAGAGTTCCATTATCACTGGAGTTACGTCGAAAGATTCAGGCTCTCAACTAGACATCCTCTTTAAAACAGATGATGTTTTAGTTCCTGGATTATTTGTTGGTAGACATATAGTATTATTGTCACATATACAGACCTGAGTGAGTGGTGAACTATATATGGCCTTCATTTTTATATGTTTGAGATGGCAGGAATTCCAATTCCAAAATGAGTGAACATCATTTCATTTACAAAAGAGACTATAACAATCTTGTTGTGCCTGGCGGTTAGAGGAATATCCCAGAGTGTGATTTGTTGCTCTCCAACAGTGTTGTTGTAAATGAAATTATTAGTAGGATGCAAAGAGGTAATGTAGAATTCAAAGACATGCCTAGGTTAGTCTGGAATATCAGTATGCGCTTTAGAGAAGGAGAGAATGAAATTGGTAGCATAAGCTTTCATAGCCTGATGAAACTGACTCAGAATGCATCTACAAAATCCAGGGCTGTTCCAAAGCATTGCTGCTTCTACCATAGCATTTATGCCACACCACTCCACTCCTGTATCATTTTAGCAGTGGGAGCAGAGTCCTCATTGTCCAGTCAGGCTAAACCCTGGTGCAATTTTTCTTTCCTCAAAGTATAATTCTGCAGTATGCAAAGGGGTTCTGTGTAGAATTTAAACAGTGTTTGTTCCCTTCAATTATAGACTTTAATTATGGATTTTTTTCTTCGCTACTCAGTGAGGTGGATGTAAGTTGGGATATCCAACACTACGTACTATTACACTCCATTTGCACAATTGAGCTTTTCCTTCCTAGCTTATTCCTTGCAGCCACCTCTAAACCACTTACAGATCTTTTGGGCAAATAGGGAAGAACTCCAGGGAGAGAGCAGATTCCTTCTGAAAATGAATGCTGTACATTTGCATTCCTTTCTGAGCAATTGCTCACACATTTAATATCTACCGTAAGATCAAAAGTTCATTATTTCAAACACATCGTAAAATGTTCCTACTGCTGCACAATTTTCAGACTTTAATTTCAATTCCTAATTTGATTCCTGCTCCTGTATTATTCACAGTCTTTATAACTGCTTTTCTTTAAATTATAGAAGAGAACATTGGGGTTCTAAGACCCGTACTGGCACATGATGGCCAGCATATTGTCAGTGACTGGCATGTGCAGAAGGGTGACTTACAGGAAATTGGGGGGGGGGGGGGGTGACAGGATGATGAAGATTTTTCTCTAATGCTTCTGCCCTGACACTAAACCTCCCACCCTCTGGCAACTGTCAAACCCTAAAAGTGGTTGCCACTGCTGCTGCTTACTGACAAGGAGAAAGGGATGGAGAGAGGCCATGGAGATCTGACTGTTTTAGGCTCCCAGGAGAAGGGAAAGAAAAGAAGGGAAAGGTGTGCTCCTGTCTTTTCTTATACTTTATTCATGAAGACTATCGCTGTTTGTAGGAGAAATGAGTTAAATCCAAGTGCATTCACAGTAGTGAGGTAGGGCTGGTAATTCTTAGGAAGCCTTTTCATCATGGATCACCAGTGACACATCCTGTTTGGCTTCCTGGTGGTATCCTCAGCAGGTTAAATGGCCTGGCACAAGCTTTGTACATATAAAGTCAGCCTTGAGATGTCCAGCTGAGGGGACTGAAGTTGAGCGCACAGTCTGACACCCTTGGAATCCACTATCAATGAAAATGATTGGCTTAAATGAAATGATGCTCTAATGCAGCTCCTCCAAGCTAGGGACACCATGTACATATTCATTTTTCATAGAGTTCCTTTGCATTTTTAAAATAAGAACCATAGAAGAATATCACCAGTAAAAACTTATCCATGTTTCCTCTCGGAAGCCAACAGTTTAGCCTTGTTGCCTCAACAGATGACTCTTTAAATTTACTGGACTTGATCATCCCAGCAACCTTGACCATGGGAAACAGATAATGAATCCAATACCTCTGAAAGGTATACAGCTAATCCAATCTCTTATAACAGTTGCATCAGCCATTACTTCTACCATCACATAATCCAGGCATAGGAACATTTGATCCTCTGAAGGTTGTTAGACTGTATCATTTCTCATCACTGTCTATACCAGCAAGGACTGATATGAGATGCAGTCTATCAACTTCTGGAGAGCCATGTGTACTCTGTCCTTGGAATAAATAGTGTACACATTGGCTTTTTGATCTCAAATCATTGCAAGAAAAGCACAGAGAATAAGATTGACATTCTCTGTGTAATTAGGCCTTTTAATGAAAAGATATATCCCAATTATAAGCACTTAAGAGCTTTGCCCCCAGATAGATCAGTGGAGCATGAAGGGACAATGGTTTGAAGCAATAGTGCCTTTCAAAATTGTGAGGTATGCTGGGTAATTCCTCTTCAATACCATTAAGTTGGCACTTGCAATGAAACCTCAAGGCAACATCTACCAAGAAAGGACATAATTAAGCATCAGTTCTTTTCTAAAGAGATATTAATTCTCTAGTTCTTTGTATAGTGGTACACTGTTTTCTGTTTAGCAGCAAAGAGGCCTTCGGGCTGTTCTATTCCCTGTCTCCACTTTTAACCATTTTAAAAACACTCTTAGATGGAATTTATTTTTCTTCCATTCTTGTTATTAACCCCCCAAAGAGCAAACAGCAGACTCTGCAGAAACAGAAATGGATTTCGTGCCAGCTGCAATAAAGGATAGCTGACAGCTCAGACATCGCTGTGCAATAATCAATGCTTGATATTTGCAGGGTGCACTGACACCACTGCTCCGGTCATATTTCATCTTATGTTTGCCACTCACTGCCCTGGAACTAATCCTTGCATGTTTCCTGTATATAATCTTTAAGCTTGCTTTTAAATTCCCTGTGAAAGCGTTCTTTCTAGAGCAGGGAAAAGAGGGTTTACCAAAATGAAGGATTGTCCCAGTGACTACCATGGCAGATGGACGATGTTTATCCCTATATGACTTCATACTTTGAAGACAAAAGTAACTTTAAGTCTAGAAGCAGTAAGTAGCTTACACTGGAAACTGTGCTATACATAGTTGGAAGATAATTATTTGTCCTATGAAAAACATGGTGAAGCCTAAAAGTTTGGAAAAATTTCCCCACCACCCTGAGCTTCATAGTAAGAGTATTGCTTACTCTTGCATGATCCTAGTAAATATCTTATAGATCTTTCAAAAAATATGTATTTATTTTAACAAGTTTACTTAGTAAGTAAATAAATAAAAACACACAAAACAAATAAAACTGAACTAGCAACTTGTTAACTTCCAAACCTGATTCAAAGCACGTTGCACCAAAAATTATCTACATTGGTGACTAGTGGCTCCCATATCAATTATGTGACTAATATAAATCAAGCTTTCAGGAACTGTTCAATGTGCTAAATTCAATTGGGCTCCTTTGATTTCTGCAAACCATTTTCCCAGATTTGAGAAAAATGTAGCATATAAATAAACTGAAATAGGAAAAGGAGGGTGGTGGGAGATTTGCACTAAAACTTGGTGTGGAAATACATGTAGCCCCATCACAATGTGACTTGGCTCCTAGGTACAAAAAAGAATGTCTGTCTTCACAGTATCCTGTAAGATCAATTTCCAATGCCCTTGTTCAGCTCCCTTACTCCACCACCACCAGAGATTAAACAAAAACAAAAAGTGTATTTTTGGGTTGTGAGTTCCTGCCTTGTAAAATTCATCTTCAGAAAAGGCCACTCAAAACCTACTGCGTTATTCTTTGGACAGCAAATAAAAACATTCTTAGGTCTCATTTACACCAAACAGGCATATGTGATGGATCTGGGACAGTTGTCCAAAAAGGTCAGGACCACATCAGCCCTGCTGGACTGCCATCTTGAAACTCCATGTCACCACCACAGCTCCTAGCTGGGTATGGAAATACTGTGTGTTGGTTGCATGGGCACTTATTCTGATGTCAGTAAACAGGTGATGACCAAGTGCTCAGATAGAGCTCCATGTCCAACTAGGAGCAGAGGCAACACAAGAATAAGCAATCCCTCTTCCTTGTGTTAATCAGCATTGAGGAAGAGTAGTGGTGGCAGTGTCTGTCTTGGTAGCAGACCAGGCTGAATCAGCTCCAATCAAGCTGTCCAGAAGTGCCCCAAAGCACCGGAATACCTCAGTATCCACCTACTGATCTCTAGAAGTGTATCCATACTTGGGACTCCATTGAGAGAAAAGCCATTTGTTAGTGAATCTTTCTAAGAAAACTATTGTCTGGAAAGGTGGCAATTTCTCCTTTGCCAGCGAAAACAATTTCATTTTGAAATAAGTTTCCCTTTATTTAAAATGGGGTGGGGAAAGAGAATTTGGTTACATACATTTCCATGCAATATTTCTAAAATTCATTGTGTGGAATGGCTTTTCCTTGTTTTGTAATCAGTGGATACAATTTTTGTTCTAGAGTACAACATCTACATCACCAAATTGTATGTGTCTATTTGTTGCAGTCCTATATGTAATAGCTTTATGAAATTAAAAGTGTATATGTTAGTGTGCATGCATACACATGCTTTTGATTTATCCATTGGTTTATAACAGCCCCATAAATTGTATACAGTTTTCTTAAACAAGGAATATGCAGAACTGGTTTGCTACTGCCTTCATCTAGTGCAGCATGCACCACAGAGTCTTTGCTGGGCTCCCATCCATGTACTAACCAACCACAACCCTGCTTAGTTTCCAAGATCAGATGGGACCAAGTACCATTCTGGAGCCAGACTTAGAAATCCTCCAAAATAGCTAGACAGCTTACTGGTTTCCAAGCGAATATCACCATTTTGTGGCAGCAAATTGCCACTCTTTCCTGGGGAGTCCCAGCAAGAAGGAATATTAATAGAATTCTTACAAAAATTGAACAACCACCACCTGAATTAATCATACCAACAAAGTGCAACCCTGAAACGAAATGGATTTCATACAATTAAGTTATCTCTGATTGATGCCTTCCAATATGCATGCAGTCAGACCTCCTCCAATGAAATTAATAAAGCTTAAAATTGCTTAATTTCCCAATTATATTGCAACAGGAACAAATAAAAAATGGCAATATGCATCATGAAATGATTCCACAGAGAATATGGTTGTTCTAAAAGCAGCATTTGGGATTTGCAGAAATTCTGCATTAGTGAATCCATTCTAAACTGCATAATTTGTAGACCATGACCTGGGGTGTATAGATAGTGATTTTTCAATAAGACATTAATATCCATGGAAAATATGTAAGTACAAAAGTGCTGTTGTCTTTATATCTGTGGCTTGAAACACTGCAATGCTGAATGGTCCTGCTGTCTTTTCTGTCTTCTGAAATAAGTCAACACTTGGGAGTTATAAGAGTCTTTCTAAGATGTGACTGTGGTATTTAGTGTATACAGAAAACTCGCTAGTGCTTGCTGGTGAACCAAGGCTCTGACAACTCAAGGAAATTAGAAAATGTAGGTAAGTAAAATCTGCAGATTCAAAGAAAGCGGGAAATACGTCGACATGCATGGAAAAATCTATGTGATGAAAACACACAAAAGGGCTCAAACTCTCTGAGTTGTCTTGTGAACAAAGCATATTGAGGGCTAAACTAAATAGGACATTAGAAGAAATACATTTCTTAAAGAATATGTTTGGTTACTGTTAAGTCGTTCATTGACATTGGAAGTGTGAGAGGAGAAGAAGTGCTAGCCATGGTAGATGGGGGATTCTGGGCATTGTGTGTTTGTGTGTGCATGCCTTCAAGTTGCCTTCCAACTTGAATTTCATAGAGTAACTTCTAAGCTGTGGTTAGGAGTTAGTAAGGACTCTAGTTCATACCAAAAATGGCTCATCCTTTTTTCCTTATAGTTGTCCTAAAGAAAATTGCAACACTGTCCTCGTTTCCCAAGATAATAGCCACCACCAAAAGGATCACTACAGAAGAGAAGAGATTCACTCTCCACTCCCTGCAGGTCTGCCACATGCACACATGTACAGAGACATACAGGAATGGCTATTAACAATTATGAGAGCAACCACACTTCAAGTGATGCATTTTGTTCAAGTGATGCATTTCATATCCCACCTAGATGGATCCTTGGACAACAGGAAGTCTTAAAAAGAACCTGAAAAAAGGTTGTGGAGAAGCTGGTCAAACAAGTCTAAGAAATAAATCTTTCTCTAAGAATAAGGACAATGCTTTAAAAGAGACCATAGAGATTTCACGTTTCCTCAGATATCCTCAAGGGAACCAAGATCAGCTTAAATGTTTCTGACATTCCTGGAGTAGATTTAAGGTTTCGGTTAAGCGTGAATGGGAAGAGAAGTTGTTGATACCAATCATTTTCTGCTCAGAACGCACATCTCCAACCTTTATCTTATCTTTACCTGACAGAGTCCAATGTTGCTTCTGCGTTACCTTTCCCACAATGAACATCACTCGGTTTTGTACAGAAATTACAATGACATTGTTGGAAAACTATGATGTTCTGGTTTTTTCCATGTCGTTTTCTTGTATTTTTTTTGTTGCAGATCTAGCTGTGTGTCTTAAAACACAACTGAACTGTTTAATATGGCCAGACTTTAAGGAAGTGCTACCATTAATGTGAAGCATCTACTTCATCTCTTTCTCATAAAACAGCTTCTGCTCCCATAATTTAGTGCATTTCTATGAGCTAGATGGCATTCCTGAAGCGTCTCTTAGTGAGTCACATTTCTGTGTGTGACTTCAAGTCACCTGTCACCAGTGTTCTTAGGCAAGGAATGTACAGACATGGTTTTGCCCATTCATTTTTCTGAAATAAAATCTACAGCAGCTGGAATTTGGTGACAGTCTCCTATTCAAATTCTACCCAGGGCTGACCCTGTTTAGCTTCCAAAATCAGATAGAATCTGATGGCTTTAGAGTTTTTACGCCTCCATAAAGCTTATTAATTTGCAAGCAGAGTGGTTGGTCATTACTTTAGTTTAGTTGTGTCTTTTATCATTGTAACTATGAGATGACAAACTGGAAAGCATTACATTCAGAAGCAAGAGACATTTTATCATAAGAAGCAAAAAAGAAAAAAGAAAGGAAAGGACAATGGAAGAGAAAGTATGAGGACATTTACTTCTAGGTAAAAGTATGGCCAGATCTTGCCCAAGAAGATAGGCATTGTCAGAATTATAGGAACCTAAGCTAATATATAATAGAGTCTTCCTTATCCAAACTTTGCCATTCAACATTTTGTATTATCCAAAACAGTCTGCCTCCCGCCCAGATCCGCAGCTGTTTCAATACATTGTGATATTTTGGTTTTAAATTTGTAAATACAGTAATTACTACATACAGTAATTTTACTGTGTATTGAACTGCTTTTTCTGTCAATTTGTTGTAAAACATGATGTTTAGGTGCTTAATTTGGAAAATCATAACATAATTTGATGTTTAATAGGCTTTTCCTTAATCCCTCATTATCCAACATTTTCACTTATCCAACGTTCTGCCGGCTCGTTTATGTTGGATAAGTGAGACTCTACTGTATTAAGGGTCTGTGGATAAAGTGTGTATGAAAAGAAAATATTTGTCATGTTTAGACTTGAATCCTGTCTCCAAGAAATCTCATTATGTATGTCAGTAGCTCCCAATCACTGGTCTGTCAACCACCAGTGGTCCACAAGAACTAAAATATGGTTCGCGGCCTCACCGTTACCACACTGTTGCAAAGAGAGCAACTGATCTCATCAAACCCTCTTATAGTGCTGAAGTTTATTAAATATGGTTTTCTGTGGGCGAGCAAATGGCTACTACTGGATGGCATATGTTCTTCATCAGAAACTAGAGCTGATGTGGTCTATCCTATACAATTTTCTGAATCAGCACCCCAAACAACCAAACTGAATCTAAAGTTGACCAAAAACTAATTTGTGACCCTTTTGCTACTAATGTTGGGGAATGGTCCCTGGTCAAAGTGGTCCCTAGTCAAGCCCTGGTCAAGTGGTCCCTGGTCAAAAAAAGGTTGTATATGCAAATACAAGTATTCCAAAATCCCGCAAAAAACTGAAATCCATAACACTTCTGGTCCCAAGCATTTTGGATAAGAAACGCTCAACCTGTAGATTTGCTTAGAACTGCAGCTTAAAGGTTAGGTGGAACTGCTCTGTCATACTCTAGAAAAAATTATAAAGCAAATGATCCATTAGCAGATAAAATAATCAGCAGGGATGGAAACCAGAGTACAGCAAAGACAGCCATAAATGTAATGAGGCAAAAAATCTGAATCAACCTAAATATAACCAGAGGACAGAGTGTTTTATCATCTGACATTTAGTGTCAAAAGGCAGCAGAAGAAGAAGAAGAAACAACTCCAGTCTGCTTCCAGCAAGTGTGCAAGCGAAAGAGAGATCTCTCCCTTAACAAGAGACAATAAAGAGACAAAAGCCACAAGGCAGTATTTTCTTAATACAATTGATTGGTAAATAGAGCGGACAGACAATGCATAGGTACACCTGAATGATAAAGGCTTGGGAGGATTAACATGGGTCCAATTTCGAACAAGTTCTGAGCTTCTGCCGTTTTAATAGGTTGGGTTTTCTTTTATTGTCATGTTTTCAAAACCCAATCATGTATTTGCTTACAAAAAGGGAACCTATGCCTTTGACTGCATAGAGAGAATTGTAGTAAGTTGCAAGCTGCAAGCTTGAGAAGGCTACAAGTCAAAGGGTTATCACACATGTTGATAATGGTGTAGATGGAAGCCTTGCAGCTAAACCCTATGTATGTTTTCTTAAGAGTTTAGTGGGCCTTGTTTCCAAGATTTCATCCCAAAGAGGCTAGCTTAATCATGGACCCTCACTACAAAGATCTATATATAGAAGATTTGATTTTACTTTTTGTCACACACAGAGACATATATACAGACATACCTCAGTTAACAAAGCCTCTGACGGTGGAACTCCTTTTTAGAAAGCCTTTTCATACCCACCCTTCTCTTCCTTCTTATCTAGCTGGATACAGTAATGGCAAGGGTGCTGGGAGAGAGTTGGAGAAACATAGGCTTTCAGTGTCATGTTGAAGCACCGTGTCCACAGTAAACAACACAATAAACAAATATTGAGCTGGGAAAAGTGATGTTCTTCTTAAGGCAATCCTACTATAGTCCTGCTTTGTGGTGTTTTTTTTTAAAATCAGGAGTAACTTGAGAAACTGCAAGTCACTTCTGGTGTGAGAGAACTAGCCGTCTGCAAGGACATTGCCCAGGGGACGCCTGGATGTTTGATGTTTTACCATCTTTGTGGGAGGCTTCCCTAATGTCCTGCTCAGTGCTTACAAACAGGGAAGGTGAAGAGTAGCTGCTTCCAAAATCCCTGACAGCATGAATGGACTGCAAAATAGAGAGGAAAGGGGAACACAGAAATGCCTGCCTACTCCTACCATGTTTTTTTAAGGGGTAGATTTGTAAATGTGGCCACCAAACCAGAAATCAGAAGCATGAAGGCTGGTAAAAATCATTCCTGGGTGCCCATTTGAAGAAGCCATTTCATGGTCTCTAGAAAGCTCAATATGGTTTTTTTTCTTTACTTATGGGACCATACCTCATCTGGTTGTTTCATTTCACATGTGAATGTTATTAGTTTTGAATTAAGTGTTTGTGGAAACATGCTTTTCTTTTCTATATTGCAGGAATGTATATCTACTCTTGCCATATTACTTCTATTAAAGATGTAACATCCGCAAACACATAGACTGAGGTGTACCTTGTACATGTGCCAATTCAGTTCACATGCTTAAGAGAGGCATGCTGAATAAGGTAAGACTTTGTTGTCAAAGGCTTTCATGGCCGAAATCACTGGGTTGCTGTGAGTTTTCTGGGCTGTATGGCCATGTTCCAGAAACATTATCTTCTGACGTTTCACCCACATCTATGGCAGGCATCACAATCTACATCCCAGAAAACCCACTAAGGTAAGACTGCCTCATTGTGATCTTCCACTATAACACAGTGAGAAGAGAGAAGTCACATATAGTATATGGATCACAGACATATAGCAGTGAGATCTCCACCCATCACCCAAGCCTGCTCCAGGAAGCTAAGATATGGGCAGCATAGAGGGCTGCATACTGGGGGGAAAAAGATTCAGGGAAAGTTTGGTGGCGTGATATTAAAACCACACAAGGAATGTGAATCACACAGTTCCCTGGGTATTGTTTGACTGCCATTTCCATCAGCCACAGGCTAGAGAATTGCATTTCAACAACATCCAGAATATGCAGAGGTGGTTTGCTATTGCCTTCATCTAGTACAGCATACACCAGGTAGCTGGTCTCCCAGAAATGCCTACAAGGTAGTGTGGGGCAGGTTTACAAGATCTGTCTCTCAACCTATTCTTTTGAATTTTGTTTCAGGCCTTAAAAACATGAAGTAATTTTTCAAAACAGGAATGTGATTTTATGAGCAGGCAGCTTTTCTCTGTTTACCTCCACTTCCTTCATTTGCAATTAGTATCCAGATGAGAGGATAAGACAGGGAGCTTTGAAAAGAGATTAGCCGTGAATTGCTCAAATTGCTACTACTGACGTTAATACCATAACTACAGGCATCCAACTTACAAATAACTCATACTTACAAACGGGGGTAAGACAACAGGAAGTGATCGAAATCTACCTCTCAGAAGGGAAATTCACTTCTGGAAGAGTTATCATGGGGAAAGTGTCTCCATTGAAGCTTTTTTACCAATCCTTGTTTCCACAACAAGCCAAATCCAATTGTGACAGGGACAGAAAGTGAGGTGAAATCTTCTGCACAGGGCACAGATAGCAAAACAAACATCACAGGGGTGTTAATCTTTCCCTATGATACCCAAAGTGTGTGCGCGCATGCGAAAATATATATTTGGTTGGAGTTACACATGAAAAATGTACTTGTTCCAACGTACATACAAATTCAATCTTGTTTGCAACTTGGGAACTAACTGTATAAAGCTTTATCTTTGCCTCCCACCTTTCTATTATGAAAATGAACAAAGTATTGAATCTGATGGAAGGGCTGAGGTTTCACTGCTTCCTTCCTCCAGGCAGCTTACACCCCATGTACGCTGACCACTATGATATGTGGAGTAAAGAGGGGTAGTTAAGGTGGCCGCTCAGTAGTGTCAAACCACTTTTGAATCAATTGGGTGGTGGGGATTCCCTCATACTTCTGCAGCGCCTGGGAGAGACCCTGTGAGGACAATTTTCAGGGCCAATCCAGCATCTAGTATGCTGGATCGGCAGCAAAACAAACATCTGTGTAGATCAGTGGTTTCCAACCTGTGATCCGTGGGTCACCAGTGGTCCCCAAGAACTAAAATATGGTCTGCGGCCTCACCCTTACTACATTGTTGCAACGAGAGCGACTGGTCTTCCGAAACCCTCTTATAGTGCCAAGGCAACGGGGATGTGGAGAGCAGCTGACTACCCATGAAAGGCGCAACCACAAGCCTCCTGACTGCTGCTTCTCCTCCTCCTCGCTCCCCTTGAGCGGAGCCGTTCTATGTGGCGCCTGGAAGCAGGGGTGCCTTGGCATCTTCGTTTTTAGGTCTGTTCCTGGGGTTATTTGGAATGCTGATTCAGAAAATTGATTGGATAGAGTACATCAGCTCAGGGTTTTCTGTGGACGAGGAGATGGCGACAACTGGATTGCATAAGTTCTGTATCGGAAACTAGAGCTGATGTGCAAAACTAGAGTAAATCAAGCCTGAATTTGCCTTAGAAACCAATAGGACTAAACCAGTAGTTCCAAACCTGTGGTCTATGGACCACCAGTGGTCCACAAGCATTAAAATATGATCCACAGCCTCACCATTACTATACCATTGCAATGAGAATGACTGGTCTCGCAAAACCCTTTTATAGTGCCCAGGCTTATTAAATATGGTTTTCTGTAGGTGAGCAGATGGTGACTCCTGGGTGGTATATGTTCTGTATCGAATGAATGAATGAATCTTTATTGAGAGACCATCAGTCATATCAATATATATTACACCAATAAAACAGAATGAAATAAAATATAGTAGGGTAAAATGTAATATAATATAGTCAGATAATCACATGATCAATTCATCCTCATCTGGTAACTAAAATTGGTTTGAGACAGTGTGAAAGCTAATCACTGTCACTTTGGAGTGGATGTGCCCTATCTATCTTCATAGTTCTATAGTGCTAATCCTACTTCCACTACTGATCTTCGTCGCCCCAGCAGTTGGTGCCAATCGAAGCAATAAATCTCTGCCTCCTCCTTTTGGCCTTCACCAAAAAGGAGGCCACTCTTTTATTATGATGGGATTCGCATGGGATAGGAGCCAGTTAATCTTATGTTGCTCTGCCCAATGTTCCTTGTTTCCCAAAATCGGGCCTAGAAGTTTAGCCCGGTCTATTGCATATATCGGGCAGTTTAAGAGTATATGACTAATATTTTCTACTTCTGGAGCCTCACAGATACAAATTCTATCGGAGTATGGTATTGAGTGAAATCTGCCGTATCTCTCCATTGTCTCCATCTGCTCAAATCTTGCCCTAGTCATGGCGAGCCTTAAATACTTAGGGAGCTGGTGTGTTAGATATTGTGCCCTCTTAAATACATGTTGTTGTACCGATAACCATTTTAGGGATTTGATGTTCGCTAGCCCGTGTATATCCTCTTGTGCCTGTATATCCACCATGCGCTGTTTAACTAACTCCCTGGTACGAGGTGGGTAACTTCCCTGTGCATTCACCTGTATACCTCGGGTTCTCAGGAAAGTTTCAAGCTGAAGCACCCAGGAAGCGTCCCTAGCTGCCTTGCGCTGTTCTTCTAGACAGATTCTAGGGAGTCTATCGTTGTCTAAGTTGGCAATTTTACATAAATAGCTGAACGCTCTTATTTTTGCCAAACCATTAATTTGCTGCAGGCCCAGTTCCACCCTAACAGCCACCGCTGGAGTCCTGTATCAGAAACTAGAGCTGATGTGGTCTATCCAATGCAATTTTCTGAATCCTTACCAAACCAAATCTAACATTGACCGAAAACTGATTCATAAGCCTTTTGGTACTAATGTTGGAGAGTGGTCCCTGGTCAAAAAAGGTTGGGAGCCACTACTGTTAGATGTACCCTCAGAGTAATCAACACAAGGTTAACCCATGATATCCCCACAATACCATATTTAATTTCATTGTGTTCCTCTCCTGCTGTTCTCCCAATATGAAATCCAAAGCAGCTTCCTGTTCTGTCAAGCAGAAGCCAACTGGCTCCATAAATGACCATGGACTTGAACCCAGGCGACCTCGGTCCCTCTAGTATTCTACCCAGGTTCCTACAGTGGTTGACAGTTATTCCTGTATTTAATATAGTTAAGTTTCTTGATCTTTCTCTGTTATTTATTAATTCTTTGTTTTAAACAGCTGCTCAGGTAGGCTAGCAGCTACATATGGAAATTACTCTCCCAGTAGGAAACTTCCAAGATTTTTTTCTGATTTTATTTTATATAAATAAATTTTATATATTTATCTAAATATGGATTGCTGTAAGTTTTCCAGGCTGTATGGCCATGTTCCAGAAGCATTCTCTCCTAATGTTTCACTCACATCTATGGCAGGCATCCTCAGAGGTTGGGAGGTTTTGATGATTCTCATCTGCAGGACTTGAAGGAGTAGGGAAGCAGTACAGAGAGAGCCAAAAGCCAACCTTGCTGATTTTTCTGCCTTTGACGGCAGCACCTGAGAATAGGATATTTGTAAATGGTGCTGGCAGGTTCATTATACATCCGCGAGTCACTCAAAATGCACGGAGGTGTCTATTGGCAAGGTTGCCAAAATACTTCTGCAGTTGCGGAGAAATCCTTCCCGAAGCAATGCCAATTTTGGGAGAAGGGAAATGCTGGAGCAAGGGGTCTTAACCTGTGTGTTTGTGGATAGATTTCAGGGGGTCTTTGAACTTGAATTGGGATGAGGGTAAAGTAAAAGTAAAGGTTTCTCCTTGACATTAAGTTTAGCTGAGTCCGATTCTGGGAGGTGATGCTCATCTCCATTTCTAAGCTGAAGAGTCGGCGTTGTCCATAGACGCCTCCTAGGTCATGTGGCCAGCATGACTACATGAATCACCTCATCACACTAGATAATGAATCCACTTTAAATCCAGTTTCTGCCTCCTGCAGAATTCTGGGGTTTGCCTTGAACAGCCTCACTAAACTACAAACCCCAGAGTTCTGCAAGAGGCAGAAACCGGATTTAAAGAGGATTCATTCTCCAGAGTGATGGAGTACAGAGTGAAGCAGTACCTATTGATCCACTCACATTTTCATGTTTTCAAACTGCTAGGTTGGCAGAAGCTGGGGCTAACAGCGGGAGCTCACCCCATCATGTGGATTTGAACCACCGACCTTCCTTTCAGCAAATTCTGCAGCTTAGCGGTTTAACCTGCAGTGCCACCGCGATATTTTGCCTTTATTTTCACTACCTTCTCTAACGGAAATGTAACATTGTTCATAATGCAGCCTTCCTTCCATTTTGAACACAGCTGACAAGCTAGAGGTGCTCAAACTGCAGATATTTCTGATATCCATGCATAATTGAAGAGTTGATCAAGGAGCACCTTGAGGATGAGACCAGAAATGCAGGTTTCTAAAAATACTTGGATACCTGTGTTTCCAAATAATTGGCTCCCTTTGCAAACTTATGTATTTTCACACACACACACACACACACACATATATATATATCTACCTACATACACACATACTGTATATAAATAAAATTGTAAAGTACATTTGTGGGATTAACATAACATAAAAACCACTGAATGAATTGACACCAAATTTGGACACAATGCAGCTATCAGGCCAACAAGTGACCATCACTCATAAAAACACTGAAAAACACAGTGGAAGAGACTTTAAAAGCAAAACACACACATTACAACGCACGCGCAAAACCACACACACACATACATAAATACACACATATACACACACAAAACATATATACACAGACTGGGTCACAGCAATGCGTGGCAGGGGACGGCTAGTGTGTATGTGTATACATACATACATACATACATATCCACATACACACACCCAGGCTGCCCAAAGGATCCAAGACACCAAAAGGTTCAGCAAGAAGGGAGAAGATGATTGGATGGAGGGGTGCACCATCTCTCCCTTCCAGCCCAGTTCCAGATGTTGCAGGACTCCAGTTCCCATCGAGGGCGCCCAGGAAAGGGAACCTGGGCTTTGATCTCTCTCTCTCTCTCTCTCTCTCTCTCTCTCTCTCTCTCTCTCTCTCTCTCTCTCTCTCTCTCGCGGGCCCCCCCCCCGGCCTCCCTCCGCCTATCAATCAGAGGAAGGGAAAATCCACAAAGTCACGTTTCCCAGTCACATGCCCAATGTTTTCATTCCCATCGACTTTTCTCAGGGTCCCCCCTCCTCTTCCTCCTCGCATCCAGCCGTGGGTAGCGAACACCGCTGGGTGAGGATGCCTCCTCTCTCTCCCTTTCCCTTTCCCCACTCCTCGATAGACACACATTGCCATCCTCGCCACGTTCTCCTCTCCAGCAAAATAGCAGAGAGAAAAACAACCGCGAGTGCAGCGATTATGGGAGGCGGGGGGAGGGCACGCGATCGAGAGCCCACGCGGGCTGTATGTATCCTAAACAGAGGGATCCTGCGGCCACAGGGAACGCAATGAGGACACAGTCCCCCGGCACCCGCGGACTCACCACGGTCACCGGCGACACCATGTTGGCAGAAGCGGCTTCCCCACTCAGGCTCCCTGTCTTTCCACAGACGCCGCTCGAACGCTTCGCCTCCCCGAACAGGCTCCGAGTGCCTCTGTTTTTCTCAATGCGATTGTTTTCTTGCTTCTTTTTTAGTACATCCTGACGTCACAATAGCCGGAGCGAATGGGCGGAGGGGGAGAGAGCGAGGGGGCGGGGCCTCGGCCGCCGGGTCCCCACCCCTTGCATATTCTCCCCCCTCCAAAAAGGGGATCACTTGCTGGGCCTCCGTATCCGCGGGTGCTGCAGCCACAGATCTCACTATCCGCGGTTTGACATTTTATTTTAAATGATTGATTTTGCCATTTTATAGAAGGAGCACCATTTGATTTTTAAAAAATTGTTGTCAGAAGCGACTTAAGAAACTGCAAGTCGCTTCTGGTGTGAGAGAACTGGCCATCTGCAAGGACGTTGCCCAGGGGATGCCCAGATGTGTTACCATCCTGTGGGAGGCTTCCCTCATGTCCCCGCATAGGAAGCTGGAGCTGACAGATGGGAACTCATCCAGTCTCTCAGATTTGAACTGCCAACATTCAAGTCAGCAGTTCAGAGCTTAGCCCATTGCGCCTCCATGGCTCAACCATTTGAGTATGCCATTGCATATCATGGGCCCCATGGTGGCATAGCGAGTTAAACTGCTGAGCTGCTGAAATTGCTGACCAAAAGGTCAGCGGTTCAAATCTAGGGAGCAGAGTGAGATCCCGCTGTTAGGCCCAACTTCTGCCAACCTAGCAGTTCAACAACATGCACGTGTGAGTGGAACAATAGGTATCGCTTCTGTTGGAAGGTAATAACGCTCCATGCAGTCATGCTGGCTACGACTTAGGAGGTGTCTATGGACAACGCCGGCTCTTTGGCTTAGAAATGGAAATGAGCTCTACCCCCAGAGTCGGGCACGACTAGACTTAATGTCAGGGGAAACCTTTACCTATATCAGGGCTGTCCAACAGGCGGCCCTGGGGCCGTACACGGCCCCTGAGCCCCTTCCCTATGGCCCCCTAACTTGTTTTAATAAAATACAAATTAAAAATAAAATTTAAAATTTAAAAAAATACCTATTTCCGGGTTTAGGCAAGCATCGAGAGACTACGCCAGCCACAGACGGGATTTCGAAGGAGGTCGAAATCCCATCTGTGGCTGCGTAGTCTCGCAATAGCTGCCAAAATCTCGGGTCCCGCGGGATTTGCGGCCGGCCTGGGCGCGTGCCTCCTCCTCCCTCGCGGTTGCTTCCAGGCAAGCCCCCATTCCCTCAGAGAGAGGGAGGAGGGGAGTGAGGCAGGGAAAGCCCCTCCTGGCTCTGTCCTCTTCCTGTGGAAGGCCCTCGCTTCCCGCCCCATGGATGGGAGAACCGCCGCACCCGGCCTGAGCCTGGCCTCGGCTCCAGCGGGGCTCTTCGGGGATGGCGTCGTCGTTGGCGCTTCGGCCCTGTGGCGGGGCTCCCACAGTATGGGTAAGGAAGGGCCTGGCTCGAATCAATCAATCTAAAAACAGTGGGAAGTTGGGGGAGGGGTCCCTCAGCGGCGGTTTCCTTGGCGATGCTTTCTTCCCCTCCTCCGCGCCCCCTCCCCCTTGTTGTGCTGCCTTCCCCCACGTGCAGGGCGCAATGTGACTTCCTTTGCACCTGCCCCCGCAGCTTGTTTTCCCTTCAGGGAGGGAGGGAGCTCTTTGGGCCTCCTCCACCCGCCTCTGGGAAAGGAGGCCCCATCAAGCCCTGCAATGGCATTGAGGTGTTTGGTTTTTTTTGGTGTGTCCCAATTTGAGTGTGGACTCAAAGGTATTAGGAAACATTCCCCCAAATCCACCAGTGTTCCCATTTGGGTATATTGAATATTCATGCCAAGTTTAGTCCAGATCCATCATTATTTGAGTCCACAGTGCTCTCTGGATGGAGGTGAACTACAACTCCACAAATCAAGGTCAATTGTAAGTAAATTGGAGCCGGGAAGGGGGCGGAGCCGGGGAGGGGGCAGAGCCGGGGGAGGGGGCAGAGCTGGGGGCGGAGGCAGACCCTTCGGCCCCCCAGGTGATCAGCGACCAGAATTCCGGCCCTTGGGCCCGTAGAAGTTGGACAGCCCTGACCTATATCATGGGACTTGAGCATCCACAAATGTTGGTATACAGGGCAGCCCTGGGACTCCCAATCAGAACTGAATTAACCATTAAGAAAATAAATCCATTTTCAGAACATCAAGGGAAGCGGGTTCACCACAGAAATTTTCCATGGCTAGATTTGCCATGCACCATAAGATGCCAGGCAGCATATAGTGCTGCTGAACCAGGATCCACAAAAAAGGAGCTTCCACAATGATTTTTTTCCCATTAGAAAAAGTAGAAGAAAACTTTTCAAATATAAATACACTGTAGGTATACAAAAATAAATGGTGCTGTTCCGTTATCTGGGCTGAGACCACAAGGGGGCACTAGAGAGAGAGAGAGAGAGGTAAAGGTTTTCCCCTGGCATTAAGTCCAGTCATATCTGACTCTGAGGGGAGGGGTGGGTGTTCATTGCCATTTCTAAGCTGAAGAGCTGGCGTTGTCTGTAGACACCTCCAAGATCATGTGGCCAGCATGACTCCATGGAGCACCGTTACTGTCCTGCCAGAGCAGTACCTATTGATCTACTCACATTTGCATGTTTTTGAACTGCTAGGTTGGCAGAAGCTGAGGCTAACAGTGGGAGCTCAGGTCACTCTGGATTCGAACTTGTGATATTTCAGTCAACAAGTTTAGCAACTCAGCATTTAACCCACTGCGCAACCGGGGGGAAGGATAGTCCATTTTACCAGGAAGGGGGTTGAAGGGGTTAAGTCAGGCCTGGGCAAACTTCAGCCCTCCGGGGGTTTTGGATTCCAACTCCCACCATTTCTAACAGCCTCAAGCCCTTTCCTTTTCCCATTCAGCCACTTAAGCGGGAAAGGGAAAAGGGAAAGGGAAGGGACCTGAGGCAGTTAGGAATGGTGGCAGTCAAAGTCCAAATCTCCTGGAGGGGCGAGGTTTGCCCAGGCCTTGTTTAAGGTCTCCAAAGGTCTTAATCCAGTCTTGATCCCAAGGGCCAACTGTGGGTGTTGTGGGAGAGGGGAGGTAAGATCCAGAAGTAAAGCCCTGCCTCCCCTTTTCTCTGGGAAGAGAAGTTGCTCTTTGCCTGCAAGTAACTGATATGGCAACAAAATATCTCTTTCTGGATATCCATGCCATTGTGGATGAGCCAACTACATTATGTGTGCTTTTCTCTCAGGCACCAGTTACATTGTGTTTTGTTGCCGACTGGGTTTCTTCTTTTTCTTTTCTTTTCTCTCACAGACATGTTGTCTAGTACTGGAATCCCACAGTCGTGAAAGCAAGAGTGAAAGAAAGCAGCATCAATGCAGAAATTCAATAGTCACCCAAATTCACCCTGGAATTGGAGCCATCTTCATACCTGTTTCTGAGCCAAGAAAAATATTTTATCCACATTTGCCCAAGAGAGTGAAAACATGGCAAAATCAGGTTTTATCTACAACTGCAAAGTCAAGGATTGCTTTTGGATTTTTTTGCAATATATATTTCAAGCCATGGATAATTAAAGCCATGGATGCAGAGTCCATGGATACAGAGGACCAACTGTACAGCAGACCCTCAATTTTTCACAGGGACCAAGAGCACAGGATATTTGCAAAAATGGAAACGCTGTGACTAACAGATCACACTTTTTACCTGAGATAATACCGCTCTAGGAATCCCTAGATCCTCCAGAGTGTGACTCAATAGTCAACTTCTGCCATAAGACTAGTGGAACATGACCATCCAATAGCACTGGAGAACGTAGAGGTTCCTAGAGCTAATATGTTAAGCAAATCTCTGTATAATCCAATGTGCAAAATGTGAACCTGCAAATGTGGAGGGCTGACTTTTACTTTAATTTCAGGGACAGGCCAGTTAAATAGGCTTTTGGGCAAATGGGCAGATGTCTATGAATTGTTGTCATGAGCATTTTTTTTATTTTGTTGTATATTTGAATGGGGGGCACAAATATATTCAATAAAACAATCTCTCCAGATAATAATAATAATAATAATAGTATTCCACCCTATCTTCACGAGGGAACTCAGGGTGGATTCCAGCATACACAAACACAAATATTTAATGTCTAGAAACAACAAAACACAGATAAAGATACAGGCTCTGAAGGGTGGTGCTCACTTTCGACTCGGGGGGGGGGTGTACATCTCAATTTCTAAGCCGAAGAGCCTGCAATGTCCGTAGCCATCTCCTAGTTCATGTGGCTAGCATGACTGCATGGAATGCTATTTACCTTCCCACAGAGGTGGTACCTATTGATCTACTCACATTTGCATGTTTTTGAACTGCTAGGTTGGCAGAAGCTGGGGCTAACAACAGGAGCTCACCCTGCCCTGCGGATTCAAACCACCAACCTTCCAGTCAGCACGTTCAGTAGCTCAGAAGTTTAACCCATTGCACCACTGTGGTCCCTCTACTAGAATGGCATTACCAGTAGCAAACTGGCCACTATCTGCTAACTCTCACAGGAACTGCCCCATTTAACCTTCCACCACAAGAGTTGTCTTCAACATCCACTCCCCGCGCAGTCTCAGAAAGAGGAGACAGATGTATAGAGATGCAACTTTGGGGAAGACATGAGAGTGCCCCCTCCCCAAATAATAATTCCTACCTTTATGAATTTTTCCTCCAGCACTCATATTTCTAGGCCAGAAGAGAGTGAGGAGGTGAAAATCATATTTTGTGTGTGTGCATTTCTTCGGCAACTTTGCCTTTCCCCTCTTTTCAAATGCTCACTGCAATAATAGAAATTCAAGGACTGGATGAAAATGTACTGGGAAATATTTTTATTTGGGGTGGAGAATGCTTTCATCCCCCCCCCCCCCAGCAAATCCATAGCTACATCAACCAAGTCCGAAAATACAATGTTCTACATATAAACAGGGAGATATCCAATGGATGGACAAATGTATCGATCTGTGTGTAGAGCAAACATTCTCAATAGTAACGGATGGCAAATTGATTTTATGGAGTAATTCATTGCTGGATGGTGCTACAATGCTTTATACCCAGTTATTTTCTGGCTCATGTATTCCTTTTCTTGTGGCAACGGACCAACTGTTTCTTCTCCAGGTGGAAGGGGCATGGCAACAAGGGTGAAGTGAGTGGTGGCTTACTTAGGCAAACAATGGAAAACACAGAGCCAAAAGTATTCAATTGCAATAATAAAGCATTCAAAATATATTGTGTGAAATACACGGTAACACTTAGCTCAGTTCATAATGAAACAAACAAATGTCAAGCCTCAAATTGCTTAAGCGGGGAAATCAATCCCAAGTCGTGTACTCACGCGGCTAAAGTCCCTTAAAAGTGGAGCACTTTCATGTGGATTATAAACAAGTCCGAAACGATGAAGGAAGTCCATAGGCGAAACGATTTTAGCGCTTGGATTTCCAAAATCGTCGATTCGTTGGAGCCTCTATTCAGGATTACAATATTACTTTGATTTGGACGCTTGTTGTCCCCCGTCTCTACGGACTTCCTTCGTCGAACAGCTGTAAAAGCTTGTTGTAAATGTCTGGTCTTAATGTTAACACTTTAAAAAAAATACTCTATTTTTAATGTTTTACACTCCTGTTCATTGAACCTTATTCTGATTTTTAGGTCACTTTAAGTTGGCAGAGAAGTCATGTGGCTTTCGAGATGCAACTCCCAACATTCTTCAAAACTATGTTGACTTGGTTGGTGGTGGTGGTGTTGTTGCATGTCTTCAAGTCATATCCAACTTTTAGCACCCCTAAGGTAATCCTATCACATGGTTTTATGGGCTGAGAGTGTGTTACTTTCTCAGGGTTACCCAGTGAGGGTGGAGTGTTGAACAAGTGCTTTTTAAAAAGTAACTTGCTTAAGCTTTAATTTTTGGTGCCTTTAGCATTCCAGTTGCTTATGTCTGTCCCATTCTGTGTAAACTCTGCACTAGCAGTTGCCTCTTGGTCTTGGCTTTGTTTTCATGAATCCCTTCTCAACATCTTAGTCATGTAGCTGAGAACTTTGAGTAAGAATATTAAGTGACAAATGAGTCACAGTCAGTCATAAAGCTAAAGAAACAATTGCAACTGAATCTGTTCCACCAAATTCCACAGAAGCCCCTTAAGTCAAATACTGAAACTGGATTCACATTCAGTATCTGATTGCATGAGCTGCTGTGCCATTGACATCCCAACTCAGCCACACTTTGGTATCCTGTTCATCTCCATTTCTTCCATCTGTTTCCCTTCTTGTTTCTTCTTCTGATGTTCAGTTCCATATTCTGGAAAGGCTCATGCTTCATGTCATCTAATGTGGAAGTTCAGTATATATCTAACTTGTCAATCAATCCCTTCATTGTGTGCCTAAGAAACCAGAACCTTTTCTTCTGCACAACTGAGTTCCCTGGGCAATGCCCTTGCAGATGGCTAATTCTCTCACACCAGAAGTGAATTGCACTTTCTCAAGTTGCTCCTGACATGAAAAAAAATGCAATCCAATACTGCAGAGTTATGTTATATTTTGTATATTATGTTTATTGTTGTTGAGTACCTTCAAGTTGTTTATGACTTATGAAAACTGTACTTATGAAACCTTGTCACGGGATTTTCTGGGGTTGAGAGTGTTTGACTCACCCAATATTGCCCCATGGGTTTCTGTAGCTAAATGGAATATCAAACTCTGGCAGTTTAACACTACTAAATGTCATAGCTCCATCCAATGGAATCCTGGGATTTGTAGTTTGTTGTGGCACTTAAAGCTCACTGGCAGAGAAGAGTAAATGTCTCACAAAAGTACAAATCCCAGAATCCTATAGCAGTTAATGTGGTGTCAAAACTGTTATAATTCTGCAGCCTAATGGTGAAACATACCAGCCTTAAAACAATTAAACAATCACCATCAGGTCCAATGTTTCATGCTCTCATTCTCTTGAAATAGATCATTTACTTCTACTATAACACACAATGCATGAGAATACTTTGCAATATTTCATCAAATATGCATTAAGTAACATACACACAGAACATTGCATCCTCATGCTGGAGGCCTACACCAATTGTAGCACAATAGCAGCAGAACTATTGCTCAACAGCTTGGTGCTGATTCTTACTAAAAAAAAATTAATGCCATACATTTGTGGATGGGAAAAGAGGAAAACAGGGTGCATCCACACTGCAGAATGGATGCAGTTCAACATCACATTAATTACTATGGCTGCATACTATGGAATCACAGGAGTTGAAGTTTTATCAGGTCTTTTTGGACCCACTGTTACCCTGACAGTGTTCTTGTGTACTTTCTAGCCCAGACATGGGCAAATTTTGGCCCCTCCAAGGGTTTGGACTTCAATTTCCACAATTCCTAACAGCTGGTATGCCAAAATGTGCCCATGGTTGTTCAAGTCCATTATTTAGTGAGGCATCCAGCTTAGGCAACAAGTGCTGGGAACAGCAGAGGAAGCCCCCCAAACTGCCCTCTTCATCTCTCTGGCCACTGCTCTGTACTGAAGAGCAGAACTGGATGTATCCCAAAGCCTATTCTTCACCTTCTGAATTATCCTGCTGCCTTCAAGTGCTGCACTGTCCCATCTCCATAGCTGAAGCAAAATTCACCTGCTAGAGTATTGGACATGGGACGAGACAGCAATGCCTTCTTGTCCTTCAATTCAGTCAGCAAAATATCATGGCTTGTTTTGGGGCTTCGGTCAAAGAGGATACTTTAAACTCTCCTTTAATCACTGGGCTGCTGGAGCCATTTCACAGGCTCTAATTTTGGAAGGGAAAGGAAATGGAGCATTTTAATTGAGCTTTTGGATTCTAGCCAGAATTTGGGGCCCGTGGAGATCATGACACTCCTTCCAGCTGTGTAGGGATAGAGGTGTCTTTGAGTTGGTGATGGGCACAAAAAGAGCTGTTTTCAACAGTTTCCCTTTTATTGTCACACAGTCAAGAGGAAACATTTCTTTCGACTATTTGGCTGAATTTGAATTAAACTTTGAAAGCCTACTCAGAGCATATGAACATATAGGTCTCCAGTAGCTGTCCACCTAATCTAGAGAAAGCAGTTCTTACAACCAGCAGTAGCTGCACTCATCATCATCATCAACATCATTTCTTATGACTAATTGTAAATCATTTGGCTCTTTGTGCCTGTCACTTAGCATTCAATCAATCAAAACTTTATTACGGTCACAGACCAGCACAAAGCAGGCACAAGCGCCCTAAGAGGAGAAGGACAATTCCCCAGTAAACAGTTATTTAGCATTCATTGATGGTCACACAGCATGAGTACAGATCTTATGACTCTTTTTGCATTTATTTAAATGAATTCTTTTCAGAAGATCCTAGTAACCAACCATAAATCTACTAGGACTACCATTTCCTGCCAAGTCTGATAATGGATGCAGGAACAAGCTGCACCATGTTCCCTCTGCATTATGGTGAACTAGGTTTATTAGTATCCACACTATCGCATTAATATCCTTTTTGGCATGTAAGGACTTTCCCAGCTAACTTAATGGTTTTCGTGACACTCCCCCCCCCCCCACTGTCATCAAATAATACTGCTGTGGGTAACTGACAAAGAGATCCTAGACTCTCTCTCTCTCTCTCTCTCTCTCTCTCTCTCTCTCTCTCTCTCTTTCTGCATATAATATGAGCCCTTCTAGACTTTTCTCATGGTTCTATCTATAAGTTTTTGAACTGTTTCCATGGACACATTGCAAGAAAGAAAGAAAGAAAGAAAGAAAGAAAGAAAGAAAGAAAGAAAGAAAGAAAGAAAGAAAGAAAGAGGAAGACTGGTGTTTCAGGTCTTCATTTATGTTTATACTTTATTTTTTAATTAATGTCTTCTCAACAGATTAGTTTCCATAGTAACAGAGAACTGTGTCTCTATTCTAGAGCCTCAATACAGTCTGGCTCCAACCATATTACATATTCATTTAGCAGACTTAGCCGATTCAGACACCTAGGTGCTGTGAATACTTGGACTAAAACTCAATGCAATGCTTTTGCAACACCATAGCAAATGAAGATGTGATTCTGCTTTTATCATAGCAAACCAAGATATTTCTGTTACCAAAACAAATGAGAACACAGATAGGCTTTTTGTCTCCGTAAGGCCAAAACAGATGCTTTATAATAATAACACACTTCTCACCCCGAAGGGGACTCAGAGCAGATTACATCACACATACGGCAGACATTCCCTGCCAGAAGACGTACAGTTACAAAACAACACATACAATTTTGAAGGAATTCTTCTGGCTGTGTCACAGGGTGTGTCATTATGTCACAAGGGGGTGCTGATGCTTCATCCTCATGACAGAGGGCCTCTGTTCCTCTGTTCTGCATTCCACCTTCCGACAGCCAATCTTTATTTATTCAGGTGTTGTAAAGTCCTTACTGAAAAGAATCCTCCCCCGCACTTTTGGCAGGTCCCCAGTTCATCTATTCACAGCTGGGCTGTTTTCGAGCTGCTGGGTGAACAGTGGACAGGGCTCACAGCTGGGTGTCTAAGCCAGCTTGGGAATCGAACTTGCAACCTTCAGATTGCAAGCACAGCTGTTCTTACCACTGTGCTATCTCTCCGGCCCTACTTCAAGAGCTGATTCAATAATTTTCATTTGGTTGCATTATTTTATAGTTATAATTTGTTGCATTTTGGAATTGTTATTATAAAATATTTTTTGTTCCTCATGTCCTGCCTCAAGTCCCTTTAGAGATGGATTTTGCTATTAAAGTTGTTGTTATTGTTATTATTTTACTGACAAACACACAGTATGCTACAGCAAACAAGATCTATATGCTGGATTTCGTATCACAAAATCACAAGTCGAACACTTCCCAAGCATCTAGGACTGTGTGATGTATTTTCGAATGATGTGCGCAGATCCAAGTAAGGTGGCCTCTCGCAGTTGACAGATCATGATTTTGTCAATGTTTATTGTTTCCAAATGCCGGCTGAGAGCTTTTGGCACAACACCCAGTGTGCCAATTAACACTGGGACCACCTGTACTGGTTTATGCCAGAGCCTTTATTGTTGTTGTTGTTATAATACAGGGGTGCTCACACTTTTTCAGCATGCGAGCTACTTATAAAACAACCAAGTCAAAATGATCTACCTACCCACTACTCAGAGAGCCATAAAAGCAAAATATTTGGAAATTTATTTCAGTGAGAGCCATATAATATATTTTAAGACTGAATTCAACTAAATGTGAGTATAATAAGCCCCTGAATTAATAATAATAATAATGGTGATAATATTCATTCAGCCTCTGCTACTACTACTACTACTACTAATAGTAACAACAACAACAGGTTCCTAGAGTAGAAGGAGACCTCAAAGGGCCATTCAGTCCAATCTCTTTCTGCCATAAGGGAAAAACATAATCAAAGCATTCCTCACAGATGGCCATTCAGCCTCTGATAATAATAACAACAATGGGTTCCTAGAATAGGAGGCGACCTCCAAGGGCCATCCAGTCCAACCTCCTTCTGCACCTGGGCGGTGTCGGGAGCCTGTGGGGTGGAACTGAGCCTTCCTCTCGCCCTGCCTGCGATCTACCAGGACGCCCTGCACAATCTACCAGTAGATCACAATCTACCTAATGAGCACCCCTGTTATAATAGAAAGGATTTAGACTTTTCTCAGTATTTTATGACAGATCTGGGAGAACTCCTAAAGTAGTGTTGGTGTACTAAATAAAAAGTTATAACCAAGCTGTGGATCAAAACTTAGAAACAATGCCAGTGCTGCTCCAGAAGAGCCACAAGGATTATCTAGCAATGGCAATGGGATTACATCTGCAAATACATTTTAGATATTCTTTATGCATGGTGGATTGCAATGAAAATGCCAGTACCCACAATGCACACATTATTCAATTCAAGTAGCTGGACTGTTCATTGGCTAAAAACTAAAAACTAAGATGCATGAGTGAAATGAAAAATGCTTTAAAGTGCTTGTTTGCCAAGACTGCATATTTTAGCCTTCTGGAAGAATGCAAACTAAAGGGAAGTTGGTACAAATTCATTGTGTGTCTCATTTGCACAATATTTTATAGATATTAGGGTAATCAAGGTTTTTATTCTATGAAAACCAGACTATAGTCAATCATACCTCATTTAACAAAACCTGTGATAAAGAAGCTCATTTTTACACCTCTTTCTTTCTTTCTTTCCTTCTTTCTTCCTTTTTCGGCAATATTGTTACTGGGGAAAGGGCTGGAGTAACACAGACTGTTCATATTAGATTGTAGAAGTGTGTCTATATTAAGCCATGCAGTGAAGTCTGATCTAGGAGAGAATGGGATTCTACAGTAGCTGTGTGAACCTGCCTACACCAGGCAAGGTAAACAGCAGCTGCTTACAAAATCTCTCATTCAGCACATGTGAACAGCAAAACTGAGAGTAAAGGAGAAAGTAGGTAAGGTTCCTACATGAGTTTCCTTCCTGTGCAGAGCTTTTGAATAATGCAGGGATATAAAGAAAAGGAACAATTGCAGCCTTTATTCAGTATGCCAAGCAAAACAAAAGGAAAGGAACCACAGCAAGGGATCGGGTTTCCTAATGCTTCTTGTGCAGATCATTATCAGGATCTTCCTGAACCTTTGTTCAAACCCTGCCTGCTCTTAAATTGGACTGTCCAAATGAAACAGAAACTGTGTTTTAGAAATCTCTCACAATTAGTACTCATCTTAAGGTTGCATTGCCATACGTGCCTAAAGGTAAAGGTTTCCCCTGACATTAAGGGTCCTTCCACACAGCCCTATATCCCAGAATATCAAGGCAGAAAATCCCACAATATCTATTTTGAACTGGGTTATCTGAATCCACACACAGATAGTGTGGGATTTTCCGCCTTGATATTCTGGGATATCAGTACGGCTTCGTTGTTGCGAGGGGCTAGTAAGCTCAATCAATGGTCTTTAGGAGTCAATACTCACTGTCCTGTAGATTCTAATTCTCAAATGAGAAAGAAGTAAGCCCCAACTTTCCCGCAATCACAACCTGGCGGGCGGTTTTTGCGGCCGCTCGTAAATGCCACAATCACTGGGAAGCGCCGTAAAGCATACCAGTTTCGTCGCGTAGGAAGTCTTTTGCGACTATGGTGCCTGTTTTGGCAGCGTATATCAACTGGATGAGCAAACGATGGGTAAGAAGGGTAGATGCATCGGGTGATAAAAAGTAGAAGGGAAGTAAGGAACACAATTCAGGGTGACACCGAGGGAGGGTCCAGAGAAGACTTGGAGATGGTAACTCAACGCCTACGGGTAAATATACATGGTCCCAATCCTGTTTCGTCTCTCTCTCCTCAGGGCGGGGTTAAGATGGTCAAAATGTATCTTCTCAATCATATACAAGGAAATCCATATAAGATAACAAGAGTATAGTCTCTAGATATATCACAGAGAGGTATCGACCGCGCAGCTTTGCATTACTGTCTGCTCCTGGAAGAGAGGCGCGCACGCGGGACTATTGGTGTATCTATGCTTTGTTATTGCTTCCATATGTTTGTTTAACCATAAGAGTTGTGATAATTGAACATAGAGGGAGCGTCCTCTACTTGCTATTTCAAATAATTATATATTTTGATACCTTTTGCATGTTGCTTATATGATTTAAGTGCAGGCTTATGCTGATTCTGTATTGCTACACAAGATAGATCTATTGCTATTGTATTTACTGCATGATTGCATTGCCTTAGTTCCATGTTTGATCTTTCCTTACCACACAGCATTGTGGCTGTCTGTTGTTGCATTGCATTTCCATCATTATTGAATTGCACCTTTACACTGATGGGGAAATTCGGTTAATGGCTCCGATACCATTGTTTTACTGAAATTCTGATATCCTAGGAGTCCTATGGCGGGAATGAGTGTGGTTGTCCTCTTCTTCTGCCTCCACCCCACATTCCCAAGCAGACTAAAGTTTCTCCATATCCTGTCTGGACAAAGAAAACTTAATATTGCACAGGCATAATGTTGTTTTTACTCCCTTCCCTGATTTTGATTATTTTAAAAAACTGTTTTGCTGTAATTGCACAATTGAACATAGAGTCAGTGTATTTTTTGCACATTGTCAAGGAATGTACTGGAAATTTAAAAAAGTTTCAGCAAGCTAGCAACAATTTTAAAACCTGCTGATGTCTACTTTAGGGAAGAAAAGATTGTGGCAATTAGCTATTTTATCTGACAGGAGCAAACCTTTTAAATAAACCTCTTTGGCACAAATAATTCACCAAATGAATTGGTCTACCTGCCAAATATTTGCATAATACCCTATTCAATAAAACAAAACAAATTAAAAACCTCAAAGTTGAGAAGCCCAGCTATCTCAGAATGGGCACTACATGATGCCATAGCCGAAATGATTACTATGAGCAAAATACTGTGAAACAGCTGCAGGTCGTATTGGTGGCAAGACTGCTTTCATTACCTCCTTCTTCATTCTATTTATAAATATACTAGCTTGGGGACCCGGCCCTGCCCGGGTTATTTGAGAAGTGCAGCAGGATGTAGAGTGGGTCATGGGGGCTCTGTGTGCCAAGTTTGGTCTTGATCCATCATTATTGGGAGTTGCAGTGGTATCATGAAATTACTGAAGGTATTGGTGAATGGATGAGGGATGCATTGTTTTTCGGAAGTGAGTGAAGGTACTTCAAGTCCCATCATCCGTGGTCCGTCTCACAGAAAACTGCACCAGGCTGTAGAGTGTGGACTGTCTCGGTGTTTGTTGGGGGCCGCAGTTGTATGTGGGAACAGAGGGGTGTGAAAATACTACAAATCCCATCATCCATTGTCAGTCCTCCCCCAAACCTCTCCAGGACGTGAAGGCAGTCATGGGGCTTATGTGTGCCAAGTTTGGTCTCAATCAGTAATTGGATGAGGGTCGCAGCAGACTTGGGAAGTGAGTAGAGGTACTTCAAGTCCCATCATCCATGGTCCACCCTCCTCCAAACTGCACCAGGATGTAGAGTGGGTCATGAGGGCTCTGTGTGGCAAGTTTGGTGTTGATCAATCATAGGATTAGGTTTGTAGCAGTCTTGGAAAGTGAGGGAAGGTACTGCAAGACCCATCATCCATGTTCTGTCCCCCTCCAAACTTCAGTAGGATGTGGACTGGGTCACTGGGGCTCTGTGTGCCAAGTGTGGTCTTTATCAGTGTTTGTTGGGGCCACAGTGGTCTGTGGGAACAGAGGGGGTGAAAGT
Source organism: Anolis apletophallus (assembly GCA_030556195.1). NCBI lineage: Eukaryota > Metazoa > Chordata > Lepidosauria > Squamata > Anolidae > Anolis > Anolis apletophallus. The sequence continues at coordinate 91,517,797 of JARBWK010000002.1, read as the reverse complement.
ACTACAAATCCCATCATCCATTGTCAGTCCTCCCCAAACCTCACCAGGACATGAAGGCAGTCATGGGGGTTATGTATGGCAAGTTTGGTCTCGATCAGTGATTGGATGAGGGTTGCAGCGGACTTGGGAAGTGAGTAGAGGCACTTCAAGTCCCATCATCCATGGTCCACCCTCCTCCGAACTGCACCAGAATGTAGAGTGGGTCATGGGGGCTGTGTGTGCTGAGTGTGGTCTGTATTGGTCCTTTTTGGTGGCCTCAGTGGTCTGTGGGAACCAAAGTGTTGGAAAGTACTACAAATCCCATAATCCGTGGGTCATGTCCCCCGACCCGCACCAGGACGTAAAGGGGGTTAGGGGGGTTATGTGTATCAAGTTTGGTGCAGGTCCTTCACCCGCGCTGGTCGCTGTGGCCTGTGAAAGTGGCTGCCACATATCCGCCCTTCCGCCCTCCGCATACACACATACACACATACACACATACATTCTGTTTTATAAAGGTATACAGATTTCTTTACTGAGTCCATCTCTGCTATATTAAAATGTGCGAATTTCAGCCTTCCTGTTTGGCTTCCACCATAATTTAAGGCAGTGTTTCCCAACCTTTTTTGAGCCGCGGCACACTTTTTACATTTGCAAAATCCTGGGGCACACCACCAACCAAAATGACACAAAATGACACTCTAACACAGTAAAACATATAGTTAATATGTTTCTAAATGTACAGTATTTATACACTCAGTGTGAAACCTGGGCCTGTTTCGATGAACTCAACATAGATATCCTGGCAGGAATGGCAGAAAGACACAAACTTCCTACACAGAACTCCCATAACCAAGAGAAAATGCTTATAAGAGTTTGGTGGGCATTGACCTTGAATTTTAGAGTAGTAGTTCACCTATATCCAGAGAGCACTGTGGACTCAAACAATGTTGGATCAGGACCAAACTTGGCATGAATACTCAATATGCCCAAATATGAACACAGATGGAGTTCAGGGGAAATAGACCTTGACATTTGGGAGTTGTAGTTGCTCGGATTTATAGTTCCCCTACAATCAAAGAGCATTCTGAACCCTACCTGTAAGCTCCGGCAAGGGGGGTCTAATGAACCACGCTCACTCCAAGCAGTGTTGAAGGATAAGTAGTTTAATAGGTCCTTAATCCAGGGCAAGCAAAGATAGACTAACTTCTTCCTGCGCAACAGTCTCTTCAAAACCCTCCCCGGCCCGCCCCCCTGCTGGGCCCCTCCTTCCTCGGGCTTGACCATCCGGCTCTCCGCATATCAAAGTTCAGGAAAGGTGCCTGGCACTTCAAAGGGCGGGCCCAGTTCAAAGGCCGCCAGATGCTGCTCTTATCTGATGGCGCGCGGGGTTTGGTCCGTTAGGGCAACAAACGGGCCAAGCGGCGCTGACACCACCAATGATAGAACTGGGCCAAACTTCCCACACAGAACCCCCAGGAGGCAAGAGAAGGTCACTACTTGGCAAGAGAAGGTCACTTGCCTTCCCAATGCATGGAGAGGGAGAGACCAAGTAAGCAACGGTTGGGGAGGGGGGTGTTTGTAATTTTGTGCCTTTATCGAGGTAGGTTTCTTAGGGTTTTTATACTTCAACACACTAGACTCTCCTCCCCCCCCCCCTTTCCTGGAAGTTCCAATTTCCCATGGCACACCTGATGATTGCTCACGGCACAGTAGTGTGCCCCGGCACACTGGTTGGGAAACACTAATTTAAGGCAATGTTTCTCAACCTTCTGAATGCCGCAACCCCTTAATACAGTTCCTCGTGTTGTGGTGACCCCCAACCATTAAAAATTTTTTGTTGCTACTTTGTAACTGTAACTTTGCTACTGTTATAAATCATAATGTAAATATCTGATATCTAGGATATATTTTCATTCACTGGACCAAATTTGGCACAAATACCTGATATGCCCAAATTTGAATACTGGTGGAGTTGGCAGAGGACTGATTTTCTCATTTGGGAGTTGTATTTACTGGAATTTAAAGTTCACCTACAATCAAACAGCATTCTGAACTCCACCAATGATGGAATTGAACCAAGTTTGGAACACAGAACATGACCAACAGAAAATACTGGAAGGGTTTAGTGGACATTGACCTTGAGTTTTGGAGTTGTACTTCATCTCCATCCTGAGAGCACTATAGACTCAAACAATTATGGATCTGGACCAAACTTGGCAGGAATACTCAATATGGCGAAATGTGAACACTGGTGGATTTTGGGGAAAACAGACATTGACATTTGGGAGTTGTAGTTGCTGGGATTTTTAGTTCTCCTACAATCAAAGATCATTCTGAACCCCTCCAATGATAGAATTGGGCCAAACTTCCCACACAGAACCCCCATCCTCAAGAGAAAATACTGTGTTTCCTGATGGTCTTTGGTGACCCCCCCCCCAGGGGTCTTGACGCTAGTTTAGAGTTTGTATCATTATTCTCCAAATTGATACTTCCATTTTTCAAGCCATTTATTTACTGATTTCATTGCAGAAGCTCTTTCTCCCAATAACAAGGTTCCTAAGACATCATTGTGTTTGTGTGTGTCTTTCTCCTCAAATCCTAATTTCTAAAGAAGACAGTCACCCATTTCTCTTAGTTTTTTCAGCAGTGGTTCCCACCCTTTAATTCTCCAGGTGTTTTGGATTTCAAGAAATCCCAGCCATCTTATCAGCTGTTAGGAATTATTTTATTTATTTATTTATTTATTTACTCGGCTTTTATGCCGCCACTCCCAAATAGGCTTGGGGCGGCTTACAGCCAGCAAGCAGAACAATATACAATAGACATATACACTCTAAAATGCAATACAAAATACAAGATAAAAATACACAATAAAACATCATTAAAACACAGTTAGAATAGTTAATACGGTCTGGCAACATTGGCATGGCATGGGATCTGGAGTCCAAAACACCTGGTGGACCAAAGGTTGGGAGCCACTGAACTAAAACGTTTTAATCATTATCTGCCTTCACTACAGCAACATTCTTTGCCTTGAACTTTTTCTTTTATACTTGGTCCTCACTCAAATTACATATCTCCCCTATCATTCACTGTAAAATAGGCTCTGTACCTCCTCAGATCCTATCCATGAATGCTCCTTTCTGTTCACAAATGTCACGGCCTTTTTGGACATAGGAGGCTTTTAAAATCCCTTCACCTAAGATTTTTGCTCTTTCCATTTTTCACTGATGAAAGGTTTATTTCTCCTTTAAACAGCACTGTCTATTTCCCTCTTACAAAGTACATTGAGAAAAAGATGTTGACATTGTTTGGCTGACTGACATGTTGCTGAAAGTATTAGGACAGATCTGTGGGGCCTGAAAGTAAAGATAATCTTTCATTTACACAGATCAATTTCTGATGCACTTCCCTGTAGCCTAGACCTGATTTGGAGCAAAATCCATCGTTCAACAGGGGTTTTTTTTGGTTTGGTTGTTGTTTTGTTTGTTTGTTTTTTGGCCAGCATGAAGCAGCTTCATCTCAACTCTGGAGAGAGCTTTTCAGGAGAGGAAGTGATGTAAGTCCCCATCATGCAGAAACCCCTTTTGTCAGTTTTGTTCTCTAGTTTCCATAAATCTAGAGGCTCTTTGTATGTATGTATGGGTTCCTTTGATGTATTGTTGTTCCTTGTTCCCATTTCAGATTGTCTTTGCTTTAGTTAATGTTGTTATAAATGTTTCCCATAAACTTTCAGTGACTGGTTCAATTGCAAGAGACAAATGCTTCATTGTAAGCTATGAATAAGCTAAATCTTTCTCAAAGATTTAGCCAAATGGAGAATGCTTTCGACCCTTGAATCTCCCATATTGGAGGCTGTTTGATGTAATCACATTATACCATAGCTGGAAGCCTGAAGAAAATTTGCATATAGGTCCTCTATTTCTTTTAATTGCCTAAAAGTTGTTAAACGTCCTCTTTAACTTGACATGCTTCCATTTGTTTAAAATAAATTAAAAGGAAACTCTTTACATGAAGGAATGTGCAAAGATATTCTAGATAGTACACAAAATGTATCAGAAATTAACCTCATTGAGTACAACAGTATGTTTCTCATTTGAATATTGGTAAAATATTTCAGTAGAAGGCAATCCTGTGCCTGCTTACTTGTGAGAAACCCCACTGAACTTTAAAAGGCTTACTTATGATGGGGCTATTATATGTCAAGAAATCTTACCATCTTGAGAATCTTTTTGCTTATTTACAATTAAATTGTGTGTTAAAGTACCACCAATAGATACCAGGTACTATGTCATGACCCAGATTCAGAGCCTTGAGAATGAGGCCCTGAATCTGGAGCCTGACAGTCCAAGCACGAGATAAGAAGACACCTGCACACCCAGCCCTGGGAAACAACAGCTCCAAGACTTGGCAGGAGAAAAGTGTGGGGTTTGTGTCGGGCGGGAACTGTTTGTTTGAATGTGTGGGAGGGTATAAAAAGGGAGTGAGTAATGTTACCAGCCACTCTTGGCTTTAACCATGTCTTGATATCCTATAGTAAATATTCTGAGTAAAATCCGGGACGTCTCCTGTGAGTTATTTGGAAGTGCTAGAGTGAGTCCTGACAGTACTATAGGCTGTGTTTCAGAGCCACTTCCTGCCTCTGAAATACACCCTACAGTACATGGTACTTATTGATAATCTCCCATTGATGTACTAACCAAGACTGAGCCTGCTTGACTTCAAAGATCAGATGAGATCTGGTACCTTTACCGTATTTCAGTCCTAATTAAATCTTACTGAAAACTTATGCAAAATTAAATCCAATAAAAATTAATGGAATCTCTGGCATCCAAAAGTGCCTATAACAAAAATGCAAGATGTATCTAAATGATTTGTTTTCTCAAACTGAAGTTGTTAACATTTTGTCCTCCAGAGAGAACATAATTCATGTCAATATGAAACTGATCATGAGACTGAGGAAATAGACCTGCAGCCAATTAAATGGTACACCTCCAGAGTAAAACAGGGGTGGGACTCCTGCAGCCCTTCCAGAATTTCTCACCTTTGGTTATGCTAACTAGGACTGGCAAGAACTGCTGGCAGCTGCAGTCGGATATCTGGACGATGTCCAGCCCTAGATTTTAAAAAGCAGTATTGGCATGCTGTTTGAGAATTAAATAAGAGGTTGTCAGCAAGAAACACAATGGAAGAGAGATATTGATTTGCAGAGATTCTGAGGTACTGATAAGGATGCCATGAGAAAATGAGTTTTTCCAACTATGCTACATGAAGAATCACTATTTGTAATGAAGTTGTGGACAGGTCAACACCAACTTTTAAACTGTGGCAGGGCAGGCGATCCCACCGCTGCCACCAATGTAACGAAGGTTTCTAACGCCGCTGACAGCTTGCGTCGATCTTCTTCGATCTACACTCAAAACTGGGGAACGGTGTGAAACTGTGGCAGGACCTCTGCCACCAAATGTAAACACAGGTTTGACACCGCTGACCACTGACCACTTCGTGAAGACGCAGCCTAAAGCATGCGTCCCACTGTGAGAGGATCTTTTTATAACTACGCTGCCACCATATTAATTCTGGCTACCGATGTGAGGGCTTATCTTGAGGCTTGTACTGTATCTTGAAATGATATGACTGAGTTTCATGAAGGAACATCAAACAGTTTATTTCACAACTGGGTTCAATGCTTAGTTGGTTACAGGCTCCGAAGAGGTACACACTTGAAGTTCCAAACCATTTAATACTGGGGTATAACTTCCCCTGACAGATATAAGCAGACTATCACTCCTCTGCTTCTACAAGTACCTAACCAAATAACCCTTTAGGTTATTTTTACTACTATCCAGGACCAAACCTGTCCTCAACTTGGGTTTCCCTAAACCCCACACAGAGCTGAACATTAGCAGCTCTAAAAGACAGCGGGTTCCTCACCAACTGCCAAATCCCAACTGACTTTTATTTCAAACCGCGAACATTCTAAAGCCAGAGTAGCTTTCGTTGTCATGGCAACAGCTTCTGCTTGAGGCTTGCTGCACCGACATTCTACTGCCTACTCTCTGTGGCTTTTAAAGACTGCACCTTTAAACCCATAGGCAAACATACAACACATGTATTAACATACAAATAACACACCTCATCACACTATTCCCTTTAATTCTTAAGAGGGGGCAAAGAATAGTATGATCATAAATTAGTCATAACTATTGGCATAGCTGAGGCCTCTTCTACACTGTCATATAATCCAGATTATCAAAGTAGATAATCCATATTATATGCTTTGAACAGGATTATATGAGTCTATAATGCCATGTAATCCAGTTCAAAGCATATAATCTGGATTTTATATGTAAGCAGAGGAGTTGTATTCAAAAGAACTCAAGTGGACTTTTAAACCGGTTTCTCTAGTCCTATAACCTCCTCAAATGGACTCCAGAAGGGAATGAGATGTGTCATGGAGACAGCACTGAGAGTAGATCATTTATTCCTTCATAAATGGCAAAAGTATATAAATTAGTTATAACACATTTCCTGTAGCCAAATGATAGCACAAACCATTTCATTGCCACCATGTGAATCACAGGATATTTAAAAAGGATAGAACACAAACTACATTTAAGCATAAATAATAAAATGACATATGTACCATATATTGTTATAATAATTTTTAATTTTGAAATCAAAATCACCCCAAAATAGACATATTTCTACCAATCCCCATTCCATCTATAACTCCAACACCACTGCGCTGTGACTGTCTTTTATTTTCTCTGATGAAGACAAGCTTTTTGCTTTCTCGCATTTCACAGGGACATTTCATGTCACTAAAAACTGCCAGAGACAAAGAAACTTCATTGCTGTTGCATTTAGTGTTCAAAAGATGTGTCAGCTAGTCTGTTCAGCAGCACATGACCGAAGAGCAGAAAAGGACATTCTGAGATACCTATTCTAACATTGGAAGCAGAAAACAACAGAATGCAGCTATAACTTTCCTTTATCTGCTGCAATAGTAACGTAATTGCCATTCCCTTGAAAACTAGACATCTCAATCTTTTCTATACGCTTAAGGGTTTGATCTGAAGTTGGTTGTCAATTTAATGGTGAATTTTAAACTTCACTGTATACTTTGTTTTTGTTTAGTGTATTTTGAGACATATTGTATGGAGGTATGTTTTAATATGTGCATTTTATGGAGTGTTTTAAAATGATTATGTGTTTGTTTGGTTTAGTAATGTTGTGGCACAATAAGTTAAACCCTTGTGCCAGCAGGTCAGCTGACTGAAAGGTCAGCAGTTTGAATCTAGTGAGCGGGGTGAGCTTCGGTCTGTTAGCTCCAGTTTCTCATGCAAGGACATGAGAGAAGCCTCCCACAGGATGGTAAAACATTCAGGTGGCCCCTGGGAAACGTCTTTGCAGACAGCCAATTCTCTTACACCAGATGCAACATGGAGTTTCTCAAGTCACTCCTGACACACACAAAAAAGAAAAGTAATGCTGTAACCCACCTCAAGTCGTGAGGAGAGGCAGGCAACAAATAAAACTATTATTATTATTATTATTATTATTTGAAACACAAGATGAGTCCACAGCAGACGAGATCACTCTGCTGGCTGTCATATTGGATCACACGTTGGACACATCCCAAGCGTCTAGGACTGTGTGACATATCGGCAAATAATGCGTGCAGATCCCAGATGGAAATTTTCTCAGTGCCGATTGTGTTTAACTGCAGGCCAAAGTCTTTAGGCACTGCACCCAGTGTGCCAATCACCACTGGGACCACCTTTACAGTTCGATCTTTAAATCCTTATATCGTGTCAGCTTTTACAGTTGTTTCTCTTCAATCCTGCTGTTGTCTGGGATTGCAACATCAATGATCCATACTTTGTTTTTTAACATGATCATGAGGTCAGAGTTATTGTGCTCCAAAACACTGTCAGTCTGAATTCGGAAGTTGTTATCATCATCATCATCATCATCATCTCATTTTCACAGCAACTATCTGCTTAGGCAGCGTCTTCCCCAACTGAAATCTTTCGCTTCCCTGAACAGATTGTTATATCTAATACTAGGGCAGATTCAACAACACAGGAAAATCAGAAGTGGATCATGCCTTGAAGCTCCCATACACCTAAGATATAGACCACATAGAAGCAGACTTTCACAGCACCTATCCAATCCTATCCTATTTTGATAGCACTGATAGAGCATTTGCCAGCTAGATTGCTGAAATAGCATCCTTTGTTATTATACAGAGAAGGAAAGTTATAGATTACATTTTGTGATAGGGAAACAGGAATGGTATGCATATACATCATATCCATACAGATGGAGCTTTTTATGAGAGCATTAAAAGAGATAGACACCACACCCCCATTGGGTTAGGAATATATATTGACAGTGCAGAGCAACGAGTAGAACTTCATTCAACCTGATGAAATAACTTGAGCAAAGAAATGCACAAGGTCCAGATTACATTCTTTACAGCTAAATCTTGCATTCCTAAACTCTTTAATCAGAAAAAATTCTATATGAGATGCATCTTGTCCCTATTGCTGCCACAGTTATAAATTGTTTTCACAAATTAGAATGATGGGCAGAAACTGTGATAAATAGCAATCATTGGGTTGTTGTAAGTTTTCCAGGCCTGAAGCATTCTCTCCTGACAGGCATGTTGCTGGGTTTTCTCAGGTGGTCCGTGAAAAGGCCTGACTGGTACATTATTTAAACTGTTATGTTTATTCATCATGATCTGATCACTATCTCATTATATCCCACATTCATGGGGTTATTGGGATAACAATACAAAAGGTTTGCTAGGGTAGACCCTCTTGCCTGAACCAAAATCCTGGCTACGGCCCTGTCTCCTGATGTTTCACCTGCATCTATGGCAGGCAACCTCTGAGGATGCCTGCCATAGATGCAGGCAAAACATCAGGAGAGAATGCTTCTGGAACATGGCCATACAGCTCGGAAAACTTGCAACAACCCAGTGATTCTGGCCATGAAAGCCTTCGACAATATATAGCGATCATCTCCAGTGAGGCTTGGCAAACCCACACTGACTTCAGATGTTTGCCACTGGTCCCAACACTTGGCACTCTCTGGATTGCTGTTAGAAGCTGGACCTTCTATTCAACTGGAAGGTTATGTGAAAAGTGACAACAGATTTTTGTATCTTTTGGAGACAGACAGCCTGCATCAATGTGCAAGTATGTTTCAGGAAAACATTTCCCAACAAGTAACAGGAAAAATTCACTGTAGGCACCAACCAAGAGTGCAGAGAAATCAATAGATAGAATTGACTGGTGGCTGGTATGAAATCTATCCCACTATCACTCTCTGCAACAATTTTTACACTAGATCTAGAACATGAGATATCAATAAAGGATAAATTTATTAACTAAATGTCACAGACTTGTATCTGGTGTGTTTAAGACACCAGAACACCTCCATGCCATGCGTTCACAGCCAAGATTGAGGAATGAAAACATCTGGGGCCCTGAACGGGAAGGAGCCTGACAAAACAAACTGGCTCAGACTGGAAGACCCGGAAACTGGACGTAGGAACTTTTGGGAGTTGAAAGTGTGAGGCATTTGAGGGTATTGAACTGAGAAATTGCCCACGTTTCCTTCATTCGTAATTTTGCTGTATAGTATTAACCTCACAAAATATCCTTGTGAATGAATTTAACTGCTAATAAGGTTCTGTAATCATCACACTAAAGCTCTGAAAAATTCTGTTTTATAATATAAGAAGAATATAATACAATAAATATAAATATTGTTTCCCTACATAACTGGTGAGATGCAAAAGAAATAATAGCATTTAATTCTTACCTAGCCTATCTGCCTCCACATGTGTGTATGTGTGTGAATATAATCTATCCACCCACCCTAAGGGCAGCATTCATGTATTGCCTCTATTTTAGAAGCAATGGATCATGCTCACTCACAATTGTCAATAAAACACTGGAGGGCAGAATGGTTTTCAGTACAAAAAGTTTCCATATCTAGGGGTATACTAATACAGCATACTCACAATGGGAGGCAAACGCTGAATTCCATTATTAGAATTTAATAAAAATAACAATAATAACAACAACTTTATTTATAGAAAGCCCTATCTCCCTGAAGGGACTCAGGGCGGTTTCCAACACATATGGTAAACATTTAATGCCAGAAAAAAGACATAATAAATTGCATCAAGACAATGCACATCAAAGATAATAGAACAGCCATTACTATAAACTTAATACCAAATAGAAATTAACCAAAAGATAAAACTTGACAACCCTAGCAAACATAAGAACATAATATGAATTTAAACAGGATATCATTTAAAACAACTAGAATCATGATGGAAGTAAAATGGTTCCCAACAGTTAATAGGCTGAGATTAATTTCAGTAGCTAGAAAGATTGACTATATCTAAGCAATGTTATCTATCGATACATATTAGTCTTCCTCCCCTCCATAAGCCAAAGGGCATTGGTGTGTTTTCAGCAGTTTTTTTAAGGCGAGGAGAGAGGGGGCAGTTTTTAGGGGTTTTTTGGGAGGGAGTTCCAGAGGTGGGGAGCAACCACAGAGAAGTTCCCCTCGTTCCCATGAGCTATACTTGAGATGGGGGTGGGACTGAGAGCACAGCCTCATCTGTGGAGTGCAGCACTAGAGCTGGTTTGTAAATGGAAATGCGGTTCTGCAAATAGTCTGGACCTGAACAGTTTAAGGCTTTACCAGTAACGATCAGCACTTTTTATTTAGCCCGGAAGCAGGTCGACAGCCAGTGGAGTTGCCACAGTGTAGGAGTCGTCCTCTCACAATACTGTGCTCCAGTTAGTAACCTGGTCATTGATCTCTGCACCAGTTGCAGCTTCTGCACTGTCTTCAAAGGTAAAACCATGTAGAGAGTGTTGCAGTAGTCCAAATGGGATGTGACTAAGGCTACCATGACCAGATGTGGTGTCTCAAGGTATGGGCGCAGCTGGCGCATAAGTTTTAACTGTGCAAAGGCACGCCTGGCCACCGCCTACACCTGGGGTTCCAGGGACAGTGATGAATCCAGGATCACCCCCAGACTGCGGACCTGTGTCTTCAGGGGGAGTGTGACTGACCAGTAGTACCTCTGTTTTGTCTGGATTTACCTTCAACTTATTAGCCCTCATCCAGTCCATCACTGATGATAGGCACTGGTTTAGGGGCAAATACAGAGAGTGTGACAACCCATTTAATAAGAAGTTATATAAATTGTCTCAGTGCAGCAAGCACATTAAACTGAGACTTCTATGAAAAATTCAGGGATCAACTCTGTATTCATACAGTCTTGTTGAACTAGAGCTACTTAGGCTGCTAGAAGCATGGGAACTGTATTTTCCCATAGCCGTCAATGCAGTCTATGCAGATGCCGAAGGTCCTACTACATCAGTTTCTCAAACTGTGCATCTCCAGATGTTTGGACTTTAGCTCCTACAACTGGTAAACTGGCTGTGATTTCTGGGAGCTGAAGTCCAAAACACCTGGAGGAGCATAGTTTGAGAAACACTGCTCTAAATGCTCCCCCAGGCTGCAGATTCCTCCATGAAAACCACTCTCTCTCTCTGTGATATCAGGGCATGATTTTCATGGTGAGAATGAGATGAAGGAGGGATTGCTTTGGAGTGCCTACCTTCCTATAAATACCATCCTATTCACCAGCAATTTTGACGGGCCTGGGAAATTCAATTGTGATGGGAAGGAGGCTGTATATCTTTTCCACTAGGAATTACAGAGAATGTCTGAAATTTGGTGTCTATCAACACACACCAGAATACTAGTAATTCTGTAAGGACACTGTATACAAATAAACGTTAACAGTTACCTACAGAAGAAGTAGATAAATGTATAGCCAAATACATCAAAGATATAGTACTGCTATGTTAGTGGCTACAATTCATCGCATGGGGATATAGGATACAACTGCTGGCTCTGGGTGCATCTACACTGTAGAATGAATGCAGTTTTACACCATTTAAAGTTCCATGGCTTAATGCTATTGAATTGGAGTTGGAGTTAAGTGAGGCACCAGCATTCTTTGGCAGAGACGGCTAAGGCCCTTGGAAAACTATAACTCCCACGATGCCATGGCAGTTAATGTTAAACTACATTAACTCTACAGTGTAGATGCACCCTATGACTTAGATAATTTTTGCAAAAGATTATTAAAAATTTTTGCCAATTTGACTGTTAATTGCCCAAAAAGAAACCAGAACAGAAATCCAAAGGTCAGGTCGCAAAGCACATTTTTCTTCTATTGTTTTAGAAATCTCCTTAAAGTGGAAGAAGAGTTCCTTATAAATAATTAATCTGTTGTAATTTGATTCCAGGTACAGTAGTTACAAGTAAAAAAGAAAGGGGAAAAAGATACTTAAAATAAACCAAAAAAAACCCCAAATAAATTGTACTAGGAAGGGGAAAGAGTCTTGTTTTGGATACTTCTTATCTTGGCAGCTGGAACCAAACGGCATGCTGAGCGAGCTCTTCCTTAACTAAGGGAACAGCACCGCCTACTGGTGGAAAGTGGAATAAAGACTCACTCCTATTGCTTACTGCAGTGTTTCTCAACCAGTGTGCCGGGACACACTAGTGTGCCGTGAGAGATCATCAGGTGTGCTGTGGGAAATTACAGTGGAGAGAGAGAGATTGCCTAGCAGGAAACTTCAGGCAGCGGAAACAGGGCTTTCCTGGCCGAAGCAGCAATGCCAGCCAGCCTGGCTGCAGTCAGGGAGAGCCCTCGGCGTACAGAACTTTCCTCCCTCCCTCCTCTCTCTCTCCTTCCCTTCTTTCCTTCCCTCCCTCTGCGTGCCAAGGGCTACCTGGCCGGGCTGCGGCTCCTCCTGCTTCCTGGCTCCTGGGCGCTCTTCTGCCATCCTCCCCTCTGGCACCAAGGAGGAGGAGAGGGAGGAGGAGTCCGCGGAAGCTGCCCCCGTCTGACCCCGCTCCCGGAGGCCCGAGGCAAAGCAGGGAAGCCGAAGGGACGCAGGGGGGGGGCACTCCTGGGCGGGGGGTTAACACCATCGGGAAGGAGAGCTGGGGTTTGGTGACGGCTGCGAGCCTCCACCGCAGTTTGTTCCGAGGCTCAGAGCCACCCCGTGTGCTCAATTCCTATTCGTCCTGCTCAGCTGAACCTGCGCGCGCTTCGGCCACTCAGTGCAGCCCTCCCCTGCAGGATGGTGATGGGCCCCCTGCGTGTGGGCCTCCCGGGGGAGGGGGGTTTGGCGGAAGCGGCGGCGTCACGAGGGGGGAGGGTGACAGTTAGTAAAATGACAGTGTCATTTTGGTTGGTGGTGTGCCCCAGGATTTTGTAAATGTAAAAAATGTGCCACGGCTCAAAAAAGGTTGAAAAACACTGGCTTACTGCTAAATGGGACATCTATTATTTTAAACCTGTTCTGCTGCAATAATAAAGAGACAATATGTGAAAAATATGTTGTTGGTATACTTTTTATGCTCTTTCCTTCTCACCCCTCCCAATTCGTTTGACCTTTCATACATTCTGGTCTTCTGGAGTTTTTTGATGTTTCATTTTCTACTTTCAGATATTAGGATGATTATCAACTTAATGGCACACAGAATGTTTTGCCTCTTCTTTGGTGTCAGATGCAACTTGAGAAACTGCAAGTTGCTTCTGGTGTGAGAGAACTGGGCATCTTCAGGGAGGCTTCACTAATGTCCTCGCATGGGAAACTAGAGCTGACAGACCTGTCTCACGGATTCGAACCACCAACCTTCAGGTCAGCAGTTCGGCCGACACAAGGGTTTAACCCATTGCGCCACTGTGGCTTTAAATGTTTTGCTTATGTATTATGCAGTAATACATTTAAAAGTAAAAAAACATTTAAAGGTAAAAAGTTTTGCTTTTAAATTTTTATTTCTCCACTACTACTATTATTATTGTTGTTGCCAGTTGCTCTCTTTTTAGTTTTATTCTATACTTTATACTTTTTGAATTTTGTATCTGGAATTTCTATAGATCCTTTCTCTTTTTTGGGTATCTGTTAGCTACATTCTGTTAGTGTAACCTGTTAGAATTGAATTCACATTTTAAAAGTAATGAGTCTAAACTCATGTTAAATGACTATCCCCACATCAAACTTTGAGAAGAGTCAGGTAACAAATACCGGTATTATTATTTTTAATTATTATTATATAACAGACATGGTACTGACTTTTCATGCACATCAAGACCTTTTTGCAACAGCTAACTGGTCCAAACTTCTTGGACTAACCTACCCTTTCTTCTGCTAGGAAAAGGAAAGTGATGTTCCTCTCCTATAGACTTCCATGCTTACCAGCTCTGAATGCAATTCTCAGCACTGGACCAAAATTTCATCTAAAACTGTATAGTAAAGGTAATGTTTCCCCTGACATTGAGTCTAGTCGTATCCAACTCTGGGGGTGGTGCTCAACTCCATTTCTAAGCCGAAGAGCCGGCGTTGTCCATAGACACCTCCAAGGCCAGCATGACTGCATGGTGCACCATTGCCTTCCCACTGGAGCAGTACCTATTGCTCTACTCACATTTCCATGTTTTTGAACTGCTTGGTTGACTATACTAAAACTTTATAGTCAGCCTATATTAGATTGAGAGAGAAAAGAGCAAATTGATTTGAATATCTCAACTTTCTTGAATGAGTGTAGTTTGCTATCATGCTAATAACTTTGTTGGAAAACTGGTGATATATATGGGTGGAGCTTTACAGCGCCTTGATGATGGCCCCATCTACACTAATAGTTTAATGCAGCTTCAAGATTACTTGAAACCATGGTGGCTGAAAAACACCCCAAGGGCATAGCTAGCTAGTAAGGGGCTAATGGGAGAGATAATTAATTACCACCATTCCTAACTATCATTGTCCCCCCGCTGCCGCCTCCCCCCCACACACACACACACACTATATGCCTCCGATGTGCAAATGTGCATCTCTGCAAGAAACGGACATAAAACCTGCACAATGGCTTGAGGTCATGTTCAATGGTTAACGTAATCTTCCTGAGCTCAAACCTGTTCAAGGCATGGCAATATGATCACCTGCACAGTGAAACTTGTTTCTCCCAAATCGGATGCAAGCTACATTATAGTGTCAGTGTAGGTGTGTCAGATATTTTTGGGGGCATGCTCAATGTTTATTTATTTATTAAATTTGTCAACCGCCACTCCCAATTAGCTCGGGGCGGTTTACACCCAGAACAAAGCAATACAATAAAGGCAATAAAAACAATTACAATAAAATACAGTTTAACCTGTGTATTAGGACTCAAAAGCCTGCTTAAACAGAGCGGTCTTACAGGCTTTACGAAAAGCTAACAAATTTTGTAAAGCTCGAGTCTCAGGAGGAAACGCATTCCAAAAACTGGAGCAATAATGGAGAACGCCCTTTTCCGAGTTGCGGTCAGATGGTACGATTTCACACTAGGCACGACTAGGAGGTTCTGCTCTTCAGATCGCAGTGATCTCGTGGGACAATATGGGACAAATGTTGATTTGTGCAGCTGGTAATGAGCAACTTTGGATGCATCTACACTGCAAAACGAGTGCCCTTTGAGGCCACTTTAGCATCCATGACTCAACGCTATGGAATCATGGGTTTTTGTGATCTGATGAGGCACAAGCACTCTTTAGCAGACAAGGTTAAATACCTTGCAAAACGGCAACTCTAATATTCCATAGCACTGAGCCATGGCAGATAGCGGTGTCACACTGCATTCATTCTACAGTGTAGATGCACATCTAAAAGTGTACTGCTCATGTGTGCAAGCAAGGTACATGTGATTAAATCAAGTAGGTGGGTCCCTTCTGCCACCATGATGCTGTTGGTCAAACATTTATTAGGTAGGATATCCCTGATTCACTCAATTCAGAGCATTTGTGAGAGAGGTTTTTATATAACAAAAGTTCAATATAAAGAGAAACACATGGACATACGAAGCAGATTCAAAATACTATCAAGGTGAAAGAACCCATCAAATAAGGAACTGATTTACAAGATTGAATACAAGCTAAGATATTTTTTAAAGGAATTTGAATTGACAAACAAACTGGGAAGATGGCTGTTGTCACTTTCATAACACCTTTTTGCAAGTAGTGCCCCCCCCCTCTGTTATAAAATATAAAATCTGAAAACCAAAGAGGTTCAAAGATAATTCTTATGTTTCCTCCTACCTTTACAGTTTTAAAATAATCTAAGAACGATTTGCAAGTATCCAAGAAACTATTTACAATGGTCATTCTGTTTGGGGGCAACTGTTACATAGAAAATGATGTCACAATCAAGTTCACTGCACAACTGGTCTGTCATATATAGCCACCAATATAGCCAAACCACTGATCTGC
Organism: Anolis apletophallus; assembly: GCA_030556195.1. NCBI lineage: Eukaryota > Metazoa > Chordata > Lepidosauria > Squamata > Anolidae > Anolis > Anolis apletophallus. Next base: position 91,501,446 of record JARBWK010000002.1, on the reverse strand, counting down.
TTAAAATCAACTTGCTCAAATATTAGTCATATCAAGTCATACTCCTAAAGTGAGAAAACATACAATGATCATTGTTACCTGGATCATCTACCTTTTAGCTATAGAACTGATGAACAGAGTACCAAAATCCAAGGTGAGTATATTTTGAAATATACATTGTTTCCTAAAATTTCACCTTAGTATGTAATTTGAAGCAAAATCAAAGAATTTGTCACAAACCTGGGATGGGTTAAGACCCCTATTATGTGTTCGGTTTCATACAAAGAACACTGCTATCATTGAGGAAAAATATTTCATATTTAAAAGATGATGTGCCAGATGTCTTTATCCAAGCTTGAAAACTGAAACCCCGAAGACTCTTGCAAGTCACCCTGTGTTTGTTCCACCAATTATTCCCTGACTGTATCTGGTTACTGAGCCTCAGGATGGCCCCTCAAAGTGGACTTGTGGACTTTTTGGTACATGTGGCCTGACCCCAATTCTGGTTTGACAACCAGCCAGAAACACGAACACAGTAGGAAAATATATTCAACTCTTACTATTTGATTCATTAAGTTCCCCAGCACCATAGGTGATTCTGCATTTTTGTTAAAACACCAAACTCTGGGCATATCTACACTGACCCGCTACCCTAGGGCTGATCTGGCATGGTGTACACAGGATTGGCACTCCTTTGCCTGCTGTGAAGATGGGAAGGAGTCCCAAAAAACCAGCAGTACCAAACACACTGGACCATCTCCCTTACTGTCCCCTCCCCTCTTTCATGTCATGGTGATTTCTGGCCAGTGGCCACCTCATAGGATCCACTGGTCAGCCTTTGCCTGCAATGACGTCAGCTAGGGGAACAAGGAAGGAAATGGGGAGCAATCACCTCTCTTCACCTTCTTCCCTCCCCCCCAATTACCCCGTTGCCCTAGCTGACATCACTGTATGTGATTGCAGACAGGTAGGACCCATTTTGTGGCTGTAGAGCACCACAATATGGAGAGCAGGAGGGGACAATAAATGTCATCTTGTGTCTTCAGGCTGCCTGAGCCCACAACACATGGGATGTCAGTAAAACAGTTGTGGACAATTCCATCTCAGGCCAAAGTTGGGAGATACTCCAAATGGGGTAAAAAATGGGAGATTCTCCAAATTCTGAGCCAGAATTCTGACTCACAACGTTGGTTAGCACAGAGCAAGAGCATGTTAAGGTGGCCTTGCCCGTTGTTACCCCATATCAACTCCATGTTTCATTTGCCCATCATGGAGATAATCTGGGTCCATTCTGCCATAAGTGGTCAGTGCAGATGAGCTTTAAGCTTTCAATTTCAACTTCAGGCATCTTTTGTATTAAATTCACATCCGGATTGAATTATCTGAGGCAAATTTGACTTTTGATACCTTTTACCTCCTACAGATCCCCTTTACCACCTCTTGAGCTCTGATTAGCTGCCTTGAAATCAAGTCTGTCTAATGCTTTCTTTATAAGCAAACAAAATATAATCGGAGACTGTGTGTACTAAACACTGGTACAAACTGAATAAAGTAGAACTCTATACAGCATATATTATCACAATATCTCTATAAATCTAGTTTATAAGAAAGATACATGTATAGTAACACGACAATAAGCAGCAACAATCAATAAGTGAACAGCGGTCAGTACATTTAAGGTCATAAGTGTTGGAGCAATACACAACAAGGATTCAAAGTTCGTAATGAAGAGTTCACTAGTCCAAAAGGATAAAGTTTGTATTCCAAAAAAACTCCAAGAAAACCATAAAATATACATACAACACACACTTTGCGACATCAGTCCCACTCTTTGCAATGAGAAGTAAACGCAGGCGGAACAGGGGGTGTGACGTACGCTATTGATGTCACTACGTCATCCGTTGATGTGGGAGAGATCTAGTCTTCTAAAGGTCCAAGTGGCTGGTGATTTGACCAAATAGAAGACAAAATTCCACAATTGTATCCATTGCGGCTTTTGCTTATGTTTTGCTTCACCCACTTGGGTCTTGCTGCATGGATACAATTGTGGCATTTTGCCTTCTATTGTGTATTGCTCCAACACTTATGACCTCAAATGTACTGACCGCTGTTCACTTATTGATTGTTGCTGCTTAATGTTGTGTTACTATATATGTATCTTTCTTATAAACTAGATTTATAGAGATATTGTGATAATATATGCTGTATAGAGTTCTACTTTACTCAGTTCGTACCAGTGTTTAATGCTTTCTTTACACATAACTTGGCTGTGCTGCCAAATTATTTTTTCCACAAGTCCATACTGCATTCAGTAAGAGGTGTGTGTCCTTTGAGCATGCCTAAAACCCAATCAAAATCACGAGCACCTACAATTAACAATTTGAAATATTATTTACTCGTATGTATAAATTGTTCCTGAAAATTCAGGGTTATATACAAAATAAAAGTTAGGTCAACTGAAGTGTATTGATTCGCATTAACAATCTTCTCCGACTTGTGTTCTTCTGATATTTTGGACTATTACTCCCATAATCACTATCTGGAGTAGAAGGCCCAATTCTCTGGCGAAGCCAAGTTAAAAGAACTGCTGTAATACATAACTAACTAAATCCGGGGCACACTATTTTTCTAAGCATGATTATTTAGAACCAAGTGCTACCTGTAGAAGACAAAAGTGAATGTCAATTTGTATATCTAATACATAATGAACAATTACACAATTTCAGAAAAGCATTAGGGCATCACTTCTCAAGATCCATTTTTCACAGCAAGATACAAATAAATTATTATACTTTGTCAACATGTTACACTTGCATAAAGTTTAATCTAGATGCATTGTGTAAAATCTTCAAGAAGTTGCAGCTGAGATTTGTCCATTGTAATATGTAATTGTGTAAGAGTTTCACCCTTAACCAAGTAGTCAAAATCTGCCTACACCAGTTTATTATTGTTATTGTCGTTGTTATTTATACACTGCTTTACCTACCCAAAGGGGACTCAAAGCGGCTTGAAATAAAATCATTAGTAAACAATTTAAAATATACAAATATGCAAACATTAAAACAGAATTAAACACAAATAGCACTAAAAAAATCAGTTAAAATCCATCAAAACGTATTTAAAGTTAAAAAAGCACAGCACTTGGCCTTTGTCATGAAATCTTAAGTATCACTTTTTAGCAATGCAATGGTTCCTAAAGTCCTTGGTGCCACATTGCCCAAAGTATTGCAGTATTTATACAGTATATTTCATAGTTTTATTTTTTAATTTCTAGTCGCTTGGGGACCCAGCGGTGCCCGGGTTATTTGAGAAAGGCATTGTGTGCCAAGGTTGGTCTTTATCAGTTATTTATGTGGCTTGCAGTGGTCTCAGGAAGTTAGTGAAGGTACTGCAAGTCCCACCGTCCATGGTCCATCCTCCTCAAAACAGCACCAGGATGTAGAATGGGTCATGGGGGCTCTATGTGCCAAGTTTGGTCTTGATCAGTCATTGGATGAGGGTTGCAGCAGTCTCGGGAAGTGAGTGGAGGTACTTCAAGTCCCATAATCCGTGGTCCATCCTCCACAGGCTGAATCAGCAAAAAAAGAAGGTGGTAAGCAATAACTGGCATCATACGTAAGATGGACACAGCCCAGGGCAGAATTCCTGATTGTCTGAAAAGCAATGAAGAAGTCCAGTTCTGAAGTGCAGCTTAAAACATCCGTGAGAAAGGACCACTGCACCAGGATGTAGAGTGAGTCATGGGAGCTCTGTGTGCCAAGTTTGGTCTTGATCAGTCATTGGAAGTGAGTGGAGGTACTTCAAGTCCCATCATTCGTGGACCACCCTCCTCCAAACTGTGGGAGGATATAGAGTGGGTCATGGAGGCTTTGTGTGCCAAGTTTGGTCTTTATCAGTCTTTGTTGGGGGCCACAGTTGGGAACCGAAGGATTTTAAAGTACTACAATTCCCATCATCTTTTGTCCATCCTTCCCCAAACCTCATCAGGACGTTAAGGGGGTCATGCGAGTTATGTGTGCCAAGTTTGTGCTGGTCACAGTGGCTTGTGAAAGTGGCAGCCATTCAGAAAGCTGCCACAAAAACCACCCTCCGCCCTCCTCTAAACTGCAGTAGGATGGAGTGTGGGTCATGGGAGCACTGTGTGCCAAGTTTATTCTCTATTGGTCTTTGTTCAGGACCGCAGAGGTCTGTGGGAAATGAAGGGTTTGAAAGTACTAAAAATCCCATAATCCATGGAGGTACTTCAAGTCCCATCACCCATGATCCACCCTCCTCCAAACTGCAGTAGAATGTAGAGTGGGTCATGAGGGCTTTGTGTGCCATAGTGAATACATTCCTGATGGTGGAGGCAGGATAGCAACTGGAACTTCAGTTTTGGGCTACACACAAACACATACACACCCATTCAGACCTATCCCTTACAGTTGCAACTTTATTTAAAAGTAAGTTTGCTCCAACTTACGGCCTAATAGGCTTTCCCTATGAAGACTGATGTAGAGTTGGTTTGCCATTGCATTTCTCTATGGCAGAGATATTCAGTGAATTTCTGTGGCTGAGTAAAGACTTGGACCTGGGCTCTCAGAGTCCTAGTCTAACACCCAAACTATTAGACCATACTGGCTCTGTTGTATGTTCACTGTCTAGGTATCAAGATCTAGATTTCATTACTCTGAAAAATTGCCAGCTGTTCTTCATGCAGGCAAGATCAATAATAGATGATGCAAAATGATAAAACAACATGTAAGCTAGATCAATTCTGCTAATGGTATGTATTGACAGTTAACAAACATTGAGTGGAGTTACTCAGTTTGAATGGCTTAACACTAAAATTTAGGAGATAATACAAACATGCCACTTCTAATTTCTTATGGAGCAGGCAAGGAAAATAATGACACCACTAGTTCGTATTTTAGTACTGTCGGGGGTTATTTCTCACCATAGTAACCAGATTTGAATGAACATTGGTTAAGCCAGTGCTGTCCAACTTCTGGCGGGTCCAGGGCCGGATAAGAGGTCACTGATGACCTGCGGGGCCGCTCGGCCCCGCCCCCAGCCCAGGCCCCGCCCCCAGCCCTGGCCCCGCCTCCTAAAGCCGCCAAAAAGGAGGAGTAGGCGGCGCCAAGAGCAGCGCGTCACAGGCCTGGCGTGACGCGCTGCCCCTTGGCACCCCCTACACCTCCTTATAGGCGCCCCTCCCTTCCTAGGCCGGGGAGCCGCGAGAAAAAGGGCAGAAGGCGGCGCCAACGGCAGCGCGTCACAGGCCTGGCGTGACGCGCTGCCCCTTGGCACCGCCTACTCCTCCTTTTCAGCGCCCCCTCCCTTCCTCGGCCGGGGGAGCCGCCGAAAGGGAGGAGTAGGGGGTGCCAGGGGCAGCGTCACGCCAGGCCTGTGACGCGCTGCTCTTGGCGCCGCCTTCTGCCTTTTTTTTCGCGGCTCCCGCGCCCTAGGTAGGGAGGGGGCGCCAAAAGGAGGAGCTAGCTCTCTTCCTCCTCCCTGCCCCCCTCTCCCTCCCGGCCGCCATTTTTAAAAAAATCAATTTTTTTAAAAACAATTTTTTTAAAAAAATTAAAAATGGTGGCTGAGGGCATAGGTGGGGCCGTGTCCAACAGGCTACGGGGCCGGATCCGGCCCCGGGGCCGCCAGTTGGACAGCCCTGGGTTAAGCTGTAAAACTTTTATTTCCAGTTAATTTGGTAATATTTCGCATGTTTGGTTTACAGGCTGAATCAGCAAAAAAAGAAGGTGATAAGCAATAATTGGCATCATACGTAAGATGGACACAGCCCAGGGCAGAATTCCTGATTGTCTGAAAAGCAATGAAGAAGTCCAGTTCTGAAGTGCAGCTTAAAACATCCGTGAGAAAGGAGACTTTAGGAGTGCTCAAGAGCTAATTGACGCAGTACTGAAACACAAGCTAACATATTAAAATGATGCGGGGCTCTCATAAAAGGACAGGGGTCTTGGAAATTACCTTCGAGCCTTATCTATGATTTGTGTCAGTTAATTTACCACCTTGCTGAAGCACAGGCAGGCAATAAATTCTTACATCTGGACAGACCTGAAAATGAGCTGCTTTTAATTTGTATGCAAGAGATATAATTCTCTATACAGTGCATAGCGCTATGTGATACATGCAGGATCTCATGCCAAATTTGGAACATATATCTGCAATCTACTTTGTTTTCTCTTGTGACTCAGTGTGTGTTTCTTCTAAGTCACCTGTTGCATTGCAGCTGCTCTTACATTGTAATATCATTTGCTACTAACTGTTAGAAACCTTATTATTGCAAGACATTGGGAAAAGGCAGCATTCAACCATTTTAAAATACTCAACATTTTAAAATACTCTGGTGACTAAGGTATTACATATGCAAACAAAGAAACCTTTACTGGATACAAAAGAGGGATGACTAGCTACTTAATACAGTGTTCCCTCGCTACTTTGCAGTTCGCTTATTGCAGACTCGCATTCGCGGATTTTAATATATATATATATGGCATTTTCGCTGTTTTGTGGGGTTTTGCCACCACCGCTCTCCAAGGAGCTTTCCCTCCTCAGTCCTCCTTCCCTCCCTCCAGCCATGAAGGGCCTTTCCTTCACTTCATTTTAAGTTTATAAAGACTTAAAATAGAACTACTAAATGGTATAAATATTAAAATAGAGCATCCCTACATCACGGTTTTCACTTATTGCGGGAGGTCCTGGAACCTAACCCCAGCAATAAGTGAGGGAACACTGTAAAGTTACATGTGACAAAAGGGTGACTGTTTGGTGTTGGGGATTCAACCACAGGGACCAGATAATGACAGGGAGCAAGGTGAAGTCTCTTAAAGCCTCAGCTGGACTGTTTCATCCCCCTCCACCTCACAAAGCATGTTTGCTCACATTTTCTGATACGAAAATAGGGCAATTAATTCATTGCACTGTTCGATTTTGTTGCTCCAATACTATCTGAAGATTCATTATCAGCAATCCTAAAAATCTCCAGGCAGTAAAAGAGTGTTCTACTTCTCAGCTGTTTCCACAACCCAATAAGGTTATGCTGAGATGTGCTGAAATGTATCTCTTTTACTTTAAATTGTGCACACATTATGATGCTGACAAGTACTGTTTTCAAAAAAGTCCTTAAACGCTGTGCTCTTATTCCTTTACAGACTTAGCTGGAGTTTATAACATACAAGAACAAAAAACAAAATCCAAATAATAGAATTATACAGAACCCCTGGTTGAATTTCTGCTGTTTGAACTAAAAAGCTGATCTCATGGTATTACTATGAACTTGTTTTAAAACCCATTTCAGTTTCAAAAACAGACCGTGGCTATGTTATTTACAAATGTATATAACTGTTTTTATAGGGCCCCCTGGTGGCACAGTGGGTTAAACCGCTGAGCTGCTGAACTTGCTGATTGAAAGGTTGGCGATTAGAATCTGGGGAGTAGGGTGAACTCCTGCTGTTAGGCCCATCTTCTGCCAACCTAGCAGTTTGAAAACATGCAAATGTGAGTAGATCAATAGGTACAGCTCTGGTGGGAAAGTAATGGTGATCCATGCTATCATGGACAATGCCGGCTCTTCGGCTTAGAAATGGAGGTGAGCACCAGAGTTGGACAAGACTAGACTTAATGACAGGGGAAACATTTACCTTTACTTTTTATACAACAGTTTATAGTATTGTAGCCCATCACATAAAGTTTTTTTATATTAGATCTAATTTAGGATTTGGCAATTTTAATATCATTTTTAATAATAAACTAAAGTCCTACTTCTTCTCCACAGATAAATTCTTAACAGAATAAAAGCTCAAATATTTCTTCTTAAAGAGCAATGTTTTACAATGAGTCTTAGATAAAGGGGTACCACAACACTTTAGCATCTCCTTCAAATTAAAGCAGACCAGTAATATGTTTAATGTCAGAAATTTATTATATACATCAATTCCTTCAGCCTTCACTGTGCATATGCGAGAGCATACAAAAGCACCAGAAAAAAGGTTATGCTTAACAGTTTTTTACCTGATTTGTCACATTGTGTAAAACACAATGAGGTTAACGAAAACATAGCATGGACTCTAGAAACATCCTTTGTTATATGCTAACACTTGATTGTATCACACTGACTCAACAAAATAAATAAAAATCCAAACATAGTCATCACAATTTATTCACTAGTCTCTTCAAGACTGCATTTTCTTTCCAATGTGTTTGGTCTCTTGCTATATATTTAGAAACACAATTTAGTTACAGGGGTAATTAAGATTACAGAAAGCAAAAGTCAAATAAAAACTAAATAAACTAGCTCAAAAATGAGATCTTATATAAAAATACAATTTTACAGATTTTGAAAGAGATCAGTTTTAAAAATCAGAGTTATTCACTGATAATGGATACACGCTGCCCTGGTCTCTGACAGATACTTCTGTAAAAAGTATAAGTACAGACTTAAATAAAATATTGAGAAGACAATTGTAAAAGGAAGCATTTTGTTAAATATAAAGTGCCCTTAATTTTTGTTTAGTAATACCAATAAATACTAACTACTGTATTTGTGCAAAGCAAGACTTGGAAGGGCTTTATGAAAAACTACCTATTTCACATTATTCAATACAACATATTTGACAGCAAAATTACCCCTGTTTCGACAGTCATGAAAATAAGTAAAATATGTTTTAAAAGGCACATCATCTAGTCACTGAACAAATATGCAACCCGAGTTAGTTTTCATAATATCACCTACGAAGTTGCTAACAATGTTTGGTATCTCAGGAAGAGATATACTCTAACTTCTTTTTTAGCTTTGATATTTTATTTACCTTAGGATAAACCTTTAATATTTTGTTTAACTATTGATATCAGTCAGTGGCCATTTTTTAATATAAAGAAATAAAAAAAGATTAAGGGGGAAAGTGTTCAAGAGAACACCATCTGAATAGAGAATACTTTACCTTTGGAATGCAAAATTACTCAGGGGTTTAAAGTACTATATGAAAAGTACATTTTAATGAGTGATAGGTTATTAGTAGCAACACTTGTAGAATGAGTTGGAAGAGGCTACATGGGCCATCTAGTCCAACCCTGTCATGAAGGAAAAACACTGAAGTGTTTCAGAATAAAGTCTTGAATTAAACTTGAAAGAACCCATTAAAACCCAAATGCAGATTACTGTATATATAGGGTCTCTGCCCTATATAGGGCACTATTATAAATTCCTTGCAAGTTCCAATGCTTGTTAAAAAGAATATCTGGACCGATGCTATATTTTTTCACATCAGAATTGTAAAATGAACAGCAACTTAGCCATGTTTCCAACAGTCATCATTTTGAATGAGAAAAATGATAAATGGTTGTTTGTGCAGGACATGTTTCGTGTATATAATGGTTATAGCAAAACAGATTAGTTTGGGCATACACATAAAAAGTATAATACATAGCTCTGGAAAAATAGCAGTAGGAAAAACAGTAAACTTCAGAGCTCCTGGAAAGCAGCATACCCGACTATTTTATTTCAGAATATGCAATTCTAAAAAGTTTGAATAGTTTACATATCAGCTCTGCTGACTAAACAGTTGTTGTGTTGACACGGAATTAAAATACAGAGTTCGGGCTTTCCAGATATTTATGACAAATCTACTTTTACCAGCAGTTATTCAATCCTTAGCCGCTCCTTGCCAAAATACCCTGTTGCTTGGCTATTGTGCCCAAATCTCCGTCAACTGTCATTTTTAGAACTGAATTTATATTTTAGAAGAATCTCAAGTTCATAAAAGAGCTACTTGAAATATAGTCAGCCTTCCATATTCTTTGGGGTTAAGGGGTGCAGAACCTCTGTTAATGTAAAAATGAAAAAAAAACATGAATTAAAATAACTTCTATTGTTTACCTGAGAAAACACCTCTCTATGAATTTCTAGGTGAGTGGTTCTCAACCTGTGGATGCCCAGGTTTCTCGGCCTACAACTCTCAGAAATCTCAGCCAGTTTACCAGCTATTAGGATTTCTGGAAGTTGGAGGCCAAAACATCTGGGGACCCACAGGTTGAGAACCACTGCCTAGGTCTTTTGGCATGACACTGAGATAAGCTTCCAGTAGAAATGGACCATAAAGGAGCACTGAGGACCTAGATATTCCTAGAGCAGTGGAGCATGGTCTAGGACCCTCCAGGTGTTTTGCACTTCAGGTCCTAGAATTCATGACAATTGTACAAACTGGCTAGGGCTTCTGGGAGTTGAAGGCCCAAACATCTGGAGGGCCACAAGTGGTACACCACTGTTCTAGAGATAGCATTTCAATTAAATCCACAAATACTCAAATGTCAAGCCTGAAAATGTGGAGTATGTGCACCATAGTGATTTTAGTAGGAATAAAAATAGAACCTGGGGTTGAAATTGCAGAGAACAATTTTGTAGGACTGAATGAACGTATACTTCTTGCTACATACACATATTTATTATGGATACATTTAATTTGTAGTGCATAGCTCAAAATCAGGGTGTAACCAATGGTTTAGAAACAGATAAAATGAATTCTTAATCAGCTATAAAGATTTATTTCTCTTCTAGCAATCTATTTATCAGTTCTATCAAGCAAGTATACAGAATCATATAACTATGTCCATAAGTAGATGAGGCATGTCAATCCAAATGGTATTTATGCTGGAAAAGTCCAATACTAGTTGTAATATACACACTGGAAGGCTTTGGAGGTTACACAACAAGCACCTCATCTGCAATTAGAAAACTAATAATGGGGGAAACTACATTTTAACAATACCTAGAAATATTCTTAAAATGTAGTTTAGCCAAAACCATAGAAACAATATACAAAATAGAAAGTTTACATGGTTCAGGTATTGTTTTAAAATTATTTGTGGCAATGAAATTGAGGCCTAAGAAGCAAACTCGTAATTTGGTCCCATTTCTATTCAAATAATTTCTGCATGATTGAAACAGCTCCGTTCAATTCTCTGCAGGGCAACAGAGAAAAGGATCCAACGTGCCTGAAGGGAGACTTCAACCTAAAGCACTGGGTGATAGGATAGGTTTTCCCAATTCCTCAAGAGAACCATTTCATCTGGACATGGGGGAAACCTATATGTGGAGTCAGCAAAATGGCTTAGCAAGGGGACAAGAGTGAATGTATGTTGTCAAATAGGTAGCGGCTAGACTGTTTCACAACAGCTATTTGCAGGAGGATGAAACCCACCAACTAATTTGTGCAATCAAAGCTCTTGATTTTTCAGTGTATTTTTGCTTTTTCAGATTTTTTTTCAAACAGAAATCACAGTACATGTTAATATTGCTTTCAAAATAACATCAGCTACATGTTTTAAATCTGTGCTTTACTGAACAGGGAAAAACCCCCAACAACTTCTAACTCTTGACCTGGGACAACATGATTTTTTAAAAAAGAGAAGAGAATATGGACACTATTCAATTTTAAAGTAAAATTAAGAATACAGACTGGCATATTGTGTAGGCCCACTTGCTGCAAGCCAGTGCATAGTCTGTCAGTAGTCTGCTGGCATCCTTGTACTACTTCAGACAGTAGTATCATTTCCATTATTCCAACTAATATCCTCCATGAATGCATTCTTTATTTTGTAAAAAGGTAATCTAGGCTGTAGGTAGGGGTTGGGGAAACCAAGAAATCACCAGTTGCATCCTGGCATCCACTATACAAAGAAGATAACTCCATTTTGTGAGTATGCTTTCCTGATGGAAAGAGGAAGTAGAAGTGTCATTTTTTCCAGAACTCCTCCACCTCCCTGGAGCCCTCACTATCACCACTTCCTCCCCCTATTCCTGAACAGGAGGGGTGGTGCTCATGGGGACTGCTGGTGGGAGGTGAGGAAACAACCACCTGTCCAAGTCATGGACCTCCAATGACTGCAAAACCCAGCTGAGCAATAGTAGGATTCCAACTCATAATGTCTAGGTTTGCATGCTTAACACAGTTGCTCTCTCATATGCAAAATATAACTGTAGCTGAAATCTGGAAGAAGTAGAATAATGTAGGAGAAAGGAAGAATAGTGGAAAATCAGCTATGGCAAGTGGGTTAACGTGTTCTTAGCTTCTTTGTCTGCTTCTTCTGTTTTAGTTCCTCCTCTTCACGTTTCAGCTCTTCCAGATCTTCTTGCATTCCGAGTCTCAAGCTAAAGAATAAATACATATTTGCACCTAAATTATGAGGTATTTGTGACACAAGCAATCCTAAACAGATTGAAATCCAAGTTAGAATAACTTCTCTGCCTCCCAGTTACCAGAGTCAAACAGCCTCAAGTTGGTTTTGGCCATTTTACAAAAGGCTGGATGTTGGCAACCCCAAATATATAAAGGAATGGAACAGCACTGCAATAGTTTATACTGTTTCTACTCTGTGATAAAGGGAAGGTTTACATTACATAAAGTGGAGGTTTTATGTTTGGCAAATGGCCAAACACAAACTAAAGTGTATTTACTTACCTTTCTAAAACACATAAGGCTTGAAATGTAGCTGTTTCTAAAAACAGCAGCATACTACAGAGAGCTTTTCAAACACCTGAAGGGTGTGTCTTCTAGATCCATAAATATGCTTAATCGTACTTTTAAACAAAATTTGTACCATGATATTTTTTTTACTGAGGCTAGGGAATCTTGTAGCTGGGTGTCAATTATTTATTTATTTATTTATTATTCATTTTTATATACTGCTCCTTCCGGCGGGCTCTGGGCGGTTCACATAAAAACACATAGCACAATCACAATTTAATACAGCAGCAATAAAATCTAAAAATCTCTTAGCCTTCTCTTCTGCAGGGTAAACATGCCAAGTCAACTTCTCAGTTCCATCCTAAACACTACACCAAGGTAAAGCCACATTTCATATAATCACAGAGCTGGAAGAGACTTCGTGGACCATTCTGTCCAACCCCCAGACAAGAAGCAGGAAAATCACATTTAAAGCCCCCCTGGCAGATAGCCATCCAGCCTTTGTTTAAAAGCCTCCAAAGAAGGAGTCTCCACCACACTCCAGAGGAGACTGTTCCTCTGCTGAACAGCTCTCACAGTTAGGAAATTCTCCTTTCCTGTAATTTGAAGCCATTGCTCCTAGTCTCCTGGGCAAAAAAAAAAGAGCTTGCCCCCCATGACTTCCCCTTACACAGCCATCATGTCTCCTCTTAGCCTTCTCTTCTGCAGGCTAAACATGCCAAGCTCTTTAGGTCGCTCCTTATAGGGCTTGTTCTCCAGACCTCTCCTAGACCCTTGATCATTTTAGTCGCCTTTCTCTGGACACATTCCAGCTTGTCAACATCTCCCTTAAATTGCAGTGCCCAAAATGGACACTGCATTCCACAAATGAATTTACCACAAAGCACACATTCAATAGGAAGCTACAGTCAACCCACACTTCCAAATGAATGCGTATCTACATTTAATTGTAATTATGTGTTCACAAGTAATTTTTTTATAAGTCACACTGCAATATCACATAAAAGCAGCCCCATACTTAGTGTACAGAAAGAATAGTCAAGACAGCATTCTTAGGGGTTATTTACACCTGCCATAATTCTTAGTTTTATGTCCTCATTCAGTGAGAATCACTGACTGATTTGTTAAAGCTTTGCCCATGAAGTTGGATCTTCATTGGTAGTGAGCCATCAATAAGAAACAAGTGTGTACAAATGAGTCATCCCATATTTGATATTAGTCATCATGACCAGATATCAGAGAAAAAGATTATGTTAATTAGTTCAGGGAACCAATCATTTAGGTCTAAACAGTCAAGGTGTGTAATTTGTGACAGAAGAATATATCTCAAATCTACAGCCTTCTAGAACATAAATCTAGCTTAGAGTCAAAGTCTCAACTGTGAACACAGAGACAAATAAAGTTGTACTGCAATTGACATGTAACACTAATTTTGACTATGGTAGACCCTTCTGGTAGAGACTCAATGTGTTACATTTCTAGAACTCAGCTGTCCTTACTTTCCAATGTATTTGATTCACATTTAAACATACTTTCATTACAAGTATTAGGCATAGCTCATTAATTTGAAACTGGATAGGGATGTTGCTATCACAAATGTTAAAACAGGTCTGATATTTATGCTTCATGCTGACATGACTAAGTCCCATGGAATCATTGTATGCCACACTGCCAGATATTTATTAAAGCAATATTATGCCTCATTCCAAGTATGACAAATACAGTACATGACCCCCAGCATTCTCTGTATTTGTGACACTATCATATATGCATAATATTTTGACATTATCCAAAGCATGGAAGACTCAGGGTCTAATTCTAGCTCAGTCTTTAGACATTTTAAAATTCATTTCTATATCAGAGCATAAGCTTCTGAAATACTTCCTGTTAACTGAGGATATAATTAAGATACTACAAAAAAGTAAAAATAAATATGAAATGAATTTACAAAAAGAGAAGTGGTAGAAGATTACAGGTTGATCATTATTTAGAATTACCTGAATATTCCTTTGGATTCAGGGGGCAAAAATACATTAATGAATTGGATAAATATAACTCTATTACCTACCTCTTAGCCTCTTCCTTTTGCTGCTCTTTCCAGCTGCTTTCCATATAACGTAAGGCATAATCACTTTCATCTTTATACCTGGAAGTAGTATGGAGCATTCTCAGAGTTGTAAGAATATAAATTAACACCTTTCAAACCCCAAACTGCAAATATACTTAAATCAAAACAGATTTTCCCAGTGTTATGCTTAACAATAGCTATGCCAAATGTGTTTGCTGGGACTAGTGATGTAAACTTCACTAATATCATGCTCTCACATATTTTATCGATTAAGCACATTGTCTGTGCATGCAAACACACATCCACGTTTTCTAAAATCTGTGAAAGCAGGCCATATATATACGTACATATATCACAGCCCTGCAAAATGTCACGCAAACCTTAGCAGATTCACAGAATCAAGACCTTGAATTATGTTGTGTGAGAAATATACTTATTCTGCGTATTTTACTGCAAATGATAATGGATAGAAGTCATAAAGAACTCCTGCACAATTTCTGTTCTTTTGAGCAACTTATTCAAAAGTGAAAAAACATTAGCAGATAAAAATATGCACTGTCTTAATTTTTTTAAAATTTCATGCAAATTTTAGTTACATTTTACGTTATTTACATAAATGTTATAGAGCTGTGCTATATATATATATATATATATATATATATATATATATATAGTTCTGGAGGTATTCCAGATGAAAATCATGGTGTTGCCTTATGTATGTGTGATGGAGCACACACAATGGCAAAAACACCTAAGGCTTTTTGGCTCACCTATTTCGATCATAGCCAAATATCTCTCTAATATGCCTAGAAATTTCTTCTTGGGGATCCCCTTCATCATCAATGAAATCTTCCATTTCAGAATCATCTTCATCATCATCTTCATATTGCCTTTTGTAAGTAATAGGTGGAAGAGAAGGCCTTGGAAAGGCTAGAGGATAGAATACTCAGAATTATAAAACAGTACAAGTCAGGTTTTCTGTGGCATTGATATTTTTTCTTGGCAAAAACATTTGTTGTCATGAAACTTCAAATTAATCAACAAATTAATCACCATAAAGGTCTTAGAAGTGAAAGGCAGAAGAAAATGACAGTATTTCACCAATACTACTGATATGATTATGTACAACTGTAGTGCTTTTGTCTTCATTCTTTCTACTTGATATATTATAGCAGTTCTCAAAAACTGTGCAGTCAGTGCTGGATTTAGGATAAATGAGGCCCTGTGCCAGTTAAGTTACAAGGTCCCTGACTTAGACCCTGAAGGTGGTAAGCATACACTGCCTGCTTTGTGGCACACTCCCATAGACTATCAACTCTATCATTATGTCTGGAATTGCTCTGAAACAGAACGCCTTCAAATTTAGAATTGCACCACATAAGCAAAAACCATCATAAAACCCTTTTTTTTTTGGCAGGAAAATGGACTCCGTTATTCAGAGGGGCCATCTTCCTGCCAAATCTTTTTAAAAGCACATCTAAGCACAATGGTAAATCTGGCACCGGGTGCACTGTTTGACTAAGGAGATACTTAATTGGAAAATATTGGCATACTCATTGGGTTGCAGAATCTTTTTCTTTTTTAGAATGGCTAAGCAGCCCTTCTTCTTGTGGAAATGGTGCCCTATAGAAATGCAGTGAGCAGAAAAGGTTTGCTATGGGGCATGGTATTGATCATGTCACTGCTTTTTTCCACAAAAATGAAGGTGGCCTACAATGAAATGGCAATTTCCTCCCTAATGGAAATAACTGTAATGCTTTATATCAACGGAATTTTCTGAGCCCCTCCAGAATTGTCTGTCACAAAGAATAATCAATTAAACACTCTTAGGGCTCATCATGCACATATGCATTTGAACTTACACAAACCAGCAGTCACATTAAGTTCACCTACAGTTTTTAAAATACACAATCATGTGATTTGCCCAAGTTTAGTGTGGATGATTTCCCACATTATAATTTATGTATACTTGGAATCACAGCACTATAATTATATGGTGTGAAAGAGCCCTTAAATTCAAATAAATATTTAATGGATTAAGCTGCCCATTACTTTTTGGAAAATAGAACAAATTTGTGTTTGATATTATGTGAGGATTATTCCTCAGTGCATTCGAGGATGCAACTTCAAATAGTTTTAATTAAACAACATACATATGGGAACAAAACAAAGAATGCATACTGTTGAAATACCTTGTGGGGGGATTGCAGGCCTTTGCTGGGGAAATGGCCTCATTCCATTCATCTGGGCACTACTGAGCTTCGGGACCAGATTTTTAGAAGAGATTGTTTCTGATACAACAGTGCACTTTGGTTTTAGAGTTCCAAGAGAAGCACTACTTGGTCGGCCCGGGCCTGATCCCAAGGTGCTACTTCTTCCCAGTCCAGTGTTCAGGCTACTACCTGGCCGGCCAGGTCCTACACTTTGATTACTAGCAGAACGCCCTGGTCCTGAACTGCTGCCTGGCCGGCCAGACCCCATACCCAGCGTGTTGGTGGGTCGGCCGGACCCTGTGCCTGAGGTGCTGCCTGGCCGGCCAGATGCCACATTTGAACTGCTGCTCTGCTGCCCTAATCCTGAGCGGTTCCCTGTTTGCCCAGGAGCCATACTTTTTGACCCATGTCCTGTAACCAAACTGCTGTTTGGCCTTCCTGCCCCTGTACGTAAACTGCCCTTTGCTTGTGAAAGAGGTACTCCTGTGGCTGAACTGCTGCTTACTTGCTTGGAACTGGAATTTTTCACATTTTCATGAAGGGCAGCAGTCACATGAGCTGGTTTTGTAGGGTTAGTCTTTTTTTTCAGACTAGGTTCACTAACAGGAGGTTTTTCGAGAGTTCCATTTGGAGTTCTTTTCAAGACCTGAGTATGGGAACTAGGTCCCAATTTCCCCCCCTCACGGGATACAGGTTTACTCTCACTGCTGCTCTTTGGGTTTTTTAAATACCCCTTACTTGCTGAATGCTTTGCTTTTTCGATGTGGTTAGGTTTTGAAGAAGATGACAGCTTTGAATGCTTTTCAGCTAACTCTGGTCCTTTGGGTTTCTTATCAACACCACTGTGTGAGGGAAGACTTCCTTTAGAGAAAGTATGTTCATCTGCTGAATGTCTGCCAAGTTTAGAATTTTTTAAAGCCTTGTGCAAAATTTCTTTTTTGGAAGAACTGGATGCAATTATAGGTTTCATCTCTTTTTCTACCCTCTTTTCTTTCACTGCAACCTCTTTTCGATTTTTCCGTTCCAAGAATTCCCGCTCTCTCAGTTCTTCTGCAGTCATGGGCCTTTCTTCCGTTTTTTTCACTATTTTAATTTCAACTGGCTCATATTGTTTTTTTTCAGCCAATTTCAGAAGATCATGAAAATTCATTGCTGGAGGTGCACTTTTGAGAGGTGCCTTCGGTTTCACTGATGATTTGGCTGGTTTTTCTTCATGCTCTTCTAATTCATGCTCAGATTCTGTTTGACTATATTCATATTGTTCCATTTCATCACCGGTCATGTGTTCAGCTTCTTCTGGGTTCCTATCAAAGCTGCTTCCACGGCCCTGCCTCTTTTTGGGCTTCTCTTCAACAGGAATTCCATTATAGCCACAGAAATTGTCCTTTGTCCGCGAAGCCATAGCTCTGGCTTTTCGGTCATGTTTCAATTCAACCCGCTTAGCTAGAAGCTCCTCTTTTCTTCTTTTTTCCTCAATAACTGGAAAGAAGGAAAATTTCTGCATAAATATTTATATTCTGGCTATTCAATACTTAAATAATCAAAATGCAGATGAAACTTAAACATTACACTTGGGAACAACACAGAATTTAATTAACAGTCTCTCTTTAAACACTGCGGCTGGGATCCAAATAGCTGCATAATTAATTCAGCATACTCAGGAGGGTATGGCATCAGTTTTTCAAACAGCAGCCCCTGATGCTGCATGGCAAATTGCTCTGAGGGGACTTTCAAAGAGCCATGCTGATATGGCAGCACAGGGACCGGAAGGTCTTTCTACAGATGGGGAAAAATAAAAGTTTGGAATTTTAAAAAATACTTTGCTATGCTTTAGAAGGTCTTAGTGTCAGAACTTTTGACATTTTATACCTATTTCTGCACTAATATGGAAAAGATACTATAAAAATTCTCAACTTTTGACAGATTTGTCATGGCTTTCGTTTGACGCTGGAAACCACTGAACATCCAAAAGAAAAGGAATCATGCAAATAACAACTTTAAAATGCATTAAATGTTATTCCAAATGGAATGTGTACAAAGAGTGAGTGAGGATAATAAAAGTAATTTTAAGCAATACCCTTGTTTTTCTGTTCTTGTTCTTGCCGCTTGAGGAAAGCTCTCACAGCTGCTGATTGCACACCCTTAACTTTAGGATCCTTTTTGGGGGGGCCTACTGCCAAGCTGTATCTTTTCTACAAAGACAAAGAATAAGGTTAATTCATAGCAAATCTGAGTTTTTGAAAAACACTTGTTTTCACAGTATTCAGTGTGTTTGATGACTGTGATAGAGGTTCCCTCATGTTAAGATCTACTTTACAAAAACTGCAGTACAACCTGTTGCTCCCGCACTTCATAAAGATGTAGACTGATGCAGGAATAAATCATATCCAACAGCCCTTCTCTCACACTTCTCTGTAGGAAAATTGAGAGGCTTTAGCAAATAAGTAAGGACCCACTGTATTTTACAACAATGGGGCATCTTGCTGGTATAACTATTGCAAGTGAGGCTGTAGGCCTCACCACATTGTTTCCAAAACTGGTATGTTTCACTCAACAATGAACTCTTGTCTAGAAAATCAAAAGCAAACCAGCTATTGCTTTCTGGGGGTAACAGCTCTACTTGTTAAAAATACTATGTTTTCTACATAATTTTAATTAAAAGAAGCAGCATTGAGGCTTTTTGTTATTTTTACAAACCGAGCTATAATTACATTACCAGCTGCACAATAAATATATTTTATGTTCTGAATCACCTGGGTTTACTAATTTTAGGCCTATTTAGTCTTAATCTATATATAAATAAATGCTCTGTTCATTTTGAGTGACATCATAACTTAAAATCCGCTGGACGAATTGCTGCCAAATTTGGCCACAAGACACCTACTAACCCAAAGAGTGACCATCACTAAAAATGATTTTGTCATTTAGGAGTTGTAGTTCCTGGGATTTATGGTTAACTTACAATCAAATCCCTTCACCAGGGCAAGAAAACAATCAAAGCCCTCCTGACAAAGAGCCATCCAGCCATAGATATAGATATATATGATTCACACATGCACATATATACAGGTCCTTCTCAAAAAATTAGCATATAGTGCTAAAGTTCATTATTTTCCATAATGTAATGATAAAAATTAAACTTTCATATATTTTAGATTCATTGCACACCAACTGAAATATTTCAGGTCTTTTTTGTTTTAATACTGATGATTTTGGCATACAGCTCCTGAAAACCCAAAAATCCTATCTCAAAAAATTAGCATATCAGGAAAAGGTCCTCTAAATAAGCTATTAACCTAATCATCTGAATCAACTAATTAACTCTAAACACCTGCAAAAGATTCCTGAGGCTTTAAAAAACTCCCAGCCTGGTTCATTATTCCAAACCGCCATCATGGGTAAGACTGCCAACCTGACTGCTGTCCAGAAGGCCATCATTGACACCCTCAAGCAAGAGGGTAAGACCCAGAAAGAAATTTCTGAACAAATAGGCTGTTCCCAGAGTGCTGTATCAAGGCACCTCAATGGGAAGTCTGTGGGAAGGAAGGAAAAAATGTGGCAGAAAACGCTGCACAACGAGAAGGGGTGACCGGACCCTGAGGAAGATTGTGGAGAAGGACCGATTCCTGACCTTGGGGGACCTGCGGAAGCAGTGGACTGAGTCTGGAGTAGAAACATCAAGAGCCACCGTGCACAGGCGTGTGCAGGAAATGGGCGACAGGTGCCGCATTCCCCAGGTCAAGCCACTTTTGAACCAGAAACAGCGGCAGAAGCGCCTGACCTGGGCAACAGAGAAGCAGCACTGGACTGCTGCTAAGTGGGCCCAAGTACTTTTTTCTGATGAAAGCAAATTTTGCATGTCATTCGGAAATCAAGGTGCCAGAGTCTGGAGGAAGACTGGGGAGAAGGAAATGCCAAAATGCCTGAAGTCCAGTATCAAGTACCCACAGTCAGTGATGGTGTGGGGTGCCATGTCAGCTGCTGGTGTTGGCCCACTGTGTTTTATCAAGGGCAGGGTCAATGCAGCTAGCTATCAGGAGATTTTGGAGCACTTCATGCTTCCATCGGCTGAAAAGCTTTATGGAGATGAAGATTTCATTTTTCAGCACGACCTGGCACCTGCTCACAGTGCCAAATCTACTGGTAAATGGTTTACTGACCATGGGATTACTGTGCTCAATTGGCCTGCCAACTCTCCTGACCTGAACCCCATAGGGAATCTGTGGGATATTGTGAAGAGAAAGTTGAGAGACGCAAGACCCAACACTCTGGATGAGCTTAAGGCCGCTATCGAAGCATCCTGGGCCTCCATAACACTTCAGCACTGCCACAGGCTGATTGCCTCCATGCCACGCCGCATTGAAACAGTCATTTCTGCAAAAGGATTCCCAACCAAGTACTGATTGCATAACTGAACATAATTATTTGAAGGTTGACTTTTTTTTTGAAAAACACTTTTATTTTATTGGTCGGATGAAATATGCTAATTTTTTGAGATAGGATTTTTGGGTTTTCAGGAGCTGTATGCCAAAATCATCAGTATTAAAACAAAAAAAGACCTGAAATATTTCAGTTGGTGTGCAATGAATCGAAAATATATGAAAGTTTAATTTTTATCATTACATTATGGAAAATAATGAACTTTAGCACTATATGCAAATTTTTAGAGAAGGACCTGTATGTATATGACAGATATAGCATCATAGATTTGAAAGGGACCCCTAAAGAAGGACAATTATATGTTGCATGCTCCAGAGTAGGCAAACCAGACAATCTCTACATCAACACTGACAAAGAAACAAGAAATATTGTTTCCCCACAAGCATAAAGAAATTACATATATTAGAAACCAACACTTTCTCATTACTTTGTTTTCCAGATTACCAGACTGGGCCACAGCAACGCGTGGCAGGGGATGGCTAGTAAAGTCAATAGCTTGTATGGGACATGGAGATCTTTTACAGTTAACTTGTTAAATGATATTAATTTACCATTAAGTGGACAGCACTGTTATTCCATTCTGTTTCATAAAACAAAAATTGGTCTTTTTAGGCAGGAAAAAAGTTTGGTTATTCTTGATGTGGTTTTTAGAAACTATAAACATTTGTTTTCTCTTAGCAGGTCCACATCACCACTGTAATGGCTGAATGCTACAACAATGCAAACACCCCAAACTGCTGTTATTGCAAAGCACTGGACCTTTAAGTGTTAAGCATGAACTAAAAATCACAAAATTTAAAAACTCCTTTTAAAAAAGAGGATACACATGTCTTGCAACATTAATAAAAACTACAATGTTAACTTCAAACCAATTCCCTTCTTTTACAAACAGCAGATTTATCCTCAACCAAAAAAACCCCCAAAAGTGAATACAGCACCTGCTTTTCACTTTCGAAACTGTTTTTCGACTGCCTAAGATACAACAAAGACCTCTCTCAGTTCTGATAGACTTTGCTTTAAGTTCAAAACTACTCATAGCATAAAGCAAAAATGAAGCTGGAAAAAGCTGAAACAGCCTCTCAAGTTTCAGTTCTTGTGTTATATATAGCCAGTTTCAATTCTTGTGTTATAGAAGCTATTATGTTACTATTTGATGTGCCAGCTCCTAGCAGACTTTAGAATAAAAGCACACTCACAAGGAGGATTCCTTGGATACTCTTTATTGTTCTTCTTACAACAGCAACGTGAAAGCTAGTTCTAACTTCTTCCTGCCAAACCTGCAGCATTTCACCCTTCCAACCCTTGACCCCCCTCTTAACTATTCCAAGGTTACATTCCATTCCCAGAACATGCAGCATCTCCCAGGTTCCTCCCTCTTCATCCAGATGGCCCTTATCAGTTTGTCATGGAGTGAACTGACAGCTTGTTGACTTAAGCTTGGACGGACACATCCTGACATGATGAGTGAAAGATACAAGCTATATGTTACTATTAGAGAGTAAGAATATATTACAGCTAACAGAGCATTTGTTCACAGGTCAGATGTTGAAGATCTCTAGTAACAGAAATATCATATATAGTCATGTATAAGTAAAGGGCAGCTTTTGGGGCCAAAATTATGAATTTTGATATGATTCTTTAACTAAAATGTCTTGATTAATACATGAGTAGCACTAAACATGTTACTAGTCACATCACTTTAAAAACAGGTAATTATTTCTTACTGTGGCTTTCCCAAGGGAGATAACTGATAGGTCTAGAATTTCAGTGAGACATGATGCAATACTATTATTGTATTGCTATAAAGCTGATATATCAAGCATTCTCTCTATGATAAATTGAGTTTCAATGCCAACTCCACTTTTTACAGTAAGTATACATTGGCTTATTCCTTAGTAATTGATTATACAGGCCTCAAATTTGAAATTACTTATAATATAATACATGTGTTTTATTGCACACATATTCATGTTTACTCACAAGTACATCCCACAAAATAAGCAGGATTCATTTCAAAGTTAGTAGGATGGCTCCAGGGGCACCCTTTCAACAAAAGAAGTCTAAGCAAACCATTAATCATATTGGAAGGTAACTATCCTCATCAGAAGTGAACCTTTGAACCCAGCTTTTATGTTGCTAAGGACTTCGGCTAAATGTACTAAATTACAGTAAGTGCGTAACATCCAAAAGTAAACAGTATGGATATAATTCTAGTCTAACTCTTTTCTTAGATTTAATCATGAGCACTTTAAAAGAAATTTTAAAATAGGTATATTTCTATATTGCGCTTTAAATCCTGTCCCCTGAAGAGATCACACTGAATATACTATTTGAACATATTTTTTTTCTAAAATACAGATTGATAGTTTCTACAAAAGCCAAGAAAAGCACATATAGCTCTTTTAGATGCACACACAAATCTTGCAGCTGTTCTTTATGCAACATATGCTGAAATCTATCTTATGCCCAAGAGGACGTAAGGGCAGGAGGATTCAAGAGGCTCTTTTTAATTCAGTGTATTCTGAATTTGCAGGAGGGCTCATACTCTCAGTACTACCAATAAACAGAAGCTTTGCAGTACAAAGTTGCAAATTATCTATTCAAACAAATAGCTAAAGCATGGAAACTTAACTTCTTTTACATTTCAGTTTCAAGAATTCCCCTAACCACAATGGTAAATTGGAAGATTTGGTAGTGCAAATGCTTTCAATGTTCACTTTGTGACTACTCAGTGCTAGCTTTTAGTGTAGTAGCAAGTCTCCTCCAGCAAAGATAAAGCATTTACTGATAATATTTTATTTTTGGCACAAGAGAAAACTATTACAATTTATACAAGCTCTCTCCCCAATTATCAGTATAGCTATGCAACTGTTCTATTGTTCTACATTTTTATGTTATTGTTTTACAGAGTTTAAAAAAAATGTTTTGTTAAAGAAACAGTGGCAACTCATCATCTTTACTACGTTTGTTTTTATAGCTGCATAATGCAGAAACTAAAAAGGCCTCTCCTGCCAAAAATTAGTGAAGGTTTGAACAATATATTTCAGCTGAATGCTAATAAGATTTCATTAGACAGAAAAGAATGTTTTCTGTAAGATTAAAAAAGGATACAGAGCAATTTATTAATACTATATTTTGGGTATATTGCTTTCTAGTCATTTCTCTATATATAAAAGTCAGAATATGTATGTTTGTTTGTATGTACAGTATCTATATATGTATTTTCCAAGATGGCTCCCACTTCCAGAGAGCCCTGTGACTTCCGTAAACAATGGATTTGGACCATACTTGGCATACATACCCATCATGGCCAACTTTAATTGCTGGCAGTATTTGGGGGGGGGGTGGAAGTGGGATGGTGGGAGTTGTAGTTCAACTCACATCCTTATGCATTTTCTAATGGGACCATTCATAAATTCAAAAACAATGAACTTTTCTAATAAATAACATTACGAACTACCTAGCACGTGCATCGCTGGGTACCTAAGGTAGTAGAGAATAAACTCACTCCAGGCTGTGATGCCAAGGTACAATATGCTGCATTTCAGAGGACGGCAATGCAAACCACTTCTGAGTAAGAAGACCTTTATTAAAATCATGAGGTCACCCTATGTCAACAGGAAACTTGGAAAGCACATTAACCCATGCTTTAAAGATCAGGATCTCACACTACACTAAGCAGACTACCCATGGCACAAGATGACACTCCCCTTTATTTCCTCTCTGTTTCAAGGGGTTTCCCAACCATTTGGAGGAGATCTGAAGAGAATGGGTGGAGGAAGGTTGCTAAAGGTGCATTGCTCCTCTCTTAGTACTGCTGACAGAACTGCTTCCATCACCAGAACACTGCCAAAGAAATGGTCTGAAGTAAGGAAAGAGGGAACAGATTTGCTATACTACTTTACAGAGGAATACAGCACAAGAGGATCACACCCCAATGAGTTCTAATCTGGACCATATGGTAACTAAAGAAGAAATGCAAAAGTTACAATGAAAGATAATATATGGCAGGAAACAAAGCATACAAACTGATAGGCAGTTTTCTTATTAATGATGTTAAGGGAAAGGAATAGATCTTGTTTCAGTAGAATTTCCACTGCAATTGCAGTTTTGAAATAGCAGCCAAGAAATATAGTAAATCTATACTTGTATGTTTGTAGTTTCTTTAAAAGATACTCAAGAATTTGTTAATTAAATTTGGATAAGTCAGGTTGTTATAAAACACACAACGTAATTACTAGAATACATATCTAAGACAAAGACGTTAAAACTATTGTATGTATGAAGCACAAGTAGGCATAATCACATTGTTTATATGCAATTAACTTTTAGATAAGACAGACAAGCAGTAGCAAGAATGCACACCCACATATGAACAATATACCTGAACATAATACATATTTGAAATAAACAACAAATATGAAAACTGAGACCAAAGCAAATGTATAATTAATAGTCTTAGCAAAGATGAAATTAAGGGAGGTTTTTTTTTCTTATGACTGACCCTTTAACTGACTTTTTTTGCCCTAACTTACTCCAAACAGACTGGATTTTTAATAAATTTTATTATATTAACTTAATGTTTTAACTATTTATAAGTATTGGTTATGATATGTATTTTATTGTGTTTACTTGTAGGCATTAAATATGTGCCGGATGGAAGCCACCATTTTTTGAAAAATAAGCAAAATAATTTCTGGTTTATCCAACAAAAATGAACAAAAGGAAATTCTACCAACATATTTGCTACACATTTACTGAAAGCTTAAAGAGATCCTTCTAAACTAGCACAATATAAATGAGGAATGCCTAGCATGGGGTCCATGTAGAGGCCTCTAGGGTTCATTAATCAGGTATAAAAAATTACTGCTTTCTTTCAGTTTTCTTCCTAAAATTTTGAAAAGTGTGTTCAAGTAAAGTTTTCTGGGAAGAGGCCTGTATCTTTGAATCAGATTCACAGAGGAGTCTGTGAACCCAAAAGAACCACCAATACAGATGAATTCAGTCAATTAACAGAGAGGATATACATACATTTTTCTCTACCTTTTGTATTATCAAATCCATATTCTCCCTTGACAAAACATCGACACAGCATCTAATATTAGTGGTTTCTAAAACAAGGGATTTTAATTCAATGAGAGAAGTATGTTTACATTAAAATCAAAGGTATCAATAACTAAGACCTTTGGTTAAGCTGGGCTTTTAAAAGGGATTTTAAAAACATATAATTACAAAGGAAGATGGAATTTATTATTATTATTTACTTCATCTCTACCCTGCCTTTCTCGACCATAGAGGGGACTCAAGGTGGCTTATAAATCCGGCAAAAAATTAATGTTGCACAGGTTAACAATAAAACACATCTCATCAAAATAAATAAAAACAATGTAAGCAATTCAATCATGTATCAATCAAAGAGATTTTAAAAACCATATAAAATGCCGAGTCATGAAAAAGAGAACAAATGTCCTTTTATGAAGAATCTGCAAAACATGGGTGGAGAGGAACAGAGGAGGATGCAACTTGAGGATAAGCTTGCTTATCTGCTGGAGGATGAAGATTAGCTCCCACCTGTGATCTTCTCCCTTCCACATAGATAAGGCTTTTTCAGCCCAAAGCCAGCATAGTACCATGAGACCCTGGTATCCAAAATGCCTTGGGGGAGGGGCGAAGTTTGCCCATGCCTAATCCACACTGTAGTTTTTGACACCACTTTGACCACTATAGCGCAATGCCATGGAATCCCTGGAGTTTTAGTATTACAAGATCTTTAGGTTTTCCGGCCAAAAAAAGTACAACTCCCATGATTCCACGGCACTGAGCTGTGAGGAATAAAGCAGTGTCAAACTGCGTTAATTCTAAAGCAGTGGTTCTCAACCTGGGGGTCGCGACCCCCAGGGGGGTCGCATGGCCATTTCAAAGGGGTCGCGAGGCCACTTCCTTAGGCCCCGCCCCCAAGGCCACGAAGCCTCCCTCGGCTGGGATGTGGTTTCACCAGCTGGCAAGGTTGCAACCCAGCTAAGGGCCTCCCGCAATGCCTCCCTCGGCTGGGACACAGTCTCGCCAGCCAACAACGCCGGGACCCAGCTGAGGGCCTCTCGCAATGCCTCCCTCGGCCTCAAGGTCCCCACAGCCATTCCTGGGAGGCGGAGGGGTGAGGCCGAAGGAGATGACAGCGAGGAGGAGGAAGAAGCCGCTCCCCCCCCCCCCAAGGCCTGCACCTCAATTTGGAGAAGGGAGAAGAGGAAGAAGAGCCTGGACGAAGACAGGCCTCGTTGCTGCTGCCCTGCGCCGTGTTCGTTCTGCTTCTCAATGAAGCCCTGTAGAGTGGCGAGAGGAGTGCGGGGGGGGGGGGGCGCAGCAGCAAGGCTTGTCCATCTCCTTCTCCTCTGGGCTCTACTTCCTCTTTCTCCTCTCCCTTTGGGGACCACCAAACAGAGTGGAAGAGGAAGACCTTGGAGGAGAAGGAGGGAAGACCTCGCTGCTGCTGCTCTGTGCCACCCGCTTCTCGCCCCCTTCGAGGCCTCACCTCAAAAAGTGGCAAGAGGGGCGTGGGGCAGCAGCAGCGAGGCTTGTCCATCTCCTTCTCCTCTGGGCTCCTCCACCTCCTCTCCGTTTGGGGACCTCCAAATGGAGAGGAGGAAGAGGACCCTGGAGGAGAAGGAGGAAAGACCTCGCTGCTGCTGCTACCCTATGCCACCCTCGCCCCCTTTGAGGCCTCGCCTTGCAAAGCGGCGAGAGCAGCATGGGGCAGCAGCAGTGATGCTTGCCCATCTCCTCCTCCTCTGGGCTCTTCCTCCTCCTCTCCCTTTGGGGACCTCCAAACGTAATGGAGGAGGAGGAGGACCCTGGAGGAGAAGGAGGGAAGATCTTGCTGCTGCTGCTGCCCCACTCCGTGCTCTTCTCTCTGCAATTTGAGGCCTCCGCTTTGCCTGGAAGGCTCAGAGTGGGGAAAGGAGTGTGGGGTAGTAGCAGCAGCAAAGCCTGCCCTTGCCCTTCTTCTCTGGGCTCTTCCCCCTCCTCCCCTCAACTTGGGCACTTCCAAACGGAGCGTAGGAGGAGGAAGACCCTGGAGGAGGAAGAGGGCAGGCCTCGCTGCTGTGCCCCACATTGTGCTTTTGTCACAGCTCTTTGAGGTCCCGAAGCCTCGAAGAGTGACAAGAGGAGCACAGGGCAGCAGCAGCAGCTGTGTGGCCTGCCCTCGTCCTTTTCCTCTGTGCTCTTCCTCCTCCTCCTCTCTGGTCTCTTGCACCAGCGCCTCCAGGGAGCTGATGCTGCCCCACACTATGCTTTACCCTCCACCTTTTGACGAATCCACCACAACCTACATATCAGGTATTTTCACAGCGCTCTCCTGATTGTTTGTGAACTACATCTCTCCTAGATCACTGTCAATTCCTCCCAAACCTCTCCAGTATTTTCTGTTGGTCATGGGAGTTCTATATCCCAAATCTGGTTCAATTCCATTGTTGTTGGTGTTCAGAATGCTATTTGATGGCAGGTGAACTATAACTTCCAAGTAACTGCAACTCCCAAATGTCATGGTCTATTTTCCCTATCATCAATTTTATTGGAACTATACACCACAGTGTTGGCAGCATGTGTGTATCTGATGAGATCCACTCCATACTTTTTAATGCATAATGTTCTCTTTGGTTTGCCCTCATTAGGCATAATTAGTATTCGTGTCAAGTTTGGTCCAGATCCATAGTTGTTTGGGTTCTCAGTTCTCTCCGGATGTAGGTGAACTACATCTCCCCTAATTCACTGCCAATTCCTCCCAAACCCCTCCAGTATTTTCTGTTGGTCATGTGGGTTCTCTGTGCCAAGTTTGGTCCAGTTCTGCAATTTGTGAGGGTCTCAGTGGTCTGTGGAAGTCAGAGCTGAATCAATTGAAGGTACTGCAAATCCCATCATCCGTTGTCCATACTCCCTCAAACATATTGTTTTTGTGATTAATCACTATGCTTTAATTATATACATCCTGCATATCAGATATTGACATTGCCATTCATAACAGTAGTAAAAATACAGTTCTAAAGTAGCAATGAAAATAATTTTATGCTTGGGGGTCACCACAACATGAGGAACTGTATTTAGGGGTCACGGCTTTAGAAAGGTTGAGAACCACTGTTCTAAAGTGTAAAGGCAACCTGTGAGCCAAACCTGGGTCGGTTAAGTAAAGAGGACACAGTTCACCAGCCATGGCTCAAAACTAGGCATGGGCAAACTTGGGCCCTTTGAGTGTTTTGGACTCCAACGCCCACCATTCCTAACAGTCTCAGGCCCTTTCCTTTCCCCCCTCAGCTGCTTAAGCTGGCTGAGGGGGGAAAGGAAGGGAGTACAAAAGAAGGGGGGGTAGGCTAATGAAAGCTCAAACAAACACAAGTGAAACCGCAAGAGGAAGACACTCTGTAGGCTCACAGATAATGGCAATATATCAAAATGGTATTTATCATATAATCAATGAACATACATATCAAAATATCAAGAGGACAATGGAAAAGGAAATGATGCCAATAAGCAAACACGCACATGCATAGCCTATATAACAAATGTAACTTCCTGGCCCTGTAAGTGAATTATAAGTGAGCAAACAAAAGCAATGTGATTAAACAGTGCAACGTTCATAGAGGCACAGGCAACCGCCCCAAAAAATTATATTCACAGTTCCATGTAGCTCACAGGACGAAAAGGAAGCCAGGGAATGGACGGGCTGAGTGCGGTCGCTGGAGGTGAGTCCGCTCCGGCTCGTCGTAGCTGCGTCACGAAGGCGCGACCACAAGCGTAGGCTCCGCTGCGCTCCGGCCACGTCACTAGGAAGCAACTGTTGGCGCAGGGGTGGGCGTCAACAATGATGGTAAACAAGCCGTAAGGTGAATCAGAGACTGTTGTGAGCATGCTAAATTCAAAACAAAAAGCAGCAACTAGGTCCGCAATGGGAATAAGCTCAGTGGAGAGCATGGGATTCAAATGGAAGAGCCAGGACCTTGCCGAATGGCTTGGGAATCCATGTGGGCGACAGCGTGTTTGCTTATTGGCATCATTTCCTTTTCCATTGTCCTCTTGATATTTTGATATGTATGTTCATTGATTATATGATAAATACCATTTTGATATATTGCCATTATCTGTGAGCCTACAGAGTGTCTTCCTCTTGCGGTTTCACTGGTGTTTGTTTGGGGGAAAGGAAGGGGCCTGAGGCTGTTAGGAATGGTGGGAGTTGGAGTCCAAAACACCCGGAGGGCCCAAGTTTGCTTAAGCGGCTGAGGGGGAAAAGGAAGGGGCCTGAGGCTGTAAGGAGTGGTGGGAGTTGGAGTCCAAAACACCCAGAGGGCCCAATAGTGCTTAAGCGGCTGAGGGGGGAAAGGAAGGGGCCTGAGAGGGTTAGGAATGGTGGGAGTTGGGAGTCCAAAACACCCGGAGCTCCCAAGTTTGCTTAAGCGGCTGAGGGGGGAAAGGAAGGGGCCTGAGGCTGTTAGGAATGGTGGGAGTTGGAGTCCAAAACGCCCAGAGGGCCCAAGTTTGCTTAAACAGCTGAGGGGGGAAAGGAAAGGGCCTGAGACTGTTAGGAATGGTGGGAGTTGGAGTCCAAAACACCCGGAGGGCCCAAGTTTGCTTAAGTGGCTGAGGGGGAAAAGGAAGGGGCCTGAGGCTGTAAGGAATGGTGGGAGTTGGAGTCCAAAACACCCAGAGGGCCCAAGTTTACTTAAACAGCTGAGGGGGGAAATGAAGGGGCCTGAGGCTGTAAGGAATGGTGGGAGTTGGAGTCCAAAACACCCAGAGGGCCCAAGAGTGCTTAAGCGGCTGAGGGGGGAAAGGAAGGGGCCTGAGAGGGTTAGGAATGGTGGGAGTTGGGAGTCCAAAACACCCGGAGGGCCCAAGTTTGCTTAAGCGGCTGAGGGAGGAAAGGAAGGGGCCTGAGGCTGTTAGGAATGGTGGGAGTTGGAGTCCAAAACGCCCGGAGGGCCCAAGTTTGCTTAAGCGGCTGAGGGGGGAAAGGAAGGGGCCTGAGACTGTTAGGAATGGTGGGAATTGGAGTCCAAAACACCCGGAGGGCCCAAGTTTGCTTAAGCAGCTGAGGGGGGAAGGAAAGGGCCTGAGACTGTTAGGAATGGTGGGAATTGGAGTCCAAAACACCCGGAGGGCCCAAGTTTGCTTAAGCGGCTGAGAGGGGAAAGGAAAGGGCCCGAGGCTGTTAGGAATGGTGGGAATTGGAGTCCAAAACACCCGGAGGGCCCAAGTTTGCTTAAGCGGCTGAGGGGGAAAGGAAGGGGCCTGAGGCTGTCCAAAACACCGGAGGGCCCAAGGAATGGTGGGAGTTGGGAGTCCAAAACACCCGGAGGGCCCAAGTTTGCTTAAGCGGCTGAGGGGGGAAAGGAAGGGGCCTGAGGCTGTTAGGAATGGTGGGAATTGGAGTCCAAAACACCCGGAGGGCCCAAGTTTGCTTAAGCGGCTGAGGGGGAAAGGAAGGGCCTGAGGCTGTTAGGAATGGTGGGAATTGGAGTCCAAAACACCCGGAGGGCCCAAGTTTGCTTAAGCGGCTGAGGGGGAAAGGAAAGGGCCTGAGACTGTTAGGAATGGTGGGAATTGGAGTCCAAAACACCCGGAGGGCCCAAGTTTGCTTAAGCGGCTGAGGGGGAAAGGAAGGGGCCTGAGGCTGTTAGGAATGGTGGGAATTGGAGTCCAAAACACCCGGAGGGCCCAAGTTTGCTTAAGCGGCTGAGGGGGGAAAGGAAGGGGCCTGAGACTGTTAGGAATGGTGGGAATTGGAGTCCAAAACACCCGGAGGGCCCAAGTTTGCTTAAGCGGCTGAGGGGGGAAAGGAAGGGGCCTGAGGCTGTTAGGAATGGTGGGAATTGGAGTCCAAAACACCCGGGAGGCCCAAGTTTGCTTAAGCGGCTGAGGGGGAAACGGGAGGGGCCTGAGGCTGTTAGGAATGGTGGGAGTTGGAGTCCCGGAGAGGGCCCAAGTTTGCTTAAGCGGCTGAGGGGGAAAGGAAGGGGCCTGAGGCTGTTAGGAATGGGTGGGAATTGAGGGAGTCCAAAACACTCGGAGGGCCCAAGTTTGCTTAAGCGACTGAGGGGGGAAAGGAAGGGGCCTGAGGCTGTTTAGGAATGTGGGAATTGGAGTCCAAAACACCCGGAGGGCCCAAGTTTGCTTAAGCGGCTGAGGGGGGAAAGGAAGGGGCCTGAGGCTGTTAGGAATGGTGGGAATTGGAGTCCAAAACACCCGGAGGGCCCAAGTTTGCTTAAGCGGCTGAGGGGGGGAAAGGAAGGGGCCTGAGGCTGTTAGGAATGGTGGGAATTGGAGTCCAAAAACACCGGAGGGCCCAAGTTTGCTTAAGCGACTGAGGGGGGAAAGGAAAGGGCCTGAGCTGTTGAATGGTGGGAGTTGGAGTCCAACACACCCGGAGGGCCCAAGTTTGCCCCGGCACAGGCCTGTAGGGGCCTGAGGCTGTGAGGAATGGTGGAAGGTGGGAGTCCAAAACACCTGGAGGGCCCAAGTTTGCTTGAGGGGGAAAGGAAGGGGAAGAGGCCTGAGACTGTTAGGAATGCTGAGGGGGAAAGGAATTGAGGAGTCCAAAAAACACCCGGAGGGGTTTGCCAAGTTTGCTTAGCGGCTGCCTGTTCGGAATGGTGGGAAATTGAGTCCAAAACACCCGGAGGGCCCAAGTTTGCTTAAGCGGCTGAGGGGGGGAAAGGAAGGGGCCTGAGGCTGTTAGGAATGGTGGGAATTGGAGTCCAAAACACCTGGAAGGCCCAAGTTTGCTTAAGCGGCTGAGGGGGAAAAGGAAGGGGCCTGAGGCTGTTAGGAATGGTGGGTATTTGGAGTCCAAAACACCCGGAGGGCCCAAGTTTGCTTAAGCGGCTGAGGGGGGAAAGGAAGGGGCCTGAGGCTGTTAGGAATGGTGGGAGATGGAGTCCAAAACACCTGGAGGGCCCAAGTTTGCTTAAGCGACTGAGGGGGGAAAGGAAGGGGCCTGAGGCTGTTAGGAATGGTGGGAATTGGAGTCCAAAACACCCGGAGGGCCCAAGTTTGCTTAAGCGGCTGAGGGGGGAAAGGAAGGGGCCTGAGGCTGTTAGGAATGGTGGGAATTGGAGTCCAAAACACCCGGAGGGCCCAAGTTTGCTTAAGCGGCTGAGGGGGGAAAGGAAGGGGCCTGAGGCTGTTAGGAATGGTGGGAATTGGAGTCCAAAACACCCGGGGGCCCAAGTTTGCTTAAGCGGCTGAGGGGGGAAAGGAAGGGGCCTGAGGCTGTTAGGAATGGTGGGAATTGGAGTCCAAAACACCCGGAGGGCCCAAGTTTGCTTAAGCGGCTGAGGGGGGAAAGGAAGGGGCCTGAGGCTGTTAGGAATGGTGGGAGTTGGGAGTCCAAAACACCCGGAGGGCCCAAGTTTGCTTAAGCGGCTGAGGGGGGGAAAGGAAGGGGCCTGAGGCTGTTAGGAATGGTGGGAATTGGGAGTCCAAAACACCCGGGGGGCCCAAGTTTGCTTAAGCGACTGAGGGGGGAAAGGAAGGGGCCTGAGGCTGTTAGGAATGGTGGGAATTGGAGTCCAAAACACCCGGAGGGCCCAAGTTTGCTTAAGCGGCTGAGGGGGGAAAGGAAGGGGCCTGAGGCTGTTAGGAATGGTGGGAATTGGAGTCCAAAACACCCGGAGGGCCCAAGTTTGCTTAAGCGGCTGAGGGGGGAAAGGAAGGGGCCTGAGGCTGTAAGGAATGGTGGGAGTTGGAGTCCAAAACACCCGGAGGGCCCAAGTTTGCCCATGCCTGCTCAGAACTATAGGATCGTGGGAGCTGTAGTTTTACAAGATACCTAGCGTTCTGAGCTCAAGTTGTTGACTCCTCGCCAAGCTACAACTCCCAAGATGCCACAGCACTGCGCCGTGGCAATTAAGGGTGGTGCCAAACTGCATTAATTCGGCAGCGTAGATGCACCTTGTGCGTCAGCCTCAGAGCAAAGGGGCTGAGGAGCCCGAGCAAACCGTGCTGGGAGGGTTTGGAGCTGGGGAGAGGGGGTCTACACGCGTCTGTGTGTACGTGTGTATCCCCGAAAGCGCCCCTTCTCCCCCTCCCTTGAGAGGCGCCCCCTCCACTTGAAGAGGGAGGCTCTCCTCCTCCTCCTTCCCCTCAGGCGCCCCTCCCTCCCCGCTCCCCGCTTTGCTCACCGGCATGGCGCTGCCCCCCTGCTGCTCCGAGGCCACCCTGAGGATGCGGTTGAACTCCATCCTGGGCTCGCCGGCTTCCGTCTCACCCGTCTCTCACTCGCCCAGCTGGCCAAGGAAAGTTCCTCGCCGACGCCCCTCCTCAGCCCCCCCCTCGAGCGCTCACTTCCGGTTCCAGAGCTATACCCCCCTCACACACTCTCTCTCTCCCTCCGCCTCTACGTCGCCTCGCCTTCGTCAAACCGAGGGCTTTGGTCAGAGGACACGTCACTTCCGCCCTGATGGAGAGCGTAACGCGCTGGTCCCTTTTTTTTCCGGGGAAGGTTCGTGCCCCGTCACGTGACAGAGCGCCTTTAGAAGAGCTAGCGGCCGCAGCTCTGTCGCGCGCATGCGGGCCCGGGAGTAGATTTCGATTGGCCCAGTAAAGTGATCTTGATTCCGTGACGCAACATCAGTCGTGACGTCACGGAAAAAGACTTCTCAATTTTTTTAAAAAAAATAATATTTTATTAATTATCTATAAAAACACCTAGCACACCCAAGATACAGTGAAAATGGGAGAAAATGGGAGAGCAATATACCGTAGTAAAAGTAAAGTAGGGAAATATATGGAGAGAGAGAGAGAGAAAAAAGAAGACAAACCCTTAAAAGACCTTTAAAAAAAGTAAACAATAGACTAAAAATACAGAAAAAAAATAAAAAGGTGACTTCCAATCTTTTCCCTTTTGCTTCATTTTCCATATTCGTCACTGCAAACATTTATTATTCAAGGTCTTTTCCACTAAAACAGTGTTTTTCAACCTTTTTTGAGCCGTGGCACATTTTTTACATTTACAAAATCCTGGGGCACACCACCAACCAAAATGACACTCTAACACAGTAATACATATAGTTAATATGTTTTTAAATATATACACTCGGTGTGAAACCTGGGCCTGTTTCAATGAACGGAAGGCTGTTTTGTTTGGAGATGGCGTTTAGGCTTGCTTGGCAACGTGGCGCTATTGGACAGCTTCTCACCACACACCAAACACAGCGGAGTCGGTGCTGTCGCATCCCCGGTGAAAGTGAATCCAAATGAAAGATAGCTTTCGCTGGATTGCCTCAAGCTCACCGTCTTTTCTTTATTCTTTTGTCCACAACTCATATTAGGACCTTCATCTGTGTCATAATTTTGTCCAGGGCCCTGTCCGGCATGTGCATTTTCCCTTCTCAAAAACTTCTCCATCACTGTCACTCGCTTGTCTTGCTGTGATCCCAAATTGCCACTGTCACTTGACGTCTAGCTGCAGCAATAACTCTAACTTACTTTGCCGCGTCTGAGCGAATCCAAGATGGTGTGACCATAGCACTCTCGCATCACTTCTTAGGTGGCGCGAGAGTGCTATGGTTCCATTTCTTAAAGGGACAGATGCACCTTATAGTTTATATATGAATGAAGTTTGAAAATAATTTCCCACGGCACACCTGATGATCTCTCACGGCACACTAGTGTTCCGTGGCACACTGGTTGAAAATCACTGCACTAAAAGAACAAGTCCTATTTGAAAAAAGAGTTAAAAGGAGAAGTTTTAATCTAATTGATATTCTTCTTTTAAGTAATCCATTAAACATGACCAGTCTGTTTGTATCATTTTCCGTCCTGTGTTTCTCTTCAACAAAAAAGTCAGATTTTCCATATCTTTTATTTCTAAAAACCTTATTTATTTATTTATTTAGGGATTTATTAATCACCCATCCCAGATGGCTCTGGGCTATTTACAGTAAAAACACACAGCTAAATATCTGAAACTTCTAAAAGCATCAAAAAGTATCTAACATTTTATCAATCCACTCATCCTTCGATGGAAAAATCTTTTTCAGAGTGTTGTCAAGGGGCCCTTCCACACAGCCCTATATCTCAGAATATCAAGGCAGAAAATCCCACAATATAATAGTAATAATAATAATAATAAACAAGTGGAACTTTGAAAAGGAGATGGAGGGCCTGATTCTGGCAGTCCAAGAACAAGCCATTAGAACAAATACCATCAAAGCCAGAATTGAAAAGTCGAGGACAGATCCTAAGTGTACACTCTGCAAGGAAGCAGATGAAACAGTAGATCCTCAGCTACTGCAAGAAGATTGCACAGACAGACTACAAGCAGAAGCATAACATTGTTGCTCAGATGAATCATTGGAACTTGTGCCACAAATACCATCTTGCGACAAAGAACTGGTGGGATCACAAGCCTTAAAAAGTTACAGAAAGTGAACACGTCAAACAACTCTGGGACTTCGGAATTCAGACTGACAGAGTTTTGGAGCACAATACTCCTAATCTCACGGTCATGTTAAAAAAACAAGTATGGTTGTTGCAATACCAGGCAACAGCAGGATTGAAGCAAAACAATTGGAAAAGCTGACACGATATAAGGATTTAAAGATCAAACTGCAAAGACTCTGGCACAAGCCAGTAAAGATGGTCCCAGTGGTGATTGGCACACTGGGTGCAGTGCCTAAAGACCTTGGCCTGCACTTAAACACAAGGAAAAATCCTTTTCAGAGTGTTGTCAAAGGGCCCTTCCACACAGCCCTATATCCCGGAATATTAAAGCAGAAAATCCCATAATATCTGCTTTGAACTGGGTTATCTGAGTCCACACTCAGATAATGTGGGATTTTCTGCCTTGATATTCCGGGGTATAAGGCTGTGTGGAAGGGCCCGAAGGCTTTCACTGGGTTGCTGTAAGCTTTCCAGGCTGTATGGCCATTCTTTCCTGACGTTTTGAGTGGGGTATAATCAAACACAATCAAATACAGTATGTAGTACAACTGGGAGTGGAGGGATTTATACAGCACAGTGCTGCCATGATGGTGATATCTAGATGTAAAATCTGAGTAAGTCCCATCAACTGAACGGATGGGATAATCACTTGCATGAAGGATTATAGTTTTGCTTCCAGGCGTTGTATTTGTTACACTTGAGAATCTTCCTGCATACTTCTATAACTGTAGTTCTTCCTTGGCTCTCTTCCACCCGCTCCAACACTTTGAATGCCAGAGCACATGTTTTTCCGGGGAGGGGGAAATCCAGCAAGAAAAGCAAAAACTAATTGAGCGCCTGGATCTTTGTTTGAAGAACTTACCTCATGGATAATGGTGGGAGAAAATGGAGTGATTTCTGTACAAAAAAGCAGACAAAGGGAAGTCTGTGGTGGAACAAGTGCAAAAGCAACATTTTTCAAACCTAGTTTTGTAGTGCAAGCATTTTGTTCCAATAGGAATTAAACTACAGAAAAGTGGCTTGAATGTGCATAAAATTAGAAGTGTATCTTCCCACCTCCCATGTAAAAACTAAACATACTGAAAGGGGTTTTAAAATGCTGATAGTACAATTCATAATTTTATTTCTTGAAGAGATAATAGTTGTAAGAAGGCTGGTAGTTTGCTGTCCTTATGGTTGTGTAAGGAATGAATTTTTGAATGTACTGTACGTAGAAGAGCAGAAAGAAAAGGCCTGAAGAAGAATCAACATGGAGTTTGCACAAAGCATGATATGAGCCAGGCTTGGCAGTCGAAGCGAGGAGGGAATAAGGCATAGCTGAACAACAATGGACAATAAGATGGGCAACCAAGCATGTAAGAAGTGCAAGGAGTGTGCAGGAGGTACCCCATAAGTCATATGGCCTAGAATGAGGATGTCCTGAACTGGAACGGACTTGAAAAGAACAGAACAGCATGATTATTAAAAGGAAGAAAAATGGATTTTGGCCTATAAGTGCAGGGGACCCCAAGAACATACATGCTTCCTGATCCGCGGCAACGGAGCACCCACACCTCCTCGGAAAAGACTGATCATCTTCGCCGGAGGCGGCCTCTGTGTGTGAGAGTATGTGTGAATGTATGTGTGCATGAGAGCTCTCTCTTGATGTGATTCTGATGTGATTCTATGGTGATTGTATTTCAATAAATGTTACATTAATAGTGTTAAAACCAAATTTGGTCTCTAAAGTGTCTCATTGGTCTAAACTACCTTGGTATTCCTTGAACACTGCACAAAATAACAGGAACCTCTTGAGGTTCATAACAATTGGCTCCTTCATAGTATAATTGCATGAAAAAAGTTTGGGTAGAAATAAATATAGCTTTGAAACAAAAATCAACACACAGTTGTAATTCCCAAATATTAATGCTCAAGGTAATAGTATTACTGCAAAGGTTACTTGCTTTCATTACATGGGCACAGTTCTAGTCTCTGAATAACTTCAGGATCACATTAGGTTGTCCATTGCTATTTAAGTTCTCAAATATTAAAGCTCAGATTTTCGAAATGCTCTAGAGACAATCTAATGACAATGCTGTCAAAATGTCTGGTTACCACAATTGTCTTCAAACCCATGTGGGCACAGCAGATAGAAACATTTGTTATAGACCATGTACAGCACTTTCTCTGATGTTGGTTAATGTGGATATAGTTAAAGGTAAGCAGCAGAACAGCATTGATTGTTTCTGTTTAATCTATTCAGTGTGTGTTTTCTGAGCATCACCTTCTTTAAGATGGGGTGGGGGGGAGTGTACACAGACCTAATGTTTAGTAGGCATATAAATATATAGGCAGACATATAATTCCTCTTAAAAGTTGTGCACCACAGAGATCTGCGTGTTATCTGCATATCTGTGTATGCCTTTAAAGTATATAGAAAATGCTTTGATGAAAAATAAAAGGGAAAATAAATAAAATATTTGGAAAATAAAATGGGAAAGCAGAGAGCATGAAATGAGGATAATGTAAAGTTTAGATGACTGTTGGCCACTAGATTTGAAAACGTTGATTTAAAAAATCAAACAAGAAAAAGAAAGTGTTTTAAAAAGCTAGACCCAATTTGAAAACATCATACATTTGCAACCATGAACTGCTCATGAATGTAACCACATGAAAAGGTGGGGCATAGAATTTGAAATGATTCCCACTAAATGCCTCTCCCAATGAGCACACAGCCCCTAGCCTCTGACATAAGATAGTCGCCATCTGCAGGGATATTTTTTTATTTGTTTCTGGCTCAAAATGGTTAGTAACACTTGATAACTCATTTAACCGTTTGTAACATTTTGTGGAATTGTAACATGTTGCCATCTTGAAATATGCTGCTTTGAAATTGTGTCCATCATCTTGAAACACTTTGAACTTAGCTGCTGCATTGGAGTTTTGCAGCTATTGCTATATTTCATTAGTTCTTCTGTTGCTGCTTTTAAAGTGCATTAAGCAGTTTGCTCTGTTCTTTTTTTTTTTTGCATGATTCCAATTTTGCATGATGACAACAGGACCAAGAAGAGACCACTAAACCAGAGTACATAATCCATGTAAATACGAGGAAGAAGGGGCCAGTTGCAAAGTATTATACAGCCCCTTCTACACCGTCCTCATATCCCAGGATCTGATTCCAGGTTATTGGCTTTGAAATGGATTATATAGTAACTAGCTGTACCCGGCACGCGTTGCTGTGCCCTATTTAGGAGATGCGAGAAAGTCTGAGTATGTAAGGGTTGGAATTGTTGTTAGTTATGGTGTTGAAGTGAATTGGGTGTGTTGTTTGTGCCTTAGCTCTTTGCCTGCAGTCCTTCGGGTTTGACTTGTACCATGGCCAGGACGGATCAGCTTGGGGAGGGCTTGTCCTGTCAGGGGATCTCTATCTTCACAGGTGCGTCTAGTGTCTGTTGAGGGACTGTTAAAAATCCTTTCCGTATCCTTTTTAGCCACCTTTCTCAAGATCTTCATGTCTAGCTTACTTTCTGCTCCTCTCTTTTTCAAGATGTCCTGCTCTGTGTCTTTTGCACCCATTGGTCGATGTCCGATGAGGCTTTCCTCATGGACAGGCCATCTGAGGGAGCTCTTCCAGCGCTGGGCATCAGAAGGTACTTGGTGATGACCTCCATCCCTTGGAGCCAGCATATAGAGGGGCTGGTGCACCCTCCTTGGCAAACCCCATTGTTGCTGGATGGTCCTCTTATTAATGTGGAATTCCAAGCCACTGGAGATGTTTTGGGAAAGGAAGAAGAGCTCCCCTTGAATGGTGTTGATCTCCATCATGGTCTTCTGATTTGAAAGTGTTGGAGGAGGCTGTGGCACTCATCTGACAGTTTGTTATGGGTCTGAATGTTCATGTTGGCTGGCCAGTACAGCAGTTATGCAAATCCGCCCTTATTGGCAGCCAATCATGTTGTCAGAATGTAGAGGCTGGGAGAGTCTTTGGCAGCCCCGGAGGATGCTGGGAAATGTAGTTTTATTTTTACTCGTTGTTTTGGGGGCCTTTTAGGTTTTTGGGGGGAGGTTTCTTTGCTACAAACGTACCTTGCTTGAGGCCTATTTCTGTTGGCAAGTTTTGTGTTTCTGCGTTGTATGGTTTCTCTGTTTGAGGTAGTCTTCACATGACGGCTCTTCCTTTATATATATAGATAATAACTTTATTCTTGTATCCTGCCACCATCTCCCCGAAGGGTCTCGGGACAGCTTACACACGGCACAAGATGCCTAAAAGCAGAACATAAAATAAACACAGTATAAAATAAAATAAGTCAAATGCATACACATATAAAACACTAACCAAAACTCACTAAAACTGTGCACATCAACCAATGGCAGTAAACTGCTGGATTATCTCAATTGCCAGAGAATCTAAAATAAACAGATAATCTGGGAACAGATCCTGGGATATAAGGACAACGTAGAAGGAACTACAGAACATAATTGGAACTCAGGCAACCGGAACTTTC
This sequence comes from Anolis apletophallus, assembly GCA_030556195.1. Taxonomy (NCBI): domain Eukaryota; kingdom Metazoa; phylum Chordata; class Lepidosauria; order Squamata; family Anolidae; genus Anolis; species Anolis apletophallus. The sequence continues at coordinate 91,460,363 of JARBWK010000002.1, read as the reverse complement.
AAACAACTAGCAAAAAATTGATGAAATAATAATTTAAAGTAATAAATTTGGCTTTAAAAAATAATACAGTAAAGCTGGGCTACATTAAGTTTGCCTTTATTTGTTCTTACTTGCTTTTAATTACTGTATTTCAATATTAATATCAAGTAATTACAGAGTTTATGGCATGCTATAGTACAGGGTATACTATTATATTAGTTAGGCCAATTGATAGTAACTCTCAAGCAACCAGAAACTACGTTTATCCAGCATGCACCAATCCCTATGGCTGCTGGTTAATTTGAGAATCTGTTTAATCTCTATGTTTGAACCTTTTCCATTTTCCATCTCCCCAACACAAACCACAAACTTTGCTTCATACACACAACTATTTTAAAATACTGTGTATAGAATTACAATTAGGGTATATACATACCCTTATACACATAGCCTAAATGAAATTTTCTTTATACAGTAGAGTCTTGCTTATCCAACTTTCGCTTATCCAAGTTCTGTATTATCCAACACAGTTTGCCTCCCGCCCGGATCCACAGCTGTTTCAATACATTGTGATGTTTTGGTGTTATATTCGTAAATACAGTAATTACTACATACAGTAATGTTACAGTGTATTGAACTGCTTGTTCTGTCAATTTGTTGTAAAAAATGATTGTTTTGGTGATTAATTTGTAAAATCATAACATAATTTGACGTTTAATGGGCTTTTCCTTAATTCCTCCTTATTATCCAACATTTTCGATTATCCAACCTTCTGCCAGCCCGTTTACGTTGGATAAGCGAGACTCCACTGTGTGTGTGTGTGTGTGTGTGTGTGTGTATCTCGGCATTACTTCGTGACCGAAGTCTTAGGAAAGATTCATCCCATGCTTTTTACAAGTGTGTTGATGACTAAAAAAGGCCAATCTGAGATAGGCAAGTTCGGTTGCAGAAAGCACAGCACAAAGTCTCCTTGGGTGATGTTGTTTCCAAGTTGCGGTTCTTTCTGTGTGTCTTCTCGAAAGAAGCCGCAGCATTGTGGATAGTGCATCTCCTTGCCTCCCGATGTGAGGCCAGGGTGGACCGTTGTTGGTGATCAATCTGGTCGAGCCTGAGGTGTTGTTTCAGGGAGTCCTTATATCTCTTTTTGGGGGCGCCTCTCTTGCGCTGACTTGTGGTGAGTTCACCATAGAATAGTATCTTTGGGAGACGGTGGTCCTCCATCCTAGAGATGTGCCCTGCCCAGCGCAGCTGTGTTTCAATAGCATGGCCTCAATGCTGGTGATCCCTGCTTGCTCAAGGACAGCAACATTCGTCACATAGTCAGTCTAGTGTATATTTAGGATTGTGCGAAGACAGCGCCGATGAAAGTGTTCGAGGAGTCGTAGGTGTTGATGATAGGTGACCCATTAATTGCCAATGGAGAGGGTGTGTGTGTATATATATATCTCTATATATAATAAAGCGGAATGTATATATGTTTGTATGTTTGTATGTGGCAGCATTCTGATTGGCTCCTGGCATCTAGATTCTGACAACATGATTGGTTGCCAGTGAGGGAGTATTTGCATAACGCCGCTATTGGCCAGCCAACACAAACATTCCGGCCCTCTAAACTGGCAGAGGAGGATAAGGTGAAGGCCTGAGGCAGTCGCCAACACAAACATTCCAGGTGCTCTAAAGTGGCAGAGGGGGTAAGGAAAAGGCCTGAGGCAGTCAGGCATGGTGGGAGTTTAAGGCCAAAACACTTTGCGACCCCAAATAATGAGAGATCAAGACCAAACTTGGCAGACAGAACCCTCAAGACTCACTCTACATCCTGGTGCAGTTTGAGGAATAATGGACCATGGATGACGGGACTTGCAGTACTTTAACTCACTTGCCTAGAGCACTGTGACCCACACCATAGAAGGATCAGGACCACACTTGGCACACAGGTGCCCATTGGCCCACTTTACAACCTGGTGCGGTTTAGGGCAGGATGGGCTACAAATGATGGGATTTGCAGTACCTTCACCCCATTCATTTCCCACAGAACATTGCAGCCCCTACAAATCACAGACCAGGCCCAAACTTGGCACACAGAGTACCCATGACCCACTCTACATCCTGCTGCAGTTTTGAGTGGGATGGACCACGGATGATGGGACTTGAAGTACCTTTACTCACTTTCTGAGACCACTGCGACCCTCATCCAATTACCAAAAAAGAACAAACTAGGCACACAGAGCCTCCATGACACACAGTGTGTGTGTGTGTGTGTGTGTGTGTGTGTGTGTGTATACTAGCTTGGGGACCCGGCCCTGCCCGGGTTATTTGAGAAGTGCAGCAGGATGTAGAGTGGGTCATGGGGGATCTGTGTGCCAAGTTTGATCTTGATCCATCATTATTGGGAGTTGCAGTGGTATCATGAAATTACTGAAGGTAGTGCAAGTCCCATCATCTCTGTCCCCCCAAAGTGTAGTAGGATGTAGTTTGGGTCACGGGGCTCTGTGTGCTAAATTTGGTCTGTATTGGTGAATGGATGAGGGATGCATTGTTTGTTGGAAGTGAGTGAAGGTACTTCAAGTCCCATCATCCGTGGTCCGTCTCACAGTAAACTGCACCAGGCTGTAGAGTGGGTCATGAGGGCTCTGTGTGCCAGATTTGGTGTTGATCAGTCATTGGATTAGGTTTGTAGCAGGATTGGGAAGTGAGGGACGGTACTGCAAGTCCCATCATCCATGTTCTGTCCCCCTCCAAACTTCAGTAGGATGTAGAGTGGGTCACTGGGGCTCTGTGTGCCAAGTGTGGACTTTCTCGGTGTTTGTTGGGGGCCACAGTGGTCTGTGGGAACAGAGGGGGGTGACAATCCTACAAATTCCATCATCCATTGTCAGTCCTCCCCCGAACCTCACCAGGACGTGAAGGCAGTCATGGGGGTTATGTGTGCCAAGTTTGGTCTCAATCAGTGATTGGATGAGGGTTGCAGCAGACTTGGGAAATGAGTAGAGGCACTTCAAGTCCCATCATCCATGGTCCACCCTCCTCCGAACTGCACCAGGACGTAGAGTGGGTCATGGGGGCTGTGTGTGCTGAGTGTGGTCTGTATTGGTCCTTTTTGGTGGCCTCAGTGGTCTGTGGGAACCAAAGTGTTGGAAAGTACTACAAATCCCATAATCCATGGGTCATGTCCCCCGACCCGCGCCAGGGGGTTAGGGGGGTTATGTGTACCAAGTTTGGTGCAGGTCCATCACCCGCGCTGCTCGCTGTGGCCTGTGAAAGTGGCTGCCACATATCCGCCCTGGCCTGTGAAAGTGGCTGCCACATATCCGCCCTGGCCTGTGAAAGTGGCCGCCACATATCCGCCCCTGGCCTGTGAAAGTGGCTGTAGTGACGCCACATATCCGCCCTGGCCTGTGAAAGTGGCCGCCCACATATCCGCCCTGGCCTGTGAAAGTGGCCGCCACATATCCGCCCTGGCCTGTGAAAGTGGCCGCCACATAAGTGGCCGCCACATATCCGCCCTGGCCTGTGAAAGTGGCCGCCACATATCCGCCTGGCCTGTGAAAGTGGCCGCCACATATCCGCCCTGGCCTGTGAAAGTGGCGCCACATATCCCCCTGGCCTGTGAAAGTGGCTGCCACATATCCGCCCTGGCCTGGCTGCCACATATCCGCCCTGGCCTGTGAAAGTGGCTGCCACATATCCGCCTGGCCTGTGAAAGTGGCTGGCCTGGCCTGTGAAAGTGGCTGCCACATATCCGCCCTGGCCTGTGAAAGTGGCTGCCACATATCCGCCCTGGCCTGTGAAAGTGGCGCCACATATCCGCCCTGGCCTGTGAAAGTGGCTGCCACATATCCTGGCCCTGGCCTGTGAAAGTGGCCGCCACATATCCGCCCTGGCCTGTGAAAGTGGCCGCACATACCCTGGCCTGTGAAAGTCCATATCCCCTGGCCTGTGAAAGTGGCTGCCACATATCCGCCCTGGCCTGTGAAAGTGGCTGCCACATATCCGCCCTGGCCTGTGAAAGCAGTGGCTATCCGCCCTGGCCTGTGAAAGTGGCTGCCACATATCCGCCCTGGCCTGTGAAAGTGGCTGCCACATATCCGCCCTGGCCTGTGAAATCCGCCCTGGCCTGTGAAAGTGGCTGCCACATATCCGCCCTGGCTGTGAAAGTGGTGACAAGTGGCTGCCACATATCCGCCCTGGCCTGTGAAAGTGGCTGCCACATATCCGCCCTGGCTGTGAAAGTGGCTGAATAGCCCTGGCCTGTGAAAGTGGCTGCCACATATCCGCCCTGGCCTGTGAAAGTGGCTGCCACATATCCGCCCCTGGCCTGTGAAAAGTGGCTGCCACATATCCGCCCTGGCCTGTGAATGTGGATGCCACATATCCGCCCTGGCCTGTGAAAGTGGCTGCCACATATCCACCCTGGCCTGTGAAAGTGGCTGCCACATATCCGCCCTGGCCTGTGAAAGTGGCTGCCACATATCCGCCCTGGCCTGTGAAAGTGGCTGCCACATATCCGCCCTGGCCTGTGAAAGTGGCTGCCACATATCCACCCTGGCCTGTGAAAGTGGCGCCCTGGCCCCATATCCGCCCTGGCCTGTGAAAGTGGCTGCCACATATCCGCCACATATCCGCCCTGGCCTGTGAAATGTGCTGCCACATATCCGCCCTGGCCTGTGAAAGTGGCCGCCACATATCCGCCCTGGCCTGTGAAAGTGGCTGCCACATATCCGCCCTGGCCTGTGAAAGTGGCTGCCACATATCCGCCCTGGCCTGTGAAAGTGGCTGCCACATATCCGCCTGGCCTGTGAAAGTGGCTGCCACATATCCGCCCCTGGCCTGTGAAAATGGCTGCCACATATCCACCCTGGCCTGTGAAAGTGGCTGCCACATATCCGCCCTGGCCTGTGAAAGTGGCTGCCACATATCCGCCCTAGCCTGTGAAAGTGGCCGCCACATATCCACCCTGGCCTGTGAAAGTGGCTGCCACATATCCGCCCTGGCCTGTGAAAGTGGCCGCCACATATCCGCCCTGGCCTGTGAAAGTGGCCGCCACATATCCGCCCTGGCCTGTGAAAGTGGCCGCCACATATCCGCCCTGGCCTGTGAAAGTGGCCGCCACATATCCGCCCTGGCCTGTGAAAGTGGCCGCCACATATCCGCCCTGGCCTGTGAAAGTGGCTGCCACATATCCGCCCTGGCCTGTGAAAGTGGCTGCCACATATCCGCCCTGGCCTGTGAAAGTGGCTGCCACATAGCCACCCTGGCCTGTGAAAGTGGCTGCCACATATCCGCCCTGGCCTGTGAAAGTGGCTGCCACATATCCGCCCTGGCCTGTGAAAGTGGCTGCCACATATCCGCCCTGGCCTGTGAAAGTGGCTGCCACATATCCACCCTGGCCTGTGAAAGTGGCCGCCCCATATCCGCCCTGGCCTGTGAAAGTGGCCGCCACATATCCGCCCTGGCCTGTGAAAGTGGCCGCCACATATCCGCCCTGGCCTGTGAAAGTGGCCGCCACATATCCGCCCTGGCCTGAGAAAGTGGCTGCCACATATCCGCCCTGGCCTGAAAGTGGCTGCCACATATCCGCCCTGGCCTGTGAAAGTGGCTGCCACATATCCGCCCTGGCCTGTGAAAGTGGCTGCCACATATCCGCCCTGGCCTGTGAAAATGGCTGCCACATATCCACCCTGGCCTGTGAAAGTGGCTGCCACATATCCGCCCTGGCCTGTGAAAGTGGCTGCCACATATCCGCCCTAGCCTGTGAAAGTGGCCGCCACATATCCACCCTGGCCTGTGAAAGTGGCTGCCACATATCCGCCCTGGCCTGTGAAAGTGGGCGCCACATATCCGCCCTGGCCTGTGAAAGTGGCCGCCACATATCCGCCCTGGCCTGTGAAAGTGGCCGCCACATATCCGCCCTGGCCTGTGAAAGTGGCCGCCACATATCCGCCCTGGCCTGTGAAAGTGGCCGCCACATATCCGCCCTGGCCTGTGAAAGTGGCTGCCACATATCCGCCCTGGCCTGTGAAAGTGGCCGCCACATATCCGCCCTGGCCTGTGAAAGTGGCTGCCACATATCCGCCCTGGCCTGTGAAAGTGGCCGCCACATATCCGCCCTGGCCTGTGAAAGTGGCCGCCACATATCCACCCTGGCCTGTGAAAGTGGCCGTCACATATCCACCCTGGCCTGTGAAAGTGGCTGCCACATATCCGCCCTGGCCTGTGAAAGTGGCTGCCACATATCCGCCCTGGCCTGTGAAAGTGGCTGCCACATATCCACCCTTCCGCCCTTCGCATACACACAAACATTCCGTTTTATAAAGGTATATACAGATACATAGATACATATCTCTCTCTCTCTCTCTCTCTCTCAGTCAAAGTATGTATATGCTCCTACTACGTAGCTTGATGGATCTGGACCAAACTTGGTACAAACCCCCCTCATTATCCAACTTGAAATAAGAGCAGGGTTTGAACTTTCAGGCGGGGGAGATCCCATTTTGGGCCCAGAGCAGAGGGAATGGCCAGGAAGGCGCCCTGCATGTCATGTTATACGCGAGGGGAGGGGCGGGGCGGAGGAGCGGAAAGAGGAGGGGAAAAGTCGCCAAGCCGGCCAGGGCGCTCTGCCCGACCGGAGCGCGCGAGTTATCTTGATCCCTGGCGCTTGCCGTCCATTCCCTGCAGCTGCTCGAGCCGGGACAACAGGAAGTTCTGCCATGGAGTTCTCTGAGGAGAAGCTGAGGAAATGGCTGAGCAAGGCGAGCGGGGATGGCAGCCCCTTCTGCGGGAGGAGGAGGAGGAGGAGGGGGAGCCCCCATTGCCCGCCTCCTTTTACTTCTTTGGGTGGAAAGCGGATAGGGACCCTGTCCCTTTAAGAGGCTGCACAGGAGAGTGAATGGCTGCTCTTCACCTGGCGCCTATTTGTCCACACTGAGCCATGACAGCGCTGTGACTCCACCTGGGCGTGGCCCAAAGACCAACAGACCACAAATCCCAGCATGCACCTCTCTAGAATTCGTGCAGTTTGGCATCATTTTAGCTGCCATGGCTCAATGCTATGGGATAATGGGAGTTGTAGTTTGAGGAGGCGCCAGGCCTTTGGAGGTTAAAAACCTTGTAAAAGAGTCATGGCCCTCCAGGTGTTTTGGACTTCAACTCCAACTCCTGGCAGGCTGTTAGGAATTGTGGGCGTTGAAGTCCAAAACTCCTGGAGGGCCCAAGTTTGCCCATAACTGTTGTGAAACAACTCCCATGATTCAATATACTCCTCCATGACAAGTTGAAGTGGTGTCAGTCCGCATTTATTCTACAGTGTAGATCAGGCCTGGGCAAACTTGGGCCCTCCAGGTGTTTTGGACTCCAACTCCCACCATTCCTCACAGCCTCAGGCCTCTTCCTTTTCCCCTCAGCCTTAAGCGGCTGAGGGGAAAGGAAGGGGCCTAAGGCTGTGAGGAATGGTGGGCGTTGAAGTCCAAAACTCCTGGAGGGCCCAAGTTTGCCCAGGCCTGGCGTAGATGCACCGTCTGCCTACAGACCCCACCATTCCCTAGAGTGGAACCCCAGCTGCTAAAGTAGAGTAATTATTATTATTTATTTCAGCTTGGTAGACCGCTCACTCCGAAGCTCAGAGCGGTTTACAACAATAAAATACCAATAAAACACATAACATTAAAACAGCGTTAAAATCAATCCCCCAGTAAAACTGTAACAGGACAGTAGTGATGTAGCGGCAGTGATGTGGCGGGTGGCAGGTTATGACGGGCACCGGCCAGAGCCGAATGCCTGTCTAAACAGCCAGGTCTTAACAGCCTTACGAAATGTCATCAAGTCCTGCAGGGCACGCGTCTCTCCAGGCAACGAGTTCCATAGTGTTGCCACGGCCACTGCGAATGCCCTCTGCCGTGTGCTGGCTAGCCTGTAGGTCTTTATGCCAGGCAGTTCCAACATGTTGAGCCCCTCTGAGCGCAGTGATCTTCTGGGCACGTATGGGGTAAGCCGCTTACAGGCCATAACTTACACTGTGAAAAGCCCCCTGGGTCCTGTCCCATTATCTGGGTGGAGGCCCAGTGGGGTTGCCAGACAGAAAAGGATAGTCCATTTTACGTGGAGGGAGGGGTTTGAAGGAGTAAAAGTATTCCCCCGTGTTCCTGCTCTTCCCCCCACTCACATCGGTGCTGTGTTACTCTCTTAGGGCCACGCCCAAGTGGAGTAACAGCACTATAATGGCTCAGTGTGAGAAACTGCAAGTCGCTTCTGGTGTGAGAGAATTGGACGTCTGCAGGGACGTTGCCCAGGGGACGCCCAGATGTTTTCTGATGTTTTAACATTCTTGTGAGAGGCTTCTCTCATGTTCCCGCATGAGGAGCTGGAGCTGACAGAGGGAGCTCATCTGTGCTCTCCCCAGATTCGAACCTGCAACCTATCGGTCTTCGGTCCTGCTGGCCCAGGGGTTTAACCCACAGCGCCACCGGGGGCTCCTTTTGTTTATGAAGTGGGGAGGGGGAATAACCAGCTAAAACAGGGAAAATAGTTTTCCTCCTTCAACCCCCTCAATGAAATGGACTATCCTTCTCTGACTGTCGCCCTCTTTTGGCCTCTGCCAGGATAATGGAACAGTACTGCCCCCTGGTTGTGTAATAGTATCCGTTTAAATTACCTTCTGAGGTTTGGTGCCTTCACATAATTCCTAACTTAGAACAACCCAAGGGTGGAATTTACTATGGAGTTTTCTTGGCAAGATTCCTTCAGAGGGTGTTTGCTTTTGCCTTGTTCTGAGACTGTGTGACTTGCCTAAGGTCCTCCAGTGGCTTTCCATGAATGAGCTTTGATTTGAACCGTAGTCGCCAGAGTCCCAGTCCAAAGCCATAAATGGTAATGCTGTCCTTATGTAGTCAGACCCAAATTGCATATAGCAGCTGTTTGAGCTGACACTGAAATGAATCAGGATTACATTTGACTTGCCATTTAGAAGAGGCAGAAGCTGGCATTCTCATGTATTTCAGATTTCAACTTTATTGACCAATTACTTAGGAATAATAAGAAGTCTAAAGTAACAATTATGTTTGTTTTGTCTCCAGTATAAATTTCGAGATCTGACCATAGAAGAACTGAAGAGTGTAAATGAATTATATCCAAACGTCAGATTCGCCATGAGCACCTATAGTAAGAATAATATTTGGGGGGGGGGGGGGAGTAGGGTTTTTTTTCTGTGTCATGAGTGACTTGAGAAACTGCAAGTCGCTTCTGGTGTGAGAAAATTGGCCATCTTCAAGGACACTGCCCAGGGGACACCTGGATGTTTGATGTTTTACCATCTTTGTGGGAGGCTTCTCTCATGTCCCCGCATGGGGAGCTGGGACTGTCAGAGGGAACCCAATCCACTCTCCCTGAATTCGAACTGCCAAACTGTCGGTAAGCAGTTCTGCCGGCACAAGAGTTTAAAGCTCCTAAATGTGTTGATAATGTGTGAGAGCACAAGGGCTCCCAGTACAGAAACATGTGTTTGCCTGGGCATTATTGTAAGCTGATTATTGTAAAATAGATAATTTTATTTTTTTTGTTTTGATTGTCTTCATTTTGTTATTGTCACTTGCTATAATTTTATATTTGTGAATACGTTTTGAGTTCCCTGTAAAAATGAAAAATAAATATAATTTTTCATAATAATTAAAAATAGTGATTCACAGCTAGAACAAGTAATTACTATCTAGACTAGTTGACAGTATATAAACCTACATTGAATGGCTAATCTAAATAACAGTAAACCTACTGAATCAATAAGAACTTGGTGTGTCAATACTTGTGTGAGTTTCATTGTTTCAATAAGTCTCCTTCAGATGATCAGATTTAGGGCCTAATATGCAGTATGATTCAATGAATGTTTAGTGAGTAGTGTACTCACTATGTTATGTCAAAACACATGACAAGCAAAAGAAATCAAATTCCTTATTGGAAACTTGATTGCAGCCTTAAGAACTATCATTTACATTCTGAAGCTATCAGCAATTAATTGTTACTGGTTCGCTGCTATTTGTTTTGTTTTGCTTTCTTGTTGCTGCTTCTGTATTATATACTATACAGTTATAACTATATTGACTGTGCTTCTTTTTACATTTAGTGTTTTAATACTTTTGCTTTGTTTTTATTTTTCTGACTACCTCTGATATCAAAAGTAAACCAAACAGTATTGATATTGAAGGGGTTTTAAAGTTTAAAAATAATGAAATCAACACATACATACAAATCAACTTTTTGAATTTCAGCTTTTAAGGATGGGTCCCAGAAAGATCTTCTGAATTTTAGTGGTACAGTTCCAGTGAAATATCAAGGTAAGTACGTGTTTTTGTATTTACTAATAACAGATTATTGGAATCCTTTTAAGAAAATACTATAATTTGTCTTAACTTCTGCTCTTGATTTTCTTGACTTTTTACAAATTTATATCCTCTCAAAAGTGTCTTCCAAGGCAATTAGGTGTAAGAGAGAGAGTGACTATTTTGTAAACCTAGTAAGATTCTTTCAAAAGACAGATTGGCTATGCAGACATTGGCAAGAAACTACTACTCCCAGGATTCCATAGCATTGAGCCACAGCTGTTGAAGAGGTGTAAAACTTCATTAATTCTAGAGTGTATATGCATAATTATAGCAATTTGACAACACTTTACTGCTATAGCTCCATCCTATGGAATGTTGTGATTTGTAGTTTGTAGTTTTACAAGAGCTTTCTGACAGTTAAGGGTGTCTCACAAACTAAAAAGACCCATCATTCTGTAGCATTGAGCCATGGCAGTCAATATGGTATCAAACTGCTTCAGTTCTGTAGTATGTGTCAGAGCTGGGAACTCTTAGCCTGGAAGAGGCTCAGAGCCCCAGTCTGCCTTGACCTGCTTTGACACTGGACATTGGGGAATCCCCAGGATGATGCAATCCTCTGGGGAAAGTGCTGGATCAGAACGGAAGTGATGTAACCTCCTCTGGACATTGGACACTGAATGGGAATATGCTGACTCAGAGGGGGATGAGGTCATATCCCTTGGACAGTGGGATTGCTGAGTCAGCAGGACATGATGCAACCTTCCCAGGATGTTGCAAGGGAAGGGAAGGAGGGGGTCGGGGTATATAAGGTGTGTTTGGGTGATGGGACACTGCTTTGGCTTTATAGGTGTTATACCTGCAATAAATCTGGTTGGATCGAGCCCTGACTGAGCGTGATCTTTACGGAGAATTGAAGCGTTCTCACAGTATGGATATTTCCTAACTAGTGATGCCCCATTTCTCTGGAATACTCTCCCCAGGGATGGCATCTGAAACACTAATGGCTTTTCTGTCCACTCTAAGTCTCTCCCCCGGCTTTATTTCTTTTACTGTTCATTATTTGTTTTCTATGTGTAATGTTTTTATTTTGTTAATTTTAAAGTGGTGGTAGTGTTTTATTTGTAATCTGCCTGATAAGTATTTATGGGACTTCCGATATACTCTTTGAGTAAGTCAGATTTCTTTATGATGGTAGAGCCGGAGTGTAAAATAGCAACTTTGTTCAGTAGCAAAAACAAAAAGCTTTTGAAATGATAAACTGTGCAGTGATGGACAGGGAGGGGACTTCTTTAAGGTAGACTATGAATGCAATTGAAGTACTTTATTGGGGAAAAAAATCCTAGAATATGAATGCCTCTTGTACCTTAATTCTAGATACTGTCTGTCTAGCTCTGTTCTTCAATGTTGCTAGCTTGCATGTACGTAATTTCTGCTTGAAAGCCATGAGATTCCTGTAGATAAAATCGATTCAGCATACGAGGAACCTGCTAAAAATTGCATGTGCATTTTAAAACATTTCCATGATGAATCAAAAAGTAATAGTAGTATCTTATGTGTTATATTTTCACAGGGAGTTCTTACAACATTCCAATTTGGCTATGGATTTTAGACTCTCACCCTCTTACTCCTCCAATTTGCTACTTGAAGCCCACAGCAAACATGGGGATTTCTGTAGGAAAACATGTTGATGCCCGGGGAAGGATCTACTTGCCATATCTACAAAACTGGACCCATGTAAGGATGTGTGTGCATTAAATGAAATGCTACTAAAATCAGTTTAAAGTTTTTGTATAAATACAGTTCTTCAATTTTTGATGTCATGGATGTAATATATTTTTATTATGTTAACATGCTCCTTTCAACATAAAATGTTAGTTCAGGTTAACTTACACACAGAGAGTGTTTAGAGAAAGAAAATGCTGTCTTTTTTTCTTTAGGATATCTTTGGATTAGAACATTTGCCAATTAAAATCTGGTTCTCGTTATTCTATATGTATTTCAGCCACAGTCAATGATTGTAGGATTGATAAAGGAAATGACCATGAAATTTGAAGAGGAGCTTCCACTGTACTCATTATCATCTGCTGATGCTGCCAGACAGTTGGAGTTGCTATCTTATATTGCCAAAATTACTGAAGGTTTACAGCTTTTCTTTGTTTTACATTCATAAAACTAGTCAGTCATATGTTAGGAATGCACATTTACCAGGGAGCAGGACCCACTGAATGCACAGGGACTTACCTCTACATATTCATGTACAAATGAGGTTTGCTTGTTCTTTACAGGCAACCACGTTTTATTGTTAGTTTATTTATAATACATTTATCTGCTCCCTTTTCTTCAATAAGAAAATGTGCTCAAGTGAGCTTAGGATAATAGGATCCTCTTCCTCCCAGCGTTGTACTTGGAAACTTAATTTTAAAAGTCAATAGTTAACATGTATGTCTCCATGCATTGCTTGGAAGTAACTGGTAATAAAGGATCACTGCTATCCCCACATTTTTCCTGTGAACAAATGTAAAGTTAAATTACTATCACTGTAACTAATTATTTTGTCAAAATAATTTTCCAAAGTATGCTCGCAATTTCCATGTGAGGTAGACCAGGTCAAGCGATGGTCACTAGTTTAGCATCATCCAGTGAGCTTTGTGTCTTCCAATTCCTTCCCCACTAGGTGTAATTTCTAACCATTATGTCTTGGTTAAAATTTGTTTCATTAGATGCAATCAGTGTTTCTTTAAGTAGCTGTGGTATTTTCAGGTCTAATTATATATATTAATTTCATATAAATTAATTTCAGATTAATTTGTATAAGTTATGATGTGTGATTTTAGGTGAAAATAACCTACAATCAAATAGAAATGGGAAAGAAGATGACAGAGAATTTAACAAAATTACTGTAATTGGAGCAGGAGATTTGGGCCTTGCTTGTGCACTGGCTATTTCAGCAAAGGTACATAATTTATTAGAAATAAATATATGGTGAGACGGAATAATTTAAGAAAACATATAGTATAACACATAGAATTTAGCTTTTATCTAAAATGGTATGTGTGTGCATATGGAAAGAGAAACAAAGAGAGTATTAATGATTTTCTCAACAAAATGTCTGGACATAATTAATTGATCATGATCTACAAATGTTTATAAAGTCTTGCTGTGTTCAAAGGGAGTTACTCCCAGGAAGATTCCATGTATACTTTTCTGTAAGGGTACTACATTGAACGTTTTTGAATAAAACTGAATAGGATTATTCTGCAAAACCCAATCTATACAGCATTACACCACCTGGCAATCCATGCTGATGTTCACCCTGACATCATACATTGTGGAATTGGTATTTTATCAGTGCCTTAATTTAAACTGACCAGATTTTTGCATGCTGACAAAAAAAACCTCTTAAAAGCTGTCCAAATAGAAATGCATAAGATTTCAGATTTTTAAATTTTAATATTTGGAATTAAGTAAAATTTATTACAGGAATCGCATAATGTTTTGGTTAGATTGCCAAATAAAATAAGAGATGAGTGTTCCTATATTGATTTATGGTTATATAAAGGAGGAAATTTCAGTAGGTGAAGCTTGCATAATAAGCAAAACTGAGTGAAATGTCCCTTTCTATGCAACTAATAAAAATACAGAAGTCTTACCCTTTTTTATCTGGCAACTCTGCTTTTTGGTTGTTTTGTGAGTACTGAGGGATGAGAAGGGGAGTATACAAATGCAGTAAATAAATAAATAAAAAGATTGAATCCCCTTTATTTCTTTTCAGAATACAAAACAATAATTCCCTATCCCTAGATTAACAACTTCCTTTAAAAATTCTTACAGGATGTTGCTGACAAGGTGGTAGTTTTGGACTGCTCTGAAGGTACTGTAAAAGGAGGTACAATGGACCTGGAAATCTTTGCCTTGCCAAAAGTGGAAATCAGCAAAGGTAATCTTACACACCGATTTTGGGTGTGTATTCTTTTCCTTGCATATTTTAAGTGCTTTTTCCAAGTAATTCTCAGCATTATTTGTCGGAATATTTCACTTGGCAATTGTATTTTAAAACATGACATTATTGAGGTGCAATACAAAAGTAACAAAAGATATCATTCATCCTGTTTAACTAAATACCCAATTAACTAAATAACCCAATTAACTAAATATTGCCTAGGTTGTTTAGGGTAGGTTGTGCTCCTCCAGATCTTGTTGGGTTGTAATGCCAATCTGTCCCAGCCAACATAGTCAGTGATGTGAGCCGATGGGAGTTGCAGAAAACATCTGGTGAACCATAGGTTTTCCACCTTATTCTAGCTGTGTTGCAAACCAAAATATTTGTTGTAAAGACAGATCTTTACATCATAAAAGTAATGCATGGAAGCCACAAATTGAAATGTTTTGAATTTTGTGAGTAGACAGAGACATCTGGATGATTCTACATAGATTTAAATTATTGTAAGTGCTCACGTTACAGTGAAGCATATAAAGACATTGTCTGGTGTCCTTTCAGTTCATTGCACTGGCTTAATTATACCTACATCGCTGATGATGACAGGAGTAAAAAGGCTGCAGACACTGTGGCGGCGATGAAAGGAAAACACTAGAGAAATGCACTACTCAGTGATGGGAGATTTTGTCTGCCTTCCCCTGCTACCATTTCAGAACCCTGGAAAAGTGCAGCTAATGACCAACAGGATTCTGGCCATTATACACATACTGTGTTCTGAGGGGTTTGCACGAATTCCTTACATATAAGAGTAGGAATACTTGTGTGAACATGTGCTTATTGTCACTGGACACAATGTAGTGTATGTAAGGATGAAATCTAACAGTATCCATCCATCAGTAGCACAGACAGAGCTGGCAGAACAGATATATCTCTGCAGAGCTTTTTATGTCGCTCCAAAATCTGCTGCAAATTGCTGAAGGATGTTTTGTATCATATGGAAGGGGGAAATGGGGTCTGGAGAAAGAGCTGGTGGACAATGGAAGCTTGCTCACGTATTAACAGTATTAACTGTTGTCCTGTTGCCTGAATATCAACATTAATTTTGTGATAGTACAGACCATATTTTTCATTTAAGGAAAAAATAAATAGATAAGCAAATTCTGTGTTTAATCTGTTAACTTTTTAAAAGCAAATCTTGCACTGAAATTGTAATACTTGCAGAAATGGATTGACATTATTTCTTTGTTTTCCTTAGATTTTTCTGCCTCTGCACACTCAAAATTGGTAGTGCTTACAGTGAATTCCTTAGGCAATGCTGACTCTTATCTGGATGTTGTTCAGAGCAATGTGGAATTATTCAGAAACATTATTCCATCGGTAGCGCATTATAGTCAAAACAGTGTAATTCTTGTGGCTTCTCAACCTGGTAAGGCAGTGCTTTACTTTTTTGATTTAACAGCCTCTGGCTTATAATATGAACTACCTGAGCTTTCAATGCACTTTAAAAGCTTTATTTTGCATGTTTTGTGGATGTTTGTTGTCTGGCCATTGCTGTTGGAAAGTAGATTTAAACTGCATTAAATGATAAGTGTAAATACTGTAAGTGCCTATATTTCAGAGGAAGGAACTGACAAAGCCATTTTTAAGTATTCCTTGCCTAAGAAAATCCTGTGAAATCCATGGGGTTGCTATAAGTCAACAGGTGATTTGCACATCCACACACGTGTGTGTGTGTTGGAATAGACATATGATGAAGTATACTTTTGATATTTTGCTATAGACAGAAGTCAGGAAATGTACTTCTTGATTCTTGATTACATAAAATGGTGTTTAATGTGCAGCATACGAAATCCTTTTGCTTGTTTTCTCAGCAAACACATGAATACTATGATCCTAAATAAACTCCCAGTTGAAATCAGGTGAAGTTAACCAATTAGCCTCCTTCCACTAGCAGAAGTCAAGTGAACAGGCAGAGTTTGTGAGGGAAGGAGAAGAAAGCAAAATCATTTAATATTGCTGCCCTTGTTCCATTGATATGCTAGAGAGAGAACAAATGGATGCCACAGCTGAACAAACATGCTTAATTTTGGGATTTATGTTTAGAGAGAATGAATACTTATCCTCCTCAGGTCAGAAGGCATTGGCTTAGCCAAAGAGAAATGTTGCAATCCTTATGCAGTTGTAGAAGCCATCCAAGCAAGCCATCAAGTAAAACAAAAATAATAGCAATGAACAATGTAAGTTTGTTCACCAAGTTGCATGGGATGTTTCATTGTAAGAGTGCTTTGTAAACTTGAAAATAAATGTGTAAGAATTTTAAATAGCCATACTGAAATATTTTATGATATTTATAGAAGATTCTATTTAAATAAGCAGAACTGTCAATATCCAACCTCCAGTGCTTGTTAAAAGTTCTATACAAACAATGCTTTTCATTTGATTGTAAACTGGTATGTTGTTTCAAACTAAGAGTGTAATGTTTATGACTTTTCACATATTTATGTGTTTAATGTACAGTGGAAATAATGACATATATCTCTTGGAAGATGAGTGGATTTCCTCAAAGCAGAGTTATTGGCATTGGTTGTAATCTGGATTCGGCAAGATTTCAACATATTATTACAAACTTGTTGAAAGCTGAAACTAGAGAAAAAGGGCATTGGATTGTTGGTGAACAAGGAGAAAACAAAGGTAAATGTAGAATTATGTGTGTTATAGTGGACCCTGTATTTTAAATCAGCTCTGGATTTTGTATTCGAAAACAACAGGATTTCTGCACTTTCCTTTAAGAAAATAAGAAAACATTGAATTTTTCAATACAACTGAATATGGGAATATTGAGCTTTAACTGCAGTGACCAGATTTCTCAACTACATATTTTATAGTTATGTTTTACATTGCCTACTGCCCCTTTACATTATTCTGTGAGGATGTCATTATTTATACAGCACATGCATACATGCATGTTGCACTACTGTAATGTCAACAAAGTTAAAAAAAATCTAATTTTCCCTAGCTCTATAATGCACAGATTTTACAAAAGTGTTGCAGTGAAGAAAAAGGAAGACGGCAATTGTGAAATGTATTATAAAATACAGGCCTCATAATCAAGTTAGAAGAAATGGAAAAATAGGAACCCTTATTCATAGAGTCCTACAATCCTTAAATTTTAAAGCTGTTAAATTTTAAAAAAACAGAAAATACTTTAAAGAGGAAGCCTTGTTTAGGTAAAAATGCAAATATCTGAAAGTAACAAGAATGATCGTTATTGTCTTATTCAGTGACAGCATGGAGTATGACTAATGTAGCAGCAGATCATCAGGATGAAGATGTAAGAAATGATAATGCTGAGCAGCTATTGACTAACAGGTAAAGCATCTTCATTATAATCTTATACATGTACTGTATACTTTAAGTTCAATAGTGCTTGCTGTCGGGAGAGTAATAACAGATGGTACCTTTGCAGTTTTATCTCATCTGAAGTAATGTAGTCATTGTTACTATTTATTTATTTCACTCCTATGCTACCTTTTTTCCAGAGTGGGACCTAAGGTGGCTCACAAAAAAATCACTTAATTATTATTACTATCTTTTACAAAACAATAAAAGTATCATATTAGAATAGTATCATATTATTTTAAAGGCATTTAAAAGTTATAAATTACACATTTAAAACCTATTTAAACAAAGAACAGGCAAAAGGGAGGAAGCCCTGCTTTTCTTGGGTCCTCATCAAACAAGTCAGTCGTGGTAGCAGGATCAAGAGAAAGCCTTCCCATGTAGATTTGGCAGGTTTGTATTGAGAGATAGTCTTTTTAAATAGTCTGAACCCAAGCCATATAGGGCTTGATAAGTCAGACCCAACACTGAATTGTGCCAGAAACAAACTGAAGCTGTTTTAATGAGTGAGTTTCATGCTCCCTATAACAAGCTCATTGGTTATAATTTTGTCGCAGAATTTTGGACTTGCTGAAGTTTCCAGTTTCCAAAGGCAACCCCACATAGAATTTGTTTCCAATGGGGTGCAATCAAGGCATGTTACATTATCACAATTGGATTTGGCTTATCAAAGAATAGGCTCCACCAGCACACTAGGCTTAACTGTCCAAATGCATCCGTGATAAGGGTGTCCAAAACATGCCCAAGTTGTGAGCCTGAAATTTCAGATATAATGTAACTTCATCAAGCACAGGCTTCAATTAAGTCCCTGATCTGACTTTTGATTGACAGAGTACCTGTGTCTTGTCTGGATTAAGTTTCAGTTTGTTTGTCCTCATTCAGTCCATTACCATTTTATCCTTTCAAATACAGACCATTTGTACTATGCTTTTTAAGTAACTGCTTTCTTTAAAAGGAGCCATTTTATTGGCTGGGAAGGGGCATTTTTAAATGTTTGATTTGTTTAGGTATTTCTTTGTTTACTTTTCTGTAGAGCTATGGAAATTTTGAAAGGCAAAGGCCAAAGAGCCTGGTCTGTTGGTCTGTCAATAGCTGATCTGTCTGACAGTATACTAAACAATAAAAGAAAAGTACATTCCATATCAACTATGGTGAAGGTAAGCATGAATCTAGCCCTATTTTGCTTCTTTTTTTAAGCAAAGGAAGCATTTATATGTATTCATTTGAAAATTATAAGAATAATTAAATAGGAATATGTCTCAAAATGAAAATGTTCTGTAAGACAGAAGTAAGCATTAGGCAATTCATGATATGGAGTAAATACCATATACTTTTGAGTATAAGCCGACCCGAATATAAGCCAAGGCACCTAATTTTACCACAAAAAGCTGGGAAAACATATTGACTCGAGTATAAGTTGAGGTGGAAAATGCAGCAGCTACTGATAAATTTCAAAATAAAACTAGATACCAATAAAATTACATTAATTGAGGCATCAGTAGGTTACATGTTTTTGAATATTTACATAAATCTGTAATTTAAGATAAGACTGTCCAACTCTATTCTAACCTTCTTAAATGTAAATGTGCTTACATATCTTTCCAATAATAATAAGAGTAAAATAATAGAGTAAAATAATGGAAATGTAATAACAGTAACAATAGAGTAAAATAATGAATGTAATAATAACAATAATACAGTAAAATAATAAATGTAATAATAATACAGTAAAATGTAATTAATAATTGAGAAAAAATAATGTAAATAATAGAATAAAATAATAAATGTAATAATAATAATAATACAGTAAAATAATAACTTTGACTCGAGTATAAGCCGAGGGGGGCTTTTTCAGCCAAAAAAAGGGCTGCAAGCCTCGTCTTATAGTTAAGTATATATGGCACTTCTTGTTTTGTATGCCAGTAGGAGCTTGCCTTAATTTGTGATTAACAGTTTCTGAGACATACATTCAAGAAGATGAGGGAAGAAATATTTTGCTCCCTACTTGTCATAGTCTGAAGGCTACCCAGGAGGAGCTGCCTGAGTAGACCTTTTGGATCTATGTGATTGAAGTGGCCACATGAAGTTCAAATCACAATTTTGTGCTAAATGCCAGTTGAGAAACTCTGATATAAAGAAGTGTAGCGTGATACCTGAATTACTCTGCATCAGGGATACTAAAACAAAAATGTCATAGTGTTTATTAGAATTATATACTTAAATATCTAAATTAAGCAATGCCCACATATAGAAATGAAGAGAGATTTTTGTGAGAATTGCAGATAGATTTAATTTGAGCATTTTTTAGAAGTGTCCTAAGAAACCGATATTCCTTAAATATCTAATGGTTTGAACAGCAGAACTGAAAGCACACAACTGAGCGGGATCGCTAACAGGCATAACCTCAGATTTAGATTGGATTAACAACATAGCTAGAAAGGGTCCTTCTCTTTGGCTCAAGGGGGAAGCATAAATATTCTAAATAAATTCTGATACAAAAGATTATGGTCTAGAAACTAACAACAAACGCACAACATAGCTTTATAGCCATATGTTTCATGCATTAACCTCAATTTTACTACATTTTGCCTAATTTTACATGCCAAACATAAGTCACAAATCTGTTGTGTCCCCCCTTTTTAGGTGAAAAAAGTTGGAAAATGTCCCTATTTTCAACTTTAAAAGAGCTTTTTTGTTTTTGTTTTAAAGCTGAATTCATTGCATTCAGCCTTTAAAAATATGTTTGACTTTTTAAAAAATGTATGTGATTTCCAAAAATTGTATCACAGAGACTGTTTTTGTAGCACAAGTAATTCCATATCACAGGGACAGCTGTTTAAAAATGAAATGTTTTTGTTTGGTATGGGTTCACCCACACCTTCTGATACATGTTGATTTATAAAGCTTGGATGCCAGTTACATTATCCTTGTGCTGTCTTTGGCCTTGCAGAGTATAACAATATCATTCACACTGCGATTGTGTTCTAAAAAATAAGTGCCAATCTGTTTTCGAATTTACTTCTAAAATTACAGCCTTAGTAATATTTAGCCACTTATGAATTAAGCTCAAATAATGTACATACAACAATATGTTTTCTGCACATGAATGTTTTTATCCCCCCAGGGCTGTTACAATATCAACTGTGAAGTATTTTTAAGTATGCCTTGTGCCCTTGGAATCAATGGAGTGATTGAAATGACCAAACTATCAGACGAGGATGCTGTAGCAGAGAAACTTCAGTCGAGTGCTGCATCAATTCATGATCTTCAACAGCAGTTGAAACTTTGAATAGTGTGGAGGATCATTTTGTTCCTAAAAATACTTCACATTTTTCAAGAAGAAGACACCATCATTGCCTCCATGGCTGCTGAAACATTACCTCACAACACTGACGCTTTACTACACTCCAGGATCTTTAATAATAGGTACAAAGCCTCCTCTAACGATGTTTTCTTGACAATCAAAACAATTAAGCAGAATAATATACAAGTTTACAAATATTTTATCACAATGTACTATGTCAACGGAGTTCATATTTGGTAATGTCTATTTTTACATTCTGTATCAAATTGTGTCACCTTTGTTGTTGTTTTCTTCTTCTTGGGCCTTGCCTATACAGACCTTTTCTAATAGCAATAATGTACAGTGTTTTCATCCACTTCTCATTGTGTCAAGCTTAGTGTTCAGAACTACACTCCTTTCTCAAATTGTCCACCCAAGAGTAATGGGCTGTGACCATAAGTCTTATTTCAACCAGTTGTGACACATCTGGTACGGATACTCTATTGCTACCTTGTATGTATTGGAGAGCACTGGCAAAGATCAATTTTATACATTTCTAGAGTCTAGATATGGAAAGAGATGATAATAAGAAATTGTCCAAAATCCAAACTCATGAATCAGGTTTTTTTTTTCTTTAGAAAATTATACTAGAGACTTTTAGAAAAATAAAGAAATAAAACTGTGTAAAATCACCTAAAGCTTGGGTAGATGTTGGCATTCCACCATTTTGTTCAGGCCAAACATGTCTGAAATTTTTTCTTAGAGGACTCTGGGATTCATTCAGATGTAGAGTGAGATGACAGATAACTGCAGCACTGTTAAGGGTTGTTACATTAAACGGATATATTTTGGGGGGTGGTGGTTGGGGAGCCATATACACTCCTCTGTGTATGCACTGCTGCTTTATGCCTCCTGCTCACTCCTCCCTAAAGAGCCACACGCCACAGAAATATAGGGGATTATCCAGAGGCAATTGAGTACAATAGAAGTAAGGACGTAAATACAATATTTTAATTTAAATAGTGATTCAGGAACCCAGGCCATGATAAATCTGGAATATTTTCAAATTATATATATATACCTGGGTAATCCTTTTTAAACATCTCTTAATCAGTGATATATAAAGGGCCTGAATGCACTGCTCAGCATTTTGTACTGATAGGTTTTAGCATTTTTGAATAATGACGTGAAATATCACAGTAAGCCTTAATACTGGTAAACACTTGCCAGGCTGATTATCAATATATGATATATGCATTTTGTATTTTCGTTATGACCAGATGAAATGTTGCCTTTCCATTTTCCATTGCACAAGAGACCAAATACTTTATGGGAAAGAAATAGAAAAGGGAGGCGATCTCAATAAAAGTCTAAAGAACTGGATAATGGTATCTGATCTGTGTTATTGTTTTTTGCCTTCCGTTTCATTGGTTTATTATCAGAAAATATATTTCATTGATGGAACCTGGTATTTTGGCTTATTGCAGCATAGACACAATGCTGCAGTCTATGGGAGGGAATCCAAAGGTTGTTCTGCGCTGGAGACATCCTATCATTTGCCAGAAGAGGGAGGTACATCAAATGCGACCTTTCTAGGTGGTGGTAAAAATATTTCACGCAGAATTTTTTTTTTTGTCATGCCAGGAGCAACTTGAGAAACTGCAAGTCTCTTCTGGTGTGAGAGAATTGGCCATCTGCAAGGACATTGCCCAGGGGACACCCAAATGTTTTGATGTTTTATTATCCTTGTGGGAGGCTTCTCTCATGTCCCCGCATGAGGAGCTGGAGCTGACAGAGGGAGCTCATCCGCGCTCTCCCGAGATTTGAACCTGCGACCTGTCGGTCTTCAGTCCTACCGGCACAGGGGTCTAACCCACTGCGCCACTGGGGGCTCCATTTTATGTAGAGTAAGGGTATTAAGTCTAGTCGTGTCCGGCTCTGGGGGTGGTGCTCATCTTAATTTCTAAGTCGAAGAGCCGACGTTGTCTGTGGACACCTCCAAGGTCATGTCGCCAGCAAGACTGCATGGAGTGCCATTTTATGCATATCCTATTATAATATCAATTATAATTGAGATGTACATAATATGATCTCATGTCCTTTTTACAGCAATATAAAGGTCTACTGGTTTTTGTCATTGATTTAAAATGGCCATTCTGTATCTGCACATCAGAGTGAAGATTCTGATGCTGTGTGTCTTCAAGTTGTTTTCAATTTATGGACACCGTATCAAATGGTATTCTTGGCATGTTATATGGCAATGATGGGACCCCAGAAACAGGACTAAGATTGAGGTGCTGAAAAAGTGTTTTGGCCAGTGTAATATAGTAATAAGAATTTTTATTTATTACCCACTTCTCCTTGCAGCTCTCTTCACTTAAAGATCTGAAGATTTGTTTTTTTCCCATCACATAATCAGAAAACTCTACCTGCAATAAAGATTATAAGTGAAAATATTCAGTTAAGGCAGCAGGGTAGTGGCTTAGCAGGGCTTTTGAAAGTCTCCCACTCCTAGAGTTGCCAGAAATCAGTCAGCTTTATGACGAATAACAACAAACCTATTTTGTGGCTTTGCAAACAATAAGGGATATTGGTCTCTTCATCCACCTTAATACCAGGTATCAGGTCCCACCAGATCTTAAAGCTAAGCAGGGGCAGCTCTGGGCATTACTTGGATAGGGGGAAACCAATAAATGCCAGGCACTGTATGATATATTTCTGAGGCAGGAACTGGCAAAACCACCTCTGAGGATTCCATGCCCAAGAAAAGACAGTGACATTCACAGGATTGCCATAGCTTGACTTAAAGGCACATATAGTGTCATCAGTTGGGAGCTCCCCAATCGCTGTTCTGAGATCAGAGTGAAGAGGGGGGCCAGGAAGGCAGCTCCATCTTGCCTCCTGCACTGTGCATATAACGTAATATATTGTTTATACATATAATATTGATAATATTATAATGTAATACAATATAATACTACTAATAATTTATAATTATTTATTTTATATTACTTGGAATATTACTAATACTATTACAGTATGTTATAGTGCAATGCAATATATAATATTAGTATTGTGCTATGGCAATAATTTAATATATTGTATTTACATTTTACTTGTAAGCCGCTCTGAGTCCCCTTTAGGGTGAGAAGGGCGGCATATAAATGTCGTAAATAAATAAACACAAATACATCTCCGTCAATCAGTTGTAGCACTCCCTCCCAAGAAGCAGCTGGTTGAGCAATGTCATTCCTGTGTTGTCAAAGGCTTTCATGGCCGGAATCACTGGATTGCTGTGAGTTTTCCGGGCTGTATGGCCATGTTCCAGAAGCATTCTCTCCTGACGTTTCCCCCACATCTATGGCAGGCATCCTCGGGGGTTGTGAGATGTGTTGGAAACGGCATGCTGTGAGGATGCCTGCCATAGATGTGGGCGAAACGGCAGGAGAGAATGCTTCTGGAACATGGCCATACCGCCCGAAATACAACAACCTAACACAAACGTTGACAGGTAGAAAGAACTCTTGTCTGCTTGAGGCAAGTGTGAATGTTTCATTTGGCCAACTTGATTCGCACGGAATGGCCTTGCAACTTCAAAGACCAGGTGCTTCCTCTGAGGATGCCTGCCATAGATGTGGGTGAAACGTTAGGAGAGAATGCTTCTGGAACATGGCCATACAGCCCGGAAAACTCACAGCAACCCAATGTCATTCCTCCATCTACCTCGCAAGAGAAACCTCCCCTGCCAGGCTGATGTGGGGCTTTTCAGGCCATGGTTTGAATCCAGCCTCAGCCACGGAAACCCACGGAAGGAAGGGGCTTTGGGCAAGCCACGCTCTCTCAGCCCCAAAGGAAAGCCGCAGGCAAGCCCACTCTGAACAGCGAGGGCCTGTGACGGGGAGGCCACGAGGCCCTGGGCAACAAGGAGGCTCCTCCTCCCCCCTCCCGCTCCTCTTGACAGAGCGCGCAGCCTGTGCTCCCGTCCGCGCGACGCAGCGCACGGCGGAAGTGACGTCACTCCGTAGCACCGACCGGAAACAGGTTGGAGGCCAAACTCTCGGAAGTGGGTTGAGGCAATTTGCAGCTTCCTTGCTGGGCGCCGGGGGGCGGAAAGGAGGCAGGGAAGGAGAAAGGGAAGGCCACCACCTTCGTCGCCTCCGGCCGCGGGCAGGAAGCGCCGCCGCCATGGCCGTGTCTGAGAGTCAGCTGAAGAAAATGCTGGGCAAGGTAACTAAGAGGCCTCTGGCCGGGCCTTCGGGAGAGGAGACAGGGTCGAGGCAGGCCTTCCTTCCTTGCTCGAAATATCCCCGGCCTTGTCGCCGCGCACGGGCCTTGGAGCCGGGGGAAGTGGGAAGCGGCGCCGCTCCGCCTCGGGAGGGGAACCTTGGGCACCGGCAGGCCTTGCTGGGCCTCCTCCCTCTTGGGGAAACCCCGCCGCCCTCCCGCCAGGAAATAAATGAACTGGGGGCAGGACTTCCCCTTCGTAGCAGCGGGCTGAATCGAGGCCCTTCAGGAGGAAGAGTGGGCCTGAATTTGAACTCTCCCTTATATATCGTGGTCTGTTTAGGAGTCGTGTGCTTAATGTTGTGAGGCTCTTACACAATTGGTCGAGAGCTCACCCCGACCCGGGCAGGCCTCGAACTCATGACCTTGTGGTCAGTAGAGATCTTATGTAGCTGACTCCCAGCCAGCTGTGCCACGTTCCCGGTGCATTCTTAGTGTGTCAATCCAGTGTTTACCCATTTAAAAATTTTAATATATTACATCTGGCCCGGCCATTATATTTTTTAAACTTGTGCCTTACTACTTATATGTCAGTTTATTGATTGTACTGTCTTATTATTGGCTGCTGTGTTATTTTTATTGATGTGTTACTGGGCTTGGCCTCATGTTAGCTGCCCCGAGTCCCTTCTGGGAGATGGTGGCGGGGTATAAATAAAGGTTTTTTTATTATTTATTATTATATTATTATATATAGGGGAAAAGCGGAATATCTTTCTATCTATGGAACAGACATAGGCAAACTTGGGCCCTCCGGGTGTTTTGGACTTCAACTCCCACAATTCCTAACAGCTGGTAGGCTGTTAGGATTGTGGAGTTGAAGTCCAAAACACCCGGAGGGCCCAAGTTTGCTCATGCCTGATATTGAATATATATGGCAAAATTCAGTGACTTGCATACATAAAAACCTAACATAAAACAATAACAACATATAACTGTCAGTTAAACCATAAAAACACAATTACATTTAAACATTAAAACGTGGAGTTAAAAACATTAATATAAACGTTAAAATCACATTGTTTAGGTCAGGGGTGCTCACACTTTTTCAGCATGCGAGCTATTTATAAAACATCCATGTCAAAAAGATCTACCTACCCACTACTCAGAGAGCCATAAAAGCAAAATATTTGGAAATGTATTTCAGTGAGAGCCATATAATATGTTTTAAGACTGAATTCAACTAAAGGTGAGTATAATAAGCCCCTGAATTTTTTCATAATAATAACGATGATAATATTCATTCAGCCTCTGCTAATAATAATAGTAACAACAACAACAATAGGTTCCTAGAGTAGAAGGAGACCTCCAAGTGCCATCCGGTCCAACCTCCTTCTGCCATAAGGGAAAAACATAATCAAAGCATTCCTCACAGATGGCCATTCAGCCTCTGATAATACTAACAACAATGGGTTCCTGGAATAGGAGGAGACCTCCAATGGCCATCCAGACCAACCTCCTTCTGCACCTGGGCGGCGTAGGGAGCCTGCGGAGCGGGACTGGGCCTTCCTCCCACCCTGTCTGCAATCTACCAGGACACTCTACGTGATCTACCATTAGATCGCGATCTACCTAATGAGCACCCCTGGTTTAGGTGAACAGTGGTTTCGAAATGGGCTTGTTACTGTGGCACAAAGGAACAAATGTGGCTTTTCCTAAGAATTCAGTTTCTTCTCTTAACATTTTAATAGTGTTTGGTGAAAGTGAATATGTGTTTGTCCTGCCTTGTTGTCTAAATTTGGTTGGTTGTCAAATGCAGAGTACTTACTTTCATAGTAAACTAAATAGTGTATTGTAATTTGTCATCAGCCATCTTAGAATTAAATCTTGATAGTTATTTTTAAGAATAGACTTAAGCTTCATCCAGTTGTCAGGAATTTGGAACTAATTTACTACATATCATTTATAAATGAAACAATCATCTTTGTGTACTTATTTAGGAATACATTTGGGTGAAGATAGCTAACAGTTCAACCTGCCTCCTGAAGGCACCAGATCTCATCTTCTCATAGAAGATAAGCAGGGTTAGCCCCAGTTTAGAACTTGGATTAGTGATCTCTAAGGTGCTGCAAGCTGAATTTTACAGTAGTGTGGTGGCTTTTTCTTCATGAACAAAGATTCAGATTCAGGAAGGACTCATCCCACGCTTTCTACAAGTGCATTGATGACTAAGAAGTCCAATCCGAGATAGGCAAGTCCAGTTGAACAAGCTAACATCAGTACAATAGCGTATATACCTGTATACGCCGTCTTCTTCTTCGAAATCTACTGTAGCCCTTTGGAGCATCATGCTGAAAAAGATTGTAAATAGGGTTGGTGCAAGAACACAACCTTGTTTCACTCCATTAGTTATTAGAAAGGGCTCTGAGAGAGCATCGCCGTATCTGACTTGACCGTGCTGGCCCTCATGTAGCAGGATATTTTTGAGGAATTTGGGAGGACATCCTAGTCGTTTCAGGATCTGCCACAGACCTTTTCTACTCACAGTGTCGAAGGGTTTTGTGAAGTCGACAAATGTTACATAGAGTATTCTGCGCTCTACATTTCTCTTGCAGTTGTCTAAGGGGAAAAACCATATCTGTCGTGCTCCTATTAGCTCTGAAGCCACATTGGCTATCAGTGAGAAGTTCTTCTGCAATAGCAGGAACGAATCTGTTCAGGAGTATCCTTGCAAGGAATTTTCCAGCAATAGAGAGCAGTTTACCTCGATAATTTGAGCCATCGGATTTTGTTCCTTTTTTCTTATACAGGGTGATGATAACTGCAATAAGGCAATGGCAAATAACCTCTGTGTATTCCTTGCCCAAGAAAACCCTGTCAGATGTATGAGGTCACTATAAGTCAACAGGCAACTTGAGGGCACCTATACATACAGCTTAAGTTCCATTTTAAAAATAGATTTAAAGATTGTATTCTCATTTAGCCATTTTCTGATACAACATAGGGTTGATTAGCTAGAACACTGCAAAACATGGTTGGATGATCAGGAGCAGAAAGAATGCAGAAATGCAGCATTGTCCTGTTAGTGACTAAGGGTTTGTTCTCCGGTAGATAATTCCGATTGAGAGTGATGACTGTTTTTATTCATTTTATGATTATTCATAAATGTAGGGTGTATTTTTCTTTTATGGGTTTTTGTTTTTCATCGCAGTAATGGTAAAGGGAGAAACTAATATTTGAACATATTCAACGGTGTCCTCAAAAAATTTCATACAAGCATTTCCTGGCATTTTGTTGCCATTCATAATTATTTTACAGTATTCATGGTTGTAACATTGCAACAGGCCAAAATAGTTCTCAGCATATGTGAAGCGTTCTGGACAACATTATGTTCGCTGTTCTGGTCATCTCTGAGTTCAGGGAGGACATATGCCCCCACCCAGAAGCCGCTTTTAACCATCTCGATTGCATTGTAGGTGAATGGAAAACTGCTTGTATAAGCAGAGAGTAAAATGTGGGTTTTGCCCTTAAACCTTTAAATTGGTTTAGTCTCTTTTTTAGTTATCCTCTCTTTTTGTTAGCAGAGATAGGGCTTGTCAAATGTATTTTGAGAAGGCAGGAGGAGAATGTTCATTAGCCTTTGGTTTCAGTGTGGAACCCTATATGTACCAACATCCTCTATCTGCTTCAAAGAAGAACTCATAATCTTTTTGGTCTAGGATCAATTTGTATTTTGTTCTTTGTCACAGGATTTCATGGTAGTGCACAACTAAAACAGTAGGCAATGTAAAATAACCCCAGATTAAAATAATAGCTTCATCTTCTCTTCATCACAACAGATCCTTCAAGGTCCTATCAGAAGCGAGTCTGGAGGCAAACAGCAGGGAAACCAATGGTCATTGTTCTACTAAATAATTGAGAACAATTAGTTCGTGCCACTGAAAGTCTTGGAAAGTCCCCAGCACTACAGACTTAAATTTTGGCTTGTTAGGTAATTTTGGGGAAACATTCATGTGTTCCCAGAATTACTTTACCGAGGTAATCAGTAGCCACTATCAAGAATTTACCCATACGGCCTTAGAGCAGTGGTGCCAAACCTGTGGCCCTCCAGGTGTTTTCGACTTGAGCTCCCAGAATTTCTGGCCGTTGGAGAAGCTGTCTAGGGATTCTGGGTGTTGGAGTTTTTTAGAACCAAAATGTGAAAGGAAGTATTTCTGAAATGGAAAAGATAGCCATCAAGCAAAATCAGCATTTGCAAGACTTCCTAAACAAGACAGGTTTATTTTTCTTTTTATGAAATATAGCTGAAGCACTTTCTTCCGAATCCACTGCAAACAGTAATACATTATTGTTGTTGATATTATTTGTTACCCACCTCCCCTCAAGGCTTGAAGCGGGGTACCAAACAGATTAAAAATATAAGAAATGAAAACATAAGACAGACATAAGATTAAAATACATTAAATAATTTATATCAGTAAAATGCAAATTTAAATTCAGAAGTTAAAATAGAGTGGTATCTTTTAACAGTACTAACTGTTTTTAATAACTTCGTACATGACTTTCTACTTTTCCATTTGAAAATAAATGTCTTAGGACATTTTAATGCCTAATGCTCTCTTAATATGAGATCAATACAGAAATTGGAAAAAAAAATACTCCAAAATCTCAAAAACATCCTTAAAAACAACTAGAAAACATTTTACTTTAGCAGAGCTGTCCTAGGAGGGCTTCTGAGAAAGGAGCCTGAAACCTGTGCTGAGGCATTTCTGAGGAGAGGAAAAAGGATAGTGAGGGGAAGAGGAGAAAGACTGGAATGGAAAGGCTTGGGGGATTTGAGGTTGGCACTGAGGAGAGGAAAGGTCCAAGGGCATCACAATTAGCAGAGAGAGGCAGGAGGAGGCACTTAGGAGGAGAAAGAAGCCAAGGAGGGAAAGAAACAGGAAAAAAAGGAGAAGCAGCAGGTACTGACTGGGCTCCTTGTTCTTCTGTTTTTGCCCTTCCTCTTTGAACAGGAATTCATGCTACACACTATTGTTCCTCAACACATAGTTTGAAAAGCTCTGCCATAATGCTTCCCATTTTTATATATCATAGACTATGATTCTGGAAATCAAGATTCAGATTCCAATTTAAGCATGGAATTTCAATGGATCATGCTCTCTGAGCCTTAGAGGAAGGCAAAGACAAACCCTGTCTGAACAAGAATATCGTATTAAATTTATATTGGAGTAATGATATGGCAGAAGCAACTTTAAAATACTTAACAGAAAGGGAAAGGTAGACTTTTTTTTTGCGTCAGGAGCTACTTGAGAAACTGCAAGTCGTTTCTGGTGTGTGAGAATTGGCTGTCTGCAAGGACGCTGCCCATGGGACGCCCAGATGTTTTACCATCCTTATGGGAGGCTTCTCTCCATACATGGGGAGCTGGAGCTGACAAAGGGTGCTCATTTTCACTTCCCGGATTAGAACCTCTGACCTGTCGGTCTTCGGCCCTGCCAGCACAAGGGTTTAACCCTTTGCGCCACTGGGGGCTCTAGGTAGACAATGAAGAATGTTGAAAAGAAGAAAACAAACAAATTTAAATTGTGATGCTCAAGAGAGTTTGGTAGACACCATGAATTCTCAAAAAGACAAATGAATGCAAATGAATCCAAGAACAAATCAAGCTTGAGATCCCATTAGAAGCCAGAATGATAGAACTGAGCTTATCATATTTTAGATATTGATGGAAACTGATTTCAACATGACGCTGAGACTGCAGTTGTATGTTTTTAATTGTTAATTTTTTATATGGTTTTAGGGGGGGGTTGCCTTGTTGCTGTGTTGTATTGAGGTCAGAGACTGCCTGTGTAAACCATCCCGAGTCGCCTTCGGGCTGAGAGGGGCGGTATAGAAACGTGACAAATAAATTGATGCATGCCAGGGTCAATTATCAAATACATTAATGTGCAGTACAGTGGAAGGCACTAGTGAAAGAAAAAGAAGACTGCTTTACTAATGGAATGACCAAGTCACAGTCTTGAACTTGCCGAAGCTGATCTACCAATATCCTAGTCTCGGAGTTTCTCATTCATAGGATCACCATAAGAGAAAACTGACTTGAAAGCATATAACAACAATTTTAAAAACAGTAACAGGTTTTGGGGTGACTTGCACCCCCCTTTTTGTTATCCTTCAGTTGCCATCACTTGTAGAGATTAGGCAATCATAAAACCTGCCTTCATAAGTGGTCATTGTTTTATTGTGTTTTAGAATTGTTGCATTGGGAAGGCTTATCCTGAAATGATGGGTATGAACAATGAGGATACAATTTTGTTTGGGGACTTGCATTTTCTTGTGTCAGGATATAAGGCATAAAGTACTGTATTGGGTACGATCTCATTTTCCATAAGCATAGTAAACATGGCATTGTGATTGAGTCTGTATTATGGTACACATAACATATTTTCTCTATAGTACTTAGTTTTCATTCAGGAAAGCAGCTCTGCACGCAGAAGTGGTTCTATCCCTCTCCTGGATAAATAAAAGGAAAAAAACTATACATGCTATAAAATCTCATCTATCATAACCTGTAAAGTGAGATTGTGAAAAGGCGCAGGAACATAGTTATAGGACTTACATAGAAGTAGGTTCATGCTTTATTAATAGAATTTTCCTTTAATTGAGTGTTAAGTTTACAAAATTCTTTTCCCCTGTATAGTACAAGTACAGAGACCTGTCAGTTCAAGAAACAATCAGTGTTATTGCTCAATATAAAGATCTCAAACCTGTTATGGATGGCTATGGTAAGTTCCCGTCTTATATCATCTGCACCGTTTTATGTTTACAGTGAATGAGTATATTGTATTCTTTCTAACATGGTTGTTCTGTAAAATAAATTGTCTAGCATTCAGCCATTCAGTGTTAATTTCTTATCATTCTTTCATTCTGTTTTGCACAAATGATTTTTTGTGGAGAAGAATGAAAAGTTATGAGATTTATTACTTGGAGTTGAAGTGTATTCTTCAGCAAATTTGTGATAGAAATATTTCTTCCTATTTGAGAAAAAATGTCCATGTAATATAAAACGGAGCTGAATCTACATTTAAATCTGAAATAGGCAATGTGCAGTTTACCAGATGTTATCAGATTACAACTCCCATTAATCCTGGCAACCATATCCCATGGCAAGGAATACTGGGATTTAAAGTAAAAAAAGAGTTCCTGGACTGTTGCATCTTACTGATCCTGACCTATAGCTTTGAGTTGCAATTTTGTTTTGGAAGTTGTCATAGCAACTTTAGTAATTGTGCATGTTTAACAACTGGGTTGGTCATAGATTATTTAGCTATATGTAATCATAAGGCACAAAATAATATGCTAGGCATGTTGCATTGTGTAGTGCTGCAATTTTTAGCAAGTGCTTACTTATATGTGGAAAAGTACATGACAAAGAAACATTTTATGCATATTTGTGTGTGCATGAATTGTTTCTGGCAGTAAAATAAACAGAGTGTCTAATTCTTCTTTTTAGTTTTTAATGATGGTTCATCAAGAGAGTTGATGAGCCTCACTGGAACTATTCCTGTAAGTTACAGAGGTACGTGTTTGTCTTGAATTGTTTTTGCATACCTGACTTGAAAACATATATATTTATCACTGTTGTCAGTCCGCTTACTTTCAAATACCACATTTTTTAGTTTTGTAACTTTACGTGATTGTTCTATAATATTCAGACACCTGTGCTTTGCTGCAATTTTATCCCTTAAATCAGCGAATGTAATACAAGAAAACGGAAGCACACCTTATATTCTTGTGACCTTAAAATATTTTTATGCATTGTATGTGTGATTCCCAGTCTCTTTTTGAGAGGTTTTATGATAGCACTCTGGAGGAGAGTTGATTTGGCATAGAGGACATCTTGCAAAAGCTTCTCTTTCTCTTTATTTGCTCTGGTTTCATTGTGAAAAGGGAAATTAGTGTCACCCCAGAAGCATTTAAAGTAATTTCTGCAAGTGTTTGGTTCATCAACAGTATTGACTTCTATTTAAATATACAGTTAACACAATACGAGGGGTTTATTTTTTCAATAAATTAGGGAGTTCTACTAGCATGCCAAGTTTCCGCTCCTGTTGTAGCAATTGAAAGCTCTGCAGATTGAAAGCTGCTATTAAAACCTATTCCCTTATTCACAGTGCACTGAATTAGTTGAAGCTGACTAGATAAGAGATTGAGAAGTAATGCTGAACTAAGCCCTGACAGTCTGTGCACTATGGAGGTGAAGAAGGCATATCCAGTGGCTGAAGTGAAAAAATGCTGTGTGTGTAAACTTTCCTGAAGAGTTTTAGTACCTTCCAAGCAGTTGCTCCTAGAAGCTGAAAGATCTTTCGGTTCAGCATTCCATTAAACATAGGAGATTACTGCTAAAAGGGGAGGCCATGGTACCTCACATAAAATCTATGGTGACAAAGTTGATCCCAATAATTATTTTAAAAACAAACCCTTAAGCATTGCCACAGTACAAATTGTGATATACCAACATTTTAATATACTGTAATCATTCTGACTGCCCCATATGATTTGTCAAATTAGAATAAAATACAGAAATAACCAACTAAAATTATCTGGGCATAATCACTTAGGATTTAAGAAGGTTAAGGGGGAGCATACAGTTACAATTTAAGCAAGTCACAAAATAATAACTATAAAACAGTGTAAATATACCAATAATGCAAAATCAGAAAGATTAACAGAAATGGGAGCAGATAAACTTTCCTAGAAAGATTGTTTCTGTGGGCCCCACTTATCATAAGACTCATGGTTAGAAGACCTTTCGTAAATTTAGACAGCTTCATTCATTTGTGTTTATTTTTATCACTGATTTATTTACTGTATTCTACTCTTAAAGTCTAGCTGCTCTTGGTTTTCTCACCCAGGAAAGATCAGGTTCATATCTGCTTAGCTTTACTACTTTGAAGACCAAATCTGGTATTTTGAAATATTCTAGGAACCAGTTTTGTAACTAGCTATATGTACTTTCTGCAGTCCAGTAACACCCTGGCAGGCACATTCTGGATCGTTGCAACTTGCTTTCAACCTCTGCCTGTGATAATGATAATAGTTGGTCTAATATGGAAGTGATTAGATGATGCATGGCTTCACAAAGTTCAATGTCTCAATCTTGTCTGCCTACTCATATATGATTGAAACTCCCAACTGACCTCCATTTTATTTACAGTCTAATCTTCACAATAATTCTAGAACTTTGTTACATCCCAGGATCAGAAAATAGATACGTGAAAAAATAGAAATGCAAGTGTCACCCTCATACTTAAATTTGAATGGCAAGTGGCTTTGCTTTTTAAATATGTGAAGAGGCAGTGTATCCTCCCTGTAAATGTACAGGTGCACCTGCCTTATTATTGCTAGAAGCATTATGCTATCATATATGTATTGTAGTCTAGCCACTCAATGCAATTGTCGTGTGCCTGAATTCACCATTACATAAATATATTTGGCCTCACTGTTTTACAACATTATCATGTGTGCCCTCCCCCACAACCCATTATTAATTCACTGCTTTTTTCTAAACCTCTTCAGGCAATACTTATAATATTCCAATATGTCTCTGGCTGTTGGATACATATCCATTCAATCCCCCAATCTGCTTTGTTAAACCAACAAGTACAATGACCATTAAAACTGGAAAACACGTTGATGCAAATGGCAAGATATATCTTCCATATCTCCATGAATGGAAACATGTAAGTACAGTTTTTTTTTATTTTTTACTTTAATTCTGAATTATTTTATTTTTTAAGAAAAAGGATGGTTTCTCATTTGGCCATTTAGTATCACATAAAGGCATAGACTTGAAAACCTGGAGCCTTTTATTGACTGAAATACTGTTATTTGTCATGTTTGCTGTGCTATCATAAGGTCTGGAATTGATAAGCTCATTCACAAAATTATTTTTATCCATAAGCAATATGGTTCACTGGGGATAATGTATTCAGTTCTTGCTGACTGAATTGAAAGAACTAGAATTGAATGAACCTTCTAAGTAGGACACGGTAATCTGCTGTCCCTAAAGAAGTGATTGATCTGTTGTCAGTTCTAATAAACAATCAAACTACCTAGGTGGGAGAAAAAAAGTATGTTTTCTGTGCTTTACCTCCTAGCCACAATCAGATTTGATAGGATTGATTCAAGTTATGATCGTAGTGTTTGGAGAGGAGCCTCCAGTGTTTTCTCGGCCTACTATTTCAGCAGGCTATCCACCTTATCAGGCAACAGGACCACCAAACGGTAAGAAACCTATGTCTCTAACTAGCATAACTAACTCAGAAATCCCAGCCAGTTTACCAGCTGTTAAAAATTGTGGGAGCTGAAGTCCAAAACATCAGAAGGAACACATTTTGAGAAACTATGAAATAAACTATCATGTGAATGCTGAAAATGTAAGGATAATTTTTGGTCCCTTGCTTTTTTAGGTATATTTGGGTCCATCTTTTTTGAAATACTCTGTATTTTTCATTGCAATTTCCCTGTGAGGGGGCTTTCTTAAGTAAGGGCAACATGAGAACATTGCATCAGTTTGGCCAGTTGGTGTCAGTCAAATATAAGCTAAACAGAAAGTGATTGCATCCTTGGAACCAACACTGATGCTTGAACATTGTATCTTTAGACAAAAATCAAATAGTATTAGCCACAATAGGCTAATACCTTTAGTACAACCCCCTAATGTACAGTATCAGAAGGCTCTCCAGAACCTTTTTCATGTAGGGTATTAAGTAAATAGGGTTGCTGCAATGAGAGAGAAAATTTGTCAAAATGAAAAATACCTGGTTTGACTTTTTAAGATGGAATGCAGAAGTAAGAATTAATGTAAGGTGCATCAGTCCAATTTTCAAGGATCCCCCCGCCCTCCTTCACACAAATACAAGAACAACAATACAACATTTACCCCCTTTGCTAAATCACGCTACTTTTTGCATTGCTCTTGATCCAGCCCTGCAGAGATTGTTATGGGCATTCAAACCTTGGCTTTGTAGATTGGTACCAGAAAGTAAATAATTCTAATAGTTCAGTAATTTAGATATTTCATATTTAGAATGGTGTTTTTTTTCCGTAAGGGCTTGGGTTTTAAGCTATGTAACAAACTGAAAAGACCCATTTAAATGATCCTGTTATGTTGGAGACCAAATGGGAAGTTTCTGAGAACTTGATTTTGTTCCTTCAGTACCGGTTACCTATCTCAGTGTTTCTCAACCAGTGTGCCGGGGCACACTAGTGTGCCGTGAGAGATCATCAGGTGTGCCGTGGGAAATTACAGTGGAGAGAGAGAGAGAGAGATTGCCTAGCAGGAAACTTCAGGCAGCGGAAACGGGGCTTTCCTGGCCAAAGCAGCAATTCCAGCCAGCCTGGCTGCAGTCAGGGAGAGCCCTCGGCGTACAGAACTTTCCTCCCTCCCTCCTCTCTCCTTCCCTTCTTTCCTTCCCTCCCTCTGCGCGCCAAGGGCTACCTGGCTGGGCTGCGGCTCCTCCTGCTTCCTGGCTCCTGGGCGCTCTTCTGCCATCCTCCCCTCTGGCACCAAGGAGGAGGAGAGGGAGGAGGAGTCCGCGGAAGCTGCCCCCGTCCGACCCCGCTCCCGGAGGCCCGAGGCGAAGCAGGGAAGCCGAAGGGACGCAGGGGGGGCACTCCTGGGTAGGGGGTTAACACCATCGGGAAGGAGAGCTGGGGTTTGGCAACGGCTGCGAGCCTCCACCGCAGTTTGTTCCGAGGCTCGGAGCCACCCCGTGTGCTCAATTCCTATTCGTCCTGCTCAGCTGAGCCTGCACACGCTTCGGCCACTCAGCGCAGCCCTCCCCTGCAGGATGGTGATGGGCCCCCTGCGTGTGGGCCTCCCGGGGGAGCCGTGGCGTCACGAGGGGGGAGGGTGACAGTAAAATGACAGTGTCATTTTGGTTGGTGGTGTGCCCCAGGATTTTGTAAATGTAAAAAATGTGCCACGACTCAAAAAAGGTTGAAAAACACTGACCTATCTTGAAGATGGGCATCAAAACTTCCTTGCATTTGCATAACGTGGAATAAAAATAAATTAAACACTCTTGCAGTTATTACTGTTAAAAGTACTTCATTATAAAAGCAGACTTTTGATATAACTGAACAACATAGTTATTCTGAATTATTAAAATGTCTAAAAATTGCTACTGTTCTCAGCATCCTACATGCCAGGTATGCCAAGTGGAATGTCTCCTTACCCCCCTGGGCCTCCTCCTAATCCAAGGTAAATAATGGTTTGTTCAATTTACCTGTTCACTAGGAAATATAGACAGTGATTAGACTCTGCTTCTGTAATAGAGACCAAAAAGAATAGTGTTATGTTGTATCTGCTCAGTGAAACTGGAACTTAATGGGTTTATTTTAATAATGACATCTAAAATCTGGGTGCATTCAAAAACTCAGTTTTGAATCTAATAATAGCTAAGGGTGTCAAAAATCATAACTGAAAACTCAAAAGTGTCAATATAAGTTGGCTTATGAAATGACTGTTTTACCTACCAGATTGCCCTTGTGCTTTAAATAATGTCTATCTCTCATTCATTTGATGACTTCTCTTTGGACAAATCTGCAGAAATCAAATAATATCTGTTGAAGGCACACATGGAAGATTGCTGTATGTAGTAGCCCTGACCACAATCAAACTGTCTCTGTTCGCTTCAACCCCAGAACTCAATATATAGGGAAGAACACCCTAAAGGGGAACCTAGCTGTATTCAGTGTGAAAGATGCTGTGCCTCTAAATCAACATGTAGGCTCTCTCTTCAGACCTTCTACCAAATATGAGGTGATCCCAGGAAAGATGTAGCAGTGGACAACAGGAATGATATTTGCCACCAGATATGGAAAGGCCCACTCCTTTCTCCATGCATTTTTGTATGGATAGAACTAATTTCTGAAGAGGGCTAAGAATTATTTCCTTTTTGATAGGCTTCCTTATTTTCTACCTTTTAGCTAATAGTGTAAGGATAGGAAAATGGGCAGATTAAGCTGGTAAGAAATGAACATAGCCTTGAATGCTGGAGCTTACATACATATACAGTTAGCCCTCTACATTTGCAGATTTGATTATAAACAGGGATTTGATGAAAATGTTCTCTCCAGGAATCTCTAGGTACCTCAGTGTGACTCTATAGTCAACGTTTGCTAGAAGTTGACCATAGAGTCATGTTGAAGGACCTACAGATTTGTAAACAGTTGTTTTCTTGGGTTAAAAAAGTAATATTTTTATTTGCATTTTAAAAACTTTTGTGGGGGTCTTGTGTTTCTAACCCTACCTAATGTGGAGGGCTGACTGTAATCTTTTACTGTATATTTCTGCTTTCAGTGTTCTACAACATTTTTGTTGATACTTTTGTACTGTTAAGGAGTTTGTAGTTAGTATATACTGTCATAAGATATCTTTTAGGGTGTTTATGTTTTAAAAAAGGACAGTGAATGCACTGCGTCAAAAGAATCAGAGACCTAGAAGAAAATTTAATGTATTTAAAATGCATTAATCCAATCGAATGGGACCAGAGAAAACAGGGCACATACTTAGAATAGTGGTGATAACAGGTTGTGTGAAAGCCATAAAATATTTATCCATTCCATTGGGTCTCCCAAGTATATTTGAAATCAGAATATGTGCCTCTATGGAAACAGTGCAGTCTTGTGCAAAGCTATTACTGATTGATGTAGAATAAATTTAAACATTGTTAGAAAGTGTTGGCATCAGTCATATCATTAGGTATGTGAATAACATGCCCTCTTAAATATGAATGAGAGCTGGTTATCTTCAAAA
Organism: Anolis apletophallus; assembly: GCA_030556195.1. NCBI lineage: Eukaryota > Metazoa > Chordata > Lepidosauria > Squamata > Anolidae > Anolis > Anolis apletophallus. The sequence continues at coordinate 91,421,409 of JARBWK010000002.1, read as the reverse complement.
GAATATCCTGTTGATTGATTCTGCTGAGACTTCTGAAAACCAACTTTTTTACTGATTGAAAGGCACTCATAAGTTTAATTCAACCTCAGCGAACATTCTTTAAAATTCTGTCTTCCCTTTTTCCCTCCCTACAAGTGGTTATCCCTACCCTTTTCCTCAACCTAGTGGACCATTTCCAGCAACAACTAGCACTCAACACTATCCATCTCAACCTCCTGTAACCACTGTGGGTGAGTAAATTTGAAGGGCATTCATTTCAAAGGTATAGAATAATAACATGGAAGAACATATTTCTAAGATGACCATTAATTTTATTGTAAGGAAAGAGTAAAATATTGTTGTTAAACAGATAAATTTGCCAGTAAGGATTTCACAGGTGTTGATTTTCTCCATTTGATTTACAGAACAATAATTATATTTTATCTTTTATTCACAAAATAACAATTTTACTGAACTGCTCTGTGAAGTGGATATTTGCTGGAAATAATGATGCTAACAAATCCAAAATGAATTAAACCTGGAAAGCAAATAAAGCAAAACTACATATTTATTTTGTCATGATTTTGCGGGCTGATTTTGTAATTAAAGAGTTTTTAGATATTGGGAGAGGATTTTATTAAACTGCTGAACATGCCAGGAAACTGAAAAGAACAACTGCTTTGGCATAAGAAAAACAAAGAAGTATAGCTTAGGTGAAGTGACAGAAATCCAGAAGTTGGTCTTACAGTTGATTTGTGAACCTTCTGCCTGGTGTCTGTTGAAAATTGAAGAAACATGTGATTGCGGTGGAATCATTACACCTGAAAAGCCTTTTTTATCACGCCTAATGGAAATGGACTGATAACGACTTTGTGAACTACTGGTTCTACATCTGCACGGCTATGCAAGAGCTGAAGTCATTGTAGAAGAAACATGAAATGCCTCACTGTCTTTGTTACTGGAAATACTTTGTGAAGTTTATGTATATACTGATTGATCCTCCCTTATCTGGAAATTAGAAAACCTCCACAAACCAGCAAAATTTGCCACCAACATTCTGCTTCTGCCTTCAAGAGAGCAGCTGCTACGCTCCTGCTTGTTCATCTCTCAGACCCTCAGTCTACACTACAGCCTTGTGTCTCATACACCAATGAAATGCAAGTTTGTAGAGAGACTGAAAACTGAAATTATTGGAAACATGGGTTCACACTGAGAAGTTTGCTTGGATTCCTACCATTTCATAGCTCCTCAATTTTCTTCACTTAGCACCTCATTCATTTATGAAACATTAAACTGAAGATCTCTGAAATGGCAGGATGTGGATATGTATGTGCAAATACAAGTATTCCAAAATACCAAAATATCAAACATACAAAATATTTATGTTCCAAAACATTTCTCCTAAGGAATACTCAACATATATAAGCCAAATATTCAGATCAGCAACAATGTTTCATTTTACATTGATTTCTCAGTATGGTTGCTGGGTACTTACATGTATTGCTTAGATGTGTGCTGGGCAAAATACTGTAAAGTATTAGCAATTAGTTTTGTTTAAAAAGGATGCCCTAATAAATTTGAAAACAGTGGCCAGACCTTGGACTTTATATATTGTCACTAATAATGGATGCATTTGCCCTCTAATAAAGAGAGCCTAATTAAAACTTTAAAACCTTGACATTTTATTTAGAAAGTCTTATTCAGCATGCAAAACAAGTTTTCTCTCCTGTAATTTTGCAGTACCGTAGTATATCTGAACTACAGACTTTTTCACTTTTATTGAAGGACAAGACTTGCCAAAAATGTCTTATGGTTTAGGTCCAGAAATTTGCAGTATTTAGAAGGGCCCAAATTGCTATTCTGCTAAGGTAGTACTAAGCAGGCTTTATTTTTGTTGTGCTGCAGGTTTGCAGCTTTAAAAAAATTAAATATGGGATGGAACGTAGCAACAAAAATCAGAACCCATCAGAAAAAATGAAGAAATTAATACATATAACTCTACATTGAAGTTTTTTTTTTAAGTTTGAAAAATGATTTTTAAAGTGAGGTATTATATGTCAGTCAACAAAAAGGCGGAAATTGCTAAATGCATACATTTTCAACTCTTAATTTAACAAATGCACCTTTTTTTGCAGTAGTTTCTCGGTCATGTGTAATAAGCATGGATTCCTCTCAATTGATATTACTCAGACACAGGTGTTTAACATACAAATGTCATACACCACTATGTTATAGTTTTCTAGACTGGCATTCAGATAAACATATTGCTTAATGGATACCAAAGGCATACATTTTGGTGTAGAGAAAACCATTTGATGCTCTGATTTTGCTGTTACATCAAATATTATAATATAAAACCACGCTGGGTAAAGTTTTCAGAAATTGCTTAAGCCTCAGCGTTTACGAAGAATTAATGCATGTTTGTTCTCTTAATAGCAGATGGCAGAAGAAAGCAGAAAGAGGTATGGATTTGTGGTCATTCTTATGTTTTTTGGGCAGAAAAACGAGCACTTGAAAGAAGCTTTGGCCCAAAATTGGGTGTTCGGCTGCAAGATGCCAAAATACATTGGCTAGGAAAGAGCGGCATGACTTGGGACCAGTTAATACCCACTCTGTTACATGCGCGACGTCGTCTTACAGATCCGGATGTTCTGGTGATCCATTTAGGGGGCAATGACCTGGGGACAGATGGAAATATGTATATCATAAACCAAATGAAGAAGGATCTGGGACATCTTAAGCAAATATTCAAGAATAGCATTATGGTCTGGTCGAATATTGTACCTCGTAAAGTATGGAACCAAGAGGTACACCATGAAGTGATGGAGAAAAGCAGGAGACATGTCAATCAAGCAATTGGCCATTTTATTGCGCATACTGGAGGAATAGTTGTTCGACATGATACACTTGTGCCAGGATCTCCTGGATTGTTCCATCTCAATGGTGTCCTTTTGTCGGAAAGTGGAACAGATATCTTCATCCTGGATTTACTGAATGTTTTGGAGACTTTGGTTTGACTTATACTACAGAGAAAGAATTGCTAAAATGCCTGTGATTTATACTAGTGTTGATGCTCTACAGATTGTGAGCAGTGTGTGGAATTTGCAAGTAGGAAAACTGATCTATTATTAATGTGGTGGCCATGAGTTGGCAATGTTGTGGTGTCATGTGCTGCCCGGCAGCTGACGCAACAGTACATCTGCCCATATATTTAATTGTGTTACGTTTTGCTTCACTTTTTAACTATTAAATTCATTTCTGATGTTTCCTTAGAAACAGTGCCAAATCGTTTAATTCTGTTTTATAGCCTAACATTCACAGAGGAATGCATATACATATATCAGCCCAAAGTATGAATTGGTAAAAGCATTTCCTATGGGCAGGATGGGACTACTCATCAGTATTGGTTCTTAATATTACAGTAAATTTAAGAAATGCTGTATAAAATCTTGAATGAGGTGATATGAGTAGGTAAGTCAGCTGAAGAAGATTCCTAATATATTCCGGAGATTGAGTAAGATAAAGAGAGAGAAAGAGCACACTAGATCCCTGATTGTCTTCAGATGCTGATTAATAGATTGAGGTTTAAACCATAGATCCCATTTCAACTATAATGGGAAATGTAGCTTTAAAATTCAAGAAGACAAAGGGGAAAGTATGTGTCTGATACATGTTTACAGCTTTAGTGAACTCTGGTTTTTGTAATATCTGAACTGACTGGAACTGGGTTGCTGTAGCACATTATACACATATGGTTATGAGACAAAGTTACTGTGATTTTAAACTTATATCAGCTTGATCTTAGTTTTGCCCTGAATGCTGTGATAGTTCTATTGAGAAATGATATGATCGCATTCATTTTGATCCAAAGAAAACATCTGTATTCACAAAGGAAAGAAATAGTACTTTATTCCATAGAAATTTATGGAAAAGTTGTTATAGGTGGCAGTGTTCTTAGCGTTGGGGTAGTATGCCTTGGTTGTGAGAAACAAATAAATGTTTGCTTTTTCCACTGCCTGTAATGCATCATTAGTTGTTAAAGATTGCAACAATATTCTCAGTGCAATTAATGACATTTATAAAGGATTTTAAATGCAAAGCAGTGTGCTTTTGCTATGATTATATCACCCTGGGCTAAAGAAATTTCCAAGTGTGGTGGGATTATAATTCTATTTCATATATTATATATCTTGTAACCATAGGTTAGTAGATAGTTGGGAGGAGAATAAAATACAGGAAAATGTTTGCACAGCAAAACCATGTGATAGAATTAACTGTTTTTTATTTTTAAAAAGTTTCAGAAGAAAAGTCTCAGTGTTTTGATGCAGAATCCCATTTAAATTACTTTCATATGATGTTATGCCTTTGAGTTCTTTCACAAGTGTGCACATGCATGAAAGAGAAACAAGTTTCTCTACTTATTTGAAGCCAAATTACAGAAGAAATGTAGCTGATTCTTCACTGCCATGGCTTTAATGACCAAACTTCTGAACTTGTTAAGTTTCCTGGAGGTAGAATTTAGAAGTTATAGTTCAGCACAATCTTGACTGGAATGCAGGACTACAGAAATGAAATACTGCAGACATCCATATAAATATTGCATGTTTGAAAATGAAGTTTGGCACAACTAACGATGAAGAATGTGGACATTGCTATTTTATTCAACTTCTCTTTGAATACCTCTGAGATTTTCCAGCAAGAAGAGTGATATAGCCTTTAGGTATTACAAGGACTGGATTCCAGGGTACACATAACCCCACTTAAAAGCACTTGCAGCAGATTGTGTTTTGTATACTTCCTAGTAATAGAGCTTTGAATCCCAGTATTCTGTACAAACCTAGTATTTTTTCTATCTCATTGATGTTGATAAGAGTTATTGATCCATCTAATTTGTATCATTTGGATTTTCTGTTTTTAAAATAAAATAGCCTGTTTTTTTCCGTCATTATGTGTTATGTTAGCAGGAACTGAAAACTGAATGATGTGAATGATTTTCCCCCAAACCTATCTTGAAATTTTCTTCAGGTTGCTTAGTGTGTTCTGTTGATGCAATCCGCTACCAATTAGAATTTCCACTCCCCAAAATGTATTACATCCTATTAAAGCAGTGGTTCTCAACCTATGGGTCCCCAGATGTTTTGCCCTTCAACTCCCAGAAATACTAACAGCTGTTAAACTGGCTGGTTGAGAGCCACTGTAATAATAATAATAATAATAATGTTAAATTTTAAATATGTGTTATAATGGGTAATTGGTGACCATTATTTTTAAAAATTAATATGTTTTCTTTTATTTAGATTTTGTGTTACATAAACAAAAATGTTTTCCATTTATACAAAGCAGTCACCCTCTTACATCGTGGTTCCCATTCCCCATCATTCCACTTTCAAAAGTGGGTTTTTAGACAGCATTACAGTAAGGACAAATCTAAGAAACGTTTTTGTAGAAATGGAGTATAGATTGTTCTTTATTATTTATTTATTTATTTATTTACAGTATTTTTACCTCACCCTTCTCACCCGCGGGGGGGGGGGGGGGTTGACTCAGAGCGGCTTACAAGGCAGCAATTCAATGCCAGAGTATACAATATAACCATAAAAACATACAGGATTAAACAGTTAAGGACAACTAATCAACATTCAATTAAGTTACAACAATGTTCCGTCTGCAAGACTAGGTTAAAGACAGTAAGCCATATTCTCATCTGTCAGTTAGCCAATCCTATTTCAGTCCAAAGTGCTGCATTCTGTTATTGTGCAAAGGCAAAGGCCTGGTCCCATAGCCACGATTTTACTTATTTTCCTAAATGCTAGGAGGGATGGGGTCGATCGTATTTCACTTGGAAGCGCATTCCATAGACGGGAAGCCACAGCTGAAAAGGCCCTGTCACTTGTCCCCACCATTTGAGATGCTGGCGGGAGCGAGAACAGGGCCTCCCCAGATTATCTTAAATTATGAGGTGGGCTGTAGAGGCAGATGCGTTCAGACAAGTAAGCTGGGCCAGAATCGTATAGAGCTTTATTGCATTTAAGCCTTTTGTTTTGTTCTCCTGGAATGTACTTCGTATTCTATTGAATATTCTGTATAACCTTTAGTTACACATATTATTTGGAACCAGTGAAATGAACTACAGGATGTATTCTATATTTGCAAATAAGAGTATCAGTGTAAGTTTTACTTTTATACATTTTGAATTATCAAGATAGTGTCCCAGAAATCTTAGTTCTAGCTGGAATAGCAATGTTTATGGAGACACATGTACACTTTTACATCTGAGTGTGAAAATAAGAACATTTCAGATATATCTTGACTTTAGTTGGCATTTCTATGTGGTGGACTCTAAAAAGGTGGGTTTTGAGGATTTTAAAATGAATGCATTTTTACGATTTGACTTAAGGCACATTGAGCAGGAATATTCTCTTCCTCCTAAAGATAATCTTGTAGCAGATTAGTGTTCTGCTTGCTTGCCTTCTCATACACAGGTACCTTACCTATATTCTAAGGTAACAACAAAAGAAAGAATAGGAAAAAACTACGGTATTTATGGTCACTTTTCTGATACGATGAATGCTAAAAGAATTTTTTATCAAAAATTATTATCAGAGAAAATTATTTATAGCAAGAGGCATTTTATAATTTCCGTTTTTAACAGTACTGTGCACTGAAATTACTGTTCAGAATGTAGCCTAGGAAGCCCATGTCAGCAATACTAGATCAGCTTTATATTGCTAAGTGAACAGTAACATTCTGTGTTCCTCAGGAAGCAAGGTCATTTCATATCAAAGGTGGTGATCAAGTGTGTCAATATTAACTTTTAGATTTTTGTCTTCAGATTATTATATTGCTCAAGGGCTGTAATGTTTCATGTTAAAAGTTACAATGTTGAATAACCTTTGTGAGCTGTTTAAGATGTTCGTAGTTCATGTTGTTGGCTGTATCTTCTTACTTGAAGAAAACTTGTTGGTTACCGTGAAGTTCAATTCCATTGAATTATCTAGAGCGTAATATTTCTGATTCCTATTCATTGAAAGTTGAATATTGAGGAAATGTGACAGAAAGAAAATCACCTAATTGAGATATGGTGCTGGAGAAATGGTCTAATGATACCATGTGCTGCTAAAAAGGCAGATAGGTTTTAGAACCAAATATGTCTCAACTCTTCCTAAAAGTGAAGATATCTTAACTAAGGCTGTTGTACTTTGGACCTATGGTGAAGTGGAAGGCAATAGGAAAAGATGAAGAGCAATACTATTGGATTGATTAAGCTAAGGAAGCTATAGCCTTGAGTTTCTAAGACCTGAGTCATGATCTGCTGTGGCATTTTTGGAACTTAGCAAAATGGTTGTTTTCAACCTGCTCTGGAGCCCTTATTCATATCTAATCACTTTTAACAATAAATGCACTCCAATAAAATTATATTTAACATTTAACCCCACTAGATTTAGATTTATTTATTTATTTCCGGCATTTTACCCTGCTCTTCTCAACCCCCGAGGGGGGACTCAGAGCAGCTTCCAAAAAGGCACAATTCGATGCCAACACAGTAAAACACATAAAACACAGTATAAAACCCCCCAAAACATTACACATTAAAATACAATTACATCAACATATCATACACATTCATTTAAGTTTTTTAAAAAAGGTGCTGCCTTGTGCTAGTGTGCAAACGCCTGGTCCCATAGCCAGGCTTTTACTTTAGTCACCACTGGTGCAAATGCCATTGGTTTCGATGAATTCTCTAGTTGAAATTGACATTTAATTATCCATTTGTTTGGGATCCCTATTTGGTTAAAACTTAGCACTACAACACTGTTCAATTATGGTGTTGAAGATTATATACTATATTGAATCTACTTCATGATACAGATTTTTAAAAAATATATCTTTTAAATGCTTACAACTTAACTTCTTTAGCTGGCAAGTTGAGCCGTGGCTTCTGCTTTTCTTTCTAATTCAAATGGTCGTCTGCAGTACTGTAAGGTCAATATGTTAAGGTCATTTGTGAAATCAGACTCTATATGGCAAAGGTTAGATGTCTTGAGTGTTCTCTGAAATAAATGGCTGTATGCCATTACATCTCCTCAAAGAGTGGCTAATTATGGAAGTGATAGAAACTGTTAACAGCTCATGTACTTAAAGAAGGTCTGTAAGCTATTAGTTCTCTTATGAATACATTATGACAATTGTACATTGTAAAATTGTGTATTCACACTGAGATTGCCACTTTTAAATTTCTGCTTTAATTAAGTTTTGGACATAAGTAAATATATTTGATTAAAATATTGTCCTAAGTTATGTGTATATGGAATAAGCAGTATTTATTAATATATGGCTTTGAATTTTTGCCTTTGTAAGGCTGCCCTGAATCCCCATCAGGGTTGAGAAGGTTGGGATATAAATGTAATAAATAAATAAATAAATAAACCTGTATGTGAGGAACAGACATCTGTAGGGGAGAATATTGTACTCCGTTGTTAGTCCACTATTTGCATAGGGGTTTGTTTTGCGTGTTACCTTTTCAGAAACAACCTAGTTCATGTGTTGTATCTATGGCAAGCTGCCTTGCCAGCAGGTTTGGCATGGAAGAACCACATGTTGGCAGCAGGAAACCTATATCAGTTTACTTTAAAGGTACTGTATTAGAATGCTGGCTTCATTTGCTCACTTATTCCTGGCATTCTTACCATGCATCTAGTACATTAAATACAATGTCTGCACCTAAATCCAGAATCATGTTAGCACCTCGCACTTGTACACCAGAACAACTGAACTTCCCTGTCCTCAACTGCCTGATAACTAATGCTAGAAGGTTTCTGGATTATTGGGAGGAGGGACTGCAATGGTGCCTTCTACAAAGTTCTGCTCTTCCTCCAGCTGAAACCATGTTCCATCCTGCTCTTAGTCTGTAAAATATATTTTTGACTTTGTGTTTATGTCAGGTGAGAGGAATTCATATAAAGTACTTATTAAACAGCTTTTATTAGGTCACAAATCACTCTTACTTATTTTTGGCTAATTAAACCTAGCATCTTTATGTGTTATTGCATAGCCGTACTTCACCCATACCTTGCACAAATCACCTGAGATTGTATATAGTGTTAAAAAAGAATGACTTCCTATCATACTAATTAATAAAAGCCAGATATATTTGAAATGAAAATGACTTATACATACTGATTTGAACCCAGCATTTGCAGTTTTCAGTTGCTAGTGGAACACACAACATATTAATAAAAATATTTCAAAGCTAAAAGCAAAGAAAATGGGATAGGTATGTTCCTAGTTTTCTAATTACACTTGCCCTTGTGTAGGTGTAACTCCCAAATATGTGCTTATATTTAATCGGTGAAATTGTGATTTGTTCAAAAACATGCAGACAAGCTATATTCTGCTACAGATGTTCTCTCTGGTCCTTGCTTCTTTTTTTAAATCTTACTTAGTTTTCTTTTTGACTTTGGATGAATTTCTTAAAAACAATTTGTTATGTTTTGTTTTGTCTGAAATAACTGATTGTATGCATATAGCAGCCTAAATTTATTCTGTACATGTTTATTTTTTGGAAGTATACATGTGATTTTTATCTCAAAAGTATTGTATGAAAAATGTTCGGTATCAGTAAGGGGCATTTCTTAGTCATACTTGCTTTGATATTATTTTAAGCATGTTTTTAGGGAGAATGGAACCTGGAACTATCTATTCCATATTCTTATTAAAAATACGGTCTTCCAATGTAATGCAAGGTAATACTGCCATTCTTTGAGCTCCCCCCCCCCCCCCAAAGTTAAAATGAAAACTGACCTTTAAAAAAACAGCAGAACAGACGTATTAATGTTTTTCAGTAAAATATTTTTTGTTTGTTTAATTGAAGCTTGTTGTGCAAAAGAATTTCATTGTTTGACAACATTTTTCAGTGTCCATAGACATTGCAAGCTGATATATTTTGAAGAGCAGAGCAGAAATATTTAAGGCAGCATATGGGATGTTTACTTAGGACTATGAACTGGATGTTTACTTAGGACTATGAACTGAAACTCTCATGAGTACAAGGCTAAAGATGGAATAAAGAGAATGAAAGTGGACAAGAATACATCAATAAATACTACAATCAATAACTAAAATTGAAATGTATTGTGAGAATCTAGAGAATAGTCATCATTAATTTCAAGAACTTTCACATTGAAAAGCTTATACTCAACTTTGTTCAATATCATTGAAACCGATGCAAAAGAAAATGAAAGGTTGAAGGAAAGGTTCTGAAATGGAATAATACAATATCCTTCATTTTTCATGAAGTGAAGTACCAAGTCTTGAGCTGGAAATACAGATCAGAGACAATGGTTCCCAAAATTATTTTGACATGAAGAATGAATCTACAAGCAACACAGAGGAGATCGAAAAACTACAGGATGAATTGTTCTAGTTCCGTTATCGTTTCTAGGTGGACTTTTAAAAAAGTTAACATTGAAGACTAAGAAATTGCTGGGATGGACTATATTATGATGATCTTTAGGAATCTGATGCTTTTTATAGCAAGGGAAATATATTAAAAGGACAAAGAGAATGGACAGAGTTATGAAAAAGGCAGTAATTAAGAAGAAGATTTTTAATATTGATCAAAATGGATGACAGCAAGCTAAGACTACATATGAAACCTGTGAGGCACTTTGAATTGGTATGATAAGGTAAAATAATTTTAATATTAGAGTTCTTTTTCTAATTTCTGTTAGTTGATATCACTGTGTGTCGACATCCACAGTGCAGTTAACACTACTGAAAATATATCCATAGGATATAACACTACTATGTAAGATAGAATATTAATGGTTATAAAACCTGAAATCCTACATATAAAGGATTTCCTAAAATAATAATGTCCACCAGAAGACAATGAAAAAACTATAGATTGCGGTCATTGGTGTGCATTTCTAGATTGTCAGTTTGGAAAAGAGAGAAAAAGAAAGAACCCCAATTATCCATGACAAATACATGGAATTATATGTCAAATGGCCTCTGTTGTATCATATTTTACATTGACATATGACTAGAAGTAAAGAAATATTTGATATTTAAAAAGTAGTGTTTCATTGCCTATGTCATGCAGCTCTGTTTCAATTCCTTTAAAATGATTAATAGACAGGTTCATTAGTGCTTGTTGCTCAGAATGTAAACATCTATGTAGAAATCTTTTATATTTATAGTTGTACTCTGTGATAAGATAATCAGGACCTTGCTAAACTAGGAGCATAGAAATTGAATCTTAAGCAACTTGGAAGTTTATGTATGTACCTTCAGAAATGTAATTCTGCAAATTAAAGTAGTATAATACTCTGTAGCTTTTATTCTTTTAAAACCTGAACGGTTGAATGAAGAAAATGTCTAAAATGATAGATCAGTGAGATAACAGTATTTTCACAGTATATCTTTGGAGTGGGGAGTCCATTTTAATCATTTTATTTTCATTTTGATTATTATTTTTCAATAGGGCAGGTGGGGAAAACTATTTTAAATTGATGTATATAACTATAATTCATATACGGGTAAATTACTGTATTTATAAATTGTATAATAATATTTGCTGAAAAATTAATAAATATGGATCAAAATTATGAACAGTTGCACTGAAAAGCTTCTTTGCAATTAGAATGGCTTATTTTTGTTATTATGTTTTTTATTCCACAGGTCCCAGTAGAGATGGCACAATTAGTGAAGATACTATTAGAGCTTCTCTTATTTCGGCAGTCAGTGATAAGTTGAGATGGCGAATGAAAGAAGAGATGGACCGGGCCCAGGCAGAGCTCAATGCCTTAAAGCGGACAGAGGAAGATCTGAAGAAGGGTCATCAAAAACTCGAAGAGATGGTAACTCGCCTTGACCAGGAAGTGGTAAGCAAACAGAGTCTGTCCTTTTAGACCAGTGGTTCCCAAAGTGGGCGGTACCGCCCCCTGGTGGGCGGTGGGGCAATCCAAGGGGGTGCTGGGAGGCTCAGGAGAATTTGGGGGGCGCTGAACCCCTGTAAGGGGGCAGTAGCATGAGCCAGGCTTGCTTGCCTTTCAGGGTCGCGCTTTTGCGAGGACCTCCCTGTTGGACGAAAGAGGCGATATGCAGGACTGTGCCATGGGCAGGGTTGACGAGAGGAAGGAGGCGTGTGCTACGGTTTCCATGGCAACTCCTGCTCGGGGATTCCAACTCGCAGAGACACAGTTGCAAGCGCGCAATCCCCGGGCAGGCGTTGCCGTGGAAATCGCAGCACGCATCTCTTCTCGTCAACCCCGCCCACGTCACAGTCCTGTGTATTGCCTCTTTCTTCCAATGGGGACGTCCTCGCAAGCGCGCCTTGCTGTGCTCGGCGTGGAGCGGGGCGATTGGGAGGCGCTTTTCAATGTGGGCCTCGCTTGTCCAGTGCTGGCCCCTTCTTTTTTCAATGCCATAAAAACAACATCCAATTAAAATAACATTTTAATTAAAACACATTAAAACATTCAATTTTATGAAAAATATAGAAACAATACATATATCTTTCTGTTTAATTGCTATTAAAAAAATTTTTAAAAATTCTAGGAGGGCGATGAGGTTTTTTTTCTTCTGGAAAGGGGGTGGTAGGCCACTGTTTTAGACTATTAAATGTTGGGTTTCCTGGCCTCTTATTTCCTGTCACAACTTTGCCTGTTCAAAGGTTCTCGTTCATTGCCAGTGCTTTCACTGGTTGCAGCACATGGTGCTCAACTAAGAGACATTTTTTTGTATGGAAGCAACAGTACACACAAGGGATGGAGGATTTACCCTTGTCATGAGTTAATGGAGCAGTTGCAGTCCTACCTAGATGATGCAACTTGGAGTTGCAGCACCTGGTGCTCAACTAAGAGACATTTTTGGGTATGGAAGCAACTGTACTCACAAGGGATGGAGGATTTACCCTTGTCATGAGTTAACGGAGCAATTGCAGTCCTACCTAGATGATGCAACTTGGTTAGACCCCTTCCAGTCCGGCTTCCGTTCAGGGCATGGGACGGAGACGGTGCTGGTTGCCATCACAGACAAGCTGCGTTGCCAACTCGACCGGGGTGGATCGGCGCTGCTCATGTTATTGGACCTCACGGCAGCGTTTGATACCGTCAATTACAGTCTCTTAACCCACCGTCTTGCCGGGGCCGGGGTGAGGGGGACAGTCCTAAATTGGCTATCCTCTTTCCTCCGGAACCGACATCAACGAGTGAGAAGGAGTGAGGTTGTCTCAGGGGGCGCCCCCCTTCATTGTGGGGTGGCTCAGGAGGCAATCCTCTCCCCTTTATTATTTAACATCTATGTCCGACCACTTGTGCGGTTGGTACGCAGCTTCGGGCTGGAGTGTCACCAATACTCTGATGACACCCAGCTCGTTCTGGGGATGGAAGACCAGCCCGACTCCGTACCCGATAATTTCCATCATTGCCTTGAAGCTGTTACTGGATGGCTGCGAGTCAGTAGGTTGAAGGTGAATCCTGGTAAGACGGAGATCCTGTGGCTGGGCCGTCCGGGCACGGGTGGGATCCAGCTCCCAACCCTGGACGACGTGATACTTCGCCTGTCGCCATCGGTCAAAAGCCTGGGAGTCGCTCTTGACTCCCACCTGTCGATGGAGAAACATATCTCCACCGTCAACGGAGTAGCTTTTCACCACCTCCGGCAGGCGAGGAAGCTGGCTCCCTACCTGTCCCGTCACAACCTAGCCACAGTGGTCCAAGCCACGGTCGTCTCAAGATTGGACTACTGTAATGCTCTTTACGTTGGCCTTCCTTTGTCAGTGATCCGGAGGCTTAAGCTGGTGCAGAACGCTGCAGCTCGTCTGGTGGCAGGCCTACCATCTCGCTGCCACATCACGCCTGTTCTGCGCTGCACTGGCTTCCAATAGAGCACCGGATCACGTTCTGACCTTCAAGGCCTTGAACGGTCTGGGGCCAGTGTACCTAAGGGACGGCCTCTCCCCATATAGTCCTGTAAGACCACTGAGATCCGAGTCCTTGAACCTGCTCACGGTTCCGAGCCACACAACCCTCCACCTGACCTCGACGCGGAGGAGAGCCTTTAGCGCCATTGCTCCAACATTATGGAACGCTCTCCCTCCCACTATCCGGGCGCTGCCCAATCTGTTAGCCTTCCGAAAGGCTTGTAAAACCTTCCTGTTCACACGGGCATTTGGTCAGGAATAATTTGGGGGCTCCCACTGTATTGCTGCCGGTCATTGCAATATGTAGCGCATGGCCGCTACTATACAGCTCTTAACTATGGATGTTAGTTCCTAATGTGATTTTATTGTATTTTACTGTATTTTATTGTGCTTACTGTGTTTTTTATCATGCTTTACTGTGTTTTCAACCTCTGTGAGTCGTCCCGAGCCACATGCGAGGGGCGACTAACAAGTCAAAATAATAAATAAATAAATAAGTCTCTGCCATAAGAAGAATAGAGACATTACGTAGAAGCAATACTAATTTTTTCATCTTTCCTCACTGGAGAAAATCTAAGGACATCTTAATAAGCACATTTGAGTCTGAAAAACTGGAGCAAACAGTAGCTATTAGAGAAAGTTCCAGACCTTTCTGGCACATCTTGCCAGAGAAGAATGAGCATGAGTTCTGCAAATGGAAATCCTTCCTCGTTAATGTTTTAGATGTTTCTGTGAATTTTGAACATATGTAGGGCATTCAACTTTCAAAAGGCTTTGGATATAATCCTACTTTAAGAGTTACAGAGAAAAGCTGTGATAGTCATGGGAGAGGTGGTCTAATAACGATGATTGAGATGATCATGATAATGAATCTGTAACTATACAATATGATCTCCAACAACTAGCTCAATTCTCAGAATCAGTAGGACTAGAAATGAACTTGAAGAAAATGACATGGATGAAAAATGAACAATAATAATAATAATAATAATACTTTAATATTTGTGAGTCGCCCTCCACCACCGGTGCTCCGGGCGACTTACATCATTTAAAAACCCCAAAATACATCAATGTACATCAATTTTAAAAACATAGATACAGACGGCAAGGAGAGGCTCAGTCATTCAAGGTACCGATCAGGCCCCAAACGCTAGGCGGAAGAGCCAGGTTTTCAGGTCTGACAGGAACCTAGTCCGGGTCGAAGTGGCTCTGAGGGCGGGTGGCAGTGAGTTCCAGATCATGGGGGCCGCCACGGAGAAAGCTCTCCGCCCGGGTCTCTACCAGCCGAGCCTCTCGCACCCCAGGGATGGTCATCCGATCACCGTTTATGGCACGTGCTGGCCTCTCGCTGCGTTGGACCGTCAGCCGGGCGCTCAGGTAGGCTGGCCCAATGTTATGCCGTGCTTTAAAAGTGAGCACGAAAAGTTTGTAGAGCACTCTGAACTCTAGGGGCAGCCAGTGGAGATCTTTTAAAATAGGGGAAATGTGGTCCCTCACTGATGACCCAGAGATGAGTCTGGCCGCTGCGTTGTGGATGAGTTTTAGCCTCTTGGTTGTGGACAGGGGAGGCCCGCGTACAGGGCATTGCAGTAATCCAGGCGCGAGACAACGGTGGCATGTACCACGGTTCTCAGCGCCTCAGGTGGTAGGTAGGGGGCCAGCCGTCGTGCCCCCTACGGAGATGGAAAAAGGCGCCTTTGGCTGCAGCCTGGATCTGGGCCTCCATTGTCAGTTTTTCGTCCAGGATCACTCCCAGGCTTTTCACCGCGGAGCAGGGGATAGGGACTCGCCCTCAAGAGTGGCAGCGGTGGGTGAGGGTCGGGTCGGCCAGGCCAGAGGATCTCCGTCTTTGCCGGGTTGATTTTGAGTCTATGTGCTCTGAGCCAGCTCGTCACCGCTCTCAACCCTTGGCTGAAGCTGTCCGGCACCGACGATGACCCTGGGTCAAGCTTCAGGAGCAGCTGTGTATCGTCTGCATATTGGTAGCAGGAGAACCCATGGCTCCTAGCAATGCTGGCCAGGGGCTGGACGTAGATGTTGAAGAGGGTGGGAGATAGAATAGCACCCTGGGGACTCCACACTCCAATTCACTTTTCCTAGAGACCTGACCCTGCCACTCAACCCGCTGCGAGCGGCCTCGCAGGAACGATTCCAGCCAGGTCAAAGCCTTGTCTTGGATCCCAGAGGCAGCCAGGCGGTAGAGGAGCAAGTCATGATCAACGGTATCAAAGGCCGCAGTTAGGTCCAAAAGGACTAGGACTGCCGAGCCTCCCGGTCCAGTTGACGGCGGATGTCGTCAGTGATCGCTACGAGGACGGATTCCACTCCGTGACCCGCGGAAACCCGACTGGGACGGGTCTAAGCCCCGGATCGATCTAGGAAGTCCCGCAATTGGCTTTCTACCGCTCGCTCTAGGAGCTTACCCAGGAAGGGTAGGTTGGCAACCTGGCGGTAGTTTGCTGGGTCGTCGGGGTCAAGGTTCGTCTTTTTCAAGAGGGGCTGACTCTGGCCTCTTTCAGGGAGTCCGGAAAGGCGCCTGTCTCTAGGGAGAGATTCACCAAGTCCCTCAAAGCACCCGACATGATATCAATACTGGACTTAATTAGATGTGATGGGCAGGGGTCCGTTGGGCAGGTCGTCGCTCTTGCCCCGGTCACCAGCCTTCTCACCTCTTCCGTTGTTAGTGTCCAGGGTCGCATCGTTATAAATAGAGATGAAATTGAGGAAGTGACTGCAAGTACAATTGAATAATTTGGGAAATGGCAAATGGGAAAGAAGACGCAAGACTGCTTGGACAGCTTTTAATCAAGACTGGATGGTCCTAACAGATGATAAGGTGTCATTGAAGGTCAGAGCACTGCAGATATCTTCAACGCTACAATTTTACCAACAATGTTATACAATTTGAAACATGGGCAACAACAAAGTTAGAGGAGGAAAAACTGGTGGTGACTCAGAGAGCAATGGAAAGAAGGATGTGTGGTGTGATAATATGAAATAAAGTCAGCAATAAAGAGCTGTGTCAAAGAACTAGGGTACGTGACGTGGTCAATGAAATCTATGAGGCAAAAAGAAGATGGGTAGGGCATATAACATGAACAAAGACAACCAATGGACATGTCGACTAACGAACTTCATACCAAGAGATCACAAGCGGCATTCGGGCAGACCTCGTATTTGATGGGACAAACGAATTGTTAGGCCAGAAATGGAAAAGAAAAGCACAGGATATGATAGGAAATCTGATAGGGTAAGATAGAATTATTATCCTTAGATGTTATGGTCTTAATTTGTATTAATTTATGATTTCTCCATCATCAAAGGGTGTCTATCTTGAAACCCTCATTGCTGGAGAACATTCTCATGCCCTCTTAGGCTTTCTAGCTATCAAGTTGGCCACTAGCAAACAGGACACTGTACTAGCTAGGTCTTGGATCTGATCCTAATGACTTTTTAAAATATAATATTTTCAAAACACTGTGTATTGAGTTTTGGTTGCATTACACTGAAATGTAGGGCATTTATTAAAGAATATGAGCACATTTTCAAACAAATGTATTTACTTACATATGTTTTAGGCTGAAGTTGACAAGAACATTGACCTCCTGAAAAAGAAAGATGAAGAACTGAGTTCTGCCTTGGAAAAAATGGAAAGTCAAACAGAAAATAATGACATAGATGAAGTCATTGTTCCTACAGCACCACTTTATAAACAGATTCTGAACTTGTATGCTGAAGAAAATGCCATTGAAGACACTATTTTTTACCTGGGAGAAGCACTGAGACGTGGAGTTATAGATCTTGACATCTTTCTAAAGGTAAGATTGATGGTGTAATTCCAATACCCTTTGAAATATGTTATCACAAATTGGGGGTGTATATATTTCTTTGTTGGCCTCTCCCACTTTAGAAATAAATTATTGTTTAGACCAGTGCTACTCAGAAGTGGCGGTTTCAGGATTAGTGCTCATCTTTGGGCCATTGGGCACACATTTTGTGCTGCTTCCTGGCGCAGTGGAAAGCAATAATTGCCAGTCCCCCACTGGTTTAGACAGACAATCAGGAAAATACAAGTCTTTGAAAGAAGAGAGATTGCCCTTCATTTTCTATGCCACTATTTGTTCTCCGGGCCTTTCTCTCTGTGTATTTTTTCCTGTTTTCTGTGTTCCCCCTGTGCCATAATTAACCCCCCAAGATGACAAGTTGTAATCTTAATTAAACTTTTGGGGCTGAATGGAAGAATATGTGCTTTAGCATACATATATACAATGTGGTTTTAGCAAGGTCATTAATATGACACCCCCCCCCCCCCAAACGTTGTGAATAACTTTTGCAGACTTCAGCAAGTTAACAGCTGGCATTCTGTTTGTGAATTATAATGGCATAGCTTACACCATCATCACCTATTGTGGGAGAAACAAAAAAAACTGATGCTCTTTTGAGGCCAACTACAAAAACAAATACAACAAATAACTGAATAAACCTTCCATGTTGCTTGTTACAGAGATTGGAGTTCTGTTTTGAATGTGTAAAAACCAAAATCAATGCCTAAAACACCTCTCCAGTGTGCCTTGTAAGAGAGGGGCCATTTCTGTTTGTGCTGGATGCATAGTAACAATATAATACTCTGGTACATCCTGAGACTTTCCAGGAGCTCTCTGAGGATTCATATTGTTGGTTGTCTTGTGGAGAAGGAAGAGCACCTGAACAGTTTTTGGGGGTAAGAGTTGAACAAGGTGACATGTTTCAACTACAAACCAGAGGTGCCTCTCTCTTGTTTGATTTCAGATTTGGTTATGGCCAAGATAATGAGGTATGGGTAGCTATATAAAGCAAATCTCAGTGTTCACAACAGAAGGAGCTCAGTCTCCTGCCTTACGAGTTGGCATGCAAGGAATGAGAGAATGGGTGGCCCCTCCTCCCATCTTAGAGTGAGCATTCACAGTCAGTACCAGATTTTTATTTACCATCTCACGCTTAATTGAGCAGAACTAAACCCCAGATCCTAATTAGTGCTATGTAACCAATGGTGGAGAGTGGTTAAGAATCTATCAATAAGATTAAAAGAAAATGTGTACAAAGTTATATGGAGATGGTATAATACACCGGTTAAACAACATCAGATGGATAGCAAGCAAAGCAACTGGAGATGTGGCATGCACAAGGGACATATTTTCATTTATGGTGGGAATACCCCCAAGTGAAGATTTATTGGAATGATATATTTATTGAAATAGGTAATATTATAGGACTAAATATTACTCCGGATGCTAGATTAGTATTACTAATGGATGCCATAAAGTTGTATTTAGAAATGATGATTATTTTACTCACAGTGGCAAGAATTATGATGCATACTGGTCAGTCTTTATTAAATATGCTTTAGAGTGACGATGGATAACAATATAACCTTGTTGGTCAGGAATTTTGGATATGACATTTGATTAATGGTTGATTTATAAATATATGGCGAAGGAAAGGATACTTGTTCAGGCCTTGGTGGTGGGGCTATGTGTTTGTAAAATGTTCACTGTTTTGTGTTTTGTTTACACTGTAAGTTATTAATGTATGTAAATAAAATCTTTTTTTTTAACTAAAAAAATGTAACCAAATGGGAGTTAAAAGAGCACACCAGACCCATTTCAGTATGAATTCCTATAGTGTACAGTTTTTCCCTTCTCACATATCCCATGCTACATAAACAGTAGTATTATGTTGTAAACATATTCAGGGTAGATTTGTTGACCATAAAAACATTGATACTCTTTTGAGGCCAACTAAAAAACAATAAATACATAAAGCAAGCTTTTAGAGCACTTCTGTCTGTCTGTCTATCTATCGTTTTGGGGTTTTTCAATTATGCTGTATTGTGATTGGATGTTTATTTGTACCTTATCTCAGTAAATGAATAAATTCCAGGCAAGATGGGTTGATACCTAACTAAAAATTATAAGAATTATTTGTTTCATATTTATTATTCTGCTTCACAGTGAATTCTTAACATCATCTCCCTCTGATTGTTACTGAAACATAGTAGCTGTCAGTCTGGGTTTTAAAAAACAACAATTGGCTTACAGTAAAATATCTGCTGGCTCGCATGACCAAGTTCTCTGAGCAGCTAAAGCTTTGTGGAATTCCTACTAGTCTGCAGATGGTAAAAAATGGAGAGTACTAGACTTGTCCTGACCTTCCTTTCTGCTGGCATTGCGCTTCTGATCTTGACCTGGAGGCAGCTTGGATGTGGCATTATTTGCCTCTTCTCCTGTTCCATTTTTTGCTCTTTGGTTGGCTCTTCTAACCAGACAGAGCAGTTCTGCCAACGGATTTCTCTGCTGCCATTTCTCTAGACACCAAATGGCACTGTGTATATTTGAGTTGGAATTGCACAGACCATATACATGCTTTATCAGAAATTTACAAATGTACTGGGAAATAAAAATCTCATAGATATTGATGGTTAAACTAAAATCCATTTTGGTGGGGGTGGGTGCAGTAGTTTTCATTCTTTTGCAAGTTCTCCAAAATGGATCTGCAGATGCAGTAATTTCATAAAAGAAATTATCAACGTTTCTGTGGGTAGAACAATTCTTAATGTCGTGCTTGGCTGACTTTCTGTGGCCATTTTGTCTCTTCTCAGCATGTCCGTCTGTTGTCTCGCAAGCAATTCCAACTGAGAGCATTGATGCAGAAAGCAAGAAAAACTGCAGGACTCAGTGATCTCTACTGACCCACAGAATGAAGTAGTGATAAACACGAAGTGTTCATGTTCTCATTCATTTTTCCTTTTAATCAGTAGGCAGACAGAATAACTTATTACATCATTCAACTGTAAGATATTTTGAATGGATAATATATTTTCTTTCTTCTGTTTGGAGGGGGGGGGAGAACTAGCTTTTATTAATGCACTTTCTATTCTCTGTAAACCTTTTGCATTTGTGGGCTGATGACTGAATATAATTTGTTGCATAACACTTTTTTCTTGTGCTGAAGACATTTGTGCAGTAAGTATCACTTATGTGCTTTAATATATCTGTACAATACAGCTGGAATTTTCATGTGTGTACTTCTAAGATTAATTTGTAATAAAAGCATAGAAGTTTGTAGGAGATTGACGTAAGATGTGTCGTTTTTTTTTTAAAAAAAAAACTTGTAAAACTAGCCTAAAGCTATGCATATGTGCCCTGTCTGTGAATTGGGATTCAATCCCAAATAATTCAGATTAAAATTACAGTCTTTGACCCAATACCTATGGTGATAATTTAATAATTAATTTCAGTGCATTCCATATGTCTTCCCTTTCACCCACAGATTACACAGCACAACGAAAAACATTATTGATGTCTTGGTTTTTATGCCTGTTCCTGGAAATATTTGGGGTGCTGATTCAGAAAATTGCATTGGATAGAATGCAGCAGCTCTTGTTTCTTAGATATTTTAATCATTATTTTCTATGGGGAGCAGATGAAGACTGGCATGCGGCATATATTATCTCAAGAACTAGAGCTTATTGGGGGGAGGGGGGGAATAGTGTCATTCAGAATCAGCAGGCCAAATATACCCAGAAACAAGTCTAATATTTGAGGCACCAAAATGTATGTTGCCCAGTGTTATTCTAGCAAGTCCCCTTTAGACACATGTCTTTGTACAGTATCTTTTTAATAAATTACTAATTTATGTGTAATTAAAAAGTAGAATTAGACAAATTAAATGGGGTAAGGATACTTCCATTAGCCATAGATCAGTGTGGAAAACCTGCAGGTGCAGAAGCAGATTGCCCCTTGAATAGAAATTGGTAGGAAAATGTGGAGCAGTGAGTTTGGGCTTTCTGAGGGCATCTGCTGGTTACTGGAGGAACTGGAACAACTCTTCATGCAAATTTATGAGACCTTTCTTGAAACCGAAACTGAAAAATAAATTACTTCTGTTTACTTACTGTTATTTTTTTTAAAGGGCATTTCTGGGACTGACTCAGATAAACCCTGAAACGTGGCAAGAATTCCTCTATATCCCTTTTTTTTAATGCCAGGATCGACTTGAGAAACTGCAAGTTGCTTCTGGTGTGAGAGAATTGGCAGTCTGCAAGGACGTTGCCCAAGGGACACCCAAATGTTTTAGCATCCTTGAGGGAGGTGATTCTCATGTCCCACATGGGAGCTGGAGCTGACAGAGGAAGCTCAACCCACTCTCCCCAGCTGTCGTGCTGACACAAGGGTTTAACCCATTGCGCCACCAGGAGCTCCACCTCTATATCCCTAAAAGGTGCAGAGTGGTTGTTCAGGTAATGTGAACAACCTTCCAGTTGCTCAGTCTGGCTCTAGATGTTTCTACGCAACTGATTATCCCTCATAATTGACTGATGATGAGAGTTGTAGTCCAACAGCTTGAAGCTTACAAGTTGCTCACTCTTGCCTTAGAAATGTTTTTTTACAGCAATTTATCTGAAACCATTTCATAAATCTTTAGAAAGTGCTTGGGTCAGAAGAGTAGGATGAAATGATCAGATTAACATCCAATGTCTTTATTAATAGTTACTGTTTACCACTAATATTTATAACAGATTAAAGTTAAAATTAGAAATCGTAAAAAACACATTGCGTAATGCTTAAGTGATTCATTATTTCAAAATAATGAGGCTCAGCACACAGTTCTCAAACTGGACAGCAGTCAATTTGGGAATGCCTGGATGAAGAAATTGGTCTGCTTGCGCCCTGAAGAACATCATGGTTGATACCTGTTGGAATACAAGGGGTCAGGACAATCCAAAAAGTGGTGAAGGTGACGTGCCAGTTAGCCTACCTCTTAAATCTTGCATATACTTGGTGGAGCATAACACTCTTCCAGTGCACTTCATGCATGCAACCAGGCCCAACTGCTGCTGAAATGTGCCCCCATTACCAAATTAGTAACCTGGGTGTAGAGAATTTCTGCAGCTGGAAATACAATCCAAGGATGACGTTCTCTTCCTAGATACAAAAATTGAGGACTCTGTCTGGACAGCTTCCCCCAGCCAAGAGTGATCAAGTTGTACACATGGAAGTAGTTGTTAGAAAAGGAGGTATTGAGCATTCCTTCCACAATATCTTTCATAACACATACAGAGGCATGAATGAAGTTTACATCTGCAAGTATCACCAACTGGATTCCAATCTTTTATGTCAACTGCTAGACCTTGTCCTAGTAACTAGTAGGTAGCAAACATGGTTTATTCCCAGTAATGTTAATAGGAATTGCAAGTTCCTACTGCAAGTGATACTTTTAGACAATAGGCATTAAAGTTTGTGCTCAAATATAGGACAGACAAAACAGAAGTAACCGTTAATTCTTTATTTCATTGGCTGGTACTACAGTTGGACAATTGCATCAGTTGTAATTGTTACATACAGAGGGTTTTGAGGGGGTTTTTCCTCTTTACATTTAAGACAACTAGACTACACAAGAGTCTCTGGAAAATTATGCACAAAGATTTAATAAGCAGCAGTGTTGGGAAAGATACTTTGGGAGCTGCTCAGTAGGAGAATCAAGCTACCAGTAAGCAGAGAATATTGGTTTGTATTTGTCTTTTTGATCACAAGATACTCTGGGGGTTTTTTCCCCTTGAGTTTTTGGAAGACTCAAACATGGTAACTTTAAATAAGGAAAGGCCAGGTGGTTTTCTTCAGCAGTGTTGGTTCAGTGGATGTTGGTGTTATTTTATCCCAAAGCTCAGAACACATGAGCTGCAAGCTTCCTACTGGATAGGAAACTGTGTATGTGTAGTTTTAGCTCTGCACGTGTTTGTAGCTGAAACTCCATAAAGGAGTTGACCTATTTGGAAAGTGCAACAAAACAATCCACTAAAACCCATTCAACACTATTACGCAATGATGTGACAGGATGCCAGGTCTAAAATTGCAGCTCTTTCTGGATTCCCCAGAGCGTATCTGCACTCTTCCTCAGCTTATCTTCCTCTTCAGTCTTCAGAGTCATGTTCACAACATCTGTAATTCCCGAGAAGCCCAGGACACAAGGGACACTTAGGAAGACATCGTCTTTAATTCCATGCATGCCCTGGGAAAGGGAACAATGAAAAGAATAAAATGAACGTCCGGCATAACTTCTCTGTATTCAGAAATACCATATATTCCCATTTTAAGACTATATAAATGCTGCCCTGGTCCATTTTAATAGCCAGAAACTGCATCAGTCAAAGGAGGACTGTTTAGCTGCCAGTTAGGGTTCAAGAAGAATAATATTTTCAATCCCCTCCCACTAGAGAGCAAGAAAATGGGATCCCGGTCACAATCCCTTATTGAGAAAAGATTGGAATCATCATCCTTCTTGTACTTGACTGGTAACTAATAAAGGTCTCCTTTTCCCAATGTGCTGACTGTTAAGGTGGGCTGTGAGGATCAGCTCAGAAGACATTAGCAGAACATATGTCACTAAGTAGTTAATACAGAATATTAGCAAGTGCACTTATTTTTATGTGAATAATGGTTTTCCCATTAGCGAAAGACAAGTATCAGCCCCTGCAGAGAAACAGTACAGAAAGTATCCTATTGCAGGTTTTTTTAGCTAAACGTGAGTAGTGTCTGCCTGTGATGAGTATTTATCGAAGACCCCACTCACCTGTACATTCCTTGGTTTAATCAGTCGACAACTTGCTGCTTGTTCTGCTCTTGGCTGGATTGGTAATTCAGAACAATAATACCCACATTTCTCACGCTTATAGTGTCTTTTTAAAAGTTCAGAGATTGGCCAGGATCCAACAGCATGTGCCTGCTGTTGGAGGCATTTTTGGCAATGGAACCAGGAAGTGTGGGATTTATTTCCCTAGCAGCCTATCTCCATTTCCAACTGGACCTCTTTGCTTCTGTTTAGCCTTCTAGTTAAGATTGTGAAATCAAGGAATCTTAGTAACAGATCTGCTTCTGTCAGTGGAGGTATGCCGCTGGATTCTGGTTAATAAAGTGGTACCCAGGTTTCTTTGGCTCTTAAAACTGACTTGGGTATTAAATATTTGCATAATGCGTGCTGAAAAGGACTTGTAAGGGGAAGCTGACATAATGGCTAATCTGACTGATTCAAATGTATGTCATGACAGGAAAGATATCCAGTGAATGGGAGGCACATCAGAGCAATCACCCTGCATATGGGTTATCCAGCCACTTCTCAATGGAAACAGATTAGGCAAAAAAAAAAACTACCCCTTTTAAAACAGCCAAAACGTACAGAAAATTCTCTTTGGAAGATGGCAGCACTTCAGATCGGTGAGTGCTAACAGTAGTAATGCTCTCTGAAATACTACCGGGGAAAGAGAAGAGTTAACAGATGCAACTGAAAAGAACTACGGATTCCTGTCTTGGTAGCTAGCACAAACCCATGTGCAAGTGGATTGCTCTTCCAGCCATCCAACAATATTAATGCTGAGTATGGATGCTTAGTTCTTTAAAACCCAACAACTATTGCATGAACCAACTTGTGTTCTGTGAGAGAGATAATCAATGGGACTGGAGCAGCCATGAGCAATTCTTGTATAGTGGCTAAACACTCAAACTGCAGGACATATTGACTTACCTTGACCATGGTAGACACTGGATGCACTCTTCGTAAATTCTTCATGATGGTTTCAGCAAGATCAGCCACGGAGAGACCAATTGCCCAAGATGTGTATCCCTTCAGCTTGATAACTTCATAAGCACTGAGTGGATAATATTGTTTAAAAAAGAACTCTGTTAAGAAAAGCAATGCCCAGATGTTTCAGAAATCAAGTCTGTTAAGGAACTCTGCGGATTTTGATGTTTTGCAACTCTATGTCAAGCTGAAAACCTTATGAAGGGACGGGCACCCTCCACTTGGCTTTAGGAAGCTTTTGTTCCTGAGGGCATGATCCTCCAATTACTGCAAAACAAAAGAAGGGGCTTTGGGTGATCTTGGGGTCCAGCCTGTAGCCCAACAAATGATCACTCCTATTACTACTATATTTATGTGTATCCTGTCTTTTGACCTGTTTGGGGCATCTCTTGGAATCGTTCTGGCTCAGGACAAAAAGTTATAAACAAAATACTAACTTTCCCTTGTCATAGAAACATTATAAAAAGGTAGAATTGGTGAATAAGCACATTCATCAAGCAGGTAAATATCACATATACACAGGGCTGGGGCCTGAAGTTTCCTTTATCCATGTCCAACAAAATACGTCCCTCCGAGGCATTTTAAGACTTTCAGCTCTATAGTATTCTTGGGTCAGAAATCTTTTATTTCAATAGCGTTCACTACTATCTGCAGTTCTGTGTATCCGAACTAAGTCTGGGAATGTATCCCCTGTGAATACAGTATCTATATTTCAAATGCAGAAATAAGTTTCTCAATTTAGAATTTTACTTCATTCTCAGTAATAGTATGTTAATATAAAACACAGCTACTGATCAGTGGACTTCAACCCTGGTGAAGTACTCTGATTAATCTCAGCTATGTTAAAGGAGTTATGTAATATAATTCCTACAGCTGCAACATTGGAAAGTTTGGCAAAAACACTGAAAAATGCAGGTTTGAAGCACACGGATGAGTTTAAAATGTTACCTTTCCACCACCTGCTTGTGGACCTCTTTCCAGTTCTCCTTGTCACTATCAGATCCCATGTCAGGATGTAAGCCTTTCAGAGAGACACCAGCAACGTTCACACCACTCCAGACGGGCACTGTACAAAATGACAAGATTTTCAGTACAATTTAGGAAATTATCCTGCCCTTCAGAATACAGATTTTGTGTACAGTATTCTTTAGTATCTGCTGGGGTTTGGTTCCAGGATCTCCCATGAATACCAAAATCTGTGGATGCTCTATTCCCATGATATACATGGCAAGTGAAAATAGTGAAGGTGAAAAAAAAGGTGAAAATAGTGCCCATTGTATCAAATGGCAACATTAAGGATTTGCTTTTAGGATTTTTTTTTATTAAAATAATTCAAGTCATGGATGGTTGATCCTAGATGCAGAACCTGTGGATACCAAGAGTCAGTTGTATTCATATTGAACTGAGACTTGCAATCACTATCAAGGGTCCCATACCAGGATGGAAAGAGAGAGAGATTTAAAGCCTGCATCTTTACAGCTTCTGAGACAATAGCTATACACTATAGGGGTGGATATCTCCGGTTGTTTATCCTTGGAAAACCGTTATTTGGTATTAAAATCAATTTAGACCCTAATTTGACCTGCGGCCAGCAACCCGGAAGTGACGTTCCTAAATCGAAACCAGGTTTTCCATTTCCATAAAGGGCGTGTTATTATGTTGTTTTTATTTCCGCCCTTTCTTATCTTTAACCTGCGTTGGTTCTCAGCTGGCAGAGGGTGTGTGGAGGAGATGCCCTCCACGCTCCCTCGCCAGCTGACGACCAATGCGGGTTAAAGATAACCTGTATTGGTTGTCAGCTGGCGAGGGGGCGTGGAGGGCATGCACTCCATCCCTCCTCGCCAGTTGAGAATCAACCCGCATTAGAGATATCGCGGGTTGTTTCTGAGCTGGCGAGAGGGCACCACTAACGAAATAGTAACAAATTTTGTTATTAAAATTAATCAATTTGGAAATTTCCCCCCCAAAAAAATTCGGAATGGTTTCTATTTTGCAACAACAGCGGCCCCCCCCCCCACGAGTTTAGACACATTTTTTTATGGATCAATCAGCCCTACTATACACACTTGACACACCCGTAGCAGATTATCTCTAATTCCCAGTTGCTGGGGAATTTTTACATTGTGATTTTAACCCTTCATTCTTCATTTATGATATGCCTTTTCCAAAACAAAAAGGGAGGGAGGGGAGGGAGAAACTACAATCCAATACTAGGTTTCTCTTAAAAGCTTTTTCATATCACTGCATTTGGTGCCTACCAGTTCCTACTAAGTATTCCAAACACAATCTGATTGTGTGTATTAACTTCCAAATATAGGATGACAGAAAGTCAAGATGAGACTTTAAAAAATAGCACTTCACGGGGCAGCAATATTCATAAATGAGAGGATGTATTCTGAACTCCTCTGTTAAAGAGTAAAGGGCAGCATTCAGCACAGCAGGGTCTGGTCTTCTTGGATTACAGAGTTGACCTTTTCTGAACAGACCTACCCAAGTCAAATATAGATCATCTAGTGTTACCTTCATGAAGCAGTAAAGGCTAAGCTGTCTTTCATACTGATAGAACAGCATAGAGAAGTTTCCCCTTGTCTCTGCCCAACACTAATACAGTAAGTCTAAAGTCAAAGAGCTGAGTCTGGCTAAAGGAAATGTCCCAGCCACTTTCCCCTTTTACTAAACATCTAGTTATCTCAGTACATCAAACTACACTTTCCTCTACATTTTCAAAATACTTCTGCCCACCTCCCAAGAATACAGAAGGAGCTTGTGTCTGTGGATTATGTGGGTTCCAATCCAACATATCTACAGGATGCCCGGATTTGGTGATTTTCTTTAAAACAGCTAAATGATTTTCACTATCTGATAGGGGGAAAAGGTTTTCAGGCAATAAACAGGTTTTGTGCTTACCGCTAGAATCTCCGTGCTCCCCAACAATCCAGCCATGGCAGCTGAGAGGGTGGATTCCCAGCCTTTCACCCATCAGGTGGCGGAAACGGGCAGAGTCAAGATTGCAGCCACTTCCAATAACACGGTGCTTAGGGAATCCACTAATCTTCCATGCCACATAGGTCAGAATATCCACTGTTAAAGGGGGAGAAACATATTTGGTGAGAAATCGGCAGCCTCAATAGATTTAATCAAGAGTGTGCTGGCAGTTATCCACATCCAAAAATATGTTTTCTCTAAGCATTTTCTAGGTTGTATGATATGCTTCTACCAGCCTGCAGGATCTAGAAATGCTAAATAGGTATGGTCTCAAACATTTTATAGGTCCTCCAGCACAACTGTAGGCCAGAACTTGACCAGAAATTCACAATGGAAGACCTAGAAATGCCAAAGGTAAAGGTTTCCCCTGACATTAAGTCTGGTCATCTCTGACTCTTGGGGGTGGTGCTCATTCTCCATTTCTAAACCAAAGAGCCAGCATGTTCCGTAGGCATCTCCAAGGTCATGTGGACGGCGTGGAGCACCATTACCTTCCCACAGAAGCAGTACCTATTGATCTACTCATATTTCCATGTTTTCAAACTGCTAGATTTGAGCCACCAACCTTTCGGTCAGTAAGTTCAGCAGCTCAGCGGTTTAACTCGCTGTGCCACCAGGAATGCTAGGGTTTTATATGTTATTTCGCATGTTTCTATGGTATGGTTCCGCTGGCAGTCAATTCATTTTAATAGGGGTCACTATTAAATGCAGTTTCACATTTCCATGCTAAGTCTAGAAATGTATTCCAAGTAGATACAGGAGCCACACTGTACTGAAAGAAGGCTCACTGAAATTGAATAGGGTCATCCTCTAGAAAGAGAAAGGGCTTGGAAGTCCACATGACCTACCAAAGGCTCACCTCCAATACATAGGGAGCAACATTGTGGCCCCTCCCCATTTTCCCTGAAACTGCACTTCAGTATTCCCTGATTTCCTTCCACAGGAATGAACCTGTTCCTTGCTCTGAACACCAGGAGGACCAACAGCAGTGTAGACGCAGACGTATTAGAAAATGACAAACCTGGGTTGGAAACAACAAGCAGCGTGCAGTTAGGGCTGTACTTGACAACATTGGGAATGATGAATTTGAAGATGTTCACATTGCGCTGAACCAAGTTGAGGCGAGACTCGCCTTCTTGCTGGCGTGCTCCAGCAGTGATGATGACTAGCTTGGAGTGCGCCGTCACAGCATAATCTGCCAACAGAGAAAAGGAAAAAGGATATATAGCATTTAATCAAAACTACATTCTACAATATGGTTGTGGTCAAGACGAAGAATCATGAAAGAAGATAGAAACAGTCCTATGGGGAAAGACTTGTGTATAAAGTCACTGAGAGACTATAGATTCTCGGAATCTGTGTGCTAGGAAACTGCTTGAGATGAACTGAAGCCCTATATTGTTTTTCCCTACAGTATGCACATTTCCAAGGGTTTATTTTACTTACTAGGGTGGCTAGAAACTGGTTTCCAAATCATGTCAAAATTCCTAATAGTTCACTGTATGTTTCCATCTTAGAAATATGGAGACAAAGAAGCAATACTATCACTTCAGACAGACAGTCTTGCAACAGTTTATGTGCATTGAAAACCTGACAATTTATCTAGCCCTCTTTTCAAACATAGCCAAAAGGGCACATATCCAGATATGTTCGTGAAAATCTCAGCTCGTTAAGAGATAATACAGTTTCCAGCGGTATAACACTAGAAAGAGAATAAAGAGACCAGCCATGACTTGTACCTCTCTGGTTTGATTTGAATACAAAGAAAAGGAGGCAAATGCTCTTGGCAAAGTCACTCATTTTATCATAGTGTAAATTACAATTATAGAGACAGAGCTATGGATAGGAAATACAACAAAGAGAAGCTCCATTAGGCAGCATTTACAGCCAGACTTTATTTATAATGCAACTCCCTTCTTTTTGCATGTGTAGCTTTTCCAGAACTATGGCAATTGATTCACACTGGGCATACATTTGACTAGTTTACCAGTGCCCTGTTACATTTCAAATATATTACAATTTAAATATAACATAGGTGAATTTCTGTTGTTTAACTAGAAATCCACATGCCTGGTGCTGGCTAAGATCTAAATCCAATCATTTGTCCCAACTAGACAAGGCCCCATTGAATGAATGGAAACTTTGTAAATTAACACTTTAGTTCCATTGATTCAGGCTTAAATCAGCTTTCAAGCACCTCATTTGGACTATATCTGATACCATTCTTAACTACTATGGCTCTATCTTTAAGATAACTCGGATTTGTAGTTTAATGAGATACTCAGAATTGTTCCTAACAGAAGATGGTCCAACCCAGGGCTGTCCAACAGGCGGCCCGCGGACTGTATATCTCATATTGGCCCCCAGCCTGTTGGACACGGCCCCTGCCACCCTCCTGAAATAATTTAATTTTTTTTAAAAAAATTTTTTTAAAAAAAAAAAAATGGCAGCCGGGGGAGGAGGAGGCGGGGGGGAGGAGGAAGGGAGCCAGCTCCTCCTCCCGCACCGCCCCCTCCGTCCCTCTCTCCGCGCCACCGCTGCGAGATTGCAGCGGTGCGTGGGGGGAGGGGAGGAGGAGGGGCAGCGAGAAGGAAGGGAGCCAGCTCCTCCTCCTTGCCTCGCCCCCTCCGTCCCTCTCTCCGCCCAGCGCTGCGATCCGGTTCGCAGCGGCGGGGGGGAGGGAGGGGAGGAATCCTCCCTTCCTCCTCCTCATTCCCGGCGCCGCTGGTGTCCCGATCGCCGCGGCACCGGGGAAGGAGGAGGAGGAATCCTCCCTCCCTCCTCCTCCTCCCCGGCGCCGCGGCAATCGGGACACCAGCGGCGCCGGGAAGGGCGGGATGGAGCGAGGGGGAAGGCCTTCCAGGGAAGCCTTCTGGATGGCTCGCGGGAAGCGGCGCCGGTTCTCGCTTCCCCGCGAGCCATCCAGGCCTGCGGGAGGATTTTTCGCCCGGCTCTCACATCCCTCTGACCAGAGGGGCGAGAGCCGGGGCTAAAACCCTCCCTCAAGCCTGGATGGCTCGCGGGGAAGCGAGCGCCTGGTTCTTTCTTCCCACGAGCCATCCTCCTCGCGCCTTCGCCCTCTCCCCAAAGCATCACAACAGCTGTTGTGATGCTTTGGGCGAGGGGGTGGAGCCGCAGAAGGCTCCCCGTGGCTCCTCCTTCTCTCCCAAAGTGTCACAACAGCCTCGGAAGCGGACGAAATCGCCCGCTTCCAAGGCTATTGTGACGCTTTGGGAGAGGGGGCGGAGCTGCATGGCCGGGGGCATGGCTGGGGGCGTGGCCGAGTGGCCCCCAGGTGATTACTCACCAGAAGTCTGGCCCTTGGGCTGGCAGAAGTTGGACAGCCCTGGTCTAACTCATCTGACTTAGAAGAATCCAGTTGAGAATTCTAAATCCCTAAACCAAACTGTAGTAGGCCCTCCAAATTTCCTCAGCTTAGGGGCACAGGACTCCTCGCAAAGTGGAAAAATAGTGAAGAAAAAAACCTATTATTTTTGTTTTACCTGAGACACTTTTCAATGAATCTCTAGATTCTGCAACGTGACTCAACTTCCACCAGACATTTACCATAGAGTAATACTGGAGGATCTAAAGACTTCTAAAGAGGTCATATTAATTCAATTAGTGAATAATCAAATCTGCAAAGGGAAATAATCAAATCTGCAAAAGGAATTTGAAGAGATGACTGTCCTAATCCCAAGGTTCCATAAAATGGAACCCATAACCATTAAAAGTGCTAGAACACTTCAACAACATCCCCAAGGACTATCATGCAAGAAAAGAATAATTTTGGTTTCTACATAGAGAAGGGTTTCTTCTAGGGGAGAGTGGAACTGAACGTTGCTGCTTCATGACTGCAACTAGTGTCTGAATTAAATGGTCAGGGCAGAAGGAAGAAAGGTTTACCTTTGCCAGAGACAATCTTTGGTGTCCTGAGAAAGAGGCTGCCATGCTGGAGGTCCAACATCTCTCCCCTCAGCTTGTCCTCTATGACATCAACAAGGGCAAGTTCATCTGGCAAGTCCTGCAAAATGTCAGGAGTAATAAGAGAATGTCAACTTCACCAACGCCTCTTGATGTGAATCTTGTGGCTGTAACAAGTTGTACAACTCAGAAGCACCCATGTCAAATGCAGATAAGCATCCTTCCAACAGCAACGTATCAATCGGCTTGACAAGTCTTCTTTTTTCTGCAGTTCTAGTCTCAGCAATTTCTAGGAGACAGTGGTGCCTCTTGGTGCAAATGGAGAGGGAGGCTCATCTCACTGAGGCTTATTGATGTGTTACCATACATGGCTGATAGATTGTGTTTGGTGAGATGGATCACATCTGGTTTACAAGTTACTGCAGTACAGTCATTGGTGTTAAGGAGGTTCTGACTCCCAACAGTTTAGTGATACAGCATTTGTGTTTAGAATAGAATGATAGTTCAGAATTTGTATCCATACATATATTTATCTATGCAAACACAGATAAATAAAACTCAAAATTAGAGCCTATGAAAGGGTATCTAATTGAGCTTCATAGAGATGTCATCAGAGTGATATACTGTATATGTGATATGTATGGATACTAAATGTTATAACACAGTTTTTAGATCCCTTAGTAACAGAGCCTGTCACCTATTCTACCAGAAATAATCTCAAAACAGCTCTCTTTAATGTTATGCTCTACTGACTGCTACCGTTCCTAAATATCTCGTTGGGTCCTAAAATGTATTCTTCTAGGACAAAACTTTCTCAACTTGGTATTACCAGATATTTTGAGCTACAACTTTCTCCAGCCCTGGAAGCTGTAGTCCAACACACCTGGAAGTTGTCAGATTAACATCTGAGCAATAGATTGTGTAAAAAAGCTAGACATGTAACTGACTTTAACAGACACTAAAGTATAGCCACTGGGCCTGTCAATAAATGATGGAAAATCTACCTACCTTCATCAAAAGGCTTACGGCACAAGCCATGCCAACTGCACCAACCCCAACAACAGTGATTTTACTGTGGGCATGGGGTTGTTCATCCTTGTGAACATTTGCGATCAGCTTTTCCTTGAGAGACATCTTGTAGTACTAAGAAAGATAAATATTTAATTAACAAAAATAATCAACATCCCACTTTTCTCCCAAATTTAAATTCCTTAGCTTGTTGGAATATGTAGTTCAGTACGTTTGCACTGCCTATTTCTAATAGCCACCCCATCACTTTGATAACTCACTACATGCCCCCTGGCCAAGAGTTTACTAAGCAAATTTAAAACTTTCATTTTGCAGGGGGGTTAGCTCAACACTGAGGCTCCAATGTTTTTGCAAAGAATGTGAATGTAAGAACAGAATAGTCTACACAAGCTTGAAGATAGGGCCGTAAATCTGCTACAAATCAATGGATGTTGCAGCCAATTGTCCCATTCTTCTCCTCAATCTTCAAAAAAGATGAATCTAGATTAAACTGTTTGAATCACTGGGATAAGCTTGGTGAATTAGCCCCCAAACAATTTCAACAGGAATGGAACCACTGGTGGTTTGCAGCTACCTTTTCAACCGTAATGAAAACTCAATCAATGTCATCTGGACTATTGCCTGCACATCTGTATTTTTCAGTTAACATGAAGACATTAGATACTCAAGATGAAAACTGAGGTTTACAGGAAACTGAGATATAATGTGTGCTTTTAAGACTGGATGCTATTTTAGCACTAGCTATGTACTCAGGGTTGCCCAGGTTAAAGATTTTCTAATGCTAATTATTAGAAAAAGTAATTGCTAGCTTTATGATTGTAGGGATAGTTAAATCAGAGAGGTTAAGGAAAATATCCAGAATTTTGTAGAATCCTGTATTTTTTTTAAAATCACTACTAGATTAGGATAAACAAATGGAAGGAAAAAAATCTGAGGGGTTCCTGAGATGAGAAATAAAACATAAAATTATAAAAACGAAATTATAATAAACATGTTCAAATGGTTTGTATTAACATACAGTAACTTTTAGGTAGGTGCTGATTTTAACTATATTTGTTTATATATAGCAGAAGTTAAAGCAATTAGAAGTACGTAATATTTTGATAGACACCTTGGCTTGAGCGGGAGAGAAGTCAACTGTGTATTTAATGTGTTTTAGGTCTTTTTAGTTTAAATCTTTTTTAAAGGCTGGGCTATAGAGGTGGGGGAAGGTGGTGGAGAAGGAAGATTTGATTAGTGTTTTCCATTGTTTCGGTTGTTTTAGTTTAGTGCAGACATCTTCAAACTCCAGTCCTCCAGCTATTTGGGCCTCCCAACTCCCAGAAGTCCTAGTCAGCTTGTTCAATGGTCAGGAATGTGTCTATTTTACTTTATACTATTTGGGGGTTATTAAATTGTGTGCTTTTTAAAATGTAAAAATTGGGGGGGAAAGTTGTCAATCACATTGCTTGATTGTAACTCCCATCAGCCCAAGACCTGGTCAGGCTGCAATTCTCGTCAGTTTTAGACCTGATCACTGGGCTGCAATTGGTCAGAGGTCTCAGCCTTCTTGATGGGCTGCAACTTCCACCAGCCTCAGTCTGCCTGAGCTGTCTGATTTGGAGGAGACACTATCAGTCATGGGAAGGAATTACTTGGGCCTCTGGATATAGCTGGATTCCAACTACCATCATCCTTCATCAGGGTCCCTCAAACCCTATCAATATTTTAAGTTGAGTAATAAAGGATATATGTTCTAAGTCTGGTTCAGATCCATCTGAACATGACTCTCTGGATGTAGCCAGACTACAACTCCCATCATTCTCTATCTACCACCTCTCCCCAGAGTCATTGCTGACCCATGAAGGGAATGTGTACCAAGTTTGGTTCAGATTCATCAAACCATGTAGGAGTTTGTGTGGTTCAAAAACATACTTCGACTTTTAGAAATCTAAATAAGCTTTAATGGCTATAAACCCACTTCTCCAGCTGTAGTTTGGCCACAGGTTCATTTGTTTTAGCATACACTGCCTTGTGAAGCCTTGGTCCTAAATAACCACTTTAAGCTCTTAAAGTAAATATTACTGTGTGCTGCCTTTGAAGAAGTGAGTTTCATCACAATTTCTTCCTTTTTCTGCTGCAAAAGACAACATTACACAACAAAGTCTTGCCAGTTTAGTTCAGTGCACATTTAAAGACAAAGTCTAGCTGATGATTAAGAAATTCAAGGGCATAGAATGATAAAAATCAAAGGAGCAAAATCAATCAATGGATCAACTCAGATAAAATACACTGTTTCAAGCGTGGATCACATAACTGGCAAAGTGCAAACAGATTGCCCAGAGTTAAAGTTCACAGTTCCACAGAGTTCTACAGTCAGTCACATTTCATAGTACAATCCAAGGAAACCTTGCCCAGGATATTAACTCCATTGCAAAATCAACTTGGATATTAATTAAACCATCAAAGCCTTTTCATGTCTTCATCAATGGACGCTAATAGTGACTCTTCTTTTTTATTAGGTTACTTCGATGCATCACTACAAAAATAGGCAAGTCTTCCAAATGCAGGGCATATGACATCACAGAACCTAGTGCAATTCTCTGTTCTCTGAAAAGGGCATCTTCATTCTTTGTATTTTAAAAAAGCAAACAAACATTAGTGCCTTTCACTGGCACTATGATGCTATATTTCAAGGAAATAAACACAAATATTGGAATATTCATCACACAGATAACTGTGAACACAAGACCAGGGATTGCATGTTTGTCCTCCCGGAAACATGATTCTAACGGGCCACAGTTCAATTTGTTTAGCATACACAGCCTTGTGAAGCCTTGGTCCTAAATAATTTATTTATTTATTTATTTATTTATACTTCAAACTTGTATACCGACCACTCCCCGAAGGCTCGCAGCGGTTCACAAAAAGTTTGAGTGCCCAGTGGCACATTAAGACAACATATACAAATGGACAAGGAAAGAACAAGAGGATAGGGGGGGAGGGAGGGGGAAGGGGAGGTGTCAGCGCCGGCGCCCCCTAGAGTCCCGTCCTGCCATCAAACGGAGGCAGGTGGGGGTGTCCCAGAAGAAGTGCCGGTGCACAAGCGTCTGTGGGGGCCAGAGGCCGTGGGTGCCCACATGGGGGCTTACGCCGAGGGCCCTGGTCCGGCTGCGGGTTGTCCCTTGAGGCTCTCGAGGAGGTCCAATGGAGCCCTTGGAGCTTCGACTGCTTATAGCAGGAGCTCCAGAAGGTCCTGGTGGGGAACACCTTCGGGGCCAGTGCCGTCCTCGGTGTTAATCGTCCTTCTCTAGTCGGGTCTCTAAGGAGGCCGGTTCCGGAGGCCCTACGGCCGGAAGCTGATCTAGGCCTCCAGTCCGCGGCCTGGGGGGTGGTTCGGGCGCCGCCCTTCCGCTTCCGGTGGCGCCTCCTCCTCTTCCGGGGGACTCGTTGATCCTTAGGCAGGTCAGTGCCAGGGGAGGGGTCCTCCAGGGGCGGGATCTCCGGCTGCTGACTACTTCCAGGTCGCAGTTCTTCTTGGGGCCTCGGCACGTGTGCCGGTTGGGCGTCTCCAAGGTCGGCCGCCATGCTGGGCCTCACTTCCTCGAGGATGCTCCCCCAACTCATCCCGGGACGACGTCGGCGACGGTAGGCCTCTGGGGGTGGGGCCAAAACAGCAGAGACGTCCAACTCGGCGAGCGCCGGGTCCGCCAGCGCCGAGGGATCCTCCGGGCCCAACAGCTGGCGTGCGGGGCCCCCAGATGCCTCAGGCGATTCCTCCAGAGGGGGAAGATGGTCAGCCTGGGAGTCGGCCCGAGTCACCGGGCACGATGTCATCCCGGGGGCACCAGCCTCCGTGGCGGCCGGTTCACTCCCCGCTTCGCGGTTTGTCTTTCTCCCGGTCTCTCGGGGCAGTCCCAGGGCCTCGCTAGGGAGGGAGGTAGAGAAGAGCTCTTCTACCGGGGGAGGCCTCTCTTGGGCCGTCACCGCAGCCCTAGTGGGAAAGTCCCATGATTGGTCCCAAAAAAAGTCCTGGTCTGTGGGGGGGGGGGGCTCGCAGACGGTCATCCAGGTTATGGGGGTCCTGTTTCAAGGTTGAAGGCTGCATTATGGGGATCCCCATGCGCTCCAGCAGGCCGGCGTATTTGGCCCCGAAGGCATTGAAGTGGTCCATAAGCTTGGCATTCTCCTCCAGCAGCTCGGCGTACACCCGGGGATCGAGCTGGTCGGCAGGGAGGGTCCTGGGCCGCTTCCGCGCCTCCGTGGAGAACTGCTTCTTTGAGGCCCCAAAGACTCAGGGGCCAAGGGTTTCCAGCCAGCTGGGTGTTCCACATTCGAGGGGGTCTGAAGGGAAGCTCTTCTGCCCAGCGATCCTCTCCTGAACATCTTCAGAAAGCGAGCGCCGGAGGCCGTCACGGGTCGGACGACCCATCCATCCTTGGCCCTTTTGGGTGTCCGTGGAGGCCCAGCTATCTTTCCCAGCCAGACTTGGCTGCCCGGTGTCTGTGGGTCTCCCAGGACGACCCCCTGGGCTTGGCGATCAATCGCCATCCCCCCAGAGAGGGAATGGCGAGACCAGCCGGTCCTATCCAAGAAATTGGTAAGGCTCTGCTGGAGCTCACCTACAGGGAGCTCCACAGCAGCGGCCATCTTGGAATTTTATTTTAAGTGCTTAAAGTAAATAAATGGAAAAGAAGGATCTAATATTTCAGTGTCAATTTGATTGGCCTACCCAACTCTGAGTGGATTAATGCTAAACAAGGGACAGACCTGTATCAGAACAGATTTGCATTTCTTAGTCTCACATGCCTAATTTGATATCAGTTGAAGCCTTAAGTGCAATTGAGTAGCTTTACTTCATAATTTTCTGCTGCTGTTCTGGCTTGCAAATCTCAAGGATTGTTCCTTTTTTATCGTTTCAGAAACTGCAAGTCGCTTCTGGTGTGAGGAAATTGCCCAGCTGCAGGAACGCTGCTCAGGGGACGCCTGGATGTTTTAACATCCTGTGGGCGGGTTTCTCTCATGTCTCTTGACTCCTCTTAAACTGATGACACAGAAATCAGTGCTAAGATTCAGTCTCCTGGTGCCCAAGACATTGAGCTAAACAATATATGATTTTATCTAAAGGGGGGGTTGTGATGGGGGGCGAGTTGAGGGAATTACTAGCCCACTAACAGACCGGGAGAACACCCACCACCCACATTTTGGCAACCTCATTCTAAAGTAACCTAGTCTGGGTTGCTGTGAGTTTTCCTGGCTGTATGGCCATGTTCCAGAAGCATTCTCTCCTTACGTTTCGCCCAAATCTATGGCTGGCATCCTCAGAAGTTGTGAGGTCTGTTAGAAACTAGGCAAGTGGGGTTTATGTGTGGGAGAAAGAAAGCACAAGGCAGCATTTTAGATTGGTTTTTAATGAAAGTGGGTGATTATGGCCAATGTTTTTATGGACTGAACATTGTTTTAATCCAGAGTGAATGTGTATGGTGCTAATGTAGTTGTATTTTAATGTATTTTTAATGTATTTTAATTGTTGAAGTGTTTTGGGGTTTATATTGTTATTATGTGGGCATCGAATTGTGCCATACTGTAAGCCGCTCTGAGTCCCCCCTTGGGGGTTGAGAAGAGCGGGGTAAAATCTCGAAATAAATAAATAAATAAACTCTTTCATACAGCCTGGAAAACTCACAGCAACCAGTGATTCCAGTCATGAAAGCCTTAGACAACACATTAACCTAGTCTGCATTTCAGCTAAGTCTTTTGAACAAAAGTATATGCCACTTGACATATTCATCTCTATTAGCATTTTGGAGTGCTGAAACAGCTGGAATTGTATTGGATGGATTGCTTTTTGTGTGTGATTATGCAACTACTGGATGACAATATCCTTCCAGTTATTAAAAAGCGTGCTTTGGGGGAGGGGGGGGACTGACAAGTACACTTATCTATCCAACTTTTGATAACTGAAACTAGAGAAGCTGTAACAACAGGGACATAAGCTGGAGATGCAAGGTTTGATCTGAAAACTGGCAGCATGAAAGATGGAAATCCTAAAGCATGTCCAAGGCTGAAACAGGATGTCCTGCTGAGTCAAGAGGTTAGGACTTGCCAGAAAGGAAGCAGTGACTAACTGTCAGGAAAACAAGAGGTTGGGTGGTGCCAATGGGGGGTGAGGTT
The DNA here is from genome assembly GCA_030556195.1 of Anolis apletophallus. Taxonomy (NCBI): domain Eukaryota; kingdom Metazoa; phylum Chordata; class Lepidosauria; order Squamata; family Anolidae; genus Anolis; species Anolis apletophallus. Next base: position 91,381,799 of record JARBWK010000002.1, on the reverse strand, counting down.
ATGTGTGTTTGGGTGGAGGGGTGCGTGCCTACTAATGCCGGGGCACAAGGGGTTAGGAAGTATAAAATTACATAAGGCAACAATATATAGCAGCAGATTAAGAGGTAGAAGGTATGGAAACATAGGGAGACGATGCTGGAATTAAGGGAGGCTGAGCTGCTGAACTTGCTGACGGAAAGGCTGGTGGGAATCTGGGGAGCAGGGTGAGCTCCTGCTGTTAGTCCCAGCTTTTACCGACCTAGCAGTTCGAAAACATGCTAATGTGAGTAGATCAATAGGTACTGCTTCTGTGGGAAGGTTACTGTGCTCCATGCAGTCATGCCAGCCACATGACCTTGGAGGTGTCTACTGACAATGCGGGCTCTTTGGCTTAGAAATGGAGGTGAGCACCCCCCCCCCCCCAGAGTCAGACAGGGGAAATCTTTACCTTTACTTTTTCAGCAACATGAAAGTGGAAACAATGTGCCAGCTTGCTCTGAATCAGAATCCAAACCATAGCACTCTCAACCAAAAATTAGTGTAACAAACAGGGGTCCTTTTTCACTACACATTTATAGAACTATGACCCCTTCTTAACTTCCTGGTAGATGGAATCCTGGTATCTGTAGTTTAGCAAACACTAGAGCTTTATATACTCTGCATGATAGGGCCCAGATTCTATACAAGCAGTTGTGGATGTGCACATTACAACATCAACAGAGATATAGAGGTTCGGGTGACACTGAAATCATTCTTCTTTCATTCAAGACTAATATTTAGAAGAACTTAAGATGACATATCATTCACTGATTTATTGAAGACTGCTGGCTTAAATTACAGCAGTTCTCATGGTCTGGATTCTCACTCACACTGCAGGCCCATAACTGCAGGAAGAAAACATGGAATGCTCTGCAATCCCCACATATGTATCAAAGTACACCCACATGGCACAGCCACATTTTGATACCTTATTAACTCTTTTGATTCATTCTATCCTACAGTTTTGAGGACCTGTAGTTTAATGAGGTGCTTAGCATTCTTTCTTGCAGGGCACAAATACTCAGGAGAATGGACTAGAGCTCTGCAGATGATTCCAACCACCTGACCAAACTAGAAATCCTTAAATTCTGTAGGATGGAGACATGACAGTATCAAATTTCTAAAACTATGCAATGCAGATGCACTCATTTGTCTCCATTAAAAAGGAGTGAAAATCACAGTAGTTTGATCCTGGCCATGTATGTGTATGTTCCTTCCAAGTCGCCCATAAACTTGTGACAGCCCCATTAATTTCATGGGGTTTACTTAGACAAGAGATGCGGTAATTCTGAAAGCTCCTTGCTCTGAAATATCGCCTACACTTGGTATGTGTTGGCAATCTTCCATCCAAGTGCTAACCAGGGCTGACTCTAATTAGTTTTCATGCTCAAACAGGATCTGGGGCCTTTTGCATATCTGAGCAGGCTTGAGCAGTCACATACAGTGCACAAACCAACATACTGTCATGACATGAGGCCAACTCCAAATTAGGGAACTCTGGATATATTAACTGAAGGAACTTAAATGATAACCCCTCCTAGTTTTGGGATTAATAAGTATGTGGAAAATTTGTGGCACGGGGTGGGTTTTGCAAACCCCCCGAAAACAAACAACAAAAAACCTTATGACTAACATACAGATTGAAGTTTTAGGCCAGTTGCTTACCCAAATATAACAACTACATGGCATACCACAAAGGTGTATTTTAAAGCAAATAGTATATGAATTATTTAGGATTTTTTCTGTATGGTTTAAGTTTTTTTTACAAAATAGATTATAATACAGAAGAAGATATTTTATTGTACAAGGTGACTTACAGCAGCTATACTAAAAGTACTTCTTTATGATCTCTTCCAGTAAGAGTCTGAACTAATACTCATACAATTCAGAATTAGGCAGTAGAGACAAATACATGACTCACCAGTAGGCTCTACAAGACTTTACAGCATTGTAAATTCTTCATCTAATTCACAGTTTAATGAGATGAGGCACCTGGCTTTTTGAGAGATCATGTTTCCAACCCTCCTGCAGTCTGGAGTCTAAATCCAAATGTTGGCTCCACCAGACCCATTAATATGAATGGCAACTTGGTACAGCAACCTTTATGTAAGATCTATTAATTTAATGGGTGAACTCTAGTTTGGACTAACAACTGGACTTAAGTCTGAGAATGTATCTTCCCTATACCCTGGTTCAACAAAACATCTCCCCACTTTAATTTAATTGTGGCAACCTATTAAAAAAAACAGGAGACTCTCAATGTTCTGCACATCTACAACAGCCAGGAGCCATGACAGTGCTTCCTCCTCTGTTCCAAAATAGCTAGTTTAATAGAAATAAGACATAGACCCTTTTTACACAGTTGAAGAAAATCCCACATTATCTGCTTTGAACTGGGATATATGGCAGCATGGACTCAGATAGCCCAGTTCAAAGAGGATATTGTGGATTATCTGCCTTGATATTCTGGGTTATATGGCTGTGTGGAAGGGTCCTAAAAACCCCAGTTGTATTCAAAATAAAAGATCCGGATAGTGGATTTTTTTTGCATCCCTCCCCCAATGATAAGCAACAGAGATGGGCAGCATGCCATTCCCATGTACTCTCCTGATATTACTATTGTGCAGCTAATGTTTAATTTACCATGTGATATAGTAGCCAGATTCAGGCTAAGACCACAAAACTTCAGTGGAAATCCCTAATCCATCTGATGAAGCTCACTGAATGACCTTGTGAAAGTCAACTTCTCTCAAGATAAAATGGGGTGGCAACCTGAGGCAATAGGCAACCTACTCTGAGTTCCTAGAAGAAGTGGGCAAGTTCTAGGGATGTGCAGGTCAGTTCCCCAAAGACCAGATTGAGCTACATCCCTTCCAAGACTGGATGGGGCTAGAAGTCCTCTCTTTATCCTGAAAACAAAAGCAGGTGTGGATTGGATTTGAATCCCCTGAAATCATATAGAGGTGATACTGGAAGCTTTAGGCAGCATGGAAGTGGATGTGTGCCAGTTTGCTCTGAACTAAGATTCAAATCTAGAATACACTTTAACAGACTTCCAGAATGTAATTACTTTAATTTTCTCTTCTTTTTTAAAAAAGTTTTTTACACACCCCACCTTAAGAGGGAGGACATGGCAAATACACAATTAACATGAATTGACTCCCTCGTGCACCTATTTCTCTGTGGAGTGCATAATTTGTCACTGGTGTGAGATAAGTAAAACTGGGAATAAATTCAACTTTGTACTTCATTTCTGCAATTGCAGGAAACTCAAGTGTGGCGCAATTTGATAACTGTTGCTTTTTAAGTGTAATATATTGCAACAATTTCTCCAAAGCCACACCCTTACTACAGACTTCCTTTGCATCGAAGTAGTTCTTCCCATTACTGTACATCCGGGGTGATGTCAGCAGAGTCTGGCTCTCAGTTTGCAAAGCAGCAAGCTTCTACTAGCCTCTGGGGACAAAGTCACATGGACTGGTTCAAACACACAACTCTTGACCCATAGCAGGCAAATAACTGGATTTCAAAGGGTGTTGTTTGTCCTGTCTACAGAAATCCATCTGAACTGGAATCTGTCATTTGTGCATGGAAAACAGAACACAATCCACATTTACAGGACTGTGACACTGTGAGGATGCCAGCAGGGATTTCAGTCACAGCACAGCAAAAGCAAGCTCAGTGCCCTTCCACGCAGCCATATAACCTAGAATATCAAGGCAGGACATCCTACAATATCTGCTTTGAACTGCAATATATAGCAGTACGGACTCAGATAACCCAGTTCAAAAGAAGATATTGTTGGATTTCCTGTCCTGATAGTCTGGGTTACATGACTGTGTGGAAGGGCCCTGAATGTTAAGTTGGAGCCATCGCATAATCATTTCCGCACATACATGAATCCACCCCCTCACTGCCTCAAGGTTAATTCAGTCAGCAACTGCATCTGTTCTGGCAGCCATGTCAGGTTTTTCTATCTCTGTTTCTGTGTCCAGCCAACAGCATCAGCATCATAACATGAATATGAATCGTATTTGTGGCATTAGTCCTGAGGCCACAACAGGCAATGCGATGAGTAAGAGCCAACTCTGGGCTCGCTTCAAATGTCTGCTTTTCCATCTTGAAGAAAAGAATCACCTTTCGCAGCTAAACTCACAGGGTATGATCTTAGTACAGTGGGCCCTCCCACACAGCCCTATATCCCAGAATATCAAGGCACAGAATCCTATAATATCTGCTTTGAACTAGGTTATCTGAGTCCACGCTGCCATGTATTCCAGTTCAAAGCAGATAATGTGGGATTTTCTGCCTAATATTCTGAGATATAGGGCTGAGGCCCCTTCCACACAGTTGAATAAAATCCTACAGTATCTCATTTGAACTGGAATATTTGTTAGTCTCTCCCTGCCTGGCCCACTTTTCAGAACTGTTGCACAGGCAAAGTCAGTGAGTCCACTGAAGAACAGATGAGACATGGCTGTGAACCAGTACACTACCTTGTAATGAATACATAAGCAAGCTACAGAAGAAGTTGCAATACTTCAACTCTTTGCACTACAATCAACATTAGCAGTGCCAAAATGGCCTCTTTTGATGCACCTTGTTAGTTAGTCCCTAACAGAGTAAACCCATTGAGCTCATGGATCTACTCTAGTCAGGGAACTAAGAACTGGCTTCAGCTCACTGTTGCACACAGAAGGCTCATTCTCTGAGCAAAGTGCTATCACCATGCAACTCACAATTGTGAGGTTATCTCACAACACAAAATTATAGCATTCTGATTTCCCTTTAACTGCCTAGGCGGCATTCCATGGAACCCAAGGATTTGCAATTTAGGGAGGAATTCTTAATAATAATAATAGTACTGTTTATTTATATTTTGCTCTTCTCACCCCAAAGGGGACTCAGTGCAGATTACATTACACATACAACAGACAGTCCCTGTCGGAAGACATACAAATTACAATACACAGTACACAGTGCAAGTTTAGAAGGATTTCTTCTTCCTGGCTGCGTCACAGGGTGTAATTGCTCCATTATGTCATTGTTGTTATGTCATTGCGTCGTTACGTCACAGGGGGGTGCTGTTGTTGTTACAGCTGGTTGTCCAAGCCAGCTCGGGAATCCAACTTGCAACCCTCAGATTGCAAGCACAGCTGTGTTACCGCTGTATTATCTCTCCGGCCCCATGTTCTGCCAGAGACTTCTGGTGCCTCATCAAACAACAAACCCCATGATTCCATTGGATGCAACCATGGCAGGGTCAGGCTTCTAAACACATACTTTTGTTGTCATTAACTGCTGTCAAGTAAATTTCTGCTTATGGCTCAAGAGATTCCAAGTCATCAGGTCTTCTCAACTCAAGGTTTTCCTCAACTGTGAAATCTTTGGGTTCCACAAGAATATGCCCCAGCAGTCAAAGCAGCTTCACAGTGCTAGTTGTGTGATGTGAAAGCAACTAAAAGATGTGTTGAGATAACTGCAATTTTATTCCTAAGCAGGTCAGGATTCCATGCAGTTATAAGGAACATTGCCCAGGGATTCCACTGGAAATGCACCATCAAATCGGCAGCGCAAGCCTGTAGCACAGATATGGGGAAACTTTGGCCCTTCAGGTGTTTTGTACTTCAACTCCCACCATTCGTAACAGCTACAGGCCCCTTCCTTTTCTGCTTAAGTGGCTAAGGGGGGGAAATGAAAGGGCCTATGGTTGTTAGAAATGGTGGGAGTTGAAATCCAAAACACCTGGAAGGAGAGCCCAAGTTTGCCCATGCCTGATACAAGGTCCAGCTTTGCCTCTCCTTAGAGAAGGATTTATTGCTGGAAGACGTAAGAGTCTGCCAGGTTTTGTTACAGTGTGCCTTAAAGCCATTTCCAACTTATGGCGGCCCCATCTTGAGATTTTCTGGGGATGAAAGTGTGTGGCTTGTCCAGGATCACCCAGTGTTTTTTTGTTTGTAGTTGTGTCACATTGAAACCTTGGTTTTGGCAGTTGTAGTCCAATCACGATTTCAGAGCCTACAGTTCCAGGGTGCAGCTACACCAGGCATGGATAAACTTGGTCCCTCCTGGTGTTTTGGACTTCAACTCCAACAATTCCTAGCAGGCATTGTGGGAATTGGAAGTCCAAAACACCTGTAGGGCCCAGTTTAGCCATGCCTTATCTACACCATAGAAGTGATACAGCTTGAACTGCCATAATCAAGGGTCTGGAAAACAACCCCTATGAGGAATGGCTTAACGAGCTGTTTAGCCTGCAGAATAGATGGTTGAGGAGACACAATTACCATGTATATGTGAGGGGGAGTCATAGAGAGGAGCAGGCAATGGCTTTAAGCTATAGGAAAGGAGATTCCACCTGAACATTAGGGAGAACTTCTTGGCTGTGAGAGCTGTTCAGCAGTGGAACTCTCTGCCCTGGACTGTGGTGGAGGCTCCTTCTATTATTATTATTATTATATTTTTATACTCTGCCACCATCTCCCTGAAGAGACTCGAGGCAGCTTACATTTGACCAAATGTCCCTAAGATATTAAACAAACAATCCATCAAACAAAAACAAAATTAAAATAAGAACATAATCAAATGGGGCATTTGTCCAGTTGAGAACTGGACAAATAAAAGTATAAACCACTTGACATAAAAGTATAAACCACAAGAATTAAAACTCCATCCAAACAATACTCAAATCCAGGAACCAGGTAGGTGGGCTAGTAAAACAATGCCTATCCTATGAAATGAGGCACGTCTAAAAGGTCACTGATATGAAATGTTTGGAAAGCTCTGTTCTATAATGTCAAATTAATGATATTATTTTAATATTTATATTTTTCAGGTTTTTAAATTGTAAAGTTTTAAAAGTGAGCCTCTGGGTGCCCAATCCTGTAGGAAAGTGGCTACAAGTAATAGCAATAGTCATAATCATAGATAAAAACACATAAAATTGAAATGTACTTTAATGAAAGATTTGGCAAGCTGAGTTGGATAAATAACCCCCTTTGAAGAAAATGCTCAGAAGATTTATTTATTTATGACATTTATATGCTGCCCTTCTCACCCAGAAGGGGACTCAGAGCGGCTTACAAGTAATATGTAAATACAATGTATTGTATTATTAGCATAGCACAATATTAGTATTATATATTACTATATTGGACTATACCATTATACTGTAATATTATTAGTAAAATTCCATGTAATATTAAACATATAATTATAATTTTATTTATTTTTTATTTATTTATTCGATCTTATATTCCGCTCTTCCCTGCAGGCTCAGGGCAGATCACAACATACAGTAAAACATGCTGCATGTAACAAAACCAAGCAGCCATACATTAAAAGCATGAAACATAAGACAATGTACAGGATAAAAAAGTCAGAGGAAGACAAATTCCTTAAGAATCAGAATGGGGGACATACCAGTATAGTATTATATTGTATTACATTATAATATCAATATCATATGTATATGCAATATATCTCCTTTTATCGCTCTCTTTATCCCAGCATTACTTTGCGAACGAAGATTCTTTAGGAAGGACTCATCTCACGCTTTTTACAAGCGCGTTGATGACTAAAAAGGCCAATCTGAGATAGGCAAGTCCGGGCGCAGAAAGCACAGCAGAAAGTCTCCTTGGGTGATGTTGTTTCCAAGTTGCGGTTCTTTCTGCGTTGTCGTTTCTCTTTGAGACCCGTTTGGCGTGTCTTCTCGAAAGAAGCCACAGCATTGTGGATAGTGCATCTTCAGGTCTCCCGATGTGAGGCCAGGGTGGACCATTTTTGGTGATCAATCTGGCCGAGCCTGAGATGTTGTTTCAGGGAGTCCTTATATCTTTTTTTGCTGGCGCCCCTCTTGTGCTGACCCGTGGCGAGTTCACCATAGAGTAGTATCTTTGGGAGACGGTGGTCCTCCATCCTAGAGACGTGCCCTGCCCAACGCACTTGTGTTTTCAATAGCATGGCAATATAATATTGTATTATTAGCACAGCACACAAGGTGGACCTGTCTTTCTGGCTTCCTCTCTTCCCTCTGGTCACAGAGCAGCGGTTGGTTGGTGCAGGGGGGGGGGGGGATGTGATGGCACGTGGGAACCTTTGGGGAAACTATAGTTGTCCTGCTTTACTGGGGGCTCTCTGATACCTTCTGTTAAAGTTAAGACCCTTAGCAGACAGAGGCACTTTGGGTAAGATGAAAAGATAACCCAAATAAATTTACTGAAACAAGAGGAATGAAGGATTATCTCCACCTTGGACTATCCTGAGTTAACTTAAAACAATACATTTCAAAGGGAGCACTTCAAAGGTTGAAGACATCTCTCTGGGGTGGTTGAAAGTCTCTTTTGCCTCTGGTGCTAATCGAAGGCTATACACTGTCCTAATCTTTCCTTATGAAGCTTGGGCTGACCCTATGAAGCTTTGGACTGCTGGTAAATGCAGCATGAAGATGATGACGATGAAGAAGAAACAGCAGCAGCACTTCTTTGAGATTCTTTTAAACACAGGCTGGATGGCCATCTGCCGGGGGTGCTTTGAATGCAATTTCCCTGCTTCTTGGCAGGGGGTTGGCCTGGATGGCCCACGAGGTCTCTTCCAGGATTCTATGGTTCAATGCTGAGGAATCCTGGGAGCCGTGTGGTTTCACAATCTCTTTAGCCTTCTCTGCCAAGGAGTTCGGGTGCCTCACCCAACGAGAGCTCTCAGGATCCCACAGCCTTGAGCCGCGGCAGTGTGTGAAAGGGGGGACAGACTGCCTTCTTTCCACAGTAAAGGAACAGCCCCGGCCTTAGCCACGAAGGCGCACGTGGGGCGCAGTCACGTCCTCTCGGGCTGCTCTTCCGCATTTCCCTTCCCGGCCGAAAGGGGTCGCTGCCGGGTCGCGGGAGTTCCTCCCCGGCAGAAGCGCCTGCGGGCGAGGCAGACAGAGACTGGGGAAGGCAAGCTTCGGGAAGCGCGCGGGGATGGGGTGGGGGGTGTCCTAATGCAAAGCGTGCTCGGGGCTGGGATGGAGGGTTTTGGGGTGTTGCGATCTCCATGCAAGGAGTCCCAAGTGGGGCGAGGCTGCTTCCCTGATTAGGGCTGTAGCCAGCCAGCCACCTCGCTCAAGAAAGAACCCGCTACTCGATCCCGGCAGGACCCCTTAGCCCTTCTCGCCAGGCATGTAGCCAGGGGGGGCTAAGGGGGCTTCTGCCCCCCCCCCCCGAAATTCTCAGGGTGGTCCGCGAAAAGGCCTTACTGGTACTTTATTTAAACTGTTATGTTTATTCATATCATGATCTGATCACCATGCTCATTATATCCCACATTCATGGGGTTATTGGGATAACAATACAAAAGGTTTGCTAGGGTAGACCCTCTTCCACCCAGTCTCACCCCCCCCCGAACCAAACTCACCCCCGAATCAAAATCCTGGCTACGGCCCTGCTTCTCGCCCTTTCCTCGGGTTCGCAACCCTCGGGACCCCGACGTGGACCGCTCCGGGCAGCTTCTCCGCTTACATAACCGCTTTCGCCAAAGAGAGAAACGTCCCGACTGCTTCTCATCGGAAGAAGCCCAGGAATGGCAAAGAAAGCGGGGAGTTTGCTCAACAGGTGATGCCAAAGCTTGGCTCGGGATCCAGCGATTCCTTTGCCTTGGAGGAAGAGGAGGAGGAGGCTCAGCCCGGTCTGCTGCCTGCTTGCCCGCCTGCCTGTGTGCGTGCGGAACGGCATGCCTCCTCCTTCCCACGAGGATTCCTGCATGTACCCACGTTGCTTGCCACCTCCCAACAGCCGTGGCTCCATGCTCTGGAATCGGAGGAGTTTGTACTTTTGCACGGCCTCCTTCGCTAAGGAATACTGGCGCCTTCCCCGACTGCAAAACCCCCCAAAAGTCCCATAAACATGGAGCCTTTTGCATGGCCTTCTTCTGGCGCCTTCCCCGGCTACAAAGCCCCACCAGTCCCATCAACATGGAGCCAAGTGCGTGAGTGCCTGGGAGCGGTCCTTACCTGGTTGCCAAAGCTTCGGCTTCCTTCTTTCCTCCGTTTCCCGCTGCAGCACCGCGAGGGGCAGGGAGGCGGGCGGGCGCTTAAATAGGGACCCCTCCCGTGACGTCAGGGGAGGGGCGGGGCTTGCTTGGCCGAAATGGCTAGCCTGGGACGTGCCAGCCCACACGTCTGGGGCAGAGAGAGAGAGAGACGGCGCTTGGTAGCCAGGAGGCTCCAAAATACCCGGATGGACTGCTAGCTGAGTCGCCTCCCCCCCACCCTCACTCTACATGGAAAGTGGGCTCACATCCCTGAGGGCCCCCCTCACTTGTGAATCAAACCTCTAGGGGCGGTGCTTTAGGCAAAACGGAGGTCAAAAGAGGTGAAAAGGCAGCCCTGCGTGTTGTCAAAACCTTTCACCGGCACCCATAGGAATAAATGTTGCTTCTGGTTGCTTGAGAGTTACTATGAGTAATAATCCTAAACAGTAACTATACTCCATACTTTATTGATTGATTGTATTGATATTAATGTTGAAATCGTCATTCAAAACCTGGTGGTGCAGCAGTTAAACTGCTGAACTTGCTGACCGAAAAGTTGGCAATTCAAAACTGGGGAGTGGGGTGAGCTCCTGATGTGAGGCCCAGCTTCTGCCAACTTAACAGTTCAAAATCATGCAAATGTGAGTAGAAAAATAGGTACTGCTTCTATGGGAAGGTAACAGCACTCCATGCAGTCATGTCGGCCACATGAGCTTGGAAGTGTCTATAGACAATGCTGGCTCTTCGGCTTAGAAATGGAGATGAGCATAACCCCCCAGAGTAAGACTCAACTAGACTTAATGTCAGGGGAAACCTTTACGTCTACCTAGTCATTAAATAAAGACCAGCTTCATGTAACACAACTTTTTTTACATTTAAATTATTCTTTAATTTTTACTAGTCGCTAAGGAGTTTGGGTGGCTTGAATTCCAGTTAATTGAGAGTCTACTTTATATGTTACCCTTTTAAGACAAATGAAGGAATGTATTGTCGAAGGCTTTCATGGTCGGAAACACTGTGTTGCTGTGAGTTTTCCAGGCTGTATGGCCATGTTCCAGAAGCATTCTCTCCTAACATTTCACCCACATCTATGGCAAGCATCCTTAGAGGAAGTACCCTGTCTTTGAAGTTGCAAGGATATTCCAGGCTAATCAAGTTGGCCAAATGAAACATTGTCTCCTTCATCAAGCAGACAAGGGCCCAAGTTTGCCCGTGTCTGGTCTAAAACAACCAGAAGACAATGTATTGTAATGGTCTGAGTGCTGGACTAGGAGATCAGGGTTTCTTTCTCCCTCTCTGGACATTCCACAGATATATAAACCTCACTTGCCTAGTTTCTAACAGACCTCACAATCTCTGAGGGTGCCTGCCATTGATGTGGGAAAAACACCAGGAGGGAATGCTTCTGGAACATGGCTGCACAGTGGAGTATTCTTGGGTGCATTAAACAAACTAAACATGACATTGCATAATAAATCCATTATTATGATTATCATTTCCCATTTCTGTTAATGTTTATGAAGAAAGCTGGTAGGAAGAAAACCAACTCCTTTGAAATGTGGTGCTGGAGAAGAGTTTGACAGATTAATAGGGTCACCATAACTCAATGTCACCTTGGCAGCAGTTAAGGAGACTCAGGACTCACACCAAAGCAACACCTGAAAATTGGAAACCAACACATGATTGTGAAACTGTGATTCATCTGAATAAAGATCTTGCTTTCTTGTGGCTTTTTCCAGTGTTAAGCTGTATTTTAAAATAATATTTTTAATTCAACTCATCATCATGACTTGTACTCAAGTTGACTCACTACCTAGAATAAAATACCTAAAACAGGCATGGGCAAACTTGGGCCCTCCAGGTGTTTTGAACTTCAACTCCCACCATTCTTAAGAGCCAGTAGGTTGTTGGGAAATGTGGGAGTTGGAGTGCAAAACATCTGGAGGGCCCAAGTTTGCCCATGTCTGGTCTAAAACAACCAGAAGACAATGTATTGTAATGGTCTGAGTGTTGGACCAGGAGATCAGGATTTGAATACTCATTGAGCCATGAAACCCTGTGGGTGACCTTGGGCAACTCACCCAAGCTAGTATATATATACACACAATTCAAAATAGGTGTGTTTGTAGATGTGTTTGTTCGAATCACAAAGACTCCAACATGGCTTGATAGATCTGGACCAACCCTGGTACACACACCCTTCAGTATCCTACAATATATATTGGGGGGAGGGGGTGACAGTGGGAGTTGTAGATCAGCTACATCCGGAGAGCCATGTGAATCCCAACCACAATGGACCTGAACCAAAGGTAGTACACATACCCTTCATGACCCAATTTAAAATACTGGCAAGGTTTGACGGGAGCCTGATAGAGAATGGTGGGAGTTGAGTTCAGCAACATCTGGAGCACCATGTCATTCTCACCAATGGCTGCAGGTCCAGCTCTCTTAACATATGATATGACTGCAGCCTACTTGTCAGGCTGCATCTCCCAACATGCTTAACTCTTCACTAAGCAGATTGGGGGTGATGGAAGAGACAGCCCAACAAGAAAGCCGAGCCATCTGACCAGTTATTTATTTATTTATTTCACTCGGCTTCTATGCCGCCACTCCCGGCGGGCTCAGGGCGGCTCACAACAGTAAAAATATCACAAGATAAAACAGCGACACAGGATAAAACACACTAAAACATCATAACACACTAACACATCATCAGTTAGGAGAACCACAAGCTGAAGCCTGGCCAGATGTGGGGCTGAGTGGAGTGGCAGCTTGACCAGGTATTGGACTAATGGGAGTTACAACAGAATGTGATTGATTTGATTGATTAATAATGAATGGGAAAGAGCCAGCTGCTACCACAAGAGGCTATTAGATGATTGCCATGGAGGCCTATATCAGCAGGGTGTGATGACTATCCAAGGAACAAAAAAAAGCACTGCTTTGAGTTTCTGCTTGGTGAATAATTGGGCATTTTTATTCAAGTGAGGTGGCTGTGTAATGCTTTAAATACCCCCATAAGACAACCTTCCAAAACCAAAGAAAATTAAATTACAATGAGCATATTAGACAATTGAACACATATATAAGTGAGGTGTACATTTTAAAATATAATAATGAATGTAAAAAAATCTGGATATTTATCTTCACTTATTGGATTTAACTATCATGACAAATCATAAAACAAATTAGTTTTTCTAATAAATAGCATTACTAAATGCATAACTCAGGCAACACCAGGTACATAAACTAGTAAGACATGCATTAACATGCTACTTTAAAAGGTGGCTCAACTCTGTCAGTTTAATTTTGAAGGGAAAGTTGATACTAGTGAGGAGACAGGATGAAAGAGCAGAAAACAGCAGTCCTTCTTGTCTTTTCTGGGCTTCTTATCAAAGTGGAAATGTGTCCATGTCATCCTATCTTGTGTCCTCTAGTTTTCCCACTGGTGAGGCAGTGGTGACAATTTGAGCCAACGAGCAAGATCCTACTTGAGGTGCCATCCAGACAGAGAGAGGAGGCATTCGCTGGTTGCCTCCATTGTTGTTGTGTGTCTTCAAGACATTTCAAATTTAGGGCAAAAGGCAAGTCTATCATACCTTTAAGGGGGAGAGATTTCTGCAGATGAGTCACTTTCCTCTGAGGCTGAGAGATCCTAGTGAGTTTCTGGTGCCAAATGGGAATACAAACTCCGATATATAGTCCAGTGCTCAAACTACTGTGCCAAACTGACTTTCTGGTTGCCTCCAGAAGCTTTATCCTTCTCTCCTGCAAAGATTTGATGAAGTTGTGATTACCACCACTGTCTCTGGCTGCTTACCTGCATTCTCCTTCAGCAAGTCTCACCTGTTTGTGTACCCTTTGCATTGGTGCAGCTGGATAGCTGAAAAGGGAGTCCATAGCTGATTCTTGTGGGGAATGCACCTCCCCTTCCACCTGTTTGCAGTAGTGACTCCCATGGGTGCTTATTTGGGCATAACTCCCACTGAAAAGGGAATATTCACCTTTTTGTCACATTCTGCCTGATGAAGGGAAAGCGTACACATTTTTATGATCTTTGTGTTAGTCTGATAAAGGTATTATACTAATATAACATTTTGGATATTTGTTTCTATGGCTACCTTTCCTTTCTCTGACTCTATTTGTTTCCAATCTTACCTTTTATTCCATCACTTTGTTTTGTTTTTAAATTTTAATTAAATGGATATGTTACTGTTTGAAGATGGAAACATAAAATAGAATTTACATTTAGTATTTTTTTATCCTCTGGATACCATAAGCATGTAATTATCTTTCCTGAGGCAGTATCTATTGAATGCCTCGGCTGAAAGCTACTTAACGTTGCTGTGCAGTGGTGGGAAAGTATGTCAAATTGCGTTAGCAGTAGCAACAGATGGTTTCTGCTTGATTGAAACTAACCAATGTACTTCTGCTTACTTGGATTGTGACAGATCCACTGTTTTTTCTCATTTCCCCCAATGTTTATGATTGCTTGGCTTTACTATGGACTAAGGCTACACATTGTAGTATTTAATGGCCTGATTTCCTCCATTCTCTGAGTGTCTCATGATGACTCTGCAATAAAAAAGAGGTCACTCAAGAGGAAGCTTATTTCCTTCAGCTGGATTACTGCACATCGCAGGAACAGGAATAGTACAACCCTCCAGATGTTGCTGGACTGTGGCTCTCACCAGCCTTAGCCAGCATAGCTCATGGTAAGGCATGCTGGGAGCTACATTTCAATCACATCTGGAGAGCTACATTATTCCTCCTTCTGGCATATAAGTGTTTGAAGATTTGCTTATACATGAATAAATTATGTGACATAAAGCAAGCATAAATTCAACAATATTGCTTATTACAAAATTGTATTTTTAAAGTTTTCTCCTCACTTCATAGTCTTTCAGCCCTCTTACTCTTATGCAAAGAAATTAACTTCTTTCCCCAAGAACAGTTTGCTTTGTTTGCCTGTCAGTCATTAAGTGCCAGAAACAACAAAGAAATTGACACAATTGCCATTTATTTGTCAACAGTGCAGAAAAGGCAATAATAACAGCATTATATATAAATACATCTTGAATTTGATGAGTTTATTGAATAATATGGTTACATATAAAAATAATTCCTGGTATTCTACCAATAGAGCATTCTGCGGTTGGATCTACGCTGTCATATAATGCAATTTGGAACTGTATTATATACTGTAGTTAGTGTATTAATTCTAACTGCATTGAACTGCATTATATGGCAGTGTTGATCCAACAAGAATTGAATATGCTTGGAACATTTGTTTGAATAAACAGGGTAAAGTATGCCTTTTTATCATTATCTCTATGGACTTTGAACATGAACAACAGCGAGCAATGTAAATAAATAAAACGATCTTTTTAGACTTTTCACAAGGGCAACACAGAGCCAGCCTTACTATTAGGCTGAGGGAGGTAGCCATTTCAGGTGCTTCACGAGAGGGCATTTATAATTTGTTTTATTATTTTATCCATTGCCAGAAAAGCAGAGAAGGGTATGTTCAATTTTTGCCCCCCATGCTGAAATAGCAAGCTTCCCATGGGCATATTAATCTGTGTTTGTGTGTGAATTGTCACTTTGCTTTAGGCAGCAAAATCTTTTAGATCATCTCTCCATAATGGATGCAAGTCAATGGGGCAATAAAGGCTGTTGGCCCAAGCAAATCCATCTTGCCATTCAAGTGTAATTGTACAGTGTGAAAGGGCACACATTAGCCACTGCTAGCACATGGCCCTTCCAAAACCAGCTTGGCTAGCCAAGGTGCTAAGATTTAATTCTAGACATTCTTATTGACTCAAGCAGTATAAAAATAAAAACCTGCTTGAGGAATCTGCTCCACTTGTTCAGTCCCATTATTGTAATGTATAGTCGGCCCTCCATATCTATGGATTCTACATCCATGGATTCAATCATACACGCTTGAAAATATTTTTCACATATGTACCAGAAAGAAAACCTTGATTTGCCATTTCATCTAGGGGTGCTATTACACTATGCCATTAAGTATAGAGGGACCTTAGCATCCATGGATTTTGGTATCTAGGTATGGGAGTCCTGAACCAAACCCCAGGGGATACCAAAGGCCCACCGAATGTTTGTCTCAACTGTGGAACAGTAAAAGAGGGGAGAGATACGTAAACACTGCTCTATAGGCTGCATCCTTGGTTACAATGAATACAGCCAGACAGCAGCCCTATGTTGGCACATGTTGGACTCTGATAGAAACTAGGAAGCTTTTAGTTTGTGAAATGTCACAAACCAAGCCCAGACAGATATAACTTTTTGGTCTCTTTAATATGAGTGCTGCTTACAGCTCAGGTATATGTGTGTGTACTGGGGTGGTGTGGTGTGGGTCCCAAAGCTTGCTAGAATGGAGGAAAAAGACTCCTTGGCATATGTTCTTATTTCAGAGTAACTACATATGTATGAGACCTTTGTAGATGTTAATTGCATTAACTCAGAAAGCAGAAGTGGACATTAGAATCACACTGAAGTTCCAAATCTGTTGGTTATCAAAGGGTTTGCCTTCTTTGTATATAATTCAATCTCAGCATCAAACTTTTAGATTAAAAAGGTTACTTGATTATTGATTGACAGCCCATTTGGTATATAAACATTCCCCTAGATTTACACCATATCCATAAAACTGTGTTACTGAATGCACATATATAATTTCCCCCTCCAATTCTTTATTATTGTCTTAGCCTGCCATATTCACATATATTCAGAAGGAGGATGCTGAAAAGGCAGGCAAATTTCGGATATGCCACTCTTGTCCCTTCACCTTCACATCTTGGCCACAGAGAAGGCTGCTTCCTTACTTTGAAAAGTCCCTTTCAGCAAAGGCTGTTTGAGGACACTGTATCTGGCTTGTAACCTGTAAGAGATATCAGGCATATAGGAGTTTCCAAAATAGATTTTTGGAAGGTCAATAAAAGTTCTCTCCCATCTCCATCCATATGAAAAGCCTGGCAGCTTTAATTTGCACTCCATATACAAGAGGGATCTTTTGTGACTGCTAACCCTGGCACAGTAATAATCCTATACACACTTTTTTAGAAGTCCCATTGAACTCGGAGGGTTTATTTTAGCGTGAGCACTCCATAGGACTGAGCTATACATGTAAAAAACATTATTTTTAATCGATTGTATTTTGAAAATATTCATAGAAATAGCTGTGTCCCCTCCATTTTTGAATCAGCCCAGCAAATCTACTCTCTGTTTTGCTGGCTCCCTTAGTGCAGTGAGAGAAAACGAGATAGTAGGGTTATTAAGGATTGTCGACTGGATATTAGCTCAAAGGCCTTACATTTATAGCAGGCCCAGAAGATCACGGAGAACTGGCATGCAGGTTATCCAAGGTTGCTGCTGAGCTCTCGGGAACAACCACATTTCCACTTGGCGCAATGCAATCTCTGTTTCAATATTGATGGGAACTAGAGACATCTTTTTCAGAACCTCTCTGTGCCTAACCTTATCTATATCTAATCTAACCCATACCTAGATCATCTCCATCTGTATTTCTATGTATTTTATCTATATATGCATATCCATCTAGTTTTTAATATTTTGAAGAGCAGATTTGTGACTGAAGCATTTGCCAAATATTTTTTCAGTAGGTTCAGTTAAATTCACTTTGCAGCATTAGTGGAAAAACAGCAACGTCTTCTACCTCACTTGGCTAATAAGATTATGTATGCTCTGTTTCACAAAAGAGGCACTATATTGAAAGCAGCAGAACAGTTACAACAGAAAAGGAAAAACGAAGTGTAAGTGAAACCTGTAGAAAAATAGCAGTCTCTTCAGAATCAAAGAATGGAAGGGGTAAACATTACACAGCCATCTCACTTCAATAAAGAAACCCAATTATTCACCACACTGAAACACAAAGCAGTAGAGTGGTCCCTCACTTATCATGGGGATTACGTTCCATGACAACCACAAAATAGGAACACCCTTCCTCTCCTCACCCTCTTTACCTTCCCCTTCCTGTTCCTGGGCGCCACCGGCAGCGCCGCCCTGGCAGCGCCCAGGAGCAGGAAGGCGAAGGTAAAGAGGGTGAGGAGGGGAAAGGGCGGCCCCCTTGAGCGCTTTACCTTCGCCTTCCTACTCCTGGGCACCACCACCAGCACCACCGGCAGCACCCAAGAGTAGGTTTTATTGGCTTTTCTTTGCAAATGAAGATTCAGGAAGGACTCATCTCACGCTTTCTACAAGCGCGTTGATGACTAAGAAGGCCAATTCAAGATAGGCAAGTCCGGTTGCAGAAAGCACAGCAGAAAGTCTCCTTGGGTGATGTTGTTTCCAAGTTCTGTTCTTTCTGTGTTGTCATTTCTCTTCGAGACACGTTTGGCATGTCTTCTCGAAAGAGGCTGCAGCATTATGGATAGTGCGTCTCCATGCCTCCCGATGTGAGGCCAGGGTGGACCATTTTTGGTGATTAATCTGGCCAAGCCTGAGATGTTGTTTCAGGGAGTCCTTATATCACTTCTTTGGGGCACCTCTCTTGTGCCGACCCGTGGCGAGTTCACCGTAGAGTAGTATCTTAGGGAGGCGGTGGTCCTCCATCCTAGAGACGTGCCCTGCCCAGTGCAGCTGTGTTCTCAATAGCATGGGCTCAGTGCTGGTGATCCCTGCTTGCTGAAGGACAGCAACATTCGTCACATAGTCAGTCCAGTGTATATTTAGGATTGTGCAAAGACAGCACTGATGAAAGCGTTCGAGGAGCTGTAGGTGTTGTCGAAAGGTGACCCATGTTTCAGACCCATAAAGGACAGTACGATTTTTGTGCTTTGTACACATTGATTTTTGTGCTTTGCCTCAGGTGTTTGCTACTCCAGACACTTTTGTGAAGCCTACCGAATGCACTATATGCCTTTGCTAATCTGTGAGCTATCACTTTATCAATCTTGGCATCTGAAGAGATGATGCTTCCCAGGTAGGTGAACTGCTGAACAGACTTAAGCTCAGATTTGCCTATGCTAATGTGGGGATGACGGTATTCTTCCTGTGGTGCAGGCTGGTAGAGAACTTCCATTTTCTTCAGGCTGACTTCCAGCCCAAACAGCTCTGCAGCTGTTGCAAAGCAGGGTGTTAGGCGCTGCAGAGCTGCTTCTGAATGGGCGACAAGGGCAGCATCGTCAGCAAAAAGCAGCTCACAGACTAGATAGTTTAGTCTTAGTGTGAGCCCTCAGACAGCTTAAGTTGAACAAGATGCCATCAGTATGGTAGCGTATATATATGACCTCTTCTTCAAGGTCTTCCGTAGCCCTTTGGAGCATCATGCTGAAAAAGATTGTAAATAGCGCCCAAGGGACACCCCCTCGCCCACTTTACCTTTGCCATCCTGCTCCTGGGCGCCACCAGCAGCACCATCGGCAGCACACAAGAACAGGCAGGCAAAGGTAAAGCAGGTGAGGAGGGAAGAAGAGCCACCCCCTCGCCTTTTTTGCTTTGCTCCTTGTCGCCTGGGCTCTTGCCGCTGCTCAGGCCCCATGAGGCAGCGCAGGGCCCAAGAGGCACAGGCAGCGATGGAGGAAGGGGAAGGTAGAGGGTGAGGGGCGGCTCTTCTTCCCTCCTTGCTACGTTCCCTTGTTAAATTGTTTTTAACCCCCCCCCCGCAAAATAGGGTGAGATCTTTGCAGTCTAATTCTATGTATGTTTATTCCAAAGTAGGTCTCCGTTCTTATTACTCCCCTATAAGTGTGCACAAGACTGCAGCCTAGACAAATGCAGTGTTCTTCTACCTCGCATTCAGACATAAGTTCATTCAGTTTTATGGATTTGACTGCCTAGCAGGAGACACAATTTTGGCTTGTTTTTGTACTGCATGACAAATATAGTTACATCACTTATCCAATTGCAACACATGCATTATTTAGTAACTATTTGCAGAGCATTGACAGCAAAACAAACCCCTTTTAGCTTTGTCATATTTTCTGCTAAAAGAAAAAGAGCATAGACTAAAAAGACAAAAAGTGTAACTTGCCCAAGGGCACCCAATGAGTATTCAGAGCCAAGCAATGATTGGAAACCTGTTTCTGAGAGTCATAGTCCAGTGCTCAAATGATCCTGCCACATTGACTGGCTATATAGCAGAAAACCCCCACAGATGATCTGTTGCTTTGTCTGTTAGCTCCTTATGCCTGGCTCAAGTTAAATGACTTATTAACAATGTTTGCTTATAGTGAAGTGGCCACTAGAAAAAAGCACTGATCATGACATTAATGATTAGGAAAGCATAAAGGAAAAAAAAAACCCTGAATAGTTACCCAGCCTGTTTTGTAGGAGCCAGCAATTGATTTGTATTTATCACTATCTGGAGTGGCAGCAGAAACAGCCTGATGGTATAACAGTTTGTCAACCATGAAAAGGAATAAATTTGCATGTTGATTTGCAGTTAGGTACATATAATCAAAGATATGATGATTGCTATCTCTCTTGCATTATTCCTATAGTTTCTCATCTGTTGAGCTTCATTGAACTGCAGAAGGGCTGGGTTCACTTTGCAATCTGTGGGTGGGTTATTACTTGGAAAGTAGAAGAGAATTAAATTAGCTCCAACATGCTAATAACCAGAATGTGTGTGCATGTAAATGCAACAATTACAGTGTGATAGTCAGAACTTTGGACACTACATCTCTTTGAACAAAGGTTAGTTACTATAATTATTGCTATCAGGCATGCTTGGAATCAGATATGTACTGAAGGAGCTCAACCATTCACAACAGCATATTGTTTGCAAGGTGTTCAAAATCTGTTTCTAGGGTGAAAGCTGCAGCCAGTCTACTGAATCTTTTGTGTAGGTATATTTCTACAAATGTTTTATTCCCCCACCCCCTACAATTACAAGTATTTTAAAGTACCTGCCTTTGTCTTGAGATATTTTGATTAGGCTGTTTTCTCTGTCCCATCATCTTCACAGATATATCTAGCTGGGGATATAGGAATTACCTTTCTTGGTGGCTGCTTCCAGATATTGTGCTCCCTATAGAAAGAAATTAGACCTTTGCTATCTTTTCATAGGCAGGCAAATACTGTTTTATTTCTGCAAGACTTTGAGGGCTAACTGCTTGGGAGAAACAACTATCCTGTGTTGTGTTCTTCGTATTTGTTATCCTTTTTAATTATGATTTTATTAATAATTTAATTCTATTTTATCTTTTGCATGATACAACAATAGTCAAGTTCCACATCTGTGCTTTCAAAAAAATCAGCAGTTTGCCATCTCATGTCAATGACCATGTTTTTGGCCACAAGAGGGAGAGAAGATTTTAGTACATTAGCCTTGAATTATTGCCAAGAAATAAAGGTCCCAGTATTCACCTTTGTTATGAATTAATGGAAAAATGTAGAATCCTCACCAAATGATTAAAGCATCAACAGGCATTGTTAAAGGCTTTCATGGCAGGAATCACTGGGTTGTTGTAAGCCGGAAAAACTTACAAAAACCCATCAACAGGTACTTAGCCTTATTTGCATTGTTATGTCATGACTGGCTCCATGAAGAATTTTATGTGGACCAGTGGGCTTTTTTTGTTTCAGGTTTTTGTGTTTTTAGCTTTCAAATGGGGTTTGCCAGAAGCTGAGTCATTCATTCAAGAATGTCAAGAATATTTACCATGGATGTCAGTTTAATGGGCAATTAACTTGCAAAGATAAAGCCTATGTGTGTGTGTGTGTGTGTGTGTGTGTGTGTGTGTGCATTAAAGAAATATTAGAAAGGTGTAATAAATACCTCAAGCAATTCATATAGTCCAATTAATTAAGTAACAATGGATGGGAAAGTTTGCTGGGCATTAATCTTTAACTGAAGGAAGATTGGTGACCATGGACCATTTATTATTAAGCCTTGTCAAATGTTGCCAGAGAGGGTATGGGGGCATAATTTGTATGTTAATTTTGTATGCCCATTTTCTTCGTGGCTACTGTTATGGTATTTCTTTCCTGTAGTTTTTGCACACACACACACTCATTTGCTAAATTGATTACAGCTTCTTATACTTCATAAAATGTCTACAGAAATCGACACCATTATAAGTTACATTCGATTTTAAGATGCCCCTAGGCTGATCCTTTTGCTTTGCAGGACTCTTATGTGTTATGTTCTGCTCGAATATTTGGTGAGAAAATGTATGTTATCAAAAAACAAAACAAAACAGATCCAGTTAGTACTGGCCCTGGAACTTCTTAACTGCTTTGAAAATCACGTAAATACAAAGCTTTATTTAGGGTGCCTGCCTCTGGGTACATGGCTGGAAAGCAATGACTATAACTTTCATTCAGTTGAGAGCATGCTTCCTGCTTAACAGCAAAGTACAGGAAACCTTTCTCACACATTTCTTGGTAAAGCATGGGAACCATGGGGGGGACAGAAGTGGTTTAATTAATTCATGAACCAAGCCATGGAGACTTACATACAAAACATTGAGGCAACCACATTTATCTGTATTACAGAAAAACATACACATCATCTATTGTATCAGAACTTCCCTCAGTGTAAAACCACAACTTTTGGCAGGGAAGATTCTAAAATAGCATTACAAAGAGACTTGCTGAATAGCTTTCAATTGGGAGTTCACAATCAGCATGTGATTAGTCTTAACCCTTTCTTCTATTCTCTACAAAACCCATTCATGGGATTATGGTCACCTAGATTCACTATAGATCCCTGCACCATGGGAATATTCAGTAGCATTGCATCTCAGGAAAAGGGTTGTGTTGTCTATTGGAAGAGTGAAGAAAAAGACAAACATGTTTGGGGCTTAATTTTAAGGGAGGCATGGGATATCAATATCTACAGATTAGGAGCCTCCGGTGGCACAATGGATTAATACCTTTGTGCTAGCAGGACTGAAGATCAACAAGTCAGAGGTTCGAATCCAGGGAGAGCATGGATATACCTCTGTCAGCTCCAGTTCTCCATGCGGGGACATGAGAGAAGTCTCCCACAAGGATGGTAAAAACATCAAACATCCGGACGTCCCCTGGAAAATGTCCTTGCAGATATCCAATTCTCTCACACCAAAAATAACTTGCAGTTTCTCAAGTCGCTTCTGACACGGAAAAAAAACCCCTACCAATTTTTTAAAACTAATTGAATTTGTATCCTTCTAATCTACTAACATAGGACGTGAAGTGTTCTACAACAAAGTTAAAGATAGATCTAGAAACCTAATGATGATCATAAAGTTGGAACACAAGCTATTATATTAAAATACAATTAATGAAAAAAAATCATTAAAAATAAAATAAAAATACAGCATACAATCCATAAAATGTCTTCCCTTCTGCAGGCCCAAATGACATCTTTCTCATCCTAATGACAGTTGATCAATGCCTATACGGACTAAAAAATGATTCTGGTGTGTGTGAACCTTTGACTTCTACAGACTTCCTAAGGCTGGTTACATAAATAATGTGTGTGTGAGAGAGATGGAGATAGCAAAGGAATCACTGCTAATTGTACAAGTACCAGGTTATCCTAAGTTATATACACTACAACTAAGAACTATTAGCTGCTCTTCGTTTCTTAAACACAAATGTTGCCTTCATTTCAATCTATTCAGTGCTCCTTTTATGAAACACACGTTTGAATCAGCCCAGAGGTACATGAAAACTATTGCAGGAGCAGAGCTGGAGATTTAAGTTTAAGGTAGTTAAATATTTATTTATTCAGTCTGCAATGTTTACCCATGCACCAACCAGGGCTATGGTGATCCACTTCAAAGATTCTCAGTGTAAAAGGGAAAGGAAGGGAAAAAGGAATCAAATCAGTTTATTTCGGCATGTTTTCATGGGCTACAGCTCATTTCTTCAGTCCATCAAAGCTTATGCTTAAATGAATTGGTGACCTTTAAAAGGTACCACAACACTTTTTTCATTAGTGAAACAAGTTAACAAAATTATATCTGAAAATCCACATTGAAGGGTTTAATTTGGAAGACACCTACTGAATTATGGAAGTGGGAGCATCATTGTCTCTACTGTTCACCTGTAGCAAAGACGATCATCATGCCACTGGACCATGCAGTAGCCTTCCAGCTTTGGGGCTTTCTGGAGAAGACAAAGTTGTTAAGAATTGTTTCGGTATGGCAATAGGTCTAGTTGTGGAACAGAAATGGCTTTGGTGGATGATCTTTTGTAGGAGCCGGACAGGAGTGTTGGTTTTGCTGGACCTCTCAGTGGTCTTCCACTGTTTACCATGGTATTCTTCTGGGCTATCTTACTACAGCATGTCTGTTCTTACCTGGAGAACATTACAAAAAAAAAGCTGGTTTAGGCTGCTAAAGAGCTTTGGTGAGTCATGTCATCAGTATGATGACTCCCAATTCTGATCTCTCCTTTCCATTTCCATCCAAGGAAAATTTCAGTTCTAAATTGGTGCCTGTTAATAGCAATGGACTACACGAGAATGCACTTATGGAGCTAATTATCTGAAATCAATTACAGATTTATGTGTCCAAGAATATCACGAGCACATGTTGAGTATCCCATCAGAAATGCCTGGGACCAAAGGTGTTTCGTTTTAAAAAAAAAAGATTTAGAATACTTCTATTTGCATATGTGTACATCAGATACTTTATAGACATGGGAGCCAAGTCATGAAATGCATTTAGTTTTCATATTTATCTAAAGGTAAGTAATTTCATTCAATATATTTATTAATTTTTTGAATTAAACTAGTTTGCATACACTGAACCATCATAAATCTCTGTCCACCACCTATAATGAACACTTTGAATTTCAGAGTACAGTATTTTGATTTTGGAATTCTGGATAAGGATACTTAACCTCTAGAGCAGCGGTTCTCAACCTGTGGGTCCCCAAATGTATTGGCCGACAACACCCAGAAATCCCAGCCAGTTTACCAGCTGTTAGGATTTCTGGGAGTTGAAGGCCAAAACATCTGGGGACCCAGAGGTTGAGAACTACTACTGCTTATTTGGTCATATTTTTTCTTTAATGCTGATGTTTGCTCAGAGATTAAGAAAAGTCACGAAAGACACACCCTACTATCAGAAAAAACAAAGCTACACAATTCAGGTTTATTCTACAGCTTTTGATCAATATCAATGATACAGGTTATATGCATTTCCACTAAATACAAGTTCATCTTCAGATTCCAATGACTGTATGGTTAGTGAAAAACAATTCACAGTTAATAAATTAAGTCGGTCAGAAGTTTTGGATCATGTGTAGTAGGACTGGAATTGGTAACAGTCAGATAGCAAAAATAGGAAATAACTGCCTTAAGGAAAATGTCTGACAGTTGCTATTGCCATCTTCTGGCAGGAGAGTTGCCTAGATAATTTTTATCAAATAGTTGAAAAACTGTATCAATGCTTAGTCATATTTTGGGATATTTCTGTAATCACCGTTTGTTTTCTTCATAAATATGTAACACCAGGAAACATTTTGACAAGTGAGTGTCTATTCTAATCATCTAATCTAGCATGGGTAGCAATTCCGATTCGTAAATTCAGATATTTATTGCTTAAAGGAATTTCAGTGCAAATGTGTACTTTACTTTACATGCTTTCACAGTTACAGGATCGACTGGAATGTGTGCATCAATTTATCCTTCAAGCCAGAAATACATCCTTTGTTCCAAAGATGATGCTCAGCAATAGATATTGGTCAGGTCTACAACTAAAGTAAAGTCAGGATGGCCATTGGAATTAATTACTTTCATTGCTTTCCAAAAATACACAGTATACAAATATTCATACTGCCAGAACCACAATTCATCAAGATTATATGCCTATAGCAGCATTAGTTTTTATTATTTATTGTTGATTGTTGATTTCATCTTTTTACTCCATATTTTAATTTTCTTGATTCAACAAAAGAAAAATACTTTTGTCTGGGTTACAGCAGAATCACTTTGCAGAACATAACATGCAGCCTCTATGAAAAGGCATGTAGTTTAAAAATAGTACATTAAAGTTACTCTACACGGTATTTCAGTTTAGATTTAATAAACCTGTTTTATTCTGGTTGTTGTAGAATATCAGATAACTGAAACATATTA